>CM035409.1:92109759-92709759 GCA_020310875.1 Ceratopteris richardii
AATTCATTAAGTTCCATAACTCATCAATATTGAAACACATGTACATAGTATAGTATTATAACACACACACACACAAATATATATATATATATATATATATATATATATATATATATATATATATATATATATATATATATATATATATATATATATATATATATATATATATATCTGTGTGTGTGGGAGTACAAAATTTTATAAATTATAATATGTATGTAGTACAATATAATGTATAGTATCCATTTAAGCTTTAACATTATACATAAGACATTGTATATATTATGTGCATTCTAGAGTATAGACTATAGTCTACAGTTGTAGATTGTAGTCTATACTTGACATTGTACATAACACGTATAGTATATTATATATAATGGTAAAAATGAAATGGATATTTTATACAATGTGAATTCTAACTTATAAGTGTGAATTATAATTCATACTTTACCGTGTACTCTGTAAGTCTATACATAGATTATAAAAAATTTATTATAAACCCTAACGATAACTGAGGTCATAGAAGACAGAGAAATTTGAAGATAAAGATTGAACCAGTTATACATATCTATAGACTGGTGATGTATTTTCCTGCTCTTTCTCTCACTCTCTTTGAACCTCTACGCATGCGAGTGTGCGCAGCATAGTAGAATCGAGCCTAGGATGTAGACAACAGAAAACAAATCTTTTTTCACATGTAGACAACAAATCATAAGTGCGCCACACTTACAAAAAAATCATAAGTGTGCCAAATCATAAGTGTGGGACTTTTCATACAAAAAAAAATCATAAGTCCCACACCTACAAAAAGTAGATTAATTAAGAGTATGCTCTTGCAAAGTCAAAACCCGGGTTTACTATACCAAAGTACCAAATTATATGCACAATTTAGATGCATATAGTTATATGCACTCAAAGTACCAAATTATATTCACAATCTACTGAACAATCTACTGAACTCAAAGTAATAAGCGGGAGAAAATCTATCTATAGTTGTTTCTGATGACATTTTGACGTTTGACTTGTGAGATGATTCTGACATTTGAAGAGTCCTAGAGTGTTCACACACATCACTACCTAAATATATCAACAAATCCCCCCTAGGAGTGATGTGGTGAACAAGGAGCTAGGACTCATGTATAAGGAAGTGCCAAGCTATGTGGAATCAATCCACAAAAGGAAGTAAGCCCAAAGCTTTGCGGAAAGCTTCAAACTTTTCCCTAGGCAGAGCCTTCGTGAAAAGGTCTGCAATGTTGTCCTGTATGGGCACATATGCCAAGCAAATCTCCCCAGCAGAGAACCTCTCCCTGACATAATGATAATGCACCTCAATGTGCTTAGCAAGCATGGAACACAGGGTTCCTCACAACTGCCAATGCGCTCTGACTGTCAGTGAAGATGGTGGTGGCAGAAAACTAACCAATACCCAATCAGCCATAAGGTGTCTGAGCAACACACACTCAACAATCGCTGTGAAAGTTGCCCTATACTCAGCCTCATAACTGGAAGTGGCCACAGTAGGCTCCTTCTTGCTCAACCAAGATATACATGAGCTACCAAGCATGAAGCAAAAACCACTAGTGGACACACGAGTGTCATAGCAACCAACCCAATCACTATAAAAAAAAGCATGCAAATCTGGCGGTAGTGATTCTCCCTTGGGATAAAACAATCCAAGTAGATGGGTACCACTCAAGTAGCGAAAGATGCGCTTAACCGCCTGCCAATGTTTGACACCTGGGCAATGCATAAACCTGCTCATCTATGAGACAGCAAACTGAATATTTGGCCAAGTAATGCATAAGTAAATCAAACATCCAACAGCCTGCTGATAGAGAATAGTATCAAATGCATCTCCAGCATCATGAAGACTCAATCATAAACCTGTCTCCATAGGAGTGGCAATAGACTTACAGTCTTCAAGGCCAAAATGTTGCAATAATGTGTCAATATATTTCGTTTGACACAAAGACATTCCACCATCAACTTGCATAAATTGAATGCCCAAATAGTGATGCAAATGCCTCAAATCAGACATCTCAAATGAGGCATGCAAATCCGTCTTAAAATCATCAATATGTGTGTCATGAGGACCAGTGAGCAGCATGTCATCAACATATACCAGAATGATCAGAAGCACATCATTAGCACTCTTAACATATAAGGTGCTTTCAGTTGGACTATTCTCAAAACTATGTATCTTTTCATACCAAGCATGTGGTGCTTGCTTTAAACCATATAATGCCTTCTTTAACCTGCACACTTGGTTTTCATGCCCTTTCTGCACAAAGCCACGGGGCTGAAAAACATACACTTCTTCATGCAAGTCACCATTCAGAAATGTTGTTTTAATGTCCAACTGATGTACATTCCAACCATGATGAGCTGCAAGTGCACATATGCTACGAATAGTAGTCATTCGGCAAGTAGGAGCAAAGGTTTCATCAAAATCAATGCCTCTTTCTTGCGCATAACCCTTTGCAACAAGCCTAGCCTTAAACATGTCAACTATTCCATCAAATTTTCGCTTCAGCTTGTATACCCACTTTGTGCCCATGGCCTTCTTGCAAGGAGGCAAGTCATATAAAGACCATGTACCATTCTTCATTATAGCATCATATTTAGATTGCATAGCAGCCATCCAATTTTCTGAATTTTGTGCTTCTTCAAATGAAAAAGGTGTTGATATATTTAGGTAGTGATGTGTGTGAACACACTAGGACCGTCGGGGCACTTTTTTCCCTCTAGTATTGTGTGTTTGTGCTCCAAGCTTCTTCTTCTTCCTTGTGCTGTTCACGTGCTTCCACAGACGTCTAACTCTAACAATTGGTATCAGAGCAGGTCGTTGCTTTATCTAGGGTGCCATCGACACTCCTCCGTTTCCAGTCTCAGATTCACATGAAATTTGGTGAGCATACTCCGGGTGTTTCAAAGATCAAAACTGCTTCGCTTTGTGGTGCCAAAATCGCGATCTGAGCTCGTTTCAGCCTCCGAATGCACTATCGTAGCGCTTATGCAGGCTATTTTGTCTTTTTGTGCCAAAGATATATACCAGTTTCTGTTCACCAATATAAGCCTCTCAAAGTCTGCTACAGGTCTAGCGGAATTCGTCCGGGCAGTTTTGTTCAACTTTTTGACAGTCAATTTTTTGCATCAAGGTATGTTAGTCATCGGCCATGGCTGAAAGCAGTGATGTATTCCGTATGTTGGCTGTTGAGGATAAGTTGGATGGTACCAACTACCCATTGTGGGCTTATATGATGCGACATGTATTGGTTGCAAAAGGATTGTGGAACATTGTGTAGGGTGTTGAAAGACGTCATGTTACACCTCTGACTACAAGTACTGTAAATACAGGTGCTGAAGCTGATGAAGATGGTGTCGAAGATGATATTCCGCAAATTCCTGTTCGTGCTGCTGTTTCTGTTGCACCTACTGCAGAGCAGATTTGCTGGGATGGTAGAGATGCCCAGGCACATGCATTGATAGCTTTGCCTGTCAAACGTGCCATTATTCCTCATATTCACTCTTGCAGAACAGCTAAGGATGCTTGGGATACACTTACCACATTGTACCAAGCTAGGAATGAGGCTCGTGTTGCTTACCTCCGAAAACAGTTGGAGAGTGAGCACATGAATAAAGGGGATTCTATGGATAGTTTCCTAACAAAGATCAAAGACTTGAAGGAATAGTTGATTTCTGCTAATGAGGTTATACCAGATAGCTCACTTGTGCAGACCGTTCTGAATGGTCTTCCTGATTCATATCAGAGTTTTGCTTCTACTCTTCGGTTGATGATGAAAGGCAATCCAAATGTCTTATCATTTGAGGAGGTAGTCTTTGTTCTATTGCAGGGAGATCAGTCCAAACAAAACAAGTCCATTATGTGAGTTGTAGATCAAGCTTTCCTGGCTAGTCAGAAGGGCAAAGGAAAATGGAGCTCTTCAACTAGTAAGCAGAAATCTGCTAATTCTGCATATTCGAAGAAGGAAGATAAAGATGAGAAGAAATCAGAAAAGTAGAAATTGTTTTGTAAGTACTGTAAAGGGAATGATCATATCATAAAGAACTGTCCAAAATTGGCTGCTAAAGAGGCAAAGAAGAAAGAGGCTGGAATGGTTGTTGCACAGGCCTCTACACCAAAAATAGAGTCTACAAATGTTGTGCAGGAAGAAGAATGGGCGTTTACTACTGTCTACAGTTTTGAGCCATCTTCTCATGATCAGTGCATGTCTGCAGTAGACTCAGATGTTTGGTATTTTGACAATGGGCCAACCAAACATATCGTAGTTTCTTCTCTTCACTCGAGCCTGCCCCTACATGGAATACTGTTACATGCGCCAACAACTCCTCTAATCCTGTTATGGGAGTTGGTAAGATCATTTTGACTACTGCTGATGGTAGTTCTTTCACTTTGTCAGATGCTTTATTTGTGCCAGGGATCAAAAAGAACTTGCTATCAGTTTTTGCATTAGCCAAGATTGGCTTGGTTGTGAAATTGTTGATGACATGTGTATAGTTCATGATCTGTCAAATGGCGATGTGATTATTGCTTCTGGCATCTTATGTCGTGGGTTGTATAAGCTCATAGACTATGAAAGATCTGTAAATGATTTGACATGTGTAGTAAATGATTCTCAGGCTATGTCAGATGCAAAGCTTTGGCATGCACGCTTTGGTCATCTGAATTTTGCTAGTTTGATATGCCTGCAGAAATCTGAAATGGTGTCCTCTTTGCCCAAACTTGAGGCACCTGGAAAACATGTTTGTGAAGGCTTTATTTTGGGCAAAATGCAGCGTTCCTCCTTTCCAAAAGATGGTTCAGTTCGGGCTACTCAGAAATTACAGCTTATACATAGTGATGTCTGTGGTCCTATGCAGACACCTTCTTTTGGAAATTATCTTTACTTCGTGAATTTCATTGATGATTTTTCCAGGCATGCATGGGTATATCCACTCAAAGCAAAGTCCGAAGTGTTCATGTGCTTTAAACAGTTTATGGTTTTGGCTGAAAATCTGTCAGCATGTAAAATGGGCACCCTCCATTCTGATCGAGGGGGGGAATATATTTCTTCGGATTTTAATGCATTTTTGGCTGAACGTGGGATAAAACACCAGTGTACAGTGTCGTATACACCTCAACAGAATGGAGTTGTTGAACGGAAGAACATGTCTCTCATGGAGATGGCGAGGTGTATGATCAAGAGTCAAGCTAACCTCATAGTTTCTGGCTTGAGGCTGTCATGTGTGCAGCATATGTACTGAACAGGTGTCCCACTAAAGCGTTGTAGTCTATCACTCCATATGAGGCTTGGCATAATCGCAAGCCATCTGTTGCTCATCTGCGTGTTTTTGGCTATTTGGCATATGCACTAGTGCCTGAACAACATCGCAGAAAATTGGATGATAAGGCAGTAAAATGTATTTTTGTTGGGTATAGTTCTGAAAGTAAAGGCTATCGTCTGTACAATCCACAGACTAAACGCATTCTGGTTAGCCGTGATGTTTTCTTTGCGGAAGATGCTATTCAGCCATTGCTTTCATGTACTAAGGAGACATCTGTTAGCTCCAAAGACATGTATGATACTTTGATGCCTCTTTTTACAGGTGGACAGTCTAGTGCTGGTCGTAATGAGGCAACTTCTCAGCCTTTGCAGGTTTCATATGATGATGCAGATCATTCCATTTCTGATGGAGATTTACATAATGCACTTGTTGATGAGAGAGTTGATATTGAGCAGGCAAAAACTATGCCAAAATGGCTGGTGCAGACTTTGCGTGACAGCAAATTAGATGCACCTTTGCATATCGTACTCGTTCAGGCTCTCATAGTGCCTCCTTTGCATCAGATTGCTATGATATGGCTGCATCTAGTCTCTGTGATGAGAATCAGCCTGTTTCTTTTGATGAAGCACAGACTTCAAAAAAATTGGATGACTGCTATGCAATCTGAATATGATGCTATAATGAAGAATGGTACATGGTCTTTATGTGACTTGCCTCCCAGCAAGAAGGCCATTGGCACTAAGTGGGTATACAAATTGAAGCATAAACCTGATGGTACAATTGACAGGTATAAGGCTAGGCTTGTTGCAAAGGGTTATGCGCACGAAAGAGGCATTGATTTTGATGAGACCTTTGCACCTACATGCCATATGACTACTGTTCGAAGCATTTGTGCACTTGCAGCCCATCATGGTTGGAATGTACATCAGTTGGACATTAAAACAACATTTCTGAATGGTGACTTGCATGAAGAAGTGTATGTTTTTCAGCCCCGTGGCTTTGTGCAGAAAGGGCATGAAAACAAGGTGTGCAGGTTAAAGAAGGCATTATATGGTTTAAAGCAAGCACCACGTGCTTGGTATGAGAAGATACATGCCTATCTGGTTGCACATGGTTTTGAGAACAGTCCAACTGAAAGCACCTTATATGTTAAGCGTGCTAATGATGTGCTTTTGATCATTGTTGTCTACGTTGACGACATGCTGCTCACTGGTCCTATTGAGAAGCATATTGTTGATTTCAAGGCTGATTTGCATGCCTCATTTGAGATGTCTGATTTGGGGCATTTGCATCACTATTTGGGCATTCAGTTTATGCAAGTTGATGGTGGAATGGCTTTGTGTCAAACGAAATATATTGACACATTATTGCAGTGTTTTGGCCTTGAAGACTGTAAGCCTATTGCTACTCCTATGGAGACAGATTTACAATTGAGTCTTCGTGATGTTGGAGATGCATTTGATGCTCTTCTCTATCAGCTGGCTGTTGGATGCTTGATTTACTTATGCATTACTCGACCAGATATTCAGTTTATTATCTCACAGATGAGCAAGTTCATGCATTTCCCAGGAGTCACGCATTGGAAGGCGGTTAAGCGCATCTTTCGCTACTTGAGTGGTACTCTGCTACTTGGGTTGTTTTATCCCAAGGGGGGATCACTACCACCACATTTGCATGCTTTTCAAGAAGCAGCCTACTGTAGTTGTTGGTGCATTTTACCCAAGCCTACATGCTTGATATGCTTGATATTATGATCATTTGTAAGTCACATGTGTAGTCATGTGAACGTATCTTGTAAAAGAGTTCATTTTTATCTCTTGTAATTGAAAAAAAGAAAAAAGAAAAGGATGGCTTACCTCATCCATGATGTAAAAGCAATTTCGTGGCTCTAACTACCTAAATCACGAATTTTTGAGCTGAGGGAATATCTCCTAACTTTGGGGATCACTTTTAGGTGGAGCCATTCGAATTCGAATTCAAAACTCCCTCCAAGAATAGCTATAAAAGGAGCAAGAAGGAAGAGGTGATTAGCAAGCCTTTTTTGTGAACACTTCATGTCATTTTGTAGAGATTGAAGAGCTTACTCCATAGCTCTATCATTCTACTCCCATTGTGCAAAGATTCATTGCCAATGTGGTTGTAATCATATGTGAATCTATACATTTGTCATTATCTACTTCTCTGTTTTGTTCTCTACCATATCTCAAGCTATACTCATCCTTTTTCAGTGTTTTAACGTGCGTTGGATAGCTCTTACCGTCTATTTTCTACTTATAAATTTTCATGGTCATTGGATGAATAATCTTGGAGATATCTACATTTTACTGCTCACTGCTCTATCTCTACAGAGCCCCGAGAATTGTGGGCATGTTCCAGAAATTGATGAATCTTGTTCTCAGTGTTCAGTCCATCATTTGAAGTGTTTTAACTTGAATTTGGAAGCTTGCTAAGTCTATTTGCTATGCCCAAAAGGAAGGTTTCTAATTCCTACCAGGTTGAGAGCACTGTTCATTTTTTCCAGCAGGTGTATGTCCAAAAATAGCAAGTTTTGGGAGCTAGTAATTTGCAACTTGTCTGTCTTCACTTAAACTTTTGGGATACATGTTCCAAAGTACTTGGCTGATATTTTGGTGGATTTAGGAAGCTCAAAGGGTCTACTAATCAACTCTGAAGTCTCAGTTGGCTAGTGTGAAGCTGGTTGTAGTGGCACCTACTCATCTTTGGATTGCATCCACCATCTCTCTTCATAGTGGTATCAGAGCATAGTCAAGCAACATGGGAGATGGATTTCCATCAACAATTGACAAATTGGATCGAAACAACTACCCGGAATGGTCTCTAAGGATGGAGGCTTACCTTCAAGGGAGGAATCTATATGGACTCATATCTGGAGATGAAGCAATGCCAACCATGAGGAACAAAGGGCAACCATCACATGAAGAAGTGGAAGGACTTTCAAATTGGTGTTCGAAGGATGCACTTGCAAGGTCCTATATTCTAAACTCAATCTCTGATTTTCTTTTACCTCATGTCAAGGGATGCAAGACATCAAGAGAGACCTGGAATGCACTTGCTTCTTTCTTCTCTTCCAACACTCGAGCAAGGAAGAACCAATTGTGGATGGAGTTCACAACAATGAAGAAAAGCCCGAAGCAAAGTGTGACTGATTATGTCACAAAGATGAAGGAGATTTCCGACCAACTTGGAAGCATTGGAGAGGTAATTGAAGAGGAGCAAATCATTAGACAAATCATAAATGGAATCAAAGCAGACGACAAGTGGGAGTCATTCACAACAGCCATGGATTTATACATGGATATGCATGTACCCGACCTCAACACACTCATGGGCCAACTCTTCACTCATGAAGCAAAGATTAGCAAAGGTGGTGAGTCCTCAAGAGGTAATCAAACTTCTGCCTTATATTCCAATAAATCTAAGGTCAAGGACAAGTCAAAGAATAGGAAGAATGAAGATGAAGGTAGCTCTTTCCAAGCACACTTTGCAAGTAGAGGAAGAGGTAGAGGAAGAGGCAGAAGTGGAAAGCAAGGCAGGGGGAGATTCCAATCATCTCAACCTTGCAACATATGTGGATTATCTAACCATACTACCGAAGAATGTTTCAGGAATCCAAGGAACTCAAGAGGAAGAGGATTCAATAGAGGTGGCTATGGATCAAATAGAGGCAGGTACAATGGAGGCTACAACAACAATTACAACAACAACAACAACAACTATCAAAGTGGCCATAGAGGAAGAAGAGAGTACAATAACTATGCAGAGGACCAAAGTCAAGAAGATTCATTATTGATTATGAATCTATCAGTAAAGAAGGGTAAGGATGATGATCACATATTCTACATTGATTCAGGATGCTCAAACCATGTAGCAGGAAATGTGGCTTTACTTTCTGATTTGGAAGATCCTCATAACAAGCATGAAGTGCAGACAAGAGATGACACAAGGCACTCAGTGGAGAAGATAGGTAATGTGAAGACATCAGATGGGAATATGAACCTCTTAAGCAAAGTCTTGTATGTCCCTACAATTACCAAAAATTTAATAAGTGTTGGACAGATTGTTGAGAAAGGATTGCAGGTTAGATTCAACCGACTTGGAGCATATGTTGAAGACCCAAGGCAAGGCTTTCGAAGGATTGCCAAAGGAGAAAAGACAGGAAGGCTTTTCACTTTTGAAGTGGAAGATACAAAGAACATAGCTTTGTTTAGCTATGGATCTCAAACTCTAACAGAGTTGGAGATATGGCACAAAAGGCTTGCTCACATTGGTGAGAGGACACTCAAACAAATTTGCAGGGAGCAAAGTGTACTTGGTTTGCCTAATATCACAAGGCAACACATGATTTATAAGTGTGAAGCTTGTCAACTCGGCAAGGCTCATAGACAACCTTTCAATAAGAAAGGATATATGCATCAAAATCCTTTGGATCTAGTGCACACGGATGTGTGGGGTCCAAGTAAGGAGCCATCTATATCAAGCTCAAGATATTATGTGTCTTTCATAGATGATTGTAGCAGGTGGACCATTCTATTTTTCATGAAGCACAAGGATGAAGTGTTTAATTGCTTTAAGAAGTATATTGCTCTTGTTGAAAACCAAACAGGTAGGACTTTGAAAAGACGCAGATCAGATGGTGGAGGAGAATACTTCTCTTCTGAATTTGATGCCTTCTTGCATGAAAGAGGCATTAAAAGGGAAGTCACTACAAGGTATACACATGAACTCAATGGTGTAGCAGAGAGGAGGAACAGAGCTATTGTCGAAGCTGCAAGGTCCATGCTCAACGAAAAGGGATTGCCAAACTACCTATGGGAAGAGGCTGTGTCGACAGCCACATATCTCATAAATAGACTTCCATCTAAGTCACTAGATGGAACCACTCCATATGAAGTGTGGAATGGAAGAAGACCTAGTCTAGAGCATTGTAAAATCTTTGGATGCTTAGCCTATGCTCACATTCCTTCTCAAGTAAGAGGGAAATTGGATCCCAAGGCAGAGAAGTGCGTATTTATTGGTTATGACCAAAACCAAAAAGGATATAGATTGTACAATCCAATCAATAAAGGATTTTCTGTGAGTAGAGATGTAATTTTTTATGAAAACAAATCATGGTTTGATGATGACAGGAAAGTGAAGCTGCCGTATGACTTGGATGAAGACTTTCCATCACTTCAACCAAAGGAACCAAAGCAGCTTGAAGAAAGTGATTCGGAGATTGACCTAGAAGACTTGGAAAGACTAAAGCTATGGAAGAACAAAGGTAAAGCAAAGATGCAGGACGCTACATATGGACCCGAGAGCTCACGTCAACCACTTAGAAGGTCTTCAAGGGAGAAGAAGAAACCAGAGAGGTTTGGTTATGATACTTTTTTAGTCACCAAGCACTCAATCTACATTGCAAAAGATTCAACCAATGAAGAGCCTACCACATTTGAAGAAGCACAAAGCAAGAAAGCTTGGAGAGATGCAATGGATGAAGAAATGGACGCCTTGAAGGAGAATGACACTTGGGAGCTTGTACCTAACAAGCCATCTATGAAGATAATCGGATCTCGATGGATATACAAAATCAAGAGGAATCCAGATGGAAGTATAAATAGACACAAAGTAAGGTTAGTTTCTAAAGGGTTTGCTCAAACCCATGGTATTGATTATGAGGAGACTTTCTCTCCTGTTGCAAAAATGCCTACAATTAGGGTTCTCATTAGTCTTGCTGCATCTAGAAATTGGAATCTCTATCAACTTGATGTAAAGAATGCTTTCTTGAATGGATGGATTTTTTAGGAATTGTATATGGCACAACCTCCTGGATATGAGGATGCACATCATCCTAACTATGTATGCAAACTAAAGAAAGCTTTGTATGGATTGAAGCAAGCTCCAAGAGCTTGGAATTTCATATTGGTGACTTATTTGCAGGACCAAGGATTCAAAGCTAGCAAGGCGGATACCTCTTTGTTCATAAAGAGGAATGGATCTGAAGTGATCTATTTATGTGTGTATGTCGATGATATTATTATCACAGGCAATGATCTTGAAGGAATCAAACAGGTAAAGAGTCAAATGAAGGAGGAGTTCAAAATAAGTGACCTCGGACCACTCACTTATTTTCTTGGATTGGAGTTAATCTACACAGATTCAGGTATATACATCACACAAAGGAAGTATGTCCATGACATGCTCGTCAAGTTCAAGATGGAAAATACCAAGTGTGCAAGTACACCTATGGAGCAAAATCATAAGCTTAGTGCTTATGAAAGAGAGCCAATTGAAGACATCACAAGCTATCAAAGCTTGGTTGGAAGTTTGAACTATGCAACACTCACAAGGGTGGATATATGCTATAGTGTTAGCATATTGAGTCAGTGTATGCATAAGCCGAGAAGACCACACATGGAAGCAGCCAAGAGAGTCCTCAAGTACCTAAAGGGGACTATGAATGAAGGTTTGTTTTATTCATTTACTTCAGATATTGAGCTAAAGGTCTACTCAGATGTAGATTGGGCCGGATCTAGAGATGATAGAAGAAGCACATCTGGATATATATCATTTGCAGGTTCAAAAATCATGTCTTGGTCATCGAAGAAGCAACCAACCGTGGCATTATCTTCTACCAAAGCCGAATATAGAGGTTTGGCTAATGCAACTCAAGAAATCATGTGGTTAAAATCTTTGTACACAGATCTTGGACTTCATTCTTCAACACCTCACATTTTTGGTGACAACACAAGCTCACTACATCTAGCAGCTAATCTGGTATACCATGCTAGAACCAAGCATATTGAAGTCCACTACCATTATGTAAGGGAGAAGCTAATGAGCAAGGATATTCAACTATCCTATGTCTCTACAGATATGCAATGTGCAGACATGTTGACGAAAGCTCTTGATAGTACGAAGTTAAGTAGATTCAAGTTGATGATTGGCTTGCAGGAAATCAAGGACAATTGAAGACTTATTTGGAGGCCAAGCATGTTAGGCTTGAGGGGGAGCTGTTGGTGCATTTTACCCAAGCCTACATGCTTGATATGCTTGATATTATGATCATTTGTAAGTCACATGTGTAGTCATGTGAACGCCTCTTGTAAAAGAGTTCATATTTATCTCTTGTAATTGCAAAAAAAGAAAAAAGAAAAGGATGGCTTACCTCATCCATGATGTAAAAGCAATTTTGTGGCTCTAACTACCTAAATCACGAATTTTTGAGCTGAGGGAATATCTCCTAACTTTGGGGATCACTTTTAGGTGGAGCCATTCGAATTCGAATTCAAAACTCCCTCCAAGAATAGCTATAAAAGGAGCAAGAAGGAAGAGGCGATTAGCAAGCCTTGTGCGTGACCACTTCATGTCATTTTGTAGATATTGAAGAGCTTACTCCATAGCTCTATCATTCTACTCCCATTTTGCAAAGATTCATTGCCAATGTGGTTGTAATCATATGTGAATCTATACATTTGTCATTATCTACTTCTCTGTTTTGTTCTCTGCTACACTCACTCAGAGCAGTACCTTTAGAAGGCCATATCTCGAGTTCTACTCCTCCTTTTGCAGTTTTTTAATGTGCGTTTGATAGCTCTTACTGTCTACTTTCTACTTATAAATTTTCATAGTCATTGGATTAATACTCTTGGAGATATCTGCATTTTAATGCTCACTGGTCTATCTCTGCAGAGCCCCGAGAATTGTGGGCATGTTCCAGAAATTGATGAATCTTGTTCTCAGTGCTCAGTCCATCATTTGAAGTGTTTTAACTTGGATTTGGAAGCTTGCTAAGTCTATTTGCTATGCCCAAAAGGAAGGTTTCTAATTCCTACCAGGTTGAGAGCACTGTTCATTTTTTCCAGCAGGTGTATGTCCAAAAATAGCAAGTTTTGGGAGCTAGTCATTTCACAACTTGTCTGTCTTCACTTAAACTTTTGGGATACATGTTCCAAAGTACTTGGCTGATATTTTGGTGGATTTAGGAAGCTCAAAGGGTCTACTAATCAACTCTGAAGTCTCAGTTGGCTGGTGTGAAGCTGGTTGTAGCGGCACCTACTCATCTTTGGATTGCATCCACCATCTCTCTTCACAGTGGCCACTTCTAGTTGTGAGGCTGAGTATAGGGCAGCTTTCACAACGAGTGTTGAGTGTATGTGGCTCAGATGCCTTATGGCTGATTTGGGTGTTGGTCAATCTTCTGTCTCCACCATCTTCACTAACAGTCAGAGTGCATTGGCAGTTGCGAGGAACCCTGTGTTCCATGCTCGCACTAAGCACATTGAGGTGCATTATCACTATGTCAGGGAGAGGTTCTCTGCTGGGGAGATCAGCTTGGCATATGTGCCCACGCAGGAGAACATTGCAGACCTTTTCACGAAGGCTCTACCTAGGGAGAAGTTTGAAGCTTTCCGCAAAGCTTTGGGCTTACTTCCTTTTATGGAATGCTTTCCACATAGCTTCGCACTTCCTTATACATGAGTGCCAGCTCCTTGTTCACCGCATCACTCCCAGGGGGGATTTGTTGATATATTTAGGTAGTGATATGTGTGAACACACTAGGACCGCCGGGGCACTTTTTTCCCTCTTTAGGAGGTTTTTTTCCCCCGACTTGTATATATGCCTACTGCCCTAATGGGCTACTTATCTTTGTACATTCTCTAGTAATACATTCAGTATTGTGTGTTTGTGCTCCAAGCTTCTTCTTCTTCCTTGTGCTGTTCGCGTGCTTCCGCAAACGTCTAACTCTAACAAAAGGCTCATTCTCATCACAGAGACTAGACGCAGCCATAGCATAGCAATTTGATGCAAAAGAGGCACTATGAGAGCCTGACCAAGTATGATATGATAGAGGTGCATCTAATTTGCTTTCATATAAGGTCTGCACCAGCCATTTTGGCATAGTTTTTGCATGCTCAATATCATCTCTCTCATCAACATGTGCATCGTGTAAATCTGCATCAAAAAAGAATGATCTGCATCATCACATGAAACCTGCAAAGGTTGAGAAGTTGCCTCATTAGGACCAGCACTAGATTGTCCACCTGTAAAAAGAGGCAGCAAGGTATCATACATGTCTTTAGAGCTAATAAATGTCTCCTTAGTATATGAAAGCAATGGTTGAATAGCATCTTCCACAAAAACATCACAGCTAAACAGAATGCATTTAGTATGTGGATGATACAGATGATAGCCTTTACTTTCAAAACTGTACCCAAAAGAAATACATTTTACTACTTTATCATCCAATTTTCTGTGATGTTATTCAAGCACTAATGCATATGCCAGACAACCAAAAACACACAGATGAGCAACAGATGGCTTGCCACCATGCCAAGCCTCATATGGAGTGATAGATTGCAGCGCTTTAGTGGGACACCTATTAAGTACATATGTTGCACACATGATAGCCTCAAGCCAGAAACTATGTGGTAAAGCCTAACTCTTGACCATACACCACGCCATCTCCATGAGTGACCTGCTCTTTCGTTCAGTAAATCCATTCTGTTGAGGTGTATACGGCACTGTACACTAATGTTTTATCCCAGGTTCAGATAGAATTTCATTAAAGTCAAAAGACATATATTCCCCCCCTCGATCAGAATGGAGGGTGCCCATTTTACATGCTGATAAATTTTCAGCCAAAACCAGAAATTGTTTGAAGCACATAAACACTTCAGACTTTGCCTTCAATGGATATATCCATGCATGCCTGGAAAAATCATCGATGAAAGTCACGAAGTAAAGATAGTTCCCAAAAGAAAGTATCTGCATAGGACCACAGACATGACTATGTACAAGCTGCAATTTCTGAGTAGCCAAAACTGAAGCATCTTTTGGAAAGCAAGAGCGCTGCATTTTGCCCAAAATACAGCCTTCACAAACATGTTTTCTGGGTGCCTCAAGTTTGGGCAAAGAGGACACCATTTCAGATTTCTACAGGCATAACAAACTAGCAAAATTCAGATGACCAAAGCATGCATGCCAAAGCTTTGCATTTGGCATAGTGAGAATCATGTACTGCACATGCCAAATCATTTACAGATCTTTCATAGTCTATGAGCTTATACAGCCCAGGACATAAAATGCCAGAAGCAATAATGACAGCACCATTTGACAGATCATGAAATTTACATCTGTCATCAACAAATTTCACAGCCAAGCCAATCTTGGCTAATGCAGAAACTGATAACAGATTTTTCTTGATCCCTAGCATAAACAACGCATCTGAAAAAGTGAAAGAACTACCATCAGCAATAGTCAAAATGATATTAGCAACTCCCATAGCAGGATAGGAGTTGTTGGTGCACGTAACAGTATTCCCTATAGGGGTAGGCTCGAGTGAAGAGAAGAAACTACGCTGCAATGTAACATGTTTGGTCGCCCCACTATCAAAGTACCAAACATCTGACTGCAGACATGCACTGCTCATGAGAAGATGGGTCAAAACTGCAAAGAGTAGTAAACGCCCATTCTTCTTCCTGCACAAGATTAGTAGACTATGTTTTCGGTGTAGAGGCCTCTGCAACAACCATTCCGGCCTCTTTCTTCTTTGCCTCTTTAGTAGCCAGTTTTGGATAGCTCTTGATGACATTATCATTTGCTTTACAGTATTTGCAAAACAATTTCTGCTTTTTTGATTTCTTCTCATCTTTGTCTTCCTTCTTTGAATGTGCAGCATTTGCAGATTTCTGCTTACTAGTAGAAGAGCTCCATTTACCTTTGCCCTTCTGACTAGCTAGGAAAGTTTGATCTACAACATGCATAATAGACCTGCTCCACCTATAGTCGCCTTCCTGCAACATAACAGAGACCAACTCCTCAAATTACAAGGCATTTGGATTACCTTTCATCATCAAATGAAGAGTAGAAGCAAAACTATGATATGATTCAAGAAGACCATTCAGAACAGTTTGCACAAGTGAGCTATCTGGTATAACTTCATGAGCGGAAATCAATTGTTCTTTCAAATCCTTGATCTTTGTGAGAAAAATATCCATAGAATCACCTTCATTCATGTGCTCACTCTCCAATTGTTTTCGGAGGTAAGCAACACGTCTCCCAAAAGTAATTAAGCTAATTGTTGTTGTCCTCAAAGAACTGTTCAAAACATTGAATAGGTGTAGAGACAAGAATAACAAGTTTCTTGATCTTGGATCAATTCCTACCTATCTATTTTGATCCATTGATTAGTGGATCATGTTCCAAGTAACATATGTGATTATTTATGATCATTAGCTAGGTAAAGAGGCCCACTACACTCTCCAACAATCATTCTTGGCAGGTGTGAAGCAGGATCAAGCAACACCACTTCATCTCTGAAGACTATCCACCATCTCCTCCAACGGTGATATCAGAGCAACAACAAGCAAGATGGGAGATGGATTTCCATCCTTCATTGACAAATTGGACAGAAACAACTACTCAACATGGTGACTAAGGATGCAAGCCTACCTTCAAGGGAGAAGCCTATATGGATACATCTCAAGAGAGGAAGAGATGCCAAACTTCAAGAGCAAGCATCAACCTACAAGGGAAGAGCAAGAAAGGTTGAGCACATGGTGTGCAAAGGATGCTCTTGCCAAGTCTTATCTAATAAACTCAACCTCTGATTTCTTGTTGCCTCACATTAGGAATTGCATGACCTCCCAAGAGACTTGGGAAGTACTCTCATCATATTTCGCACCAAATACAAGAGCTAGGAAGAATCAATTATGGATGGAGTTTACAACTCTAAAAAAGCAACCAAAGAAAGGAGTGGTTGATTATGTAACCAAGATGAAAGATATGGTTGACTAGCTTGCAAGAATTGGAGAGGAGAAAGAAGAAGAAAAAATAGTAAGGTAGATCATTAATGGCATCAAAGCTGATGATAAGTGGGAGTCCTTTGCCATAGCAATGGACCTTTACATGGATATGCAAATACCTGACCTCAGCACCTTGATGGGGCAACTCTTCACCCATGAGACAAAGCTCAACAAGAGGGTGACAGCTCTAGAGGTAACCAATCTTCTTCGCTCTATACTGATAAGAATAAAAGTAAGGATAAAGGTAAAAGCAAGAAGAATAAAGAAGAGGCTAGTACCTCTCAAGCTAATTATGCAGGTAGAGGAAGAGGTGCTAGAGGAAGGGGCAGAGGAGGAAAGCAAGGCAGGGGGAGATCCTACAAGAATCCACCTTGCAATATTTGTGGTCTTACCATCATACCACAGAAGCATGATTCAAGAACACAAGGAATCAAAGGGGAAGAGGCTTCCATAGATGTAGCTATGGACAATCCAAAGGCAAGTACAACAATGGAGGAAGCAACTACAATCATAACTACAATCAAATCTACAACAACAACAACTATCAACGAGGTTTTGGAGGAAGAAGAGATTACAATAACTATATAGAAGACCAAGAAGATTCTCTACTCATCATGAATATGACATCCAAGCAAGGTAAAGATGATGAACATCTTTTCTATACTGATTCACGTTGTTCCAATCATGTGGCTAGAAATGTAGCTTTATTATCTGATCTTGAAGAACCCAAAGGGAAGCATGAAGTACAGATAGGTGATGACACTAAACACGCAGTCAAGCAAATCGGAAATGTGAAGACTTCTGATGGTAACATGAACCTCTTGAGTAAATTCTTGTATGTGCCAACTATAACCAAAAACCTAACTAGTGTTGGACAGATTGTTGAGAAAGGCTTACAGGTGAGATTCACTAGGCATGGAGCATATGTGGAAGACCCTCAAAAAGGATTTAAAAGGATTGCTAAAGGTGAAAAATCTGGTAGATTATTCACATTTGAGATTGACGACACCAGGAACATAGCACTTTTCAATTACAAGGATAAAACCTTATCTGAGCTAGAGATATGGCACAAAAGGCTAGGACACATAGGAGAAAAAACTCTGAAGCGAATTGGTAAGGATCAGAGTGTGCTTGGCATTCCTAATGTGAACAAGCAGCATATGATATACAAATGTGGAGCATGCCGATTTGGCAAAGCTCATAGGCAACCTTTCAACAAGAAGGGATACATGCATGAAGACTATTTGGAACTTGTACACACTGATGTGTGGGGTCCTAGCAAAGTTCCATCAATCTCAAGTTCAAGGTACCATGTTTCATTTATTGATGATTACAATAGATGGACAATCCTTTATTTCATGAAGCATAAGGATGAAGTATTTACATGTTTCAAAAGGTACTTGGCACTAGTTGAGAACCAAACAGGAAGAAGCTTGAAAAGGATCAGATCTGATGGAGGTGGTGAGTACTTTTCACATGAATTTGATTCATTTTTATAGGATAGAGGTATAAAGAGGGAAGTAACAACAAGATATACTCCTGAATTCAATAGTGTGGCAGAGAGAAGGAACATGTTAATAGTTGAAGCTACTAGGTTAATGTTGAATGAGAAGAAGCTACCTAATTACCTATGGGTAGAGGCTGTTTCCACAGCCACCTACCTAGTTAATAGGCTCCCATCCAAATCCTTGGATGATATGACACCCTATGAAGCATAGAATGCCAGGAACCCTCATTGGACCATTGCAAAATATTTGGATGCATTGCTTATGCACACATTCCCTCACATATTAGAGGGAAGCTTGACCCTAAAGCTGAAAAGTGTATATTCATTGGGTATGATCAAAACCAAAAGGGATACAGGCTATACAATCCCACTAACAAAGCATTTATAGTTAGTAGCAGTGTAGTTTTTTATGAAAATAATTCATGGTTTGAAGATGATTGCAAGAAGGTCAAGTTAGCATATGATTTGGAAAATGATTTTCCAACCCACACTCAAGAAGATCAACAATTACCAGAAGACATCAATTCAAAGGATGAAGAGCAAATGGATTTCAAGGCATGGAAGTCAAGCAGCAAGACCAAAGTCAAGCAATGACATACCAGAACCCTCCAACCAATCACTCAAGAGATCTCAAAGGGAAAGCAAAAAGCCCATAAGGTATGGCTATGATACATCATTAGTCACCAAGCATTCTGTATATATCACTAAAGACTCTATGAGAGAAGAACCTTCTACATTTGAAGAGGCTACTAAGAGGAAACAATGGAGAGAAGCCATGTAGGAAGAACTAGAAGCACTTCAAGAAAACCATACTTGGGACCTAGTTCCCAAGAAACTAAGCATTAAGGTAATAGGATCTAGGTGGATATATAAAATTAAGAAGAACTCAGATGGTTCTATAAATAGGTACAAGGCAAGGCTAGTGGCAAAGGGATTTGCCCAAACTCATGGAGTGGAATATGAAGAAACCTTTTCACCTATGGCAAAGATGCCAAAAACTAGGGTTTTGGTAAGTATTGTTGCCTCTAAGAACTGGAATCTATATTAGTTAGATGTCAAGAATGCATTCTTAAATGGATGGATATCAGAAGAAGTATATATGGCACAACTCCCAGGTTTTGAAGATGAAGATAAAACAGGTTATGTATGCAAGCTAAGGGGTATACTTTAAAGATTGGTGGGCAGGAAAGATAGACAAACCTACTAAAGAGATGTGTAGCCTCCTCAAGAAGAAGCAACCCAAGGAAGCAATCCCTTTCATGATGGACATCAATGGGGTTGAGTGCAATTCAAAATAGTACATTTATTATCAATCACTTGAACTAGCTTTTAAGGGTTTCCACACCTCTTTCTCCTCAAAGGTGTGATTGCATGGTATCCGTCTCTAGATTCAAAGCCAAAAGAACTCCACAAAATATGAAGCCTCTTATTCAAGCCCCCATTTTGGATGATGAGGTTCTTGAAGTTATTGATTTTCTTCCTAATGGCAAAAGCCTGCGGCTAGATGGACTCACCAATGAGTTTTTCAAAACCTTCAAGCATGTGGTGACTAGTCTGTTATGTGTGGTGTGGCAATAGGCCGTTTCTTGATGTGCTACCCAAATGTCTAAATGAAGGCATTATCAAACTTATTCACAAAAAAGGCAGCAAAAATAGGATTGAAAATTTGCATCCAATTATAATGTTACAAACAAATTACAAGATCCTTACTAAAGTTATTGCTAATTGAATTGCTTATCACTTGCAAAATTGGATCAGTGAGGATCCAAAAGGGTTCATCAAGGGGAGGTCCATCCTCTAGGCTATCATTGATGTTTGGGAAGTTTTGGTTTTTGTTGAAGAGTCCACTCAAGATGTTCTCTTCCTTAAGATCCACTTCGACAAAGCTTATGATAGACTCAAGTGGGACTTCATTCTCTAATCTCCAAAAGACCTATGTTGTGGCAAAAAATTCATTAAGATGATCTCAACATTGTTGGGAATCAATGGTCAGCTTTCTGAAGCTATTTGGTTAAAACATTCTATCAAGCAAGGATGCCCTTTGGCCCCTCTTCTCTTTGTGATAGTTGTCCATGGTCTCCGTTGTCTTGTGAAATATCTGTTGGAGATAGATGTCTGCCGAAGCATGCGAACAGCACAAGGAAGAAGAAGAAGCTTGGAGCACAACACACAAGAATGAATGTATTACTAGAGAATGTACAAAGATAAGTAGCCCATTAGGGCAATAGGCGTATATACAAGCCGAGGGAAAAAAACCTCCTAAAGAGGGAAAAAAGTGCCCCAGCGGTCCTAGTGTGTTCACACACATCACTACCTAAATATATCAACAAGCCCCCCCTTGGAGTGATGCGGTGAACAAGTAGCTGGCACTCATGTATAAGGAAGTGCCAAGCTATGTGGAAATCACTCCACAAAAGGAAGTAAGCCCAAAGATTTGCGGAAAGCTTCAAACTTCTCCCTAGGCAGAGCCTTCGTGAAAAGGTCTGCAATGTTCTCCTGCGTGGGCACATATGCCAAGCTGATCTCCCCAACAGAGAACCTCTCCCTGACATCGTGATATTGCACCTCAATGTGCTTAGTGCGAGCATGGAACACAGGGTTCCTCACAACTGCCAATGCGCTATGACTGTCAGTGAAGATGGTGGTGGCAGAAGACTGGCCAACACCCAAATCAGCCATAAGCCGTCTGAGCCACACACACTCAACAGTCACTGTGAAAGCTGCCCTACACCCAGCCTCACAACTGGAAGTGGCCACAGTAGGCTGCTTCTTGCTCAACCAAGATATACATGAGCTACCAAGCATGAAGCAAAAACCACTGGTGGACACATGAGTGTCATAGCAACCAGCCCAATTTGAGTCAGAAAAAGCATGCAAATCTGGCGGTAGTGATTTCCCCTTGGGATAAAACAACCCAAGTATCCAAGTACCACTCAAGTAGCGAAAGATACGCTTAACCGCCTTCCAATGTGTGACTCTTGGGCAATGCATAAACCTGCTCATCTGTGAGACAGCAAACTGAATATCTAGCCGAGTAACGCATAAGTAAATCAAGCATCCAACAGGCTGCTGATAGAGAACATCATCAAATGCATCTCCAACATCATGAAGGCTCAATCGTAAACCTGTCTCCATAGGAGTGGCAATAGGCTTACAGTCTTCAAGGCCAAAACGCTGCAATAATGTGTCAATATATTTCGTTTGACACAAAGCCATTCCACCATCAACTTGCATAAACTGAATGCCCAAATAGTGATGCAAATGCCCCAAATCAGACATCTCAAATGAGGCATGCAAATCAGCCTTGAAATCAGCAATATGCTTCTCAATAGGACCAGTGAGCAACATGTCATCAACATAGACAACAATGATCAAAAGCACATCATTAGCACGCTTAACATATAAGGTGCTTTCAGTTGGACTGTTCTCAAAACCATGTGCAACCAGATAAGCATGTATTTTCTCATACCAAGCACGTGGTGCTTGCTTTAAACCATATAATGCCTTCTTTAACCTGCACACTTGGTTTTCATGCCCTTTCCACACAAAGCCACGGGGCTGAAAAACATACACTTCTTCATGCAAGTCATCATTCAAAAATGTTGTTTTAATGTCCAACTGATGTACATTCAAACCATGATGGGCTGCAAGTGCACAAATGCTCCGAACAGTAGTCATACGGCATGTAGGTGCAAAGGTCTCATCAAAATCAATGCCTCTTTCCTGCGCATAACCCTTTGCAACAAGCCTAGCCTTATACCTGTCCACTATACCATCACGTTTACGCTTCACCTTGTATACCCACTTAGTGCCAATGGCCTTCTTGCCAGGAGGCAAGTCACATAAAGACCAAGTACCATTCTTCGTTATAGCATCATATCCAGATTGCATAGCAACCATCCAATTTTTTGAGTTTTGTGCTTCATCAAACGAAACAGGCTCATTCTCATCACAGAGACTAGATGCAGCCATAGCATAGCAATCTGATGCAAAAGAGGCACTATGAGAGCCTGAACGAGTACGATATGACAGAGGTGCATCTAATTTGCTATCACGCAAAGTCTGCACCTGCCATTTTGGCATAGTTCTTGCCTGCTCAATATCAGTTCTCTCATCAATAAGTGCATCATGTACATCTGCATCAGAAATAGAATCATCTGCATCATCACATGAAACCTACAAAGGCTGAGAAGTTGCCTCATTAGGACCAGCACTAAACTGTCCACCTGTAAAAAGTGACATCAAAGTATCATACATGTCTTTGGAGTTGACAGATGTCTCCTTGGTACATGAAAGCAATGGCTGAATAACATCTTCCACAAAAACAACATCACGGCTAACCAGAATGCATTTAGTATGTGGATGATACAGATGATAGCCTTTACTTTCAGAACTGTACCCAACAAAAATACATTTTACTGCCTTATCATCCAATTTTTTGCGATGTTGTTCAGGCACTAATGCATATGCCAAACAACCAAAAACACGCAAATGAGCAACAGATGGCTTGTGGTCATGCCAAGCCTCATATGGAGTGATAGAATGCAGCGCTTTAGTGGGACACCTGTTAAGTACATATGGGATTCCAGCATGACTGTGTCGTTAAGAGTCTTCGTTGATGTTTTCTAGATCTTCCACAGTTGATGTTCATAGTAGTCATGCCAAGTACTCCTAACCTATATTGAGTGATGAATAAGTGTGTTCGTGCATGGGTTGAGGAAAATCTGTGCCTTGTGCATGGCCTTGTAATGTAGCCCTATGAATGTTTACTTGGAAAATGCATTGGAAGAAGTATGGTGCAAAAATTGCGGGTCTTGAGCTAAGTGCTCAAGGGTATGCTGATGAACAGGTTTCCTAATCTATCATGGTTATGGTGTTGCCAGAGTAAAGATACTTACCATGGAGAAGGTTGATCGATGTTCATCTCTTCGTGTTGTACACTCGGCCTTTGGGATGGAACATTGTTGATGAATGTCCATGTTGATGGTCCACTGATGAAATCTGTTGAGTGGTTGATCCTCTCTCCTCTTTTCAAAGCAAAATTTGCCAAATACTGAGAATTGAATTTCTTTATATTCTTTGGCAAACAACATTGGGTAACTACACCAAGCTGAGTTTCACATATTCTCTTTAGCTCACCATACGCAGGAGTCTTCTCCTCTAGAACTACCCTTTGCAGATATCTCCTTGGATGCTCTCCTACATGAAGTAGTTAAGCATCACTCAAGTTGCGGACCTTCAAGCTCTTCATTCCTACCATGGTAAGAGAAAATCATAATTGTAGATGCCATGTTCATGCCAAGTGCTTGCCATCTACCAGATAAGGCAGCAATAATATCATCTGCTAGCCGAGACACACTTCTATCCCAACTGATAAATGCCCAGTAATCAATAGTTCCATCTTCAACTAAGCATGTCTCATTCATGTTTCATGAGCCAAACCTGGGAACAAGTTCTTCCTCTCTCTTTTTTTTTTTTTAATAGGAACAATATCACAAAACAAGAAGACAGAATTTAGTATCAATCAATAAAAATCTTTGACATATGTCAATGTGCTCTTGTGCCTGGGATTCTCAAGTGTGTCTATGCACGGCCGTGTAATGTGGCCCTATATTAATGCATACTTTGGAAATGCATGACCTGAATGGTGCAAAAGATAGGGTTGTGCAAGGAGCACATGGTTGTCGCTCGTCGAGGCCTGATGTCACCTGCAGATGTTGATGTCATCTTTGTTGGAGGTATCCATTGGATCTTGAGATGACCACTGATCCTTCCTCTTGATAGGGACCCATTTTAGAACAACATTTGGCACTGTAGAGATTACTTCAGGCGTCTTCCTCGTTGGATGCTTTCTGAACTGTGGTATCCAATGTGGTTGGCGCTTTGGTTCGATGGAGGCTACTTGTACTTTTGGCTTCCAAACCCATATCCTTTTTGCACGTCTCCCTACTATTGTTGAAGAGCTGATTTGATCTCCTTTCGGTCTCTGTACGTGGTTCTTACCCTCTTCTCCTTTTGGCTTCTTTGTTGAGACCTTTCGCATGTGGGAGAACATAGGTTGTTGTAGATGTAAGAGCTTCTTAGGTACCCACATCTATAATTGCCCTTGTTGAGCTGCAGCTAACTTCTTAGGCACCCAAACTTATTGGATACCTTGTGATTGAGCTTGTCCAAGCTGCTTCCTTCGTCTTCTGGCCTGGTTGGCTTGCCTAGATGGGATTTGTGGGGGCAAGGCTGGTGGTTGCTCTCCTTTGCGTACCCAGATCTGCTTCATGTTTGGAACTGCTTTCTTATCGAATGGTGTCTTTCTATTTGATGTAGCAGTTGTCGTGATCGGTTGTGTTTGCTTGTGTGGTGGACTCAGTTCTATGGCTACTTGATTCTTTGGAGAAGAAGAAAGATCCACCCGCCTTCGAACCTCTTCTTCCACGATTGACTCCTTCTGCATCATAGAGCTTTTGACATATACAACATCTTCTTCCATATGATTAGTCTTAGAAGAACTACAAGATGTGACATCTGGATTTGTGAGCATGCCATTTTCTAGTTCTAATGTAAAGCATTCTCCCTGGACCCAAACTTGAAGAAGTTGACTTCTTAGGTTTCAGTTGACTGCATTGTCATAAATCCAATCTTATCCTAAGACAAGTGGTTCTGTAAGGTTCTCATCTTGACACACTAGCACTTTGACTTTCATTGGAACATCTTGCAGGTAGATGGGAAGTTCCACTTCGCCCAAACAAGGGGTTTCCACCCCTCCCAATCCTATGAGATAAGCTTCTATGGGATTGATGTTCAACTGCAAGTTTTGGCAGTAGGATAGTCTATCTGCACTACTTGCTGCACCTGAGTCAATCAATGCTTTCACAGTCCTTGCATCCTTTCCTTGTCCTATCTCTATGGTCACAAAGGGTCTTCGGTCAATGACTTGAGAAGTCGCTTTGCCTGACTTTTGGCACATATCCATGTGATATTTTGGGGCTTTTGAGTTGACATCTAGGCCTAGTCGCCTTAACTTATTTCGCCTTATGTGCTCTCTAGCCTCGGCTTGGGCTTCTTCTCTCACCCTTAACTCCTCTTCTTTTCGCTTCTTAGCAGTGTTGAGTCTCGTATGCATATCCTCTGTAAGAGGTTCTTGGTATAACTTGACTCTACAACCACTGATATAGTTTGGCAAGATGTCTCCTTCTAGAGTGGCCAACTGAACTGCACCGCTAGTGGAAATTCTATTAATTATCATGGGTCCATATCCTCTTTTTTCCAACTTACGAGCATGTTGTTTTAGTGTGTACACCAACACTAGATCTCCCTCTTTCAATCCCTTATCTTTGATGTGTGCATCAAAGTATGCCTTTTGCCTCTTCTTTGCAGCATAGATACCTGCCGCCGCGCGTAGCCTTGTCTCACCTAAGCGTTCTAGATCAAAGATCCTAGAGGACAATTCATGTCCATTCCACTCATGCTCTTGTGCTACTTTTAAAGCAAAGATTAAGAAATCCAGTGGTAACACCGCATTCTGTCCAAAGACCATCTGAAATGGGGTGGCATTGAGTACCGTTTTGTAGGCAACTCGGTAAGCCCAAACAGCATGATGAAGTTGTTTGTCCCAATCAGAGCGTTTATTATTTACCAATTTTGTCAATACGTTACAAAGGATCTTATTGGTACTCTCGGCTTGTCCGTTAGCTTGTGGGTGATAAGGGGCAGACTTTTTATGTATCACCAAGAATTCTTGGAGAAGATTTTCAATGACCTCATTCAAGAAGTGTGTGCCTCTATCGCTCACTAACTCTATTGGTAGCCCATATCTCGTGAACACATTCTCGAATAAGAACTTAGCCGTCGTCTGAGCATCATTCTTTGTTGTGGCTTTCACCTCTACCCACTTTGTAAGGTAATCTGTGGCTACAATAATATACTCTGCATGGGAGTTTCTAGCAGGGGGATTAATAGGACCTATGAAGTCTATGCCCCACTTGGAAAATGCACGCCCTCCCATCATTGGCCTCAAGGGCATCTCGTCTTTTCTAACTGGATATTGTGCACGTTGGCATGTGTCACATTTCTTCACATAGGTATGTGCGTCGATATGAAGAGTGGGCCACCAAAGTCCTGAGAATAGAATGGTCTTGATCACTCGGTCAGGACCAAAATGTCCACCTGCAACACCGCTGTGTGCAGTTTCTAAGACTTTCAAATAATCTGATTCATGAACGCACAGTCTTAAGTAACCATCTTTGCCTCTTCGGTATAGGTTGTCTCCTACTAGGGCATAGCCTTGCGCCTCTTGCTCCATGCTTCGTCTTCTTGCTAGACTAGCCTCTTTGGGTAATCTTCCCGACCTCATAAACTCTACCAATGGAGCACTCCAATCTGGAATTAATGACACTTGATAAAGGGTCGCATGCTCCACTGGGGGTCTCTCTCTGCACATTGGACAATTCTTAATCCACTCATGTATTTCTTTGTCCATGCTAGGCCAATACACTCCTAGATGCTTCAGATTCTGCAATGTTCGTTGTTTAGAATAGTGATTTCCTAGCAATCCTTCATGAGCTTGCTGCAACCAACTACTATGTTCATCATCCTCGACACAACAAGCTAATACACCCTCAGTATCTTGTTTGTACATGCTTCCTGCCAATATGTGATATTTTTGTGATCTTACAATTTCTTCTTGTGATGTTTTCACGTTCTTATTTGCAGGGCCAAAGGTTAGGACTGGTACCAACTTATTTGCCCATTTGGGAACAACTTCCAAATTGAACAGATAAGCATCAGGTAGTTCATCAGACACTCCTTGTGGTGACTCTCCTAAAGTAATGCGAGAAAGGTGATCTGCCCGAAGGTGGGTTCTACCTTTCCTGACAACAACTTCAAAGTCATATTCCATTAGTAAGAGGAACCATCTTACTAAGCGTCCAGTATTGCAAGGTTTATTGACCAAATATAACAAAGCTTGATGATCAGTGAAAAACTTGAACTTGTTGGCCAATAAATAGTGTCTAAACTTCTTCACAGCATATACCATGCCTAAGCCCTCTCACTCAGTTGTGGTATAGTTCCGTTCAGCTGCAGTGAGCTGTCTACTAGCATATGCTATGGGCAAATCTAAGTTTCCTTCACTTGTGGGTTGTGCAAGCACACATCCTATGGCATGATTGGATGCATCCACATGTACATGGAATGGTTTATTCCAATCAGGAGTGGTCAGTATTGGTGCTGTGCACAAACGTTTCTTCAGTTCATTGAAAGAATTCTCGCATTCGTCGTTCCACTCAAAATTAGACAACAAGGCATAAAGGGGTCTAGCTATGATTGCGTACATGTGGATAAACCTGCGGTAATATCCACAAATGCCCATAAAGGCTTGTACCTCCTTAACATTCCTTGGCCTTGGCAGCTCCGCTATGGCTCGTACCTTATCTTCATCTGTCGACATTCCATTCTTAGAAACAATATGACCTAAGATTTTACCTTGACGCACCATGAACACACACTTTTCTGGGTTGAGACACACTCGATATTCTCTACACTTGTTGAAGATTTGTCTGAGCTCAGGGATGTGAAATCTTCTTTCTTGGGAATGAGCACATAAATCATCCACATATACTTCTAAGCTCTTTCGCAAGAACTCTTTGAAAACATGACACATGAGCCTTTGGAATGTTGCAGGTGCATTGGTGAGCCCAAATGGCATCACACGAACTGCAAAGATTCCCCACTCTGTAGCAAAAGCTGTTTTGTGTTGATCTTCTGGGGCAATGGCTACTTGATTGTAACCTGAAAACCCATCAAGGAAGCTATAAACTTCCTTGCCCGCAACACGCTCCGAAAGGTGTTCCGTGATTGGAAGTGGATAACTATCTCTGATCGTAGCGGCATTAACTTTTTTAAGGTTAATACACACTCGCAAATTTCCGTTCTTCTTGGGCACCACTAGAATGGGGGACACCCATTCCGTATGCTCAATCTCATAGATGAATCCAGCTTCAATCAACCTATCAATTTCTTCTTTTATTTTGGCTGCATAGGTATCATTATATGTGTAGGGCTTCTGTTTGGTGGGCTTGGCATCAGCAATCATGGGGATAGTATGAGAGCAAATTCTTGGATCTACCCCTTTCAAGTCTCTATAGTGCCACGCAAACACATCCCTATATTCCCTTAATAGAGCTACAAGCTCCATTTCTTCTCTTGCACTTAGGTCATCTCCTATATATGTGCATCTCTCTTCGTTCTCTTCGATGGTCACTACAATCTTCTTGGTCTTTTCTCTATTATCATATGATTCTCCTATGATGGCCTCTCTCTTAGGCATTCGTACCAAAATTTTGCGGTCGTCAACTTCATATTTCTTGAATTTTTCTGGTACTTCAAACAATGATTCCTCCTCTTCTTGTTTCACTACTTTTCTTTTCTTTTTCTTTTGACTACTCTCACCTTGTGAGAGGTTCTTCTTCTTTCTGGGTGAACACTCCTATATCTTCTAGATAGTGCTGCTCTGAGTTAAAGCAACTATCCATCACAATAGACTCCAGATCATCGTCATTCTCTTCTTCTTCTATGACATCACTAGGGTCACATTCTTCTAGCAAGGGATGACACGTGAACTCTGAGATATCATAACCCTCCTCATCACAATGAGGTGTCCATTGTTCTTCATTGACAGCAATGTCCATGGTGGCTAAGATTTCTGGCCAGCCATGAGGCTCAAATTCCTCATCTGGAAAGATCATCGGTGTATAGGCTGGGTCTTTAACTGGTCTATCTCCTGGCGAAGTTCCTTCTTCTCTTGCCTTTAAACATTTTTCCTCTTCCTCTACGACCTTGCACATCCACAAATGAGTATCTTCATGCAACCATGATGGATCAGGTGAACTTTCAGAATGCACAGAGATTGAATCTTCTTTTGCTTTGTGGATAGGATTCCACTGTAGGGGTGGTACATCTCTGAAGGAGTAATCCTTCAAATTGACCTTGGTAGTGACCCCTAAGTGCTGCAAGTACAAGGAGTTGGTTCCCCAATCCTGTACTATTTGCAATTGTCGTAGGAAGGGTCTTCCTAGGATCATCTCATAAACATTATTTTTCTCAAAGTCACATATAGCAAATGTGTGCTCAAACTCTACACCACAAGTGGTTAGCGTTATCCCTTCTAGCAATCCGAGAGGTCTTTCAAAATGACCATCAGCCATTTGAAGCTTCATTCTAGTTGGTCTTAATGTGGGCTTGCCCCATTGCTTCCACAAGGAGGTGGTCGCAATAGCAACACCAGCACCTGCATCTATGATTGCTTTGGTTGTGTAACCTTGGTAGGTGATTGGAAGATAAGTATTACCTTCTTCACCCTCACACATGTCCCCTATTTTGTCTAGAGGTATCTCTGGTACCCTTTGCTTGGAGCCTGCTTTTGGCATGTTGGAATCAAGTTCTGGAACCTGATCCTTCACATGATTCCAAAGCTCAGGTTTTGCTTTGAGCAGCTCTTCTACAGTGAGATGACACTGAACCTTAGTGTTCTTCACGACATCCGTGTTCCTTGGAACCACTGAGTCTTCATTTCTTACTAGTATTGTGGGAGCTCTAATTTGGAGAGATTCAGATACCCATGGGCCTGGAAATTGAGGCAGTTCTTCTAAGGTATTAGATTCAAAATCTAACCTTTCGTCTTCTTGTTGTTCTGCTTCATCTCCGTAAATAGATGGAATGTCTTGGGGAAATTGATCATGAAGATCATCAATCTCAGGAATAGGAGGGGAATTACCCTTCTCCTTGGCCCATTTCTCTTCTTGTATTTCCCGCAAGAACTCTTGAGAGTACTGTTGAATTGAAGGAGGTATTCCTGGATTCATGGAATTAGGAATATAAGCTCCCATTGGTGGTGAGCTTCCTCTTTCAATAACTGGTTGAGCCTGTGGAGGTAAAGAAACTTGTGGTTTGTTTACCAAGTGCTCTAATCGTTCTAGTAAGCCCTGGAAATGCAAATCCGTTTTGATAGAGTTTGTCAGATTGAACTTTTGACTAGTCTCAAGTATAGCTTGAGCTTGTTCTACCATTTTCATGCACATTTTCATCCGTTCAATCTCTAAATCTGCTCTAGGGTAACTCTTGTCTAGGTTTGTAGTTGTAGGCCCTTCTTGAAGTCGAGCCTAGTAGGCCTTGAACATCATGTCCAAACCTTCTGGGGTTGGATCTGCAAGAACAGACCCTGATTGCGGCCTATTTACAATGGGTGGTGGGGTGGGATGAGGTGGAGTGGATGGAGTTTCGGCATGCGAGGGGCTTTGAGATGCAATGTCTTCTATTTTTTTTTCGCTTCTTTTAAGCTTTCTTCTAGTTTCGATAACTTTTTATTCCACTTGCGATTGGCCTTCTCTCTGGTATCCTTCCATGTTCTTGTTTTCCTTTTACTAGGCTCTCCTGATTCACTCAACTCTGATTGTTCTACTGGTTTATCATGTTTTAAGGCTTGTGCTCTAGTGACAACTTGTATAGGAGCCACATTGCTACTACTTGAACTTGAATCTGCCACTAAGCCTACCACATTAATGGGTGTAATCTTGGGTGCACTGGAGGGGTTTCTTGGACAATCTCTGGGGAGATGGTCTTTGCCACAATCAGGACAAAAAGCCTGTATTGTGATAGCGTGTCCTTGACTCAAAGATAGTGGGTGGGGACAGTCACGAATGAAATGGTCACCATGACATCTGAAACAAGATCCTCTAGGGGCTTGTGGTCTCATTTGTCTCAATTGGGGCCTAGGGTTAGGATTTGTGTACATGACATTGGAGTATTCTGGCTCCCAATTTTGCTCCATAGATGGTGCCTCATATTGATACGAGAAAATCTCACTATGTTCAGGTGACTCTGTATAATAACCATGTGGACTACCTTCATGGAAGTAGTCTGAACTATGAGCATGAGAGTCATTATCTGGTATCAATGGGGTTAGTGGCACCAATGCTCTATTTGGATTTTCCTCTCCGATAGCATATTTGACTGGAATAACGTTGGCAGGAGCTGGTGGTTGGTTTCCTAAGACTGGTTGTGGCCTATATTGTGCCTGATATTGCTGTTGTGGTCTATAATATGGCTGTTGGTATTGGTTTTGATACCTACCTAGTTGGTAAGGTTGTTGATAATTCTGTCTAACAGCCTGCCTATTATAGGGGCAATCTTGAGCCGTGTGGTTCGTATATTTTCTTTCAATAGTGCAATATGGAGCATTCCTTTCTCTCATGTTCTGGTTGTGCAATGGGCATACATTAGCCATGTGGTCGCCTCCGCAAGTATAACACCGATTCACTGGAGTGACTCTCTGTGTTTGTTTATTTTGGACTCCCAGCTTCTTAGCAACTTGCTCAGCTATCTCCTCTATTTCCGTGGAGATTTTTGAAGTATGACTAGTAGAATTATCTGAATCCTTATAGAGTTTGAATAATCCTAACTCCTCACCCAAGTTATCTTCTATGTCAATGCATGTCCACACGCACTCTTCTATGGATCTAGGCTCTTTCAAGTATACTATGATCTTAAGTTTGTGCTCAGTAAGCCATCTAAGAACAAAGCCACTTGTTTGGCTGGTGTGGGTAGCTCTGGAGTAGGGCATCTTTCTAGGTACTGTCTAAACCTTCTACCTGCTAGTCGCACTGTTTCTTGGGGTGTCTGCTTGAAACTGTGGATCAAGGATGATGTGTTATGCCTGATACCACTCTTGGAAAATTCTACAATGAATTCGTCTAGCAGTTGACCTATGTCGCGATAATTGCGACTACTCAGTGGTTGAAACCAAGCTAAGGCAGTGCCCTTAAGAGTCAGACCAAATGCCTCGTACTGGGTGAACAAATCCTCAACCTGTTCCGCTCTTGACACTTGTTTGAACTCGGCCACATGATCATAAGGATCTCCTGACCCGTCAAAATAATTCTTCATTGCCTTGATCACTTGAGTGGGTCTAAGGGTTCTTGGGTGCTCTCGGGGTCTAGGCAATGGAAAATCATGTTCATCTCTTTGTTGCCTATGTGCTTGATGTCTCTCTCTTTCAGGTCTTTCATTTTCAAATCTTGCTCTATTTCTGCCCACCGTGTGTGCAAAACTTACCTCAGGTCTCTCTCTAGTTCTTTCTCTCTGGGCTTCATGAGCTTGGGATGATCCTACTCCTTGGAGGCCATGGGAAACATTGGATCTTGGTGGAGGGAAAATCAATTCATTCTTCCAAGTATATGCATGTCTATCATGTTCTGTTACCAAGAATATTTTCTCTGATGTGTTATCCAGGTAGACAACTTTGCCTGGTATCTCAGGATCTTTGAATTCGTAGATGATAACTATGCCCAATTGGCTAGGTTGATCTGGCTTGAATCTCCAAAAGGCTTCCTCTGTTTCTCTATTCAAAAATAGTTCTATGCTTTTGTTGTCTTGAGGGATCCAGTCCGGAGTGATCACTCGGGTCAAAACTGCCTGACCTCTAGGAGTCTTGGGTCCTTGTCCTACATTTCCTTGTTCTAGGTCTCCTATCTCATTCTCCTGAATGATATTTCCAAACTCATCGGTCCTATCTGGTTGGTTGGTAACCACATACATGGTTCCTTCCTTATCAACGTATGAACCCTCTTCGAACTGGACCACCGGGTGTTCAAGTCCAAAGGATTGATCTGGATTTTTGAGTTGGACCACTGATCGCCTCAGACCATCCTCATAGATGCGAGCACCTAATTGGTTGGTCCGAATATATTCCAACTGTGTCTTATAGGGAACTTCTGGTGTTTGTAGATGGGCAGTCCCTGAGCCACCTGTGGTTTTCCCATGCTAAAAGACATTTCTGAATCACTTGTGTCTGAACTTAGTAAAAGATGACCACTTAGTTGTTGTGCCCAAGAGTTGGATGTATGGTTGACACTAGCCTCAGAAGATCTAATGCTTTGTTTATCCTTGCCTAAGTGTCTACCAGATCTCAGGTTCATAAGCTTTAGTCAAGGGTCCAAATTTTCCCTTTGGTATGGTTCAAAATTCTTTGGAGCCCCCTTGGTTCCCTAGTCCCACTTGAGGGTCAACTTCAAATTATCCTATCTCAAAATCAGTGCATTATTCTTGAAAAAACCAGTTGAGATCGTGTAGGATTCGAAACGAGCTTTCCAACGAGCTATAGAGCTCAAAAAATGGACTTTGGATGAAAAAGTTATGTCAAATCAGGCTCCTGGGGGTCAAAACAGGCAAATAGGACCTTTGGAGAAAATCACGATTTTGTGAACTTTCAGAGAATCGCGATGTTGTGAAGTCAAAAAATCGCGATGTTGAGCACAAAATCGTGTTTTTGAAAATCGCAATTTTGAGCAGAAAATCGTGATTTGAAAATCGCAATGTTGAGCACAAAATCGTGTTTTTAAAAAATGCGATTTTGACTCAGAGAATCGTGATTCACAAAATCGTGTTTTTGGCTCAAAATTGTGATTTGTGAGAATCACGATTTTGAGCCCGTTGAAAATCGTATTTTCTCAGAATCGTGCTTTTGGCATGAAAATCGCGATGTTGAGCACAAAATCGTATTTTAGAAAATCGCGATGTTGAGCACAAAATCGTGTTTTAGAGAATCGTGTTTTTTGACATGAAAATCGCGATTTTGAGCACAGAATCGTGTTTTGGAGAATCGTGTTTTTTGGCATGAAAATCGCGATGTTCAGCACAAAATCGTGTTTTTGAAAATCACGATGTTGAGCAGAAAATCGTGTTTTAGAAAATCGCGATGTTGAGCACAAAATCGTGTTTTAGAAAATCGTGTTTTTTGACATGAAAATAGCGATTTTGAGCACAGAATCGTGTTTTAGAGAATCGTGTTTTCTGTCATGAAAATCGCGATGTTGAGCAGAGAATCGTGTTTTAGAAAATCGCGATGTTGAGCAGAAAATCGTGTTTTAGAAAATCGCGATGTTGAGCACAAAATCGTGTTTTAGAAAATCGTGTTTTTTGACATGAAAATCGCGATTTTGAGCACAGAATCGTGTTTTTTGTCATGAAAATCGCGATGTTGAGCACAGAATCGTGTTTTAGAGAATCGTGTTTTTTGACATGAAAATTGCGATTTTGAGCACAGAATCGTGTTTACACAGAATCGCCTTTTTTCACAAAATCGTGTTTTTTTACTGAAAATCGTGATTTTTTGAGAATCGCGATTTTGAGTAGGGAATCGTGTTTTCTCAAAATCGTGTTTTTTTTGTTGAAAATTGTGATTTGTGAGAATCACAGAATCGCGATTCTGAGAATGACCACAGAATCGTGATTCTTTCAGCCAACTTTTAGGCGGGAAAACAGAAAATCGTGATTTTTCAAAAAATTTTGAATTTTCACAGAATCGTAATTTTCATCACAGAATCGCGTTTTTTGGCGGGAAATTCAAATTTCTGAGCACCGGCTATGGCGACCTCCGTATGAGCAAAAAATCATGAAAAAAACACAGCGCTTGCTCTCCCTTGCACCTCCTAACTCCTTCCCACACAATAATGCATGAAAAATGGTATGAAAATGGTGAAAATGCACTAAAAAACAAGAAATTTCTATGAAGAAGAAGATGGAAGAAGGTGGAGATGATGATGATGATGAAGATGAAGAGGAAAAAACAGAAAATGAACTGAAATGACAGTTTTTTTACCTTCCAACGTCGCAAATCTACGATCTTACCATCACAACGCTTGTCCTCGAAGCTCTCTCCCCGGCAACGGAGCCAAAATTTGGTGTAGCTCAAGCGTAAGCACCACCTCCTTTACTTGTCAATCCGCGGAGACGTGAGGACCGGTATGAAGACCACGAGCAAGTGAAGGCACAAGTGCGTGAGTGAAAGCACATAAACATGCACACACATACACACACACGCGCACAAAGTAAGATCAAGGCGAGGAACAATGGAAAGCTTAGATTGCAAAAGAGCTCTCTTACAAAAGTTCTATTCTCTAACAAGCTACCCCCCAAAATGAGCTCTCTAGCTCTTTTTATAGTTTTTTGACTAGTTTTGGCCCTGTCCAGACCTAGTGTCCGGCCTAGTTAAAAATTAGGTTCCAGGGCTTATTTGAGGGTTCAAACGAAGTCTAAGAATTATGAAAATTGGTACGATGGTACTTCTAATACTCCTCAAGCTCGAGGACTCCTCGGCTTGAACAAAATGGAGTTATAAAAATAGATAATGGTATTTACAATGGTTTTTAGTGATGAAAATCACTATTTTTGTAGGGGATTCATCTGAAAATTTGACATACACTTCATGGAGCTCCCTACTTGCTCCCTTTCCTTGTGTGTCCACCTTTTGATGTGCTTCCATGCTTTGTCCTTGACTTTGAGCTTCAACAACCACCTACAACAACTACGCAAATGACACACAGAATGAAAGCCATACATCATTGATGATGAACTCAATCGGCACATCAGATAACGAAGACCTAAAGGTATTTTACATTGATTCTGGATATTCTAATCACTTGTCAGGAAATATAGAACTAATGTCAGAATTGGAAAAAGGTAGTTACAGTCACACTGTTCAAACAGGTGACAATACGAGGCATAGTGTACATTCAATTGGAAAAGTGAAATGTAAAAGTGGAGCAGATTTGCTAACCAATGTCTTGTATGTTCCGATAATACCAAAAAATTTAATTAGTGTAGGACAGATAGTTGAGAAAGGTTTTCAGGTCAGATTTACAAATGAAGGAGTATTTGTAGAAGATCCCGAGAACGGATATCATCAGATCGTCTCTGGTGAGAAAGAAGGTAGACTCTTTACTTTAAGAGTACAAGGGAACATCGGCCAAGCGTTGCTCACACATGGTGAAAAGGTGATTACAGAACTTGATCTCTGGCATAAGAGATTAGGTCATTTCAATGAAAAAGGAATTAAAGCTATGATTTCAAATCAGTCAGTACTGGGATTACCGAATGTACAGAACCAACACATGATTCACAAGTGTGAAGCATTCAGATGGGAAAAGCCCACAGGTTACCTTTCCAGAAGAAAGGATTCAAACATGATGAAGTACTCGAACTCATTCATACAGATGTATGGGGTCCAACAAAAGAAGGATCAATCAGTGGCTCAAGGTATTATGTTTTATTCATTGATGATGCTACAAGATGGATAACTCTTTATGTTTTGAAAGAGAAATCAGAAGTGTTTGGAGCTTTCAAGCATTTTCATGCATATGCTGAAAGACTCACAGGTCGAAAGCTTAAGAGACTGAGGTCTGATGGAGGGGGAGAATACTTCTCCCGAGAATTCAATGATTATCTTTGGAATGCAGGTATTAAGAGAGAAATAACCTGTAGGTATACACCACAACAAAATGGTGTAGTAGAAAGAAGGAACCGAACTCTAGTTGAGTTTGCACGAGCTATGCTAAAGGAAAAAGATTGTCCAAACTATCTTTGGGTTGAAGCCGTAAATACAGCTATATACTTGGTAAACAGATTACCGTGTACAGCTTTAGATGGAATGACCCCGTATGAAGCTTGGTGGGGAAAGAAGCCAACACTTGATCATTGTAAAATGTTTGGATCAGTAGCTTACGCTTATGTACCATCACAACTCAGACATAAGCTCGAACCAAAAGCAGAGAAATATGTGTTTGTTGGATACGATGAAAAGCAGATGGGTTACAGGTTATGAAGTCCTCTAACAAAACAGTTTACTGTTTCCAGATATGTTACATTTGATGAACAGAAAAGCTGGTATGCAGATCAAAGTCATACAACAAGAGAATTTGAAGAAGAGATAAGAAGGAAAGAGAAAGGGAAATCAATTGTACAGGTAAATAGAGATGAAGACTATATGCAGGCAAGTACGTCCAGGATCGGATCAGGTATGAGAAATGGAGATGAACAGGGATTTGATGAAGAAGTGTATTCAGATACACATGAAGAGTTTGAACCAAGAAGGTCAAACAGGGTAAGAAGACAACCAGAAAGGTATTCCTATGATACTTCGTATATAACTCAGAAAAATTATGCATATATGGTCAAAGATGATGAAGAACCTCAGAACTATGATGAAGCTAAAGGCAAGAAGCAATGGAAGAAGAGTTCAGCACACTGGAGGAGAACAAGACATGGGAACTTATTTCGAAACCAAATGGTAAGAAAGTAATCAGAAATAAATGGGTTTTCAAAGTTAAGAAACTTGCAGATGGAAGGATAGCCAGATACAAAGCTAGACTGGTTATCAAGGGCTATGCTCAGATGCATGGTATAGATTATGACGAGACGTTCAGTCCGGTGGCAAAGATGTCAACCATAAGGACAGTGATTGCTATAGCAACATCAAAAGGATGGAAGCTAAGTCAGCTAGATATAAAGAATGCATTCCTGAATGGATATATATCAGATGAAGTCTACATGGAACAACCGGAAGGGTTTGTAAGTTCCAGATACCCAAATTTTGTTTGCAGATTAAGAAAAGCACTTTATGGACTGAAGCAAGCTCCAAGAGCTTGGAATTACAGACTTGTGAAATATCTCAATGAACTTGGATACCAAAGCTCGAAGGCAGATGCAAGTCTACTCATCAAGAGAACAGAAAAAGGTATGATCTACATTTGTATTTATGTAGATGACATTATAATCACAGGTACTTCAGATGAAGGAATTAAAGAAGTAAAGAGATTGCTTGAAAAGGAGTTTCAGATCAGTGATCTAGGAAAGTTATCATACTTTCTTGGAATGGAAATCACATACACAGATCATGGTGTATATGTTTCGCAAGAAAGGTATCTCCTAAACTTACTGAAGAAGTTTAATATGGAGAATTGCAGAGAAGCTTCAACACCGCTTGAAGCAAATCATAAACTCAGCAAATATAGTGGTGCAGAGTTTAAAGATATGAGAAAGTATCAGTCGTTAGTGGGAAGTCTAATTTACGCTACACTAACACGACCGGATCTTAGCTATGCAGTAGGAGTTCTCTCACAGTTCATGCATTGTCCGAAGGATCAACATTGGGTTGCAGGACAGAGGGTTCTTAGATATATCAAAAGAACTATAAAAGAAGGATTATACTATCCTTTTACGTCAGATATAAAGCTGAGAGCATTCAGTGACTCAGACTGGGCAGGAAGTCAAGATGACAGAAGATCAACACATGGGTATATGATATACCTAGGAGATAAGCTAGTAAGCTGGTGTTCGAAGAAACAACACACAGTGGCTTTATCATCAACAGAAGCAGAATATAAAGGACTTGTAGAAGCAGCTAAAGAAGTGATATGGATGCAGACCTTGTTCAAAAGCATGGGTATTGATCAAGGTATACCTATCATACATGGAGATAATATGAGCTTGCTGTATCTTGCAGCAAATCCAGTATTTCATGCAAGAACAAAGCACATAGAAATTCAGTATCATTTCCTGAGAGAAAAGGTAATGGAGAAGGAGATAGAAATAATATACACTCCGACAAAAGATCAGATTGCAGATATTGTGACAAAGAGCTTGGATGGAACGAAGACAAGTAGATTCAAAGAAATGGCAGGTATAAAAGAAAGGAAAATATATGAAAGACAGGAAAAGTCAAATTAGTGATTGAGGGGAAGCTGTTGAAGAATCACTCACGAATTTGACGTACAGACAGACATAAAAGAAAAAGAAAGATAAAGAGAAGCGGAATCAAATATTCAGAAAACCAAAAGCCTTAATGAAGGGACAAATTCAAGACTGTTATGTACAGTGCAGAATCTTGCAGAATCAGAGTAAGATAGAGTTCGTTACACCGAATCAAATTGTATATAAAGAGAGAACGTGCATAAGAAAATAAGAGAGGGAAGTGCGAACTAGAACGTGCTTGAGAAGAGCGCGTAGTTTTAAATAGAGCACATATAGAGGTCAAAGAGAGAGAGAGAGAGAGAGAAGTTCTCAGAAGACGCCAGAGATCACGTATGTACAGATGAATAACAGAAACGTGAAATGTCAGGTATTCATCTGAGAGAGATGGTAAACAGAAACTACTCAGTGTAGGAGAGTTTCTATAGCTTGAGCAAGAAGAGGCCAAGCTAATTTGTACACATCTTCTATAATAGAAAACACATGTTCATGTGGAAGTTTGCACGTTGCACTGTTCGTATGTGAAGAAACCTGAGTATTTTCGTGTTATGGTAGAAAGTTCGTTAGCAGTTATAGTTCGTTCAGTAAACGTGTCCCCCAGTACTCTCTCAGTAAACGAATGTCTCGGTCAATTACAGTTATCTCAGTAAACGCATTTTCGGTCAGTTACAATTTTCTTAGAAAACGTGTTTTCCGGTAGAACAACGAAGTATATCTCGCAGAATAGATTAAGGTTTTGTATGAGAGATAGCTTATCTTATAGTTAGACATCTCTACTATCAGTTCATCAAGGATTTCGGTGAAATGGATATGTACACACAATACAAAGTCTAACCGAAAAGAGACATTCTGAACCAGAGAAGTTTTTTTTCTTAAACTTCAGAAAGTGTTCACTCAGTGAAGGAAGTTCACGCATCACTTCCTTACTTCTTGTATACTCACTTGAAGTAATTACAAACAGAATAGGACTTGATTCCGGTATAATTACGGTGACAGTCTGGTGACAGTCCGGTGAAGTTCCAATGAATTTTTCAGTAAATTCAAAACGCAGTCTTATATGTTTAAGTGGCAGTAACCTTGCTAAGCTACTGTTGATTATGGAGGTGTTCTAACATCGCTCTAGCTTAGCATCTTTTCGGTGGCGTGGCGATTTCCGCAGGCTTGACAAGGTTCAAGCCTTTACCGCAACGACCATCAATAAGTGGTCTCAGAGTCATGAGATCCTCAACACCCTTTACAATACTTGCAAAACAATTTTTGCTTTTCTGATTTCTTCTCATCTTTTATCCTGGTTCTTCAAATGTGCAGCATTTGCAGATTTATGCTTACTAGTAGAAGAGCTCCATTTTCCTTTGCCCTTCTGACTAGCTAGGAAAGCTTGATCTGCAACATGCATAATGGACATGTTCTGCCTGGACTGATCTTCCTGCAACAGAACAGAGACTAACTCCTCAAATGATAACGCATTCGGATTGCCTTTCATCATCAACCGAAGAGTAGAAGCAAAACTCTGATATGAATTAAGAAGACCATTCAGAACGGTCTGCACAAGTGAGCTATCTGGTATAACCTCATCAGCAGAAATCAACTGTTCCTTCAAATCTTTGATCTTTGTTAGGAAACTGTCCATAGAATCACCTTCATTCATGTGCTCACTCTCCAACTGTTTTCAGAGGTAAGCAACACGAGCCTCATTCCTAGCTTGGTACAATGTGGTAAGTGTATCCCAAGCATCCCTAGCTATTCTACAAGAGCGAATATGAGGAATAATGGCACGTTTGACAGACAAAGCTATCAATGCATGTGCCTGGGCATCTCTTCCATCCAAACAAATCTTCTCTGCAGTAGGTGCAGCAGAAATAGCAGCACGAACAGGAATCTGCACAATATCATCTTCGACACCATCTTCATCAGCTCCAGCACCTGTATTCATAGTACCTGTTGTTACAGGTGTAACAGGACATCTTTCAACACCCTGCACAATGTTCCACAATCCTTTTGCAACCAATACATGTCGCATCATATAAGCCCATAATGGGTAGTTGGTACCATCCAACTTATCCTCAACAGCCAACATACGGAATACATCACTACTTTCAGCCATGGCCGGTGACTAAAATACCTTGATGCAGAAAATTGATTGTATCTCAAAAAGTTGAACGGAACTGCCCAGATGAGTTCTGCTAAACCTGTAGCAGACTTCGAGACGCTTATAATGGCGAACAAAAATTGGTATATACGTTTGGCACAAAAAGACGAAATAGCCAGCACAAGCGCTGGGATAGTGCGTTCGGAGGCCGAAACGAGCTCAGATCGCGATTTCGGCACGACAAAGCGAAGATGTTTTGATCTCGGAAACACCCTGAGTATGCTCACCAAAATTTGTACGATTCTGAGACTGCAAACGGAGGAGTGTCGACGGCACCCTAGATGAAGCGACGACCTGCTTTGACACCAATTGTTGGAGATAGATGTCTGTAGAAGCACGCGAACAGCACAAGGAAGAAGAAGAAGCTTGGAGCACAACACACAAAACTGAATGTATTACTAGAGAATGTACAAAGATAAGTAGCCCATTAGGGCAATAGGCCTATATACAAGCCGAGGGAAACAAACCTCCTAAAGAGGGAAAAAAGTGCCCCGGCGGTCCTAGTGTGTTCACACACATCACTACCTAAATATATCGACAATATCATGCACATTTAGGTCTTATTCAAGGCCTCTTTCTTCCTCTCAAACAAGACCAGATGATCATGAGATTCTTTGTTGATGAAATGAATGCTTTTGTGCATAACAATTTGGCCAGCATTGATACCTTTAGGTGTTGCCTAAATACATTTTGTGAGGCATCAAGTTCCATAATAAACTAGTCTAAAACCACTTTTAGGGTTGTTATTAGGCATACACATCAAATTTTGGTTGATCATGGATGTTACTTGATCTACAGGGAACAAATCTTTTGCCTGTTAAGTATTCTAATGGGATTTGATGTTTTAATGGGTCCACAATGCTATTGGCCTCTTTCTAAGCTCAATAACAAGTTGGAATATTGGAAAGGTATGCAGATCAATCTCATGGGGAGTTCTATGGTGGTTAACATGTTCCTTCTTTCTTTGATTAGTTACTTTCCCTCTTGTTGGAGACCGAAGGACCAAGACATTGTCAAATTGGAAAGAATTTACAGAAACTTGGAAACTTTTCTTAAGTTATCATCCTACTCGAATGCATGAGAAATTACACAAGAAAGCGTAAAATATCTTTCTAAACTTGACTTTTTGATTAACTAAGTATCTCTTGGACTTAGAGTCATCATAAAGTTTCGAGGTTTGCAACTAGTCATGTTTTCTTGTTCATCAAGATGGCAAGAAAAGTAAATTCTTCAATTTCTTATGCCTACTTTTACTAAGCAAGACTTCTAACGAACTTAATGGAACTCATCATTAAGTATGTGATACATAAGTATCACTTTGGAAAGAATGGACTAGTTACTTGAGTTGCAAGGTTGCTAGTAACTTTGCAACTAACTAGTTTTATGTATTCCCAAATGTCTAACTTGAGCTTGAAAAAGTAAGGTAAATACTAGGAAATTACATTCATATGCCTACTTAGCAAACAATCATGCACTGTCATATGCAAATGCATGTGCTTGCATGCAAATACATGTACATGCATGCATGTGTTGGTATTTTTTTTAATTCATGCCTTATATTAAATCAAGCAATTCTTGAGCTTGCAATGCATGCATGTCATGCATCCATGCACTAACATATGAACTTGGCTTCCTTTAAAAGATATAAACAAGCGAGTGCACAAGATTGAGTGCATCGAGTTCCTTTTCAAATAAGAAAGAAGCTTGTTAGTATATGATCAATGTCTACCCCTCATGATTGTATGCACATTTTGTAAGGCCCCCATTATTAGGAGAAGCCAAGCGTGCATTACCCAATTGATGGGAATCCCAACTTGCATGTTGGATGAAGGTCATATTGGACCATGTAAGGTATTCTAAGAAAATGGAGTTACCAGGGTCCCCAATCGTGAGATCTGGGGTAGCGATGAGTAGCCCCGACTGGGGGTCCAAGGGGGCCAACACGCCCCTTGTTGGGGGGTCCCAAGAGGCCAGCGGGCCCCCTGGTGGGGGTCCAGGGGCAGTGCCCCTGGCGTGATGGTAAAGGGAATACTCCATGGAATATTCCCTGTCGGAGTCAAAAATCATTTATATTTGTTGGGTCGGTTCAATCGGCCTAAGCCATGTATGGCAATTACGTGGGCGGGGGCCACCGACGCTCTACTACCCATGTATAGTCGTCCACGGAAAGCTACCCATGATCCTATATATACATGACTTCTACACTACCTGAGACATCAAATTCAGCCACCATACCTCTACCTTGTATCTCCCTATCTAGAGTTGTCTAGATCACCATTTAAGCTCTACCTTGAGAGAGCACGGGTGGACAATGCCATCATCTTTGTACTTGATGTTAGTAAAAAGAATGTTGAGATTCTCCTATATCTGTTATCTTCTTTGCTATTGCTCCTGTGTTATATTGTGTAACTATTGTCTTACATGGTATCAGAGCCGTAAGGTTCGAATAGCTTGAGAAGTATCACTATTTTAGCCTACTAGCAGACTAGAATATCAGTAGATTATTCGAGTGATTACATGATGGCTTCATCTTCGAACATTGGTCTTGGTGCTTCAGCTAATATTAATGTTGCACCTATTCGAATTCGCCCACCTGCATTCACTGAAGGGAAGATGGATGGAACCAACTATACACTCTGGAAGTTCAAAATTTCAGCAATTTTGGACTCCTATGAATTACTTGACACTGTCATGGGACCGATGGGATTGGATCCAGAGCCTATGCGAGTTGAAGATCCATCAAATTATGTTGGGAAAGATGGATGGACACTCCAAGAGATTGAGACGGCACTGCCAAACCTGCTTTGTACCAGCCCCCTAATGCTTTAGACTTGATAAGTAGACCTCCTTAGCTTTCCAATGACACCATAAAATGGCCTATGTACTTTGGAAGTGATGTGTGTAATGATTGAACCAAAACAGATAACTTTGAAACTCAAATTTTCAAGAAAACCTTCTATTTATGTCTTCACACTTGCTGGATCTTTTGCTCAGTATGACCAGCACAGTAGGAATTGGAAAAATTCCTTTTAGGGGTATCCAATTAGCTTAGCAAGCTAACTATTCCAAGTGGAATGATGTAAAAAGCTAAACTATGCTAAGAGAGATCAATTTAGCAAGTAATGTTATACCCCCGATTTTTTAGGACTGTAGCAGACATTGACTAGTGATCACCTCGATGCAAATTTCTCTGAAATGGCTGAATAGAATCTCCTCAAATTTTGACAGCACGTAGACAACTTCAAGCTGGTTCCATCAAGCTTTAGATCTTTGAATTTGGTTGAGACATGACCGAGATATGCACTCCACAAGTTGACAGACTTTCAAGTAGTATGACAGAGAACTCAGAAATCAACAATGAGAAAGTATGTATTAATGAACACTTGTATACAATACCATAGGCATGAATGTCATTGCCTAATGGTATAGATAGGTGTGGGCTAGAGTGTAGGCCTCACACACACTCAGATTCAATAACGAGAAGCTCGAGAGTGATGAGTTCTAACCGCAACTTTTTTATGATCACTTTTATAGAGAGTGAGCAAAATTTGAATTCAAATTCAAACTTTTGGCTCCCTATGATTTAGCTCATATATCCTAGGAGATATTCCTTCAATCAAAGAGCTAACTTTTTCCACGAATCATTTTGTTAGGTGTTTACAAAGTTTCGAAGTCAATTTGACTTTTACAAAGAGGTAAAGTGGTAATTAACCACTAGCACTAGTTCCTATACTTCTTCATATGTGCATGGAGTTTAATGTATCCATCAAGCCAAATGTGTAGGCTTGTGAATTACACCAACAGCTCCCCCTCAAGCCAAACATTTTGGCTTGGTCTTCATCTTCAATCTTCATGTATATCCTGCAATCCAATCATTGCTTTGAACCTACAAAGTTTGGTTCCATCCAAAGCTTTAGCCAACAAATCTGCACATTGCATGTCGGTTGATACATAGGTTAGTTGAATGTCCTTGCTTAATAACTTCTCTCTCACATAATGATAATGGACCTCTATGTGTTTGGTCCTAGCATGATAGATAGGATTAGCTGCAAGGTGAAGTGAGCTTGTATTATCCCCAAAGATTATTGGTGACCTAGTATATAAACCCAATTCTGTATACAAAAGTTTGATCCATATGGCTTCTTGTCTGGCATTTGCCAATCCTCTATACTCTGCTTCTGTAGAAGATAAAGCAACAGTAGGTTGCTTCTTTGAAGACCATGAAATTGGTTTGTCATCTGCAAATGAAATGTATCCAGAAGTGCTCCTCCTATCATCCTTGCATCCTGCCCAATCTGCATCTGAGTAGATCTTGATATCAATGTCTGAAGTGTAAGGAAAATACAACCCATGATGTTGTCTACCCTTGAGATACTTTAATATTCTTTTAGCAGTCTCCAAGTGAGGTGCTCTTGGCTTGTCCATAAACTGACTTAGCACACTAACTCCATATGCAATGTCTATCCTTGTTAAGGTAGCATAGTTCAAGCTACCCGCCATGCTTTGATAACCTGTAATATCATTAACTTCATCACCTTCATAGGCACTTAGTTTGAGGTTTACTTCCATTGGAGTATTTGCAACTTTGGCATCCTGCAAATGAAACTTCTTCAACATGTCCTGTATGTATTTTTTCTGAGTAATGTATATTCCAGAGTTAGTATAAACTAACTCAAGCCCAAGAAAATACTTTAGTAGACCAAGATCGTTAATCTTGAACTCCTTCATCATCTGGCTTTTGATTTGTCTGATTCCATTAACATCATTACCTATAAGTATGATGTCATCAACATAAACACAAAGGTATATTACCTCTGAATTACTTCTCTAGATGAATAGAGAAGTATCTGCCTTGCTCATGAAAAAACCTTGGTCTTGGAGATATGTAGCTAACCTGTAATTCCATGCCCTATGTGCCTGCTTCAATCCATATAAAGCCTTTTTCAATTTGCAAACATATGTTACCTTCTTAGGGTCCTCATAGCCAGGAGGTTGTGACATATATACCTCCTCTGAAATCCATCCATTCAAGAAAGCATTCTTGACATCCAATTGGTACATGTTCCAATTTTTTTATGCAACTACACTCACCAACACTCTAATAGTTGGCATCTTGGCCACAAGAGAGAATGTTTCTTCATAGTCAATTCCTTGGGTTTGTGCAAAACCCTTGACTACCAATCTGGCTTTGTACCTATTAATTGAGCCATCAGAATTTCTTTTGAGTTTATAGATCCATCTCGATCCTATTACCTTCATGGAGTCCTTCTTTGGTACTAACTCCCATGTATCACTTTCCTTGAGTGCTTCAATCTCCTCATCCATAGCTTATTTCCATTCTGTCTTGGTTATGGCTTCTTCATATGATCCTGGTTCTTCAATTGACAAAATTTTGGCAAGATAAACAGAGTGTTTAGTAACAAGAGATGTATCATGTTGAGATATCAAGCTCAACATGTGATGATCCAGGATGACACGTACCAGTTTTTCGTTTCTCTAACATGTATAGTGGTCACGCCAGTATATGTCAGGGATACTTCATTGAGCTTTATTAGATTAATCTACCGAGAGTGATGGCACATTTGTTTCTTGCCAGCTCACTCATTCGCGGACATTAGGTTTTTCCTTATGTACTGGTCTTTATATATTGCACTGGTTGTATTCTTGTTTTTAGGTCATTCTTGTACGTTCCTTTTATGTAATAGAAGAAGAAGAAGAAGTTTATTCTTCCTTGCCTCAATCTGTGTGTGTGCTTCTCCTTGAGAGTGAGAGTGTGTGTGTGAGCTCTCTTCCTTATCTCCTTCCTCGTGACATGGTATCAGAGCCAGCGTGGCTGTAGAGAGCTCGTGGAGAAGGCGACGGTGAAGACTACGCGACAAGGCGTGGAGAAAACGTGATTTCATAAATGGCCTCTGTTTGCTACGAAAATTGCCGTGAAGGTTTCAGAACCATCTCGACCTCCGTTTCGAGCCCGCAAGGTGGGGCCCACAAAAAAACCAGGTCAGTTTCAGAAACTGTAACTTGCGTTGTGTTCGGCGACACTCATATATTCCAGATTCAGAATTTCAAGCGATTCCATGTACTGTTGATACATGAAAACTGTGTTTTTCTGAGATCGAACTGTCACGTCATAGTGCGACAGTGTTCAAGCAGAAGTGCTGCTTGTAGTGTGTTGCGGTGTTGTGAATTGTTGCAGAAATGGAAAACGCAGATGGAATGAGTCAGCTTATGAGCGATAAGCTGGACAAGAACAACTTCCATGCTTAGAGATTCAGAATGACAAATTTCCTGATGGGAAAAGGCTACTGGAAGTACATAGAAGGAGAGAATGAAAATGCTCCGCAGTTATCAGAAAGGAATCGGACTGCAGAACAGTTAAGAGCATATGAGGAATGGAATCAAGGAGCACAAAAGGTAATGTATTGGCTATCTGTTAGCATACAGGATAGCATGATTGGACACATACAGGATGCCAAGACTCCAAAAGAGGCTTGGAACAGTTTGGTCACTTTGTACGAGACCAATACAAAGGCACGGAAATTGCAACTCAAGAACGAGCTGCATACATTGGAGAAAAAGAGCATGTCGGTAAGTGACTACACTCTAAAAATCAAAAGCATATGTGAGTCACTTGCATCTATCGGCATGAATGTAGATGATGATGATAAGGTGCAAGTGTGCCTTCGTGGTTTAGGAGCTACATATAAGCAGTTCAGAACTTCTATACAGACCAGGGAAAATAATCTGAATTTTGCTGATTTGGTCTCTATGCTGATCATTGAAGAAAAGAATCTTGGTGAGGATTCAAACTCCCAAGGAAAGCCCAGTTCTGAGTAGGTATTCTACTCTGGCAGAGGAAGAGGCAGAGGTAGAGGTTTTGGAAGTGGAAGAGGAAACAGTAACCAAGACCAAGGTCAACAACAGAATCATGCAGGAGGAAGAGGACAGTTTCGAGGCAGGGGGAGCCAAAGAGGTCGCAAAAATTTCCAAAGAAATGATTCAAGTAATGATAGTAAAGGATGTTGGAATTGTGGTAAACCTGGACACTTTGAACGTGATTGCAGGTTAAAGAATCAAAATAACAGAAGGCAGCAAAACAACTATGCATCCACAAGTGCAGATGATTCTGAGAAGCTGTTTATGGTTCAACATCACATGATGAATACGATGTCTGTTGGTGTTTCAAAATCGAATGATAATGTCTGGTATGTTGATTCAGGTGCTTCAAATCACATGACCAGTCATGCAGAATGGTTTAGTAGTTTGCAAAAAATGCCAGTTCCTGGATATGTTGAAATAGGTGATGACACATCGCATCCTATTGAGCATACAGGAAACATAGCATTGTCTATGGAGGATGAAAAGGTAAAACATCTTGCTGATGTGCTGCATGTTCCAGATATAACGAAGAATCTGGTTTCTGTTGGACAAATGGTTGACCAGGGATTACAAGTCAGGTTCAATGTTGATGGATTATATGTAGAAGAGTACAAGCAGGATGGACGATTGGTTGCCAAAGGAAACAAAGTGGGTAGGATGTTCACCTTAAATGTGAAGATTCCTGAAATGAATGCAGCCATGTTTGCAAAAGGTGCAGGAGTTATTGCAAATATAGAGATATGGCACAAACGGATTGGACATGCAAACTTGCAAAGGCTAAAACTGATGCAGTCAAAGGAGATTGTCCATGGACTACCAAATTTCAAAGTTGCAGAAATGCAAAAGGTATGTGCAGCATGTCAATCAAGAGCATCATTTCCACATGACAAGCATGTTAGTGAGAATGTACTAGAAGTAGTACATACAGATGTTTGGGGTCCAACAAAGACCACATCTATGGGCGGTTGCAGGTTTTATGTTACTTTCATTGATGACCATACACGCAAAGTATGGGTATATTTCATGAAAGAGAAGAGCGAGGTGTTTACTCACTTCCAGAATTTTAAAGTTATGGTGGAAAAGCAGATAGGGAAGTACATTCAGACATTAAGATCTGATGGAGGAGGTGAATACATGTCAAATGAGTTCAGCAATTTTCTAAAAAATAATGGAATTCGGCGTCAGTTTTCATGCAGGTACACACCACAACAGAATGGTGTTGTTGAACGCAAAAATAGACATATTGCAGAAATAGCAAGAGCCTTGATGGCTGAGAAGAATATGCCTCATTGTTATTGGGCAGAAGATGTGCATACTGCTGTATACATCATGAACAGAACTCCGACTACTGCTGTACATCAAGTTACACCTGAAGAGAAGTTTATAGGTAAAAAGCCAAACTTATCACATCTGAAAGTTTTTGGCTGTATTGCATATGTACATGTTCCAGATGAGTTGAGGACAAAGCTTGATCTGAAAGCAGAAAAATGTGTCTTCATTGGATATTCCCTTGAGCAAAAGGGGTACAAATGTTATAACCCACTCACACGACAGGTGAAGGTGAGCAGAGATGTGGTATTTGATGAAATGTCAAGCTTCTATGCACATGCCAAAGAAGGACTGAATCTTGAACCAAATGACAAAGAAAATGCTGAAAACTCTAGTGCAGAATCTCAAGTTTTGAGTGGACCGGATGCATCACCAAGCAATAGTTCCAACTCAAATCCATGGAGTGGAAGATTGCGTGGAAATTTCAGTCCAGCAAATTCATCAAATACATCCAAGAAAGGTAAAGAAAAGCTTTCTGCTGGTAGTAAAACAGGTGCAGTTTTTGAAGACGTTGATGGAGATTCAAGCGGTTCAGAAAAGAGTCTTGATGAGGAACTTGGATTGCCCTCTATGAAGACTCCAGGAGTAAGAAGGGCACATGCAGATGATACAAGAAGAAGTGACCCAGGACCAAGAAGATCTGGGAGGATGCGTAATTCAGTGCAACGATTGACATATGATAGTTACATGGCTCGCCATTGTGCCTACATGAAAAAGGTAATACAAGATGTTGAACCTTCTTGTTTTGAAGATGCAATTGGTAATGCAGATTGGGAAAAAGCTATGGATGAGGAGATGGCTGCACTTTATGGAAATGATACATGGAAGCTGGTTCCATTGCCGCAAGGAAAGAAATCCATAGGCTGCAAATGGGTTTACAAGGTAAAGCATAATGTTGATGGTAGCATAAGCAGGTATAAAGCACGATTGGTAGCTAAAGGTTATGCACATACATATGGCATTGATTATGAGGAAACATTCAGCCCTGTAGCTAAAATGTATACTGTCAGAACACTTGTTGCATTAGCTACAGCAAAAGGATGGACTTTACATCATATGGATGTGAAGAATGCTTTCCTACATGGTGAGTTACAGGAAGAAGTATATATGGACCAGCCACAAGGATATGAAGATTCAAAGCATCCAGAATATGTTTGCAAGTTGCAAAAGGCTTTGTATGGGCTGAAGCAGGCTCCGCGTGCATGGCATGCAAGGATTGTTGATTACTTAACCAGCATTGGGTTTTCTATGTGTGATGCAGATCATTCACTATATGCAAGGAAGGCTGATGATGGCATCACTATTGTGGCTAATTATGTTGATGATCTGATTGTAGGTGGTGATAATGAAGAAAGCATCAAAGAGGTAAAGAAACTTCTTATGCAGGAATTTGACATGAAAGATCTTGGTGTGCTGCGCTATTTCTTGGGCATTGAGTTTATACATACAGAAACAGGTATATGGATGTCGCAAAGGCAATATGCCTTGAATATGCTGCAAAAGTATGGTATGGCTGATTGTAAGCCAATTTCTATGCCTTTAGATCAGAATTTGAAATTGGATACTACATCAGGTGAAGCATTGGAAAATGCTACTATGTACAGGAAAATTGTGGGAAGTCTTATATATCTTACAATTACAAGGCCTGATTTAAGCTACATTGTTGGACTTGAAAGTCAGTTTATGCAGGTTCGCAGGAAGCCACATTTAGATGCTCTGAGGCGCACTCTACGTTATGTGAGTGCTACTTTGGATTATGCATCGTTTTATAAAGCTGGTGTAGATTTGCAGGTTTATGGATACATCGATGCAGATTGGGCTGGTAGTACTCCAGATAGAAGATCTACTAGTGGCTTTCTTTTCTCACTTGGAGGTGCAACTATTATATGGAGCAGTAAGAAGCAACCCACTATTGCTTTGTCTAGTACAGAGGCTGAGTAGAGAGGTGCTGCAATGGCAGCATGTGAGGCATCATGGCTGGAGATGTTACTTGCAGATTTAGGTGTGGAAGTGCAAAAGCCTATCACTATCTATTGTGATAATCTTAGCAGCATACAGTTAGCACGGAACCCTGTTTTCCATGCTAGAACAAAGCATATCGAGGTACATTATCAATTCATCAGAGAGAAGGTATTAGCACGTGATATTGATCTTGTTTATGTGAGAACAGATGAGCATGTTGCTGATATTTTCACCAAAGCACTTGGAGCTGAGAAGTTGAAGAAGTTTCGGAAGATGCTTGGATTACACGATATGGCATTGAGCTTGAGGGGGAGTGTTGAGATATTAAGCTCAACATGTGATGATCCAGGATGATACGTACCAGTTTTTTGTTTCTCTGACATGTATAGTGGTCACGTCGGTATATGTCAGGGATACTTCATTGAGCTTTATTAGATTAATCTACCGAGAGTGATGGCACATTTGTTTCTTGCCAGCTCACTCATTCGCGGACATTAGGTTTTTCCTTATGTATTGGTCTTTATATATTGCACTGGTTGTATTCTTGTTTTTAGGTCATTCTTGTACATTCCTTTTATGTAATAGAAGAAGAAGAAGAAGAAGTTTATTCTTCCTTGCCTCAATCTGTCTGTGTGCTTCTCCTTGAGAGTGAGAGTGTGTGTGTGAGCTCTCTTCCTTATCTCCTTCCTCGTGACATATCATGCCCATATCTGATAGGTTTTTAGCTCTCTCTTTGTGATCTTCTGATTGCCTGATTTGAAGATTCAGGTATGTCTTCAAGCTTCTTCAACTTGATAGTAGGTTCCTCCTTTGCAAGACTTGGAAACTCCTCTTCCAAGTCATAGGGTAGTTTAAACTTCCTGCATTCATTCTCATACCAAGAATCATTTTCATCAAAGATAACATCTCTACTAACCATGAATCCCTTATTGGAAGGGTTATAAAACCTGTATCCTTTCTGATTTAGATCATATCCAATAAAGATGCACTTCTCAGCCTTAGGGTCTAGCTTAACTCTTATCTGAGAAGGAATGTGTACATATGCTACACATCCAAATATCCTGCAATGGTCTAGTGAGGGTCTTTTGCCATGCCATGCTTCATAGGGTGTCATCCCATCAAGGGACTTAGATGGTAACCTGTTTATGAGGTAAGTGGCAGTAGAAACACTCTCTGCCCATAGGTAATAAGGTAATTTTTTTTCATTCAACATAGACCTAGCTGTCTCAACAATCAACCTATTTCTTCTCTTAGCTACCCCATTCTGTTCACGAGTATACCTTGTGGTGATTTCTCTTTTTATGCCTCTATCCTGCAAGAAGTTTTCAAACTCGTTGGAGAAGTACTCACCTCCTCCATCTGACCTTAGCCTCTTCAAATTCTTCCCTATCTGATTTTCAACAAGTGCAAGATATTTTTTAAAGCAATTAAACACCTCATCCTTATGCTTCATGAAGTACAATACAGTCCACTTGCTATAATCATCAATAAAAGATACATAGTACCTTGATCCTGAGACTCAGGGGTCTTTGCTTGGTCCCCATACATCTCTATGGACAAGCTCTAGGTAGTCTTCATGCATGTAACCTTTCCTTGAGAAGGGTAACCTGTGAGACTTCCCAAGTTGACAAGCACTACATTTATATATCATGTGTTGTTTGGAAACATTGGGTATTCCAATAACACATTGATCCCTGCATATCTCCTTCAAGGTTCTTTCTCCTACATGCCCTAATCTTTTGTGCCAAATCTCAAGCTCTGAAAGTGTTTGATCTTTATAACTGTATAGTGCAATATTCTTTGTGTCTTCTAGCTCAAAAGTGAAAAGTCTACTAGATTTTTCTCCTTTTGCTATTCTCTTGAACCCATGCCTTGGATCCTCCACAAATGCTCCATATTGGTTGAATCTAACCTACAAGCCTTTCTCCACAATCTGTCCAACACTCATCAGATTTTTGGTAATGGTTGGTACATATAGTACCCTACTCAACAAGTTCTGATTTCCATCACAAGTCTTAACATTTCCAACTTTAACTACAGAATGTTTGGTGTCATCACCTGTTTGTACTTGATGCTTACCTTTTGGTTCCTCAAGATCATAGAGTAGTGCTACATTGCCAGCCACATGATTTGAGCATCCTGAGTCAATGTAGAATAGGTGGCCATCATTTGTACCTGATTTTGAAGTCATGTTCATGATCAGAAGAGATTCATCTTACTCCTCTGTGTAGTTGTTGTAGTCCTTTCTGGATTTGAAACTTCCTTGGTAGTTTCCATTGTAGTTGTTATTGTAATTGTTGTTATAATTGTTGTTGTAACCTTCGTGATGGTTGAATCTACCTCTTGACTGTGAGTATCCACCTCTTTGGTATCCTCTTCCTCTCTGATTTTTGTAATTCCTAAAACACTCATCTGTAGTATGATTTGATAAACCACAAATGTTGCATGGTGAGGAGTTATAGGATCTCCCCCTACCTTGTTTACCTCCTCTGCCCCTTCCTCTTGATGATCTACCTCTCCGTGCATAGTTGGCTTGGGAGGTAGAGCCTTCATCTTCCACCTTTTTGCTCTTGCCTTTATCGTTAAACTTTTTATCTGTATATAGGGTAGAGGAACTATTACCTTTGGATGTATCTCCATTCTTGTTGAGCTTGGCTTCATGAGTGAACAATTGTCCCATGAGAGTTGTAAGATTTGGAATTTGCATGTCCATGTAAAGGTCCATGGCACTGGTGAAGCTTTCCCATTTGTCATCAGCCTTTATCCCATTCATCACTTGCCTTACAATTTTCTCTTCAATCTCTTCTCCTATGCTTGCTAACTGATCTGCTATATCTTTAATCTTCGTTACAAACTCTGAAACAGCTTGCTTTGGTTACTTCCTTAATGTGGTGAATTCAATCCACAACTGATTTTTCCTAGCCCTTGTGTTGGAAGAAAAATAAGATGACAAGGTTTCCCAAGTCTCTTGGGACGTCTTACAGTTCCTAATGTGTGGAAAAAGAAAATAAGAGATGGAGTTGAGTAAATAAGACCTTGCCAGTGCATCCTTAGCACACCATGTGTTGAGCTTTTCATGTTCTTCCTTTGTTGGTAATCCTCTTGTTTTGAATAAGGGCAATTCCTCATGTCCTAAGATGTATCCATAGAGACTCCTTCCTTGTAAGTAGTTCTTCATCCTCAGAGACCATGCCTGATAGTTGTTCATGTCCAATTTATCAATAAATGAAGCCATTTTACCTTAGTTTGCTCTGATACCACTGTTGGGAAAGATGGATGGACACTCCAAGAGATTGAGTAGGTACTACCAAACCTGATTTGTACCAGCCCCCTAATGCTTCAGACTTGATAAGTAGACCTCCGTAGCTTTCCAATGACACCATAATATGGCCTATGTACTTTGGAAATGATGTGTGTAATGATTGAACCAAAACAGATAACTTTGAAACTCAAATTTTCAAGAAAACCTTCTCTTTATGTTTTGACACCTGCTGGATCTTTTGCTCAGTATGACTAGCACAGCAGGAATTGGAAAAATTCCTTTTAGGTGTATCTAATTAGCTTAGAAAGCTAACTATTCCAAGTGGAATGATGTAAAAAGATAAACTATGCTAAGAGAGATCAATTTAGTAAGTAAAGCTATACCCCCGATTTTTTAGGACTATAGCAGACATTGACCAGTGATCACCTCGACGCGCATTTCTCTGAAATGGCATAATAGAATCTCCTCAAATTTTAATTGCATGTAGAAAACTTTCATCTGGTTCCATCAAGCTTTAGATCTTTGATTTTGGTGGAGAAATGACCGAGATATGCACTCCACAAGTTGACAGACTTTCAAGTAGTATGACACAGAACTCAGAAATGAACAATGAGAAAGTATGTATTAATGAACACTTGTATACAATACCACAGGCATGAATGTCATTGCTTAATGGTGTAGATAGGTGTGGTCTAGAGTGTAGGCCTCACACACACTCACATTCACTAATGAGAAGCTCGGGAGTGATGAGTTCTAACTGCGACTTTTTTATGATCACTTTTATAGAGAGTGAGTAAAATTTGAATTCAAATTCAAACTTTTGGCTCCGTATGATTTAGCTCCTATATCCTAGGAGATATTCCTTCAATCAAAGAGCTAAATTTTTCCACGAATCATTTTGGTAGGTGTTTACAAAGATTCCAAGTCAATTTGACTTTTACAAAGAGGTAAAGTGGTAATTAACCACTAGCACTAGTTCCTATACTTCTTCATATGCCCATGGAGTTTAATGTATCCATCAAGCCACATGTGTAGGCTTGTGAATTACACCAACAGCTCCCCCTCAAGCCAAACATTTTGGCTTGGTCTTCATCTTCAATATTCATGTATATCTTACAATCTAATCATTGCTTTGTACCTGCAAGGTTTGGTTCCATCCAAAGCTTTAGTCAACAAATCTGCACATTGCATGTTGGTTGATACATAGGTTAGTTGAATGTCCTTGCTTAATAACCTCTCTCTCACATAATGATAATGGACCTCTATGTGTTTGGTCCTAGCATGATAGATAGGATTAGCTGCAAGGTGAAGTGAGCTTGTATTATCCCCAAAGATTATTGATGACCTAGTATATAAACCCAATTCTGTATACAAAAGTTTGATCCATATGGCTTCTTGTGTGGCATTTGCCAATCCTCTATACTCTGCTTCTCTAGAAGATAAAGCAACAGTAGGTTGCTTCTTTGAAGACCATGAAATTGGTTTGTCACTTGCAAATGAAATGTATCTAGAAGTGCTCCTCCTATCATCCTTGCATCCTACCCAATTTGCATCTGAGTAGATCTTGATATCAATGTCTAAAGTGTAAGGAAAATACAACCCATCATGTTGTGTACCCTTGAGATACTTTAATATTCTTTTAGCAGCCTCCAGGTGAGGTGCTCTTGGCTTGTGCATAAACTGACTTAGCACACTAACTCCATATGCAATGTCTATCCTTGTTAAGGTAGCATAGTTCAAGCTACCCACCATGCTTTGATAACCTGTAATATCATTAACTTCATCACCTTCATGGGCACTTAGTTTGAGGTTTACTTCCATTGGAGTATTTGCAACTGAAACTTCTTCAACATGTCCTATATGTATTTTTTCTGAGTAATGTATATTCCAGAGTTAGTATAAACTAACTCAAGCCCAAGAAAATACTTTAGTAGACCAAGATCATTAATCTTGAACTCCTTTATCATTTGGCTTTTGATTTGTCTGATTCCATTAACATCATTACCTATAAGTATGATGTCATCAACATAAACACAAAGGTATATTACCTCTGAATTACTTCTCTAGATGAATAGAGAAGTATCTGCCTTGCTCATGACAAAACCTTGGTCTTGGAGATATGTAGCTAACCTGCAATTCCATGCCCTATGTGCCTGCTTCAATCCATATAAAGCCTTTTTCAATTTGCAAACATATGTTACCTTCTTAGGGTCCTCATAGCCAGGAGGTTGTGACATATATACCTCCTCTGAAATCCATCCATTCAAGAAAGCATTCTTGACATCCAATTGGTACATGTTCCAATTTTTTTATGCAGCTACACTCACCAACACTCTAATAGTTGGCATCTTGGCCACAAGAGAGAATGTTTCTTCATAGTCAATCCCTTGGGTTTGTGCAAAACCCTTGACTACCAATCTGGCTTTGTACCTATTAATTGAGCCATCAGAATTTCTTTTGAGTTTATAGATCCATCTCGATCCTATTACCTTCATGGAGTCCTTCTTTGGTACTAACTCCCATGTATCACTTTCCTTGAGTGCTTCAATCTCCTCATCCATAGCTTCTTTCCATTCTGTCTTGGTTATGGCTTCTTCATATGATCCTGGTTCTTCAATTGACAAATCTTTGGCAAGATGTACAATAGGTGGTCATCATTTGTACCTGATTTTGAAGTCATGTTCATGATCAGAAGAGAGTCATCTTGCTCCTCTGTGTAGTTGTTGTAGTCCTTTTTGGATTTGAAACTTCCTTGGTAGTTGCCATTGTAGTTGTTATTTTTATTGTTGTTATAATTGTTGTTGTAACCTTGGTGATGATTGAATCTACCTCTTGACTGTGAGTATCCACCTCTTTGGTATCCTCTTCCTCTCGGATTGTTATAACTCCTGAAACACTCATCTGTAGTATGATTTGATAAACCACAAATGTTGCATGGTGAGGAGTTATAGGATCTCCCCCTACCTTGCTTACCTCCTCTGCCCCTTCCTCTTGATGATCTACCTCTCCCTGCATAGTTGGCTTGGGAGGTAGAGCCTTCATCTTCCACCTTTTTTCTCTTGCCTTTATCTTTAGACTTTTTATTTGTATATAAGGCAGAGGAACTATTACCTTTGGATGTATCTCCATTATTGTTGAGCTTAGCTTCATGAGTGAACAATTGTCCCTTGAGAGTTGTAAGATATTGAATTTGCATGTCCATGTAAAGGTCCATGGCACTGGTGAAGCTTTCCCATTTGTCATCAGCCTTGATCCCATTGATCACTTGCCTTACAATCTGCTCTTCTTCAATCTCTTCTCTTATGCTTGCTAACTGATCTGCTATATCTTTAATCTTGGTTATAAACTCTGAAACAGCTTGCTTTGGTTGCTTCCTTAATGTGGTGAATTCAATCCACAACTGATTTTTCCTAGCCCTTGTGTTGGAAGAAAAATAAGATGACAAGGTTTCCCAAGTCTCTTGGGATGTCTTACAGTTCCTAATGTGTGGCAAAAGAAAATAAGAGATGGAGTTGAGTAAATAAGACCTTGCCAATGCATCCTTAGCACACCATGTGTTGAGCTTTTCATGTTCTTCCTTTATTGGTAATCCTCTTGTTTTGAATGAGGGCAATTCCTCATCTCCTGAGATGTATCCATAAAGACTCCTTCCTTGTAAGTAGGTCTTCATCCTCAAAGACCATGGCTAATAGTTGTTCCTATCCAATTTATCAATAAATGAAGGAAACCCTTCTCCCATTTTACCTTAGTTTGCTCTAATACCACTGTTGGGAAAGATGGATGGACACTCCAAGAGATTGAGTAGGTACTGCCAAACCTGCTTTGTACCAGCCCCCTAATGCTTCAGACTTGATAAGTAGACCTCCTTAGCTTTCCAATGACAGCATAAAATGGCCTATGTACTTTGGAAGTGATGTGTGTAATGATTGAACCAAAACAGATAACTTTGAAACTCAAATTTTCAAGAAAACCTTCTATTTATGTCTTGACACCTGTTGGATCTTTTTCTCAGTATGACCAGCACAAAGGAATTGGAAAAATTCCTTTTAGGGGTATCTAACTAGCTTACCAAGCTAACTATTCCAAGTAGAATGATGTAAAAAGATAAACTATGCTAAGAGAAATCAATTTAGCAAGTAAAGCTATACCCTCGATTTTTTAGGACTATAGCAACATTGACCAGTGATCACCTCGACGTGAATTGCTCTGAAATGGCTGAATAGAATCTCCTCAAATTTTGAAAGCATGTAGACAACTTCAAGCTGGTTCCATGAAGCTTTAGATCTTTGAATGTGGTGGAGAAATGACCAATATATGCACTCCACAAGTTGATAGACTTTCAAGTAGTATGATAGAGAACTCAAAAATGAACAATGAGAAAGTATGTATTAATGAACATTTGTACACAATACCATAGGCATGAATGTCATTGCCTAATGGTGTAGATAGGTGTGGGCTAGAGTGTAGGCCTCACACACACTCAGATTCAGTAATGAGAAGCTCGGGAGTGATGAGTTCTAACCGCGACTTTTTTATGATCACTTTTATAGAGAATGAGTAAAATTTGAATTCAAATTCAAAAACCTTTGGCTCCCTATGATTTAGCTCCTATATCCTAGGAGATATTCCTTCAATAAAAGAGCTAACTTTTCCAAGAATCATTTTGGTAGGTGTTTACAAAGATTCCAAGTCAATTTGACTTTTACAAAGAGGTAAAGTAGTAATTAACCACTAGCACTAGTTCCTATAATTCTTCATATGTGCATGGAGTTTAATGTATCCATCAAGGCAAATGTGTAGGCTTGTGAATTACACCAACAAATTCAAGATTGATGATTCAGCTAGATCCAGATCTTCTACGAGCTTGGAAGAGGCGGAATGCTGATGCATTATGTGCAACTGTCACTAGTGTAAGTGATTATGTGCTTACTTTAGTTCAACATACTACTAAAGCACATGAAGCTTGAGGCATATTGGCTCGTCAATATGAGACCAAGAACCACACTAGGATACAAAATTTAGAAAATTAGTTGGCAAATGAAAAGCATTCTCATTCTGAAAAGGCTGAAGATTTTATCAAACAGTCCATCCATCCATCCATCCATCCATCCATCCATCCATCCATCCATCCATCTATCTATCTATCTATCTATCTATCTATCTATCTAACTATCTATCTATCTATCTATCTATCTATCTATCTATCTATCTATCTATCTATCTATCTATCTATCTATCTATCTATCTATCTATCTATCTATCTATCTATCTATCTATCTATCTATCTATCTATCTATCTATCTATCTATCTAGCTATCAATCTATGTATGTATGTATGTATGTATGTATGTATGTATGTATGTATGTATGTATGTATGTATGTATGTATGTATGTATGTATGTATGTATGTATGTATGTATGCATGTATGTATGTATGTATGCATGTATGTATGTATGTATGCATGCATGCATGTATGTATGTATGTATGTATGTATGTATGTATGTATGTATGTATGTATCTATCTATCTATCTATCTATCTATCTATCTATCTATCTATCTATCTATCTATCTATCTATCTATCTATCTTCATAAATGAAACCACATGGCTGTTGAGATATCAAGCTCAACATGTGATGATCTAGGATGACACATATCACTTTTTTATTTCTCTGACATGTATAGTGGTCACACTGGTATGTCATGGATACTTCATTGAGCTTTACCAGATTTGTCTACCGATTGTTTCTTGCTAGCTCACTCATTTGCGGACATTAGGATTTTCCTTATGTACTATTTTTTATATAATGTGTTGTATTGTTGTTTTAGGTCATTCTTGTACATTAATTTTATGTAATAGAAGAAGAAGAAGAAGAAGAAGAAGAAGAAGAAGAAGAAGAAGAAGAAGAAGAAGAAGAAGATCATTCTTCCTTACCTCATTCTATGTCTGTGTGCTCCTCTTTGAGTGTGAGAGTGTGTGAGTGAGATCTCTTTCTTATCTTCTTCCTGGTGACATGGTATGAGAGCTAGTGTGGCTATAGAGAGTTGGTGGAGAAGGTCGATGATGAAGAGTACGCGAGAAGGTGTGGAGAAAGTGGGATTCACAAACGAGCTCAGTTTGCAACACTCAAATGGTAGCTTGTATCTTGTTTGGCAACACTCAAATATTCTTGATCCAAAATTTTAAGCAATTATGTGTCTATTGATACACAAAAACTGTGTTTTTCTGATATCAAATTTTCACATCAAAGTACAATAGTGTTCGAGCAGAAGCTTGTAGTGTTTTAACAGTGTTGGGAATTGCTGCAAAAATGGCAAATGTGGATGGAATGAGTTAGCTATGAGCGATACGCTGGACAAGAACAATTTCCATGCTTGGAGATTTAGAATGACAAATTTCTTAATGGGAAAAGACTACTGGAAGTACATCAAAGGAGAGAATGGAAAATGCTCCACAGCTACTAGAGAGGAATCCGACTGTGGGCCAGTTAAGAGCATTAGGAACTGCATATAAGTGATTCAAAACATCAATTCAGACGAGGGAAAATATTCTCAATTTTGTTGATCTGGTGTCCATGTTGATTATTGAAGAAAAGAATCTGGCAAGGACTCAAACTGCATACACTAGAGAAAAAGGGCATGTTGGTAAGTGACGACACCTTGAAAATCAAAAGCATATGAGAGTCACTTGAATCTATTGGCATGAATGTAGATGATGATGATGATAAGATGGAAGTGTGCCTTCAACTCAAGAACAAGCTGCATACACTAGAGAAAAAGGGCATGTTACTAAGTGACTACACCTTGAAAATCAAAAGCATATGTTGTGAAGAGAGATGGGGGATGCAATCCAAAGATGAGTAGGTGCTACTACAACCAGCTTCACACCAGCCAACTGAGACTTCAGAGTTGATTAGTAGAACCTTTGAGCTTCCTAAATCCACCAAAATATCAGCCAAGTACTTTGGAACATGTATCCCAAAAGTTTAAGTCAAGACAGACTAGTTGCGAAATGACTAGCTCCCAAAACTTGCTATTTTTGGACATACACCTGCTAGAAAAAATGAATAGTTCTCTCAACCTGGTAGGAATTAGAAAAATTCCTTTTGGGCATAGAAAATAGACTTAGCAATCTTCCCAATCCAAGTTAAAACACTTCAAATGATGGACTGAGCACTGAGAACAAGTTTCATCAATTTCTGGAACATGCCCACCATTCTCGGGGCTCTGCAGAGATAGACCAGTGAGCAGTAAAATGCAGATATCTCCAAAACTATAAATCCAATGACCTTGCACATTCATATGCGGAAACTAGACAGTAAGAGCTATCCAACGCATGTTAAATCACTGAAAAAGGATCCGTATAACTCGAGATATGACCTTCTGAAGGTATTGCTCTGAGTGAGTATAGCAGAGAACAAAACAGAGAAGTGAATGATGATATAAATTCATATATGATTACAACCACATTGGCAATGAATCTTTGCACAATGGGAGTAGAATGATAGAGCTATGGAGTAAGCTCTTCAATCTCTACAAAATGACATGAAGTGGTCACATACAAGGCTTGCTACTCACCTCTTCCTTCTTGCTCCTTTTATAGCTATTCTTGGAGGGAGTTTTGAATTCGAATTCGAATGGCTCCACCTAAAAGTGATCCCCAAAGTTAGGAGATATTCCCTCAGCTCAAAAAGTCGTGGGTTTTGGTAGTTAGAGCCATGAAATTGCTTTTACATCATGCATGAGGTAAGCCATCCTTTTCCTTTTTCTTTTTCAATTACAAGAGATAAAAATGAACTCTTTTACAAGAGGTGTTCACATGACTACTCATGTGACTTACAAATGAGGATGATATCAAATATATCAAGCATGTAGGCTTGGGTAAAATGCACCAACAGCTCCCCCTCAAGCCTAACATGCTTGACCTTCAAATAAGTCTTCAATTGTCCTTGATTTCCTGCAAGCCAATAATCAACTTGAATCTACTTAATTTTGTACCATCAAGAGCTTTAGTCAACATGTCGGCACATTGCATATCTGTAGAGACATAGGATAGTTGAATATCCTTGCTCATTAGCTTCTCCCTTATGTAATGGTAGTGGACTTCAATATGCTTGGTTCTAGCATGATATACTGGATTAGCTGCTAGATGTAGTGAGCTTGTGTTGTCACCAAAAATATGAGGTGTTGAAGAATGAAGTCCAAGATCTGTGTACAAAGACTTTAACCACATGATTTCTTGAGTTGCATTAGCCAAACCTCTATATTCTACTTCAGTAGAAGATAATGCCACGGTTGGTTGCTTCTTCGATGACCAAGAAATGATTTTTGAACCTGCAAATGATATATACCCTGATGTGCTTCTTCTATCATCTTTAGATCCGGCCCAATCTGCATCTGAGTAGACCTTTAGCTCAATATCTGAAGTATATGAATAGAACAAACCTTCATTCATGGTCCCCTTTAGGTACTTGAGGACTCTCTTGGCCGCTTCCATATGTGGTCTTCTCGGCTTATGCATAAACTGACTCAATATGCTAACACTATATCATATATCCACCCTTGTGAGTGTTGCATAGTTCAAACTTCCAACCAAGCTTTGATAGCTTGTGATGTCTTCAATTGGCTCTCCTTCATAAGCACTAAGCTTATGATTTTTCTCCATAGGTGTACCTGCACACTTGGTATTTTCCATCTTGAACTTGACGAGCATGTCATGGACATACTTCCTTTGTGTGATGTATATACCTGAATCTGTGTAGATCAACTCCAATCCAAGAAAATAAGTGAGTGGTCTGAGGTCACTTATTTTGAACTCCTCCTTCATTTGACTCTTTACCTGTTTGATTCCTTCAAGATCATTGCCTGTGATAATAATATCATCAACATACACACATAAATAGATCACTTCAGATCCATTCCTCTTTATGAACAAAGAGGTATCTGCCTTGCTAGCTTTGAATCCTTGGTCGTGCAAATAAGTCACCAATCTGAAATTCCAAGCTCTTGGAGCTTGCTTCAATCCATACAAAGATTTCTTTAGTTTGCATATATAGTTAGGATGATGTGCATCCTCATATCCAGGAGGTTGTGCCATATACACTTCCTCAGAAATCCATCCATTCAAGAAAGCATTCTTTACATCAAGTTGATAGAGATTCCAATTTCTAGATGCAGCAAGACTAATGAGAACCCTAATTGTAGGCATTTTTGCAACAGGAGAGAAAGTCTCCTCATAATCAATACCATGGATTTGAGCAAACCCTTTAGCAACTAACCTTGCTTTGTGTCTATTTATGCTTCCATATGGATTCCTCTTGATTTTGTATATCCATCGAGATCCAGTTACCTTCATAGATGGCTTGTTAGGTACAAGCTCCCAAGTGTCATTCTCCTTCAAGGCTTCCATTTCTTCATCGAATGCATCTCTCCAAGCTTTCTTGCTTTGTGCTTCTTCAAATGTGGTAGGTTCTTCATTGGTTGAATCCTTTGCAATGTAGATTGAGTGCTTGGCAACCAAAGAAGTATCATAACCAAACCTCTCTGGTTTCTTCTTCTCCCTCGAAGACCTTCTAAGTGGTTGATGTGAGCTCTCGGGTCCGTATGTAGCATCTTGCATCTTTGCTTTTCCTTTGTTCTTCCATAGCTTTAGTCTTTCCAAGTCTTCTAGGTCAATCTCCGAATCACTTTCTTCAATCTGCTTTGGCTCCTTTGGTTGAAGTGATGGAAAATCTTCATCCAAGTCATAAGGCAGCTTCACTTTCCTGTCATCATCAAACCATGATTTGTTTTCATCAAAAATTACATCTCTACTCACAGAAAATCCTTTATTGGTTGGATTGTACAATCTATATCCTTTTTGGTTTTGATCATAACCAATAAATACACACTTCTCTGCCTTGGGATCCAATTTCCCTCTTACTTGAGAAGGAATGTGAGCATAGGCTAAGCATCCAAAGATTTTGCAATGCTCTAGACTAGGTCTTCTTCCATTCCACACTTCATATGGAGTGGTTCCATCTAGTGACTTAGATGGAAGTCTATTTATGAGATATGTGGCTGTAGACACAGCCTCTGCCCAAAGGTAGTTTGGCAATCCCTTTTCGTTGAGCATGGACATTGCTGCTTCGACAATAGCTCTGTTCCTCCTCTCTGCTACACCATTGAGTTCGGGTGTATACCTTGTAATGACTTCCCTTTTAATGCCTCTTTCATGCAAGAAGGCATCAAATTCAGAAGAGAAGTATTCTCCTCCACCATCTGATCTGAGTCGTTTTAAAGTCCTACCTGTTTGGTTTTCAACAAGAGCAATATACTTCTTAAAGCAATTAAACACTTCATCCTTGTGCTTCATGAAAAACAGAATGGTCCACCTGCTACAATCATCTATGAAAGACACATAATATCTTGAGCCTGATATAGATGGCTCCTTACTTGGACCCCACACATCCGTGTGCACTAGATCCAAAGGATTTTGATACATATATCCTTTCTTATTGAAAGGTTGTCTATGAGCCTTGCCGAGTTGACAAGCTTCACACTTATAAATCATGTGTTGCCTTGTGATATTAGGCAAACCAAGTACACTTTGGTCCCTGCAAATTTGTTTGAGTGTCCTCTCACCAATGTGAGCAAGCCTTTTGTGCCATATCTCCAACTCTGTAAGAGTTCAAGATCCATAGCTAAACAAAGCTATGTTCTTTGTATCTTCCACTTCAAAAGTGAAAAGCCTTCCTGTCTTTTCTCCTTTGGCAATCCTTCGAAAGCCTTGCCTTGGGTCTTCAACATATGCTCCAAATCGATTGAATCTAACCTGCAATCCTTTTTCAACAATCTGTCCAACACTTTGGTAATTGTAGGGACATACAAGACTTTGCTTAAGAGGTTCATATTCCCATCTGATGTCTTCACATTACCTATCTTCTCCACTGAGTGCTTTGTGTCATCTCCTGTCTGCACTTCATGCTTGTTATGAGGATCTTCCAAATCAGAAAGTAAAGCCACATTTCCTGCTACATGGTTCGAGCATCCCGAATCAATGTAAAATATGTGATCATCATCCTTACCCTTCTTTGCTGATAGATTCATAATCAATAATGAATCTTCTTGACTTTGGTCCTCTGCATAGTTATTGTAATCTCTTCTTACTCTATCGCCACTTTGATAGTTGTTGTTGTTGTTGTTGTAATTGTTGTTGTTGTAGTTGTTGTTGTTGTAGCCTCCATTGTATCTACCTCTATTTGATCCATAGCCACCTCTATTGAATCCTCTTCCTCTTGAGTTCCTCAGGTTCCTGAAACATTCTTCAGTAGTATGGTTAGATAAGCCACATATGTTGCAAGGTTGAGATGATTGGAATCTCCCCCTGCCTTGCTTTCCACCTCTGCCTCTTCCTCTAGCTCTTCCTCTACCTGCAAAGTTTGCTTGGAAAGAGCTTCCTTCATCTTCATTCTTCCTATTCTTTGACTTGTCCTTGACCTTAGCTTTATCAGAATATAAGGCAGAAGTTTGATTACCTCTTGAGGACTCACCACCTTTGCTAATCTTTGCTTCATGAGTGAAGAGTTGGCCCATGAGTGTGTTGAGGTCGGGTACATGCATATCCATATATAAATCCATGGCTGTTGTGAATGACTCCCACTTGTCGTCTGCTTTGATTCCATTCATGATTTGTCTTATGATTTACTCCTCTTCAATTACCTCTCCAATGCTTCCAAGTTGGTCGGAAATCTCCTTCATCTTTGTGACATAATCAGTCACATTTTGCTTTGGGCTTTTCTTCATTGTTGTGAACTCCATCCACAATTGGTTCTTCCTTGCTCGAGTGTTGGAAGAGAAGAAAGAAGCAAGTGCATTCCAGGTCTCTCTTGATGTCTTGCATCCCTTGACATGAGGTAAAAGAAAATCAGAGATTGAGTTTAGAATATAGGACCTTGCAAGTGCATCCTTCGAACACCAATTCGAAAGTCCTTCCACTTCTTCATGTGATGGTTGCCCTTTGTTCCTCATGGTTGGCATTGCTTCATCTCCGGATATGACTCCATATAGATTCCTCCCTTGAAGGTAAGCCTCCATCCTTAGAGACCATGCCGGGTAGTTGTTTCGATCCAATTTGTCAATTGTTGATGGAAATCCATCTCCCATGTTGCTTGACTATGCTCTGATACCACTGTGAAGAGAGATGGTGGATGCAATCCAAAGATGAGTAGATGCTGCTACAACCAGCTTCACACTAGCCAACTAAGACTTCAGAGTTGATTAGTAGACCCTTTGAGCTTCCTAAATCCACCAAAATATCAGCCAAGTACTTTGGAACATGTATCCCAAAAGTTTAAGTCAAGACAGAGTAGTTGCGAAATGACTAGCTCCCAAAACTTGCTATTTTTGGACATACACCTGCTAGAAAAAACAAACAGTGCTCTCAACCTGGAGGGAATTAGAAAAATTCCTTTTGGGCGTAGCAAATAGACTTAGCAATCTTCCCAATCCAAGTTAAAACACTTCAAATGATGGACTGACCAGTGAGAACAAGTTTCATCAATTTCTGGAACATGCCCACCATTCTCGGGGCTGTGCAGAGATAGACCAGTGAGCAGTAAAATGCAGATATCTCCAAAACTATAAATCCAATGACCTTGAAAATTTATATGCAGAAATTAGACAGTAAGAAATATCCAACGCACATTAATTCACTAAAAAAAGATCTGTATAACTCGCGATATGACCTTCTGAAGGTACTGCTCTGAGTGAGTATAGCAAAGAACAAAACAGAGAAGTGAATGATGATAAATGTATAAATTCATATATGATTACAACCACATTGGCAATGAATCTTTGCACAATGGGAGTAGAATGATAGAGCTATGGAGTAAGCTCTTCAATCTCTACAAAATGACATGAAGTGGTCACGTACAATGCTTGCTAATCGCCTCTTCCTTCTTGCTCCTTTTATAGCTATTCTTGGAGGGAGTTTTGAATTCGAATTTGAATGGCTCCACCTAAAAGTGATCCCCAAAGTTAGGAGATATTCCCTCAGCTCAAAAAGTCGTGGGTTTTGGTAGTTAGAGCCACGAAATTGCTTTTATATCATGCATGAGGTAAGCCATCCTTTTCCTTTTTCTTTTTTCAATTACAAGAGATAAAAATGAACTCTTTTACAAGAGGTGTTCACATGACTACTCATGTGACTTACAAATGAGGATGATATCAAATATATCAAGCATGTAGGCTTGGGTAAAATGCACCAACATATGTGAGTCACTTGCATCTATTGGCATGAATGCAGATGATGATGATAAGATGGAAGTGTGCCTTCATGGTTGAACTACATATAAACAATCCAAAACATCAACTTAGATGAGGGAAAATATTGTGAATTTCACTGATCTGGTGTCCATGTTGATTATTGAAGAAAAGAATCCTGGCGAGGACTCGAACTCCCAAGAAAAGACCTAGTTCTGCGCAAGTATTCTACTCTAGCAAAGGAAGAGGCAGAGGTAGAGGCTTCAAAAGTGGAAGAGGACATAATAACCAAGACCAAGGTCAACAACAAAATCATGTAGGAGGTAGAGGACAATTTTGAGGTAGGGGGAGCCAAAGACGCTACAAAAATTTCCAAAGAAATGATTTAGGTAATGACACTAAAGGATGCTGGAATTGTGGTAAACATGGACACTTTGAATGTGATGCAAGTTGAAGAATTAAAATGATAGAAGGCAACAAAACAACTATGCATCCATAAGTGCAAATGTTTTTTTAAGAAGATGTTCATGGTCCAACATCACATGATGAATATGATGTCTGTTGATAATTCAAAATCGAATGGTAATGTGTACTATGTTGATTAAGGTGCTTCAAATTACATGAACACTTATGCAGAATGGTTTAGTACGTTACAAAAATTGCCAGTTCCTAGATATATTGAAATAAATGATGACACATCATATCCTATCAAGCATATAGGAAACATAACACTATCTATGGAGAATGGGAAGGTAAAACATCTTGCTGATGTGTTGCAAGTTCCAAATATAACAAGGAATCTGGTTTTATTGGACAAATGGTTGACCAAGGATAACAAGTCAGGTTCAATTTTGATGGGTTATATATAGAACAATACAAACAAGATGGAAGATTGATTGCCAAAGGAAACAAAGTGGGTAGGATGTTCACCTTAAATGTGAAAAATCTTGAAATGAATGCAACCATGTTTGCAAAAGGTACAAGAGTTATTATTGATATAGAGATCTGGCATAAATGAATTGAACATGCAAATTTGTAGAGGCTAAAGTTGATGCAATCAAAGGAGATTGTCAATAGACTACCAAATTTCAAGGGTGTAGAGATGCAAAAGGTATGTGCAACTCAATTTGGTAAACAATCAAGAGCATCATTGCCGCATGACAAGCATGTTAGTGAGAATGTGCTAGAAATAGTACATACAGATGTTTGGGGTCCTGCAAAGACCACATCTATGGGTGGTTGCAGGTTTTATGTTACTTTCATTGATGACCATACACAGGAAGTATGGGTATATTTCATGAAAGAGAAGAGTGATGTGGTCACTCACTTCCATAATTTCAAGGCTGTGGTGGAAAAGTAGATAGGAAAGTACATTGAGACATTAAGGTATGATGGAGGAGGTGAATACATATCAAATGAGTTCAGTAACTTTCTTAAAAGTCATGTAATTTGATGACAGTTTTCATGCATGTACAGACCACACTAGAATGGTGTTATTGAATGCAAAAATAGACATATTGAAAAAATAGCGAGAGCCTTGATGACTGAGAAGAATATGCCTCATTGTTATTGGGTAGAAGTTATGCACACTATTGTATACATCATGAACAGATGTTTGATTATTGTTGTACATCAAGTTACACCTAAAGAGAAGTTTACAAGTAAAAATTCAAACTCATCACATATGAAAGTTTTTTGTTGTATTGCATATGTACATATTCTAGATGAGTTGAGGACAAAGCTTGATCCAAAAGAAGAAAAATATATCTTCATTGGGTACTCCCTTGAGCACCTTAATCAACATAGTACACATTACCATTCGATTTTGAATTATCAACAGACATCATATTCATCATGTGATGTTGGACCATGAACATCTTCTTAAAAAAACATTTGCACTTATGGATGCATAGTTGTTTTGTTGCCTTCTATCATTTTAATTCTTCAACTTGCATCACATTCAAAGTGTCCATGTTTACGACAATTCCAGCATCCTTTAGTGTCATTACCTAAATCATTTCTTTGGAAATTTTTGTAGCGTCTTTGGCTCCCCCTGGGTTTTGGTAGTTAGAGCCACGAAATTGCTTTTATATCATGCATGAGGTAAGCCATCCTTTTCCTTTTTCTTTTTTCAATTACAAGAGATAAAAATGAACTCTTTTACAAGAGGTGTTCACATGACTACTCATGTGACTTACAAATGAGGATGATATCAAATATATCAAGCATGTAGGCTTGGGTAAAATGCACCAACATATGTGAGTCACTTGCATCTATTGGCATGAATGCAGATGATGATGATAAGATGGAAGTGTGCCTTCATGGTTGAACTACATATAAACAATCCAAAACATCAACTTAGATGAGGGAAAATATTGTGAATTTCACTGATCTGGTGTCCATGTTGATTATTGAAGAAAAGAATCCTGGCGAGGACTCGAACTCCCAAGAAAAGACCTAGTTCTGCGCAAGTATTCTACTCTAGCAAAGGAAGAGGCAGAGGTAGAGGCTTCAAAAGTGGAAGAGGACATAATAACCAAGACCAAGGTCAACAACAAAATCATGTAGGAGGTAGAGGACAATTTTGAGGTAGGGGGAGCCAAAGACGCTACAAAAATTTCCAAAGAAATGATTTAGGTAATGACACTAAAGGATGCTGGAATTGTGGTAAACATGGACACTTTGAATGTGATGCAAGTTGAAGAATTAAAATGATAGAAGGCAACAAAACAACTATGCATCCATAAGTGCAAATGTTTTTTTAAGAAGATGTTCATGGTCCAACATCACATGATGAATATGATGTCTGTTGATAATTCAAAATCGAATGGTAATGTGTACTATGTTGATTAAGGTGCTTCAAATTACATGAACACTTATGCAGAATGGTTTAGTACGTTACAAAAATTGCCAGTTCCTAGATATATTGAAATAAATGATGACACATCATATCCTATCAAGCATATAGGAAACATAACACTATCTATGGAGAATGGGAAGGTAAAACATCTTGCTGATGTGTTGCAAGTTCCAAATATAACAAGGAATCTGGTTTTATTGGACAAATGGTTGACCAAGGATAACAAGTCAGGTTCAATTTTGATGGGTTATATATAGAACAATACAAACAAGATGGAAGATTGATTGCCAAAGGAAACAAAGTGGGTAGGATGTTCACCTTAAATGTGAAAAATCTTGAAATGAATGCAACCATGTTTGCAAAAGGTACAAGAGTTATTATTGATATAGAGATCTGGCATAAATGAATTGAACATGCAAATTTGTAGAGGCTAAAGTTGATGCAATCAAAGGAGATTGTCAATAGACTACCAAATTTCAAGGGTGTAGAGATGCAAAAGGTATGTGCAACTCAATTTGGTAAACAATCAAGAGCATCATTGCCGCATGACAAGCATGTTAGTGAGAATGTGCTAGAAATAGTACATACAGATGTTTGGGGTCCTGCAAAGACCACATCTATGGGTGGTTGCAGGTTTTATGTTACTTTCATTGATGACCATACACAGGAAGTATGGGTATATTTCATGAAAGAGAAGAGTGATGTGGTCACTCACTTCCATAATTTCAAGGCTGTGGTGGAAAAGTAGATAGGAAAGTACATTGAGACATTAAGGTATGATGGAGGAGGTGAATACATATCAAATGAGTTTAGTAACTTTCTTAAAAGTCATGTAATTTGATGACAGTTTTCATGCATGTACAGACCACACTAGAATGGTGTTATTGAATGCAAAAATAGACATATTGAAAAAATAGCGAGAGCCTTGATGACTGAGAAGAATATGCCTCATTGTTATTGGGTAGAAGTTATGCACACTATTGTATACATCATGAACAGATGTTTGATTATTGTTGTACATCAAGTTACACCTAAAGAGAAGTTTACAAGTAAAAATTCAAACTCATCACATATGAAAGTTTTTTGTTGTATTGCATATGTACATATTCTAGATGAGTTGAGGACAAAGCTTGATCCAAAAGAAGAAAAATATATCTTCATTGGGTACTCCCTTGAGCAAAAGGGATATAAATGTTATAACCCACTCACACGACAGGTGAAGGTAAGTAGAGATGTGGTATTTGATGAAATGTCAAGATTCTATGCAGATGCCAAAGATGGACTTAATCTTGAACCAAATGACAAAGAAAATGCTAAAAAATAAAGTGTAGAATCTCAACTTTTGAGTGGACCAGATGTGTCACCAAGAAATAGTTCCAAATCAAATCCATGGACTGGAAGATGGTGTGGAATTTTCAGTCCAAAAACTTCGTGAAATCCATCCAAGAAAGGTATAGAAAAGCTTTTTGCTAGTAGTAAAATGTCTACACATTTTGAAGACATTGATGGAGATTCAAGCGGTCCAGAAAAGAGCCTTGATGAGGAACTTGAATTACCCTCTGTGAAGTCTCCAAGAGTAAGAAAAGCACATGTGGATGATACAAGGAGAAGTGACCCAGGACCAAGAAGATCTGGGAGGATGCGGAATTCAGTGCAATGATTGGCGTATGATAGTTACATGGATTGTCATTGTGCCTACATGGCCAAGGTAATACAAGATGCTGAACTGTCATGGAGTACCCCTAAGGGAGGTGTGAACCACCTCTAAGTTTATTATTAGGTGGGCTCACACATGAGGGCCATGTGGCACCCATGTGTGAAGCCATGTGGGGGGATGACTCACAATTATGAAGAGAGAGAGAGAGTAACTAATGATCACTACGTGGCTGGGCGGAAGAGAAGAGATCGATCTCCGTGCTCGTGCGCATCTCAGAAGAGCTTCCTCGTATTCTGTACAGATAGTCCCCAAAAGTGAGGGGACTCCTCGAGACACCAGTTTGACTCAACATTGGTATCCGAGCCAGAGGTACCGGCGTCCAACAGCCGCACGCGCGCTCGTGAAGAGAGAGAGGGCGACCAGCAGTCGCCGCCCGCACTTAGAGAGGAACAGCAGTCGCCGTCCGACGCGCAGTCAACAGATCAACAAGGACCGATGTCCGGAACCCAAGACAGAGCGCAGCGACTGAGAGCTCACGCCTCTCATCCCCTCCTCGTGGATGACAAGAATGGCCATGTGTTGGTTTATATATAGAGAGAAAATGAGCTCCTCCACAGGACCTATGGGATAAAGCCTCCATTCGACAGGCATTTCGAGTTTTTCCCTTTTGTGCCAACAGAGAAATCCAGCTGAAGCAGATGAGATTTTCGAAAGTTTTGAAGAACTTTGGAGTGCTAAGAGAATGCTATGAGCTAAATTTTTTGGGGAAAAGATGATACACATATGTATTACAGGCTGTGGAGAAGGGTTTAGGGTCTTGGGTTTTCATTGAAAAGCTTCAGTCCTTCAGTTTGGAGCTCTTCAAAGTCTCTACTTCAAGAAGGTTACCATTTTACCTCCCATCGGTGACATACCCGACTTCTCCGCACCATATCTTCTTCATACCATATCGGATTTCACAAATCTTGGTCACGTTTCGAAGCTACATTTCCAAGCTTCGCTCAGAGACCATCGGTGTTGGATTTGGACGAGATTTGCCCCATCAAAATCTCTCTGCAGCGCTTCAGCAGGAACTAGGCGGCCACTCCCGGGCCTAGTTTTTCATCATCCGGACTCCAAATCCAATTTTTTCACTTGGGATAGTCTCAAATTCTTGAAGTGCAGGTGCTGGGCAACAATTTGTGGACTGGCGAGGATTGGAATATCTCTGAAATTATTCAGTTGCACTCTGTTTGCCCGTTTGAGGCTTTTTCTACACACTTTTGGTGTTGTTTTGGATGGTTTATGGTGTCTAGAACCTCCCCGGACCAAGCGGACATTTCCAATTTTTTTTTGGGACTGGCGAGGAATCAAAATCAGCGGCTTGAAGCATCAAAGACCACTTGGATTACGCTTCCGCAACTCTACTTTGTATCAGGGAAGTGCTCTTGTGTTATATTTCTCTTCTTCTTGCATATTTAAACTCTACTTCCATTCATTTTCATACACTCTAGTTAGTAAACGGGGGAAGGGTACTTAAACATGGAAATTAAAGGTAAACAAGTAGTTGAGACCACTTCTCCACCTAGAGAGCAACTAGAGGATTCTGATGCTAGGATGGAAGAAGTAGAGTTAGGATAAGAAATAGAAGAGAATGTAGAAGAAAAAGAGCCTTCACAGCAAGAGTATACTTATGAAGAGCTTATAGATGAATTTGTCACTCATGACCAATTCATTGACTTGAAAGAGCAAACCCTTAAGTTAGAGAAAGATTTGGGTAGCATCACATCTCTTATACAGCAACTTAAGTCTCAAATGATCTCCCTTGAGACTAGTGTCACCTCTTTCCTAGCTAGGAAGGAAAGAGAGACTCCTACCATTCCTCTAGAGATTACTAGGAAAGAGACTTCTCTTCCTAGTAAGCATAAAGGAGAGAGTTCTAAGGAAGCTCCCCTCCTGAAAGACTTGAAGCCACCTACCTTCACGGGGGATGACCGAGACAGGAATAAGGATGCAATCTACACTTTTTTACAAAAGTGGCATGATTTGCATCAATTGAAGGGCACCCCACCTGAGTATCGTGTGCTAGAGGCGAGTCTTTCCCTCGGCCCACGTGCTTATAAGTGGTGGATGAGTCTTAAGGAGGCGAACTCTATCCCTAGTGACTGGACTCAGTTTGAGACTCTTTTCCTAAAAGAGTTTCTTCCTGAAAATGAAGAGGAGAGGAATTGGGATGAGTGGGATAGGATTACTCAAAGAGGCAGGCCTCTTTCAGTCTATCTATCCCACTATAGAGAGATCACTTTGAAGCTTAAGGGTCTAGATGATTTTCAGAAGACCAGAGGGTTTGTTAGGGGCTTGGATAAAGCCATAAAGAGGGAAGTCAGGAGGAATGCACCTAAGACGTTTGAGGAGGCGATCAAATATGCACAGATATATGAGGACCATAACCGTCCTCAGTATACTCCTATGGAGACGGATCATCCCCTTAAACCTCTTAGCACCACTAAATTTAAGAAAAAGTTGCCTTTTGGGAAAAACAAGGTTTTTATTAAAAAACAAAGATCACAAGGGCCTAAGCTATCCACAGACCAGTTTGAGAAGGCCAAAAGAGAGAACGTGTGTTTTAGGTGCCTATCCCCTAGTCATTCGTAGTGGAACTGTCCACTCAAGAAGGGGGAAGAAAAGAAGAAAGGACCAGAGTCTAGTACGCCTCCTGAAAGGGGCAAAAAGGCGGTCCACCTAGTTAGACCCTTCCGATTCATGGAAGCTCTAGCTGCAAGGGAGTGGAGGTGATGCACGAGGATATAGAGCACACGTGTTGTTTGACTCAGTCATTGTGGTCACCGCAGTTTGGACCACATGACTTGGTCAAGCTACATGGTAGTGTATACGGGACCAGGGTGCGAGTCATGATAGATGACTCTGCCACTCATAACTTCATAAACTATGCTTTGGTCAAGAAATTGAAGATTCCCCAGCAGCCTAGTGCACATAAATACATTTTATCTATGATGCAAGGGCAAGATAAAAGAATATGGGATACTATGGTATCCAATTTGGAAGTCAAGATGCAGGATTATACAGATCATATGGACTTGCAAATTATGAACATGGAGAGGACAGATCTAGTCTTAGGAAGAGAGTGGCTATGGGGGTTGGGAGATACACTTAAACGCAGCTATCAAAATAACACACTCGAGTTTGAAAAGAATGGAAGTAAAGTTTATATTCAGGGAGAGAGAGATGTACCTAGTGCACCTCTCATCTCATCATTAGAGTTGTATAGTCTCTGTTGTTCACAGCATGTACAGGATATGTTTTTATTGTATAGTCATGATATGGAGCATTGTACAGACAGCTCATCTGATGTATATTTTCATGCTTTGAATGTAAATATGAACATGACTTTCTACTATTCTTTTTTGCAAGAGTGTGTAGTTAAAAGTTATAAGGATCTTATGTTTGAGTACAGAGATGTTTTTCCCACTGACTTACCTAGAGGGCTACCACCTGAGAGAGGGGACATTGACCATGCCATAGAGGTTGTTACTAACACTAACCCTATTTGTAGACCACCTTATAGGCTTAGTGTTTCTCAGCATGAGGAGGTTGAGAAGCAATTGCAGGATTATTTAGATAAAGGCTTCATCAAACCTAGTAACTCACCATGGGCATCGCCAATGCTCCTAGTTAAAAAGAAAGATGGCTCTATGAGACTATGTATAGATTATAGAGAACTTAATAAGGTAACTATTAAAAATAGATTTCCAATGCCTAGGTTGGAAGATCTATTTGATCAGTTACATCAAGCTAGGTATTTTACCAAGCTTGACCTTAGATCAGGATATCATCAGATCAGGATTAGGGCAGAGGATGTCCCTAAGACTGCATTTAGGACTAGATATGGGCACTATGAGTTTTTGGTGATGCCTTTTGGTCTCACCAATGCTCCTACCACTTTCATGAAACTCATGAATAGTGTTTTACGGCCTTATCTAGGACACTTTGTAGTAGACTTTTTAGATGACATTCTGATCTATAGTGCATCAGAACAGGAGCACTTGGAACACTTGAGAAAAGTATTTCAAGTGCTAAGGGAAAATTTGCTCTTTGCTAAGGAGTCAAAGTGTGAATTTTTCAAGAAAGAGGTTAGATATCTTGGGCATATAGTCTCCCAGGATGGAATCCACATGGATCCTAAAAAAGTAAGGGCTATTATGGAATGGCCACATCCACGGAACCTGGAGGAGCTGTAGATCTTCCTAGGTTTATCAGGTTTCTATCGAAGATTCATTAAGAACTATGCCAAAATTGCTGTCCCGATGACGGAACAACTTAAAGGGAAAGGGAAAGCCTTTCATTGGGGAGACGAAGAGAAGCAAAGTATGGAGAAGTTGAAGGTAGCAATTGCTACAGCTCCACTTTTACATATAGCAGATCCCAATAAACCATTTGTGGTTGAGACTGACGCGAGTGATTTTGCTATAAGAGCGGTTTTAGTACATGATGGTCGACCATTAGCTTTTGAGAGCAAGAAACTAGAACCGGCTCAAAATAATTACTCCGTCTATGAGAATGAGTTGTATGCAATAGTCCATGCTTTGAAGAAGTGGCGTCATTATTTATATGGTGCCAAAGTTACGATAGTGTTTGATCAAGAGAGCATTAAGTGGCTCTCTAATCAAACAGACCTAAAAGGTCGTAAGGCCCGATGGGCAGAAACCCTTCAAGAGTTTGATTATGAGCTTAGGTATAGGAAGGGAAAGTTTAATGTAGTGGCTGATTCACTTAGCCGCATGCCTATGCTCAATGGACTGAGTTTTACTCAGATCACTAGTGAGCTACTTGAGTCTCTTAGAGGGAAATGTAGGCTTGATCCTGCATATTCCGAGATTTGGGAAGCCATAGAGAATGGGGATCATCATATACGGGTTTCCAGTGAAGATGGAGTATCGACGGGTACTCAAGAAGGATTCAAGTGGAAGAATTACAGTGTCCAAGATGGATATCTGTTATATAAAGGTAAGGTGTGTGTCCCTAGAGATACTGAGATGAGACGGCATATTTTATATGAGTGTCATGACACACCTAGTGCGGGACACCCAGGAGTTAACAAGACTTATGATCTTGTTAAGAGGCAGTTTTATTGGCCTGGACTTCATAAGGACGTCCTAGAATATGTGCTTAAGTGCAATAAATGCCAGGTCAACAAAGCTGAGAGGTTGAGGATTGTAGGGCTACTCCACCCATTGGATATTCCCAATGGGAAGTGGGAGAGTATCTCAATGGACTTTATAGTCGGATTACCTAAGACACAGAGAGGGCACGACTCGGTCTGGGTAATTGTGGATAGGTTAACCAAAATGGCTAGGTTTATTCCGACACGTACTACAGTGAAGACACCTGAGTTGGCTAGACTCTTTGTAGAGAACCTATACCGGTTATATGGTCTTCCTTTAGACATAGTTTCTGATCGGGATAGGAAGTTTACTAGCCACTTTTGGAGAGCGGTCTTCAAAAGGCTGGATACAAAGCTTAGCATGAGTACGGCCGAGCATCCACAGTCGGATGGCCAAACAGAAAGGGTTAACCAAATCCTAGAGGATATGCTTCGAGCATATGTGAATGAAAGGCAAACTAATTGGGAAGAGTACTTACCTATAGTAGAGTTTGCATATAACGGTGCCAAGCACTCTTCCACTGGGCATAGTCCATTTATGCTTATGTATGGGTTTCAGCCAAGGGCTCCTTATGCAGTTGGCTTGCATAATGAAAAAGTTCAAGCTGCAAAGGACTTCTTGGAAGAAATGAATGATATGCTTAGACTTGCTAAGGACAGCATTAGGAAAGCTCAGGATAGGGCTAGAGCCTATGCTGACCCTCAAAGAAGAGATATCAACTTTGAGGTAGGAGAGCAAGTCTATCTTAGAGTTCCATCTAGGTCTGAAACCATGAAGATGGGACCTTGTCCAAAATTATCTCCTAGGTATTGTGGACCTTTCCAAATACTTAAGAGAATAGGAAAGATGGCTTACCAGCTCCAACTTCTAGAGAATAGTCAAATTCATCCAGTTTTTCATGTTAGCCGGCTTAAGAAAAGGCTGGGTGAATCTGACAACCTCATTCCAGATAGTGAGGTAGTAGAGCCTATTCCTGTTCAATCTATTCCACATGAGCCAGAGAGCATACTACGCACTCGAGAGAAACGGACGAGGAGTCACTTGTATAAAGAGTGTCTAGTAAAGTGGAAAGATAGTTCAGAAGATAGTGCCACATGGGAGCGGGTTAGCACCCTACAGAGACGGTTTCCCAGTTTTAGTTTACCTTCCCAAGAGTTTTCTTAAGGGGAAGGATATGGGGAAACAACACGGAGACAGGACCATGTATTTCTATACATGGGGATATAGTGGGAGTAGTGTTATTATTAGTTATCTCTTTCTATTACACCTTCCAATACCATTTTTGAGGACAAAAATGGAGTTAAGGGGAAGGAAATGTCATGGAGTACCCCTAAGGGAGGTGTGAACCACCTCTAAGTTTATTATTAGGTGGGCTCACACATGAGGGCCATGTGGCACCCATGTGTGAAGCCATGTGGGGGGATGACTCACAATTATGAAGAGAGAGAGAGAGTAACTAATGATCACTACGTGGCTGGGCGGAAGAGAAGAGATCGATCTCCGTGCTCGCGTGCATCTCAGAAGAGCTTCCTCGTATTCTGTGCAGATAGTCCCCAAAAGTGAGGGGACTCCTCGAGACACCAGTTTGACTCAACATGAACCTTCTTGTTTTGAAGATGCAATTGGAAATGAAAATTGGGAGAAAGCTATGGATGAGGAGATGGCTGCACTTTATGGAAATGATACATGTATGCTTGTTCCATTGCCGCAAGGAAAGAAAACCATCAGCTACAAGTGTGTTTACAAGGTAAAGCACAATGTTGATGGTAGCATAAGTAGGTATAAAGCATGATTAGTAGCAAAAGGATATGCATAAACATATGGTATTGACTATGAGGAAGCGTTCAACCCTGTAGCTAAAATGTCTACTATTAAAGCACTTGTTGCATTAGCTATAGCAAAAGGATGGATTTTGCATCAGATGGATGACATTGACTATGAGGAAACGTTCAACCCTGTAGCTAAAATGTCTACTATTAAAGCACTTGTTGCATTAGCTATAGCAAAAGGATGGATTCTCAATGGAATAAGTAAAACTTATTCCATTGAGAATAGGCATGTGGCTAAGCAAGTCAGCCACCACATTATACTTTCCCTTCCTATACCTGAGTTCATAGTCAAACTCCTGAAGGGTCTCCACCTAGTGGACCTTACGACCTTTAAGATATGTTGGATTAGAGAGCCTCTTAATTCTCTCTTGATCAAAAACTATCATAACCTTGGAACCATACAAGTAATGATGCCACTTCTATAAAGGATTTGCATACAACTCCTAAAAGATATGAAGTAAATCGTCTAAGCTGGTTCTAGTTTTATGCTCTTAAAAACTATTGGTTGACCATTTTGAACTAAAACCACTCCTATAGAAATATTATCGTGTCAGTCTCAACCAAAAGGGGTTTATTACGATCCACTATATGTAAAAGTGGATTTGTCGCAATCACTACCTTTGACGTTTCCATACTCTGTTTCTGTTTGTCTTTTGTGTGTAAAAAATTCATCATAGATCTTAATGTATTGGTAATCTTCTTTTTGTTTGGCCTCTCCCATACTTTGATCATATCCCTCTAGAGTTTGGTCTTTAGGTGGGGAAGTCTATTGTGATTGCCCTTGACCCTCACTTTCCATGTTTATTTACCCCCAAATGTAAAAATCAGAGATCTAAATAAAGATGGAAGTAAACTTTCTATACCAAAAGCGAGAAATACCATAAGAGCACTTGATGATCTCCAAGCTATCAAAAATGATTTTGAAATGATATTTGAAGTAGTAAGGCTCTGATTAGAGGTTCTCCCCAAGCGTAAAATAAAATTTGAAATGTGCAATTGGACCAAGGAGGGTCTTATCACCATGAACCACTCAAAAAATCTCCAAAAACAACCTTCAAGTGCTGAAAAACCAAAGGGAGAGCAAAATTCAACAAATTTGAACTTCTCTCTAATCAGATGCTCTAAAAGGAGGGTCAAAAGTGGTTAACTATTTCTTGTTGAATTGATGTAGAGCCTTTTTTACCTATAAAATTTTGTCCAAATGATGCATCATTTCTTCATTATCAAATTTTAGAAGATAAGCTTCACATCAAGACCAAGACTACTCCAATCAGATCTCTGAACACAAAGCTATGACTCCTGAAAGAGATGGTTGTACGTGTAGGTAAGTGAAATGAATAAAATGATGGGAGGGTATATTTGGAAAGTTTAAAATAACTTCAATGGAAGTTCTCCATCCATTCACTACAAGGAGTAAGGGGGCATAGCCATGCCCCCAATTAAAACAAAATCGGGTAGCATAGCTTATGTGATGCTATTTCTAGGCAGCGTCGCATAAGCAATGCTCAAGAAAAAAGAAGGTGGATCACATAATAAAAGGTTACCATTGCTTATGCGATGAAAAAAATTACTATCGCTAGGAGCATCACACCACATTAGTGATCCTCCAAGTGACATTGGCAAATTGCTTGCAATGTAAAAGCATCACATAAGAGACTACTTGCAAATAAAAAAATGGATTTCTCCTAGCACATTTGTGTTGGGATCTAATGAACCAAGGAGCTCAAAAGTGAGTGAGAGAGAGAGAGAGAGAGCAAGAGACATCGCACTACGAGCAAAATCCCACACACACACACACACATTCTGGTATGTACACACATGCATATATGCATACATACATACACACATGCATACACATATACATACACACACATATGCATAAACACACATAAATAGACACACACACATACGTACAGATAAACATACAAACACATATACATACACACACATATACACACATAAAGATCACACACACATGTACATACACACATAGACACACACATACACACACACATATATATACACACATATGCATGCAAAACACATATATACACATGCATATGCATACATACATACACACATATATACATTGAATCGTCTCTTACGGCCACGGAAAAAGTGATTGTGAAAGCCTTTATTTTACTCAAACCCCTCGCAATTGGTCCAATTGGATTACCTAGAGCCCACAATTATCTCGCAATGGATCCTTCCTATGTCTATTCACTAGCTCATATGCATCCCGGCAAACGCACCAAATGTTAGCACTCTCAATCCAAGGGAAAGATGTGCACGGAGGCTATTGCTTTGCCAAATTACTTGAAATCGACCTATCGGCCCTCTTCTAAGTCCTCAATAAGGCGTAAAGGGCACTCTCCTTCTGCTCACACTTCTTGTTTCATGATCTATCTATCCTTCGTTCCTCTTTTTCTCCCAACCGCTCCCTTTCATCTTCACACACAGTTGCACCCAATTATCCTTTTTGCTCTCTCTCTCTCTCTCTATCTCTCTCTTCCCCCCTTATACTACATTCTATATTTTCAAAGAGCTATATATTCACTGTTATAAAGGGTTTCTTGAAGGGGAATTGTTCATATTAGCTTAGAATAAGCATTATATTGGGGATGATAAATTCAAGGGAATCGGTTTTCATCTATGAAGAGAGGGCATACAAGGTATACTCTTTCTAAAAGAAGAGTGTAAGGAGCCAATATTGGGTCCTAAACCAACATATCAATATGACCATTGCCAATGAATACACACGAAGCTCAAGGGATGATGAGTGACTGCTAATATATGGGGGAAATTGAAATCGAGAAGACACTAGTGAATCAAGTCCACTTGGGAGGATGGTTGTCAAATTGCCACTCGATGGCTTGAAGTCATACTGAGAACACCTCCACGCTTATAATCATGTTCTCAATCAATTTCCAGATATGGGTTTGTCACTGTTTGATGATATGTTCAAAGCAATCTTACTCCTTATAGGTCTTCTTGATTCTCCAGACATATTTCTTGCCATTTAGTGACCCTCCTACTTTGCTATGATAGAGTGAGAAGTTCAATTCTAAATGACGAAATCTTGTGCATTTCCTCTATCCTTGGCAAGAGGAAGAAAACAACATCGTTCCCACAAAGACCATCAAATAAATAAATGATTCTGGTTTCTATCCTGTGTTGCAGTATCCGTGATGGTGTATCTTAAGTAAATGAACTTTTATGGCACCTTGAAGTCAAGTTACAATCTCCATTCAAATGGTTTTTAACCTTCTGCTTATCGAACATAGTTTTTCTTTGCAAGGAATATGAAATGAATCTGCAGAGGACTACTATCCACCTTGTACATGCATGAAGAACTGTGTGAGCCTCTCAGTTTTTTTCCACTCACAGAAGGTTCTAAACTCAGAAAAAGAGAAAAGGAAAGGTTCATCTTATTAGCACTATATTTTAGAGCTCGCAATGGCTTTACATACTTCCTGAGTATACTAACAGTACAGAAAGGAAACAACACTCAGTCATCAAACTACCAAGCATACCTGCTGCTAAAAATGATGAATCAAAATATATGTCTGAGAAGGCGACTAACATTTTGAGTCTTGATAAATTCATTGCAGAAGAAATAATGAGATCCATACATGCTACTTAATGTGGATTCGTTGACGCCAACACAAAATGATGATCCATAAATTTCTGTCATAGGAGTTTCAATATGAACCCTTTTCGTTGGTGAAATCGAGCACAGGGAGTTGGAAAAGAAAAAAAGAACCTGGTAATACTCATGTGGAGCATCTGGGCCTGCAGCTTTCCTGTAAACTTGTGCAATCTCATAGCGCTTAATCGATGGGACCTTTTGACCTCCTGTGTAATTTGACGGAACAGGGACGAGGGTGGTCGCCGATATCCAATCCTCAAGAAGCCCTCCCTTCCTTTGTACGTGCACACAGGCCCTCCGACACCATGATCAAGCCCAACACCTCCAATGCAACCGCCCTTCCTCGATCGACGAAGCCAAACATCCTCAGGATGCCCCCAGCAACAATAAGGATCTCTCCTCCTCTTCCCTCCTCCCTATTCCAGCAAAAAACGCGAGAGCCCCATGACACACTCTCTATTCCTTATGGCCTGCAGAGAACCCCCAAAAAGCGCGAGCCCCCCCTTTTCTGTTGCTTGTCAGAGCGCGGAAGAAACGGACCTGCCAGCCCCTTACTCTCCTTTTCCGTTTCCTCTTGTCAGGGCAGTCACAGCCACACAAAAGCGGACGTGCCAGTTCACGGAAGAAGAGATCCTTGCGGGAAAGGAATGGTGCCGGGTCTGACGGAACAAGGGTAGCCCATGCTAGTGGTTATTAGCTTGTCAATGTTGCTTTTCAAGTATCAAAGGGTATTTGCATATAGGATGCATCAGATAAAAAATGGCACATCTGCATACATACCCCTCAATGCACATCTTATACATTCTGCAACTATAAAAAGAAAAGCAAAGGCGAGAGCCAACCAATAGTGTGCACCAATTTTTTTCCAATACAATGATTGAGGAACCCAGTCATTCAGTATTCCAATCACTTGGACAATGATCTCAAGGAGCATCCCTGTCACAACATGAAACCTGAAGAAATGTGGCCAGCGATTGTTACGCACAGCTCCGAGGTAAGCACTGAAGAAATAGGCCAACAAAAACCATGATGGAAGCTTCCCAATAAAAGTCAGGAAAGGGTATGTAGCGAATTCGTAGTCCTCAAGAAATCCATGTAAGCTGTATGCAGTCTCAGCATACATCCACGTCTCACTTAGAGGCATGAGATATGGGATACATGCCAGAACCCTCCACCACCATCGTGGCCTTTTTGTCATTGGAGGAAAACCCTTGAAATTCGGCACATCCTCTGCAGAAGCTCTTGGATTACATGATTTTCTTGAGATACTAAACCACAGGATATGCGTATCTTTGAGCAGACGTCCAGAATCTTCTCCTCCCAGAAAAGATGTAGATGATGAAGCTAGACCAGTTTTACATTGCAATGAAGGACGAATTGTCGAAGGGTTGAATGATAACAGGGCCTGGGGAAGTCCGCTTCTACGTGTTTGTGGATAGGATGTGCAGCTTGTTGGGCGAACCGTTGAGCATTGGCTGCACGAGATGACCCCTGCCATCTTCCCAGTTATCACCACCAGCTCCTCTTATGTTACCAAAGAGTTCCCAGGCCTCATGTCTTGCTTCCAAAACATCCAATTTTAATGCGACATTGCATGCCGAAAGCTCCTGCAATTTGAAAGCAAAAAATATTTTCCTGCCAAATAGAACCGGTTAATGCATAAAAATCAACCATTTTTGGGGCTAACATACTTCCCTCTTCTTATTTGCGAAGTCGTCCTCGACAAGCCGTTCATGCTGCAATACAATCCAAACAAATATGAACATGTCCATTTCCAATTAGTTCACATACCTTTTCATTGAGCCGCCATTTCCACTGAACCTGCACTCATCGAAGCTATTAGTGCTCAAAAATCACTCGTAAATACATTCAAATCAGTCACTTCCAAAACGATCCAAGAACATGCACATATATGCAATTCCATTTCAGCCATGCACTACTTTGCTCATACATTCCATTATGACAATGATCTCAACCAAAATAACACATACATACCTTTCCATATCTACACATGAAACTAGCATTGCGAAAAACAGAAAGAAAATGCCAACATAAACAACAACAACTAAAATAAATCAAATCGGAGATGCAAAGATACCCAAAATGCATAACCCTTTTTATTGACCTACTATTCGCTATGTTCCCGAAAAAATCGCCATCATTGTCCTACAAAAATCATCGAAATTCGAGTACAAGTGAAGACATACATCAGGACCCTAGAGTGTCCCAAACGCTAGAAAAACCCTCGGATAGAGCACACAAGTTATAAAGCACTACCGTTGCATTACCTCGCTAAAGCCTCTTCCATAAATACATATACAGTCTCCGTACCTTCAAGAACGTTGATTCAAAGTGAGCTGATCTGTCGCAAGCCAACATATACTAATCACACAAGCAACTAACATTCCCTTCTAGGCGATCATCGCCCTCTCCTCTCTTCTTCTCCCCCTCAGGAGTGGGGAATAACTTCATATGAAAATTTCTTATAATCACACGTTGGCCTACATTGACATTGGATGCGATTCGTGGACCTGACCACCCGATCAGGTTGATTCCACCCATCTACCAACGCAACGCAGCGCACAACACACAACACAACATGATCACACATACATAGATCAGCTAGCCCATAACGAAGTTGGATGCGGCTCATGGTCGTGACTACCCAGCCACGATGGCTCCACCTGCCTACCAACCTGTTATGGCGCGTAGCTAAGGCACAATCACATACTTCCAAGCCTATGGCGAAACTAGCTACGGCTCGTGGTCCTAACCACCCGGCGAGGATAAATCCACCCACCTACTAGCCCACCATAGCGCATTGGTACGCTCACACAACACATTTTCTTTTTCTTTTCTTTTTTTTTCGTTTTTCTTTTCATAGTAAATTAGTTCACCCAGGTCCTGAGAATTAGGGAGAGGAAGAAAGGGACTTTACCCACCGTTCCCACACATACATGCAAAACGGATACACACTAGCCTTTGACAGATTAACCACCTCTTCACTCCATTCTCTCAACTATAGACACTACATATGTATTCATCGATTCAACTTTTCACTTGGTAACTACAATCAGCTATGCCTTAGTCCCTCGTATACCCATCCCTAGGTGTCCTAGAATGTGAGTCTCCGGAATGTCTCATGTAGTCTCACATCGTACTCGCATCCCGACAACTTCCCTAAGGCGAGTCAGGCTCAACTTCGGGAGCTCCGTCATCACTTCCTAGCGTCAGCACATCTGCCCAAGCCCATGTGATATCATTTTCCTCGTTAGGCATTTCCCTCAAAGGATCAAAATAATAGTATCGATCTCCCGCCCATCCTACATGTCGAGCTAGGTACTCCTCAAAACACTCAATATAAAATGCAACACCCAAATCCTGGTTTATAAAGCATACCAGCCAATGCGCTTCCTCAACATCGTATTCCGTCTCAAGGTCTTCGACATCTATATCCATGCGAGCGAACGTTTGGTCCGAGAAATATATCCTTAGCTCGTACAAGTAGAGTTGCGTAATTTGGTCTGCCATTTTGTTGCTTAGGCTCTAACAGTCTCTGCATAACACAAAAAAATATTAGAAGTCCAAATGCTTGAGCTAGCAAGGGAGATTATTTTTGACACACAAATCATAGCTTACATATGCGCATATATATAATACTATACATGTATATACAAGGAGTTTACTTCGTCACTTCGTTTGGGTCCTGTCTGGCTTCTCTCATCCTAACATCACTTGAAATATGGTTTAACTCGAAGCGCGTTAACCTTCACGGGAGTATATTCTTCTCCTAAATCCTGAATTTGCATGGAACCATTGGGATTGAGTTCCACCACCTTAAACGGTCCCGCCCATCTAGTCTGCAACTTTCCTGGGAATTTATAATATTTACTATCGTAGACTAGTACCAAATCCCCTTCCTAAATCACATAGGTTTTTAGATTCTTATCATGTCTTTCCTTACGTCTCTTCTGAATAGCTTTCAAGCTTTGTTGTGCGATGAGCCTCTTTTCTTCCAGCTTTACCAGTTGTATGTATCTTTCCTTCAATGACTCTTCCTCGCCCAATCTGGCTTCAATGGCCACTCTTAATGTCGGCACTTCTTTTTCGATAGGGAAAATGGCTTCCTCGCCATATACTAGAGAGAACGGAGTACTCTTTGTCGTCACTCGGTAGGATGTTCTATACGCCCACAAAGCTTCCAGAAGTCTGTCATCCCAGTCTCTCCTATGCACCGCTACTGTTTTTGTCAGAATCTGCTCAAGGATTTTGTTGGTGACCTCCACTTGTCCGTTTGCCCTTGGATAATACGGAGTGCTCTTTCTATGTTTGATTTTGTAGAGTTCCATCAATTCTTCGATCAATTCATTGACAAAATGTGTCCCTCTATCACTCACTATTTCCAATGGGCATCCAAATCGAGTGATAATTTGCTCATACAGAAATTTCGCTACATCAGCAGCCCGGTCAGTCTTCAGAGCTTTGGCTTCCACCCACTTGGTAACATAATCAGTACAGACCAAGATATACCTATTGGATCTTCGTCGTGAGGGAGGATCAATAGGCCCCACAAAATCAATTCCCCATTTCTCAAACGGCTTAAGAGCCAACACCGGCGTAAGAGGAGAAGCATGTGATAATGTGGGTTTGCCCATTCGTTGGCATTTGTCACACTTCTTACAATATGTATGTGAGTCCTTGAACAATGTTGGCCACCAATACCCTGCTAATAAAATCTTTCTTGCCGTCAATTCACCAGCAAAATGTCCACCGCAAGGTTCGTCATGCAAAGCCCGCAACACTAGATTTGCTTCCTCTTCCTCGAGACACCTCCGATAAATGCTCTCGTGAACAAAATATCGATAGAGTTGCCCCCCAATGATGCTATGATGCTTTGCCAATGCTAACAGCTTTTGCTTCTCCCTCTTGCTTGCTCCTGGCGGGTATTTAGTAGTGCACAAGAAATTCACCAAATTGGCATACCAAGGTATTTTCGCATCAACCTGGAATAGATGCCCATCAGGAGCATCGTCGGGCACACCAGAGATTGGCTCCTCATTAACAATTCGAGATAAATGGTCGGCCAATATATGTGCTTTGCCTGGTCTGGTGACCACTGTGAATTGGAACTCTTGGAGAAGTAGCATCCACCTCATTAGTCGTCCTGATAACTCTGGTTTATTAATGATATACTTAAGGGCTTCGTGATCCACATAAAAAGTGAAATGCTTTCCCATCAGGTAGTGCCGATATTTGTTCACCGCAAAGATCATTGAGAGACATTCCTTCTCCGTAGTCGTATAATTCCTCTCAATGCTATTCAAATTTTGACTTGCATAGTAAATAGGATGGTCCAACCTTTTCTCGTCAGCTTGGCATAGTACTGCTCCAACCGCAGTATGAGAAGCGTCGGTATGTACATGAAACTCCTTCGTCCAATCAGGTGCTACCAAAATCGGTGCATTTATTAACCTCTCTTTGATCGAGTCGAATGCAACTTGACACTCTCCCGTCCACTGGTATTTTTGGTCCTTTCTCAAAAGAGTCGTCAGTGGTGCCGCTATAGATGCAAAATTTAATATAAAACGTCGATAATAATTTGCATGGCCCAAAAATCCTCTGAGTTGTCGCAAGTTTTGCGGTGGTGGAAGTTGTCCAATTTTCTCCACTTTGTCCTCGTCAACCGCAATCCCTTTTTCGGAAATGACATGACCCAAAAGCAATCCTCTTCGCACTCCGAATGTACACTTTTCAGGATTCAATGCGATGCCTTTTTCAATGCTTCTTCTTAAAATTGCTTCGATCCTCTCCATCATGTTCTCATCGTCGCCTCTGATTGCAAAGTCATCGAGAAATATCTCCATCCAATCCTGCAGGTAGTCTTGATATGCAGCTATCATTGCTCTCTGGAATGTGGCCGGTGCATTGCATAATCCAAATGGCATCACCCGATATGCATACGTACCCCATTCTGTCGTGAAAGTAGTTTTGGACTGATCTTCTTCATGAATTTGGATTTGGTTGTACCCACTGAAACCGTCCAAAAATGAGTACAGTTTATGGCCAGCCACTCTGTCCAAGATTTGATCAGTAAATGGCAAGGGGAAATGATCCTTCTTCGTGCGCTCGTTCAACTTCCGATAATCTATGCAAATACGGATTTTCTTATTTTTCTTCGGCACAACTACAATTGGCGATACCCATTCGCTAGATGCAATGGGGTATATGAATCCTGCCTCCAATAATTTGGTCAATTCTAGCTTGATCAGTTCCGAATAGACTGGATTCGTTCGCCTGAGTCGCTGACATATTGGTCGTGTGCCTTCTTCTAAGTCTATGTAATGTTGGCAGATTTGGGGATCAATTCCTCTCAGATCACTATACGACCATGCAAAGGCCTCGCTAAAATTTTTGAGTGTCGTTTTAATGCAGTCTCGTACTCCATCTGGTAGCTCTGACCCTACACTCAAGAACTTTTCTGGAAAGACTTCCCATTTTTCCAACTGAGCTTCTCGCGAATAATCTTTATTTTTCGATGACACTGTGATTGGAATGTGCTCTCCGATCACGCGTGCATGGTTGGTCAGCAAATCATTGTCTTGTTCTCTCTCAATTGAACCTAGTTTCTTCAATTCAGCTTTTGCGATGGCTTCCGACACTTTGGTCTTACTCTTCGCTTCCTTTTCTGATTCTCGACTCCTCTTTAAAATCTCTGCTTCTAGCATTCTAACTCTGTCTCGCAACTGTTGCACTTCCATCGCCGCAGCTAGTTCTAGTTCCAATTCTTCTCTCGAAGTCCCCTTCTCCAGGGACTGAGTAGCTTTGTTTTTACTTGAGTCTATACTCAACATGTAACAATCAAATTCACTTATACGCGTCAACCATCCTAGCAACTCCTGATCCGAATCGTCGTTATAGAGCAATGGATTTTTATACTCTCCCATCTTCGTGTCTTGATTCTTAAAGAGCTGCAAGTTGAACCCGTCTTGAAGCAGACTCTTGTAGGTGTCCGTGTTCAAAGAAAATCTAGCTTGTGCACTTTCGTGCCTTGCTTTCTCCTCCTCTTTCCTTTCCATCTCATCGACTATTATTGTCTTTTTCTTGTTATTCGAGGGTGGGGATACTTGTATTTGAATCCGATCAGACTTTGGCCCTATCGAAATAAAACCTGTGCGCCAGTCATGCACACATTCGGCTTGCACCAGCCATGGTCGTCCAAGTAAGATCGAGAAGGTAGCCTCCGAGGTCCTTGGTCTTACTATCAGATAATCAACTTTAAACTCTAGACCGCCCACAACTGTACTTACATTCTTCAACAGACCCGCAGGTTTCACTTGTGTTTGATCCGCCATTCTCAAAGACATCGGCGTTTCTTCCATGTGGTTGAGGCCCAAAGCTTTCATCATGAACTCTGTCATAAGATTGACTGCGGCTCCACTATCTAACTGAGCACCAGGGACTGCATATCCTTTAATCTCGACCGTCACGGCTGGAGCATTTGAATCAATTTGCGTCGTGATGCTTTGAATGATTCCTTGGACATCCTCGTCTTGTCTCTTTTTGTCTCGAGCTTTCCTCGGTTTCTTAATATATTCATTATAGAACTGTTTCCTATAAACAGGCGAACATTTTAGCAATGTGCCAATGTCCAACGTGACTTCAGTATCAGCGAGCAACTTTACAATATCCACTCCTTCCGAACTTTGTCTTTCCTTTCTAATTTTAGGAGCTTTCAATCTTTCAGGGAATGGTGCTATGCCCGGCACAAACTCCTTGGTTACTGGTGGAAGGATCTCAATTTCTTCCCCCTCCTCAAACTCTTGCCGCTCAACAAATCCTCCAACTTGGTTTTCTACCTCTTCGTGTTCAGCTATCCTCCCTTGACTCCCTTCTTCACCTTCGCCTCCTGGATTCTTCTTCGAGTACTCTTGAGTCCTTGTGACTACTGCCACAGTTGGATCTTTGTGTGGTTTCTTGGCCTCGTAAGCATCCACAAAGTGCATCGACGAGCTAGAGCCTTCTTGAGGGTTCGGTGTCTTGAATACTACTCCGATCGTAGGAACATGCTCTTGAGCTCTCGATGTGGGATGCATCTGAGTATCAACATAGTTCGAGGACCCTACTGGTCCTTTTTCCTTGCCGGCGGCAGCTCTTCGTTTTGGACAATCTTCATCAAAGTGGCCTTCCCCACTACAGTACCTACATAGCGGGGTGTAATCAATTGGCTTCTTTTCGTTTGGACATCTAGATTGGGTATGGCCAAAGCCATGACATCTCCAGCACTGGATTGGACCATCTCTTCTTTGATCACGCGGAGCTCCTCTTGGATAGTCTCCTCCTTGACCCTGAGCACCATATCCATAAGTCGGCTTGTTTTCCCAACGAGAGGTAGGTGGGACACTTTGAGCGGGCAATCCCGTGTAAGGTCTTTCTCTTGTATCTCCTGATTTCATGGTCCTTTCTTCATAGGCTCTCTTGTTGTAACATCGGTCCTCTCTGTGATTTGTCCTTCCACAAAAAGTACAACGCATCCTAGGTGGCGATCTATCTGTGAATACTCTCAAGACTGTGGGGCATTCTGAAGCCAAATGGCCGTAACCATGACACTTTCCACACCATGTATTTGATCGAAACACTTGATTCGGGTTTGTTGTGACCTCTGGTTTTACTATGTATGTCTCTTGAGTTATCGTGGTAGCTTTAATAGCTTGCGTGACCAATTCCAATATTCGTTCTTCGGTTAGTGCAGGCTTTACCTCGCCTGGCGTGCTAGTGGCAGCTACAAAAGCTGGAGTTGTCAATGCGGGACTTACTTGGCCAGGATCTTTCATCGGTATGTTTCCTGGGCCTCCCATAGGCTCGTATAAGAGTTCCATCTTCCTTTGTTGGCATAATTGTACTTCCTCCCACAGCCTCGCTTGTTCCTTAGCATCCATTAAAGTTGCAGGTCTTGTCAGACTGATGTGCTGCTGTGCCGTAGGATCTCGCAATCCTGAAATGAATCTACGTTTCAATGTCTCATCGTTCGGGGCATTCACGCCCATCTTTCTTACCAACGTTTCCATTCTCTTAATGTAGTTATCGATACTCTCATTGACTCCTTGTCGCAAGTAATCCATTTGTTGGGCCAATCTATCTTGGAAGCCTTGTCGTCGAAATTTTGCTAAGAAGGCTTCCTTAAGCATCTGATAAGTTCCACGTTCTTGTGGTGTCAGATTCCCATACCAATTGGCTGCCTCATCACGGAGAATGGCCGGAAAAATTCTTAACCTTTGATCCTGGTCAACTACATCATTGGCCTCACAGGTGACCTCAAACAACTGGATAAAGCTATCCGGATCTTCGTCCCAAGTACCCGAAAACTTGGTGAAGTCCCCTAAGTGAACTGAAATCCGCTGAGCCATCTCGAACAGAGGTGTGATATCAATATCACTTCGATCCCAAAAATTTAGCACACGTGGCTTCAGGATCCCTCCTTCAAATTGTCGTACTTGATTCGTGACTCTCCTACGGGAGTACACGTTTCTGACTGACTTCTTCGAACCAATCGAAGTCCACTCACCTGGCGGTTCCCACCGTCTCCTTTCTCTTTCAAGGGCTCTTCTCTGAGCGCGTTCCTCTCTTTGAGTTTGTGTTGCTCCTGACGATGAGCTCCCCTCGCTCATGTACTAGATCGTGGGGTCCGCAAGCTCGGCCAACCTGTGGCGCTAGGCGAACCTATGGCACTCTCTTATAGAGACGTACCAAGCTAATTCCCGGTAGACGCACCAAATGAATCGTCTCTTACGGCCACGGAAAAAGTGATTGTGAAAGCCTTTATTTTACGCAAACCCCTCGCAATTGGTCCAATTGGATTACCTAGAGCCCACAATTATCTCGCAATGGATCCTTCCTATGTCTATTCACTAGCTCATATGCATCCCGGCAAACGCACCAAATGTTAGCACTCTCAATCCAAGGGAAAGATGTGCACGGAGGCTATTGCTTTGCCAAATTACTTGAAATCGACCTATCGGCCCTCTTCTAAGTCCTCAATAAGGCGTAAAGGGCACTCTCCTTCTGCTCACACTTCTTGTTTCGTGATCTATCTATCCTTCGTTCCTCTTTTTCTCCCAACCGCTCCCTTTCATCTTCACACACAGTTGCACCCAATTATCCTTTTTGCTCTCTCTCTCTCTCTATCTCTCTCTTCCCCCCTTATACTACATTCTATATTTTCAAAGAGCTATATATTCACTGTTATAAAGGGTTTCTTGAAGGGGAATTGTTCATATTAGCTTAGAATAAGCATTATATTGGGGATAATAAATTCAAGGGAATCGGTTTTCATCTATGAAGAGAGGGCATACAAGGTATACTCTTTCTAAAAGAAGAGTGTAAGGAGCCAATATTGGGTCCTAAACCAACATATCAATATGACCATTGCCAATGAATACACACGAAGCTCAAGGGATGATGAGTGACTGCTAATATATGGGGGAAATTGAAATCGAGAAGACACTAGTGAATCAAGTCCACTTGGGAGGATGGCTGTCAAATTGCCACTCGATGGCTTGAAGTCATACTGAGAACACCTCCACGCTTATAATCATGTTCTCAATCAATTTCCAGATATGGGTTTGTCACTGTTTGATGATATGTTCAAAGCAATCTTACTCCTTATAGGTCTTCTTGATTCTCCAGACATATTTCTTGCCATTTAGTGACCCTCCTACTTTGCTATGATAGAGTGAGAAGTTCAATTCTAAATGACGAAATCTTGTGCATTTCCTCTATCCTTGGCAAGAGGAAGAAAACAACATCGTTCCCACAAAGACCATCAAATAAATAAATGATTCTGGTTTCTATCCTGTGTTGCAGTATCCGTGATGGTGTATCTTAAGTAAATGAACTTTTATGGCACCTTGAAGTCAAGTTACAATCTCCATTCAAATGGTTTTTAACCTTCTGCTTATCGAACATAGTTTTTCTTTGCAAGGAATATGAAATGAATCTGCAGAGGACTACTATCCACCTTGTACATGCATGAAGAACTTTGTGAGCCTCTCAGTTTTTTTCCACTCACAGAAGGTTCTAAACTCAGAAAAAGAGAAAAGGAAAGGTTCATCTTATTAGCACTATATTTTAGAGCTCGCAATGGCTTTACATACTTCCTGAGTATACTAACAGTACAGAAAGGAAACAACACTCAGTCATCAAACTACCAAGCATACCTGCTGCTAAAAATGATGAATCAAAATATATGTCTGAGAAGGCGACTAACATTTTGAGTCTTGATAAATTCATTGCAGAAGAAATAATGAGATCCATACATGCTACTTAATGTGGATTCGTTGACGCCAACACAAAATGATGATCCATAAATTTGTCATAGGAGTTTCAATATGAACCCTTTTCGTTGGTGAAATCGAGCACAGGGAGTTGGAAAAGAAAAAAGAACCTGGTAATACTCATGTGGAGCATCTGGGCCTGCAGCTTTCCTGTAAACTTGTGCAATCTCATAGCGCTTAATCGATGGGACCTTTTGACCTCCTGTGTAATTTGACGGAACAGGGACGAGGGTGGTCGCCGATATCCAATCCTCAAGAAGCCCTCCCTTCCTTTGTACGTGCACACAGGCCCTCCGACACCATGATCAAGCCCGACACCTCCAATGCAACCGCCCTTCCTCGATCGACGAAGCCAAACATCCTCAGGATGCCCCCAGCAACAATAAGGATCTCTCCTCCTCTTCCCTCCTCCCTATTCCAGCAAAAAACGCGAGAGCCCCATGACACACTCTCTATTCCTTATGGCCTGCAGAGAACCCCCAAAAAGCGCGAGCCCCCCTTTTCTGTTGCTTGTCAGAGCGCGGAAGAAACGGACCTGCCAGCCCCTTACTCTCCTTTTCCGTTTCCTCTTGTCAGGGCAGTCACAGCCACACAAAAGCGGACGTGCCAGTTCACGGAAGAAGAGATCCTTGCGGGAAAGGAATGGTGCCGGGTCTGAGGGAACAAGGGTAGCCCATGCTAGTGGTTATTAGCTTGTCAATGTTGCTTTTCAAGTATCAAAGGGTATTTGCATATAGGATGCATCAGATAAAAAATGGCACATCTGCATACATACCCCTCAATGCACATCTTATACATTCTGCAACTATAAAAAGAAAAGCAAAGGCGAGAGCCAACCAATAGTGTGCACCAATTTTTTCCCAATACAATGATTGAGGAACCCAGTCATTCACTATTCCAATCACTTGGACAATGATCTCAAGGAGCATCCCTGTCACAACATGAAACCTGAAGAAATGTGGCCAGCGATTGTTACGCACAGCTCCGAGGTAAGCACTGAAGAAATAGGCCAACAAAAACCATGATGGAAGCTTCCCAATAAAAGTCAGGAAAGGGTATGTAGCGAATTCGTAGTCCTCAAGAAATCCATGTAAGCTGTATGCAGTCTCAGCATACATCCACGTCTCACTTAGAGGCATGAGATATGGGATACATGCCAGAACCCTCCACCACCATCGTGGCCTTTTTGTCATTGGAGGAAAACCCTTGAAATTCGGCACATCCTCTGCAAAAGCTCTTGGATTACATGATTTTCTTGAGATACTAAACCACAGGATATGCGTATCTTTGAGCAGACGTCCAGAATCTTCTCCTCCCAGAAAAGATGTAGATGATGAAGCTAGACCAGTTTTACATTGCAATGAAGGACGAATTGTCGAAGGGTTGAATGATAACAGGGCCTGGGGAAGTCCGCTTCTACGTGTTTGTGGATAGGATGTTGGTGTAGCTCAATGATGAGTAGCACCTCCTTTAATGTCAATCCGGGAAGACGTGAGGATGGTATGAAGACCTCGAGCAAGTGGCGGCACAAGTGCGTGAGTGAGAAGCACACAAGCATGCACACACATACACACACACGCGCACACACGGCAAGACAAAGAGGGAGAATCAATGGAGTTCTTTAGATTACTTTCAGAAGCTCTTACAAGTTCGTTTCAATTACAATCTAGCCTCTAAAATGAGCTCTCTAGCTCTTTTTATAGTTTTTGACTAGCTTTGGCCCTGTCCAGACCTAGTGTCCGGCCTAGTTAAAAATTAGGTTCCAGGGCTTATTTGAGGGCTCAAACGAAGTCTAAAAATTATGAAAATTGGTACGATGGTACTTCTAATACTCCTCAAGCTCGAGGACTCCTCGGCTTGCACAAAATGGAGTCTAATCTACCAAAAACGGGATTTACAATGTTTGTGTAGTGATTAAAATCACTTGACTTGTACATAATCTATGGGAAAAAAATGATCTGGCCTTGTTGCCGTATTGTGCATGACTCCTTTGTTGCTTTGTATGCCAACACTCCCCCCTTCCTAGCGTCTGTCTCCCCTGACAGACCTTTGTTCCCTCGGGTGGTCGATGTAATATTGGATGACATTGGTGGCCAGTTCATGTTCTCCTATCCTTAAGCCTCTTGCTAGATCGGCTTCCAATGCCTCCCAATTTATTGCACCGGGGGTCTCTGGTTGCGGGGTGGTGTAGTACTCTGAATACATTGCTTGTTCACAAGCAAACAGTTGAAGCAGATGTGTCGGCTTTGGTGCGAAAATCTCCGAGTGGTACTCCCAGAAACCTGATCTGAACATTTCTTCGAAGGTCTGTTTGTAGCAGGCGGGGAGGTATTTGATGCGTGCATGCCAAGCGTAAGCCACACGGATACTGGGGGTGGTGCTCATGTCATACACCAAGTCGTAATTTCCATTGCTAAACCCCGGAAGACGTACCTGTGGTGCGGCTGCATTTCTAAAGGTCTTCAGCACTACTTGCATCATATCTAAGATTTTAAGCATCATTTGCGCTGCCACATCTTGCATGGGCTTCAAGCGCGGCATCCAGTGGCGAATGGTCCCCATCATATATGCTACCGATGGTGGTCCTTGTGGTGGCGCGATGTACGGGTAGTTCAGCCATTCCTTGCATTGCGCATTGTTCTGTACCTTGATATTAAATGCCTTCCACGACCTGCGGCGGGGGACTGGACCGTAGCATGGGTTGTACAGGAGGTGCAACGGCGCGTTGTTCCATGTGCGTAGCATTTCTGGATAGGTCTCTAAAAGTTTCTGCCGCCATGTTGGTTGACGAATCTTGCCTTTTCGCACCTCTGGAGGAAGGTCTTCGGGTTGAAATTGGGTCGCAAAAGTAGGAATCTGACCCGTGACTCTTTGTATTTCTGCATTATAATCAGCCAAGATAATATAATATGGCCTGTACTGGAGTTCCGATGAGAGAATCAGGCGTCTCGATGACAAGTTCTTGAAGTAAGCTGATTGTAACACAGTCTCCTCTATGACCCTCATGGCCTGATTTTGCACTATGGTGCGCTCTTCATGCGAGGTCCCTATTTCCTCCACTTGTCGTAACCATGGCGGCCGTGGTGCCTCGAACGTGTCCTGCGCTTCTTCTGTTTGTTGGCCTCCTGGGAATGGTTGCGGATCATATTCTTCATCAAACGTTTGTTCCACAGGAATTTGCACAACTTCTTCGTCCGTGGGAGCCTCCGGAGGGGAAGATGGCCTCTCATATTGTAGTAGGCGTGTTTGCAATTCAGTGACCTGTTCCTGGAGATCTTTTATGGCCTCTGCGTTGAGAAGCGAAGCCGCAGAGGGGGTGGTTGGAGGGGCAGCTGTTGGTCCTTGTTGGTGTTCCTGCTTCAGTTGTCCTAGCTCCTCCGATAGCTTATCATGTGCTTCGAGCAGCATGGCATAATCTTCCAATATAATCTTGATATTATCGGGGGTCACTGCTTGAAACTTGGATGGGCTGATGGGTGCCCCCGGTGTGCTCTCAATAGCTGCCTCCAGGTTCTCTTGATTTTGTATTTGCAGACGTCTGTTCTCTTCCTGAGCAGCCGCAAGATGGCGTTTAAGTAGCGCCATATTTCGCTGAAGTTTTGAGTTGCGTTCCAATTGTGTCCGTAGGTGACCTTCTACCACCTGCACTGCTTCCTGATCTACGTTCTGTAGCTGTACCTCCAATATATTATGGGCGTCTTGGAGGGTTTGGAACTGTGTGTGGAGGCGAGCGTTCTCCTCTTCTAGTGCCGCAAGGCGGTGCTGTAGTGTTGCTGAGTGCTCTTGCAGGCGTGCGTTTTGTTGCTGGAGCTGAATGTAATCTGTTCTTAAATTTGATATACAAGCCAACATGGTGTCCAATGCATTACCTATAGATGAGTGGGGGGTGTTTACCGTGGAAGATGCATGGGAAGGGAATTGGGGAAGGGAGACAGTGAATGATGTGTCTACGAAAGTTGTGTGTGTGAGTGAAGTTGGTGGAGGGGGAATGGGAGGAGGTGAAACCGTGGGTGGAGGTGCCGTGGGTGGTGAAATGTCCATACCTTCAGGAGTGGGTGTTAGTGTGGGGCCTGTCATATACATTGGTATGGTAGGTGGTGTGTGTGTGGAAGTGGTGAATAGATGTGAAGTGGGGTGGGGAGCTGAAAAGACAGGGAATGGTTGAGGGCCTGGTTGAAAAGCCCTAGCAAAAATGTCCTGGAGGGATTGTAGAAATGGAGAAAGGGATATCGGGGGTTGGGGTCGTAAATTTGAGAAGGGTGGAAAGGGTTGCGTGGTAGTAGGGAAGCCCATGAATGTGGATCTGGGGTCAGGGTGGCCCGTGGCTGAAGGCATCGGGGATGGTTGTCCTAGGGCAGGCTCGGGAAGGGTTTCAATGGGTTGTGTAGTGATGGGGTTTGCGTCAAAGATCGGGTTATCAGTGGTAGAGAATAGGGTGGCACTGGAGATGGGAGTACGGAAGATGAAGGTGGGGTCGGGGGGTTGAGCAGTCGATGTGGTTTCCACTGTTTCTCTTCTAGGAGGTGATGGTGGGGGAGTGGATGGTAGTGGTTCGGTGGACTCCTCGTGGGTGGCGGGGTGCTGGTGACTAGCTGTTTGGGAGGTTGGTGTAGTAGTTGGCTCTTCTGCAACTGTAACGGGAATTTGGATATTTTTACCTGAGCGAGGTCGTGTCTGGAACCTTCGTGGGTCATATTGAACTGAAGGCCTCTGAATGGCAGTGCGCACAGCTTCTACAACTCCATATGTTTCTGCCATCAATAAGAGACCCTCCCTGTACTCTGAGTCAACTCCCGCTTCTTCCAACAACTGAGTCATAAGTACTCTGCTGCTCTGTTCAGTGAGTAATTGCTGCGATCGCATTCTTTCCATAATCTGATACAGCCTTCGGAGTTCTGCTGTATATGCTGGGGCTTCAGTGGTGTCCTCTTCATACGCTTCTTCTTCTTCCGGGTGTCCGTGTTGTTGACTTTGCTGAGCGTCACTCCAATGGACATGTCTACCGTCTGTAGACTTTCTTCGTCTTTGTGAGGATGTGCCCTGCTCCTCTGCCTCTGAATAAAACTCCACATCAGAGAATTGTGTGCTTTGTAGGAATGCTTCAAAATCCTGGGGGTCCAGTCCTTCAGCCTCTCCAGTGGCAGCAAATTCGAATTCAGGTGTGACAGGAGGAGCCGATGGGGTAGGTTGTGTCGTAGTGTCAGATTCCGACCTGGGTATCCTAATGGTAAAGGGAGGTACAGTGCCCTCTCTTAATGGTGATGCCTCAGGAGTAGTCAGGACTTCCCTTGTCTGGACACACGGGATCGCGCCCCTCATGCGCTTGGACTGATGTGTGGATGTCTTGAGCCTTTTAAACATTTGTAATTGTGCCCAAGTTAAGGCACGCTCAATGGGGACATCATATGCCAAGCATCGGTAAATGATGCGTGTGAGTGCACAGCATCCGTTCACCACTAATTTCCTGGAAGCCCGTTTGTTTGCTTCATACAGCTGATCTATAATCCACACTGGTAGCTTAATAGGTAACGCACCTGCTTCCGCCAAGTAGAGAGCAAACCAGATCTTCTTGTGTGGTTGCGTGAATCGGTCTTGACCAGGGAAGGCGAAATGTTGCATGCACATTCGGAGAGGGATGGACACATTTGGGGTGAGTGCTGCCATGTCTTTCAGCTTCACTAGTTTCCTGTCCTTCATGTTGGTGGGAACGAGAGCATCCTTTTCTGAGGGTACATGCGTGCCATGCATATTTAAAGCATCACTCACCAGCTCCACAGTAAGTTCAAACCTCTTCAACTCGTTGTTGCCCAGCAATGAGGGGAGAACAAATGATCCGGGTTGGTCCTTATCTTCATGAGCTTGTAATGTGGAGACCAAATAATAACATCGGAGGAGATCGGGTTTAGGTAGTGGGGCTTCAAAATATTCCGCCAATCCTGCTCGTTGCCATATGGTCTGGAGATCTTCGGTGTTCTGTAAAGTCTCGAACTCCTTGGAGAAAAATTGGAAGCGCACCCATGATCTGTCATACTCGCATTTAGACTCCCAGATATACTTGGCCTCACCTAATGGACCGGGCATGCCATTGAACCAATGAGAATTGGCATGAACTCTTTCCGTGATGCCTGTAGGTGGATCTGGCACCGGGAGTTGCTGAAGGTGTTGCATCTCCACTGGTCGTTCCGTCGGGGGCACATCCACGGGTATACTATCCACATCAATTCCCGCAGTAAGTATTCCTACTTGTGAGCCTGAACCTGTCGCTTCTGCCATTTTACTGCTTGCCTTCTGATTCTGTGAGAATATAGAAGCATGTGTTAACATCATAATGGACAGAATAAATCCGTTGCTGTCCCCGTTACAACATTAACATGAGGCAGATGATGAGTTAGTGGTTAGTAAGTGCACGAAGACAGTGAGTGTAGTTAACGTTTGTGTATTCCTAGGAGACTAATGCCGTTAGTAAGTGGGGTGAATTTACGATTCGGGGTCGGGGGGTTTATTACAGGTCTTAGACTGCCAAATGCAGTGGATGGGCTTTGCTTTCGGTTTCGTAGAGACTCTAGAGAGCTGTGTCGGTGTCGCTGTTTGGGAATGGGGCCTTTTAGGGACCCACTTATAAGTGATTACATGCATGCTCATGGGTCTTGGTGTGCTCCTAAGTGTTGAGCACGAGGGAATTCTGGTTGTACTCGTAGAAGGGTTATGCTGCATAGGTTGTGGCCTTGGCGTAACTACTTGTGCCCTCAAGCAAGCCTTAGGCACCCAAATTTGTCTAGATTGTGGGCTTGCCTTCATCGACTTCTTGGGCACCCAAATAGATTTTACTTTAGCAGAAGAATTTCTGAAAGACTTCTTATTAGCGTCGTGTTGTTGGTTACTAATAAGAGGCTTTGCCCGCGTAGTTGACGGTGGTGCACCCGGTCGTTCGCCTTTCCGCACCCACACCTGGATTATTTTCTGGGACATTCTGCTGCGCAGGTATTTTTGATCTCGGACATAGGTAGTACTCTGCTTCTTCTGCTTGTGATCCGCCTGTGGTTGCTGCCTCCTTCGGGCCTTTGGAAAAGAAGGGAGATCCGTTGCATCCCTGACTCCTTTTTTGCAAATGTCATTCCTCTGCAACACAGGGTTTTGAACAAGAACAGCATGGTTATCTTCATGTGTACCCCTGGAAGGACCAGGAGTCTGTGCCTTTCCTAGTTCCTTGAGTGCTCCATTGTCTAATTCTACTGTAACTCGACTATGACTGACCCAAACCTGGAGAAGTCCACTTCTTAGGTTTAGATTGACTGCTCGGTCATAGATCCAATCCTGACCCAAGACGAGAGGTTCAGTGAGATCCTCATCTTGACACACTAGTACTTTAACGGTCATTGCCTCATCGTGAATGTAGAGGGGAAGTTCCACCTCGCCCATGCAAGGGGTTTCCACGCCTCCCAATCCTATGAGATATGCTTCCACAGGATTGACAGTTAACTGCAACTCTTGACAGTAAGACAATTTAACAGCGCTAGTGGCGGCACCTGAGTCAATCAAGGCTCTTACGGTCCTTGCACTCTGTCCTTGTCCTATATCTATGGTTATGAAAGGACGTCTATCAATTATTCTACTCGAGCTTGTTCCTGCAACTTCACACATGGCCATGGGATATCCTTGATCTGCATGGTCAACTGTTGTAGTCATATCTCGGCCTTGTCTGCGTAACTTCATCCTTCTGATGCGTTCTAAAGCCTCTGCTTGAGCCTCTTCTCGAATGCGCTTTTCTTCCTCTTTGCGTTTCTTAGCAGTGTTGAGTCGGCTGAGCATTTCCTCCGTGAGGGGTTCCTGATACAACTTGACTCTGCAACCGCTAATATAGTTTGGGAGAACGTCACCCTCTAACGTGGCTAGTTGTACTGCTCCGCTCGTGGAGATCCTATTGATGATCATAGGTCCGTAGCCTCTCTTTTCTAGCTTCCTGGCGTGTTGTTTTAGTGTATAAACTAAAACTAAATCTCCTGCTTTCAAGCCCTTATCCTTCACATGGGCATCGAAATATGCCTTCTGTCTCTTCTTGGCTGCATATATTCCTGCAGCGGCTCTCAGTCTTGTTTCCCCTAATCGTTCAAGGTCAAAGATCCTAGAGGAGAGCTCATGACCTGTCCATTCGTGCTCTTGTGCTACTTTCAATGTAGGGATCAAGAAGTCCAAAGGTAACACAGCGTTTTGACCGAATACCATCTGAAAGGGGGTGGCTTGGAGTACCGTTTTGTAGGCAACTCGGTATGCCCAAACAGCATGGTGTAGCTGTTTGTCCCAATCAGAGCGTTTAGTATTGCATAAAATCTTATTAGTGCTCTCAGCTTGTCCATTAGCTTGAGGGTGATAAGGGGCAGACTTCTTGTGTATTACCAAGAATTCTTGGAGTAGATTTTCAATCACTTCGTTCAAGAAATGAGTGCCTCTATCACTTACCAGCTCTATAGGTAGCCCGTATCTCGTGAATACATTCTCAAACAAGAATTTGGCAGTTGTTTGAGCATCGTTCTTTGTTGTAGCCTTTACCTCTACCCACTTGGTGAGATAATCTGTCGCAACAATGATGTATTCCGCGTGAGAACCCTTAGCTGGGGGATTAATAGGACCTACGAAGTCTATTCCCCACTTAGAGAATGCACGTCCACCCATCATAGGTTTCAGTGGCATCTCATCTTTGCGTATGGGATACTGAGTCCTCTGACAGACATCACACCGTTTCACATAGGTATGTGCATCCATGTGAAGGGTAGGCCACCAAAAGCCTGCAAATAAGATTGCCTTGATCACCCGATCCGGTCCAAAGTGTCCTCCTGCTACACCTTGGTGAGCAGTTTCTAAGATCTTAAGATACTCACTTTCATGGACACACAATCTCAGGTAACCATCCTTACCGCGTTTGTATAGATTATCACCAATGAGTGAGTAATCCAAGGCTTCTTGTTCTAAACTCCTTTTCCTAGCCAGAGTCATGTCTGGAGGGAATGTGTTTGTCCTCAGGAATGATACTAGTGGTTCGCTCCAATCTGGCACAATGGATACTTGATAAAGTGTGGCGTGTTCCACTGGTGGTTTAGTGCAACAGATTGGGCATTCCTTGCACAACTTTTGGACATCCGCTTCCATAGTTGGCCAATGCACTCCGAATCTCTTTAGAGTCTGTAAAGTTCGTTGCTTTGAATGGTGTTGCTCTAGTGCACCTACATGTGCTAGTTGCAACCACTTAGCGTACTCGTCCTCTTCTACGCAACAAGCCAAGATCCCTTGATCTGTGTGCTTGTACATGCTTCCTGCCATGATGTGGTACTTTTGGGCTTTTACGATCTCTCTATTCCGTGTGTTTACCACTGGATGGTTAGGCCCGTATGTCAAGACTGGTACCAATGGCTTAGCCCACTGCGGTACAACTTCCAAATTAAACAAATAAGCATCAGGAAGGTCATCTGACACTCCTTGTGGGGCTTCTCCAGATGTGAGTCTAGAGAGATGGTCTGCTCGTAAGTGAGTCCTACCTTTCCTTACCACAACCTCAAAGTCATATTCCATTAGCAAGAGAAACCATCTCACTAATCTTCCTGTATTGCATGGCTTGTTTACGAGATATAATAATGCCTGATGATCAGTAAAAAATTTAAACTTATTTGCAAGCAAATAGTGTCTGAATTTCTTAACTGCATATACCATGCCTAAGCCTTCTCTCTCTGTAGTGGTGTAATCCCGTTCAGCCGCATTCAATTGTCTACTGGCATAGGCAATTGGAAGATCCATATTACCTTCACCAGTAGGTTGTGCAAGCACACATCCAATAGCATAATTGGATGCATCAACATGAACATGGAATGGCTTATTCCAATCTGGTGTGGTCAAGATTGGTGCTGAACACAATCTTCGTTTAAGCTCTTGGAAGGAATTCTTGCATTCATCCGTCCACTCAAAGTTAGTCAGAAGTCCGTACATGGGCTTTGCAATGACGGCATACATGTGTATAAATCGTCGGTAATAACCACAATGCCCCATGAAAGCTTGTACTTCCTTGACATTCTTTGGCCTAGGTAGCTCTGCTATGGCTCTCACTTTTTCTTCGTCGGTAGATATGCCATTCTTTGACACTATGTGTCCTAGAATCTTGCCTTGCCTTACCATAAAAACGCACTTTTCTGGGTTCAGGCAGACTTGGTACTCTCTACATTTGTCAAAGATTTGTTTGAGTTCAGGAATATGGGTTTGTCTAACATTAGAATGAGCACAGAGATCATCAACATAGACTTCTAAACTCTTCCTCAGGAACTCCTTAAACACATGGCACATCAGCCTTTGGAAGGTGGCTGGTGCATTGGTAAGCCCAAATGGCATTACTCTAAAAGCGAAAATGCCCCATTCTGTGGCAAAGGCTGTCTTATGCTGATCCTCTGGAGCTATGGCTACTTGATTGTAGCCCGAAAATCCATCAAGGAAGCTGTACACTTCCTTGCCTGCCACTCTTTCTAAGAGATGTTCTGTGATGGGAAGCGGGTAGTTATCTCGAATCGTGGCGGCATTAACCTTTTTCAAGTTAATGCACACACGCAGTTTGCCATTCTTCTTGGGCACCACTACGATGGGGGATACCCATTCAGTGTGCTCAATTTCATAGATAAATCCAGCTTCGACCAGTCTATCTATCTCTTCCTTGATCTTAGCAGCATAATTATCGTTATATGTATAAGGCTTTTGCTTAGAGGGTTTAGCATCTGAGGTCATGGGGATGGTGTGTGAGCATATGTCAGGGTCAACACCTTTCAAGTCCTTGTAACTCCAAGCGAATACATCTCTGTATTCTCTTAGCAAGGCAATCAATTCGTGCTCTTCTTCTTCTGTCAGGTCATGGCCTATATACGTGCATCTCTCCTCTCCTTCTTCTATGGCCACTACTATTTTCTTGGTGGTTTCTTTGTTATCATAGGCCTCTCCTGATTGTGCCTCCTGTTTAGGCATTCTTATCATGACTCTCCTGTCATCTATCTCATACTTCTTAAAATTTTCGGGGACCTCAAACAAAGATTCTTCCTCTTCTGGTGAGGCTTCTCTCTTCTTTCGTTTCTTCCCTTCTTCCTTTGGGCTCACATGTGTTGCTAATCTTACGTCATTTGTCAGCTCTCCATGCCTCTGGGTTTGAAATTCTACCTCATGGAAGTATTCTTCATCCGATGCAAATGGTGGGTCCATAATGATTGACTCTAGATCGGAGTCACTTGCATCCTCAAATGCATCAGGGCTAGGTTCACATTCTTCTAGAACTGCCTCTCCCATGATTGGCTCTATGGAGAAGACTGAAATATCATAGCCATCCTCATCACAGTGAGGTGTCCATTGTTCTTCGTTGATGGCTACGTCCATTGTTGCTAAGATTTCTGCCCAACCGTGAGGTTCAAATTCTTCGTCTGGAAAAACTACAGGTGCATAGGCTGGGTCTTGGATTGATCTATGGGTTTCTTTCGCACCTACCTCTCTGGCTTTCTCTCTCTTCTCTTCCTCTACTGCTACCTTGCACATCCATAAGTGAGTATCTTCATGCATCCATGAGGATCCAGACCCTATGGAATGCACCGATTCTGTATCATCTTTGGCTCTATGGATGGGATTCCATTGGATAGGAGGGACATCTCTATGAGAATAATCCTTGAGATTGACTTTGCTTGTAACACCTAAGTGCTGCAGGTACAAAGAATTGGTCCCCCAATCCTGTACCACTTGCAACTGTCGCATGAATGGTCTTCCCAAAATCATCTCATAGGCATGATTTTTGCTGAAGTCACATATAGCAAAGCTATGCTCAAACTCGACACCACAAGTGGTGAGAGTTATTCCTTCTAGCAATCCTAAGGGTCTCTCTATGTGACCATCTGCCATTTGCAATTTCATCCTCGTTGGCCTGAGTGCTGGCTTGCCCCAACGCTTCCATAAGGAGGTAGTGGCAATTGCAACTCCTGCACCTGAGTCCAAAATTGCCTTCGTGGTGTAGTCCTGGTAGTTGATGGGAAGATAGGTGTTCCCTTCTTCACCTTCACACATATCCCCTATCTTATCCAAGGGAATTTCTGGCACTGTCCTATGGGATCCTACCTGGGAACGAGGTTTTGCTATCTCTGGTACTTGTTTGGCTACATGTTTCCATAATTCAGGTCTAACCTTGAGTAGCTCTTCTAACTTGAGATTACACTGCACGTTAGTGTTCTTCACTACCTCTGTGTTCCTAGGTATGACTGAGTCGTCGTTCCTTACCATGACTGTGGGTGCTCTCATACATGTGGACTTTGCTTCCCATGGGCCTGTGAAGTGGGGTAGCTCTTGTATGGAATTAGACTCAAAGTCTAATCTCTCGTGAGACTGAACACTCTCATGCTCCCCGTAAATAGATGGGATGTCTTGTGGGAACTGGTCGTGTGCATCGTCCATAAGTTCAAAAGGAGGGGCGACCTCGCTTTCGTTATCCCATTTGTCTTCTTGAATCTCTCGTAGGAAGTCTGGTGCAAACCGATTCATAGAAGAAGAAGTGTCTGGCTCCGTAGTATTGGGTGCATAAGCAACCTGGGATGGGGGGCTTATTCTATTGTTAACTCTCTCCTCGTTCTCGCAAATAGCTGGAGCACAAGCTTCTTGGGGAGGATTACTTATTCTATTACTTTTCCGAACAGGCTCACACATTCCTTGAGGAGGAATGTAGGCACCCTGTGGAGGTACTTGAGCTTTCGAGGGAGGCTCATCTGCCTTTTGGGGGGGAAGATAAGCTTCTTGAGGAGGTACATGGGCTTCCTGAAGATGCTTACTTATCTGTTCTCTCGCCCTTTCCTTTCTTTGAGGGGTAGGTTCCTTTTCTGACTGTGCTATTGGCCTCTCTATTCTTTCTAAGGAGGGGAAGTTGTCTGGTTTAGTGGAATGGGCCACATAAACTTCTGATTGGGAATGATTCATGTTTTTGCTTGCTTTTTCTTGGTCTTGATTTTTTCCTTCCTTGTCAGATCTTGCAATTATCCTCTCTAACTTCTCTAGGAATCCATCCAAGTGTAATTGCGTTTTGGCTGAGCCTGAGTAATTGAAAAGGCGACTGGCTTCAAACATAGTCTGAGCCAATGCGACCATTTTCGCGCATAGTTTGGTTCTTTCTATCTCTAGGTCAGCTCTAGGATAGCACTTGTCATGATCCGTGACGTTTGACCCTTCTTGGATTCTGGCCTGATATGCTTTAAGCATCATGTCTATGTCTTCGGGAGTGGGATCAGCTAATACCGATCCTGTTTGGGGTGGTGGGTGGGTTGCGTGGGCTGTCTTAGAGGGTGAAGGGATGGAGGGTGATGGGGATGGTAGCGGAGGGAATGTGTGAGAGTGCGGTTGAGATGTGATCTCTATGATTTTAGCCTTGGTTTCTCGTAGACTTTCCTCAAGTTCACTCATCTTCTTTGCCCACTGCCTTTTCATGCGTTCACGGCTATCTCTCCAAGCTCTTGTTCTCTTTTTATTTTGGCTCTCAGTATCGCTAGCATCTGGGCTCTTTTCCTGGCCTACCCCTTGGTTTTGCTGCAATGCCTGAGCCCTAGTGACTACCTGTACTGGTGCAGTGGAAGTGACACTTCCTGAGGAGTCTACGACTAACCCAACAACGTTGATAGGGGTGATTTTTGGCATGCTATTGGGGTTCTTTGGGCAATCTCGTAAGAGATGCTCTTTTCCGCAGTCTTGGCAAAAGCCTTGGATAGTCACGGACTGAGGTTGTGTGGGCGGAGGCAAGGGACAATCACGAATGAAGTGATCCCCCTGACATCGGTAGCATGGTCCTCTAGGAATTGGTGGTCGTACCTGCCTAGGTTGAGGCCTAGAATTGGGGTTTGCATACATGACGTTCGTGTAATCTGACTCCCAACTAGGTTCATTTGCCTCTTCGCTATAATAGGACTCACCATGCTCAGGAGACTGCATGTAGTAGGCCTGGGGGCTATCAACATGTGTGGAATCAAAGCTATGGTCACTTGGGTCACTTTCAGAAAGCAAGGATGTTACAGGGACTATAGCTCTATTCAGGTTCTCTTCTGCAGCAGTATACTTTACCGGAATCACATTAGCTGGGGCTGGGGGTTGTTGTGCTAGCACAGGCTGAGGCCTTTGTTGGTTTTGATATTGAGGTTGGAAATTTTGTTGTGGCCTGCCATATGGTTGTGGAGGGTACTGGTTCTGGTATCTGCCTTGTTGGTAGGGTTGAGGGTAGGGTTGCCTAACCGCCTGCTTGTTGTATGGGCAATCTTGTGCGGTGTGGTTGGTGTATCTCCGTTCTATGGTGCAGTACTGGCTACTAGGGTTTACTTGGGGTTGAGCCATAATAGGGCAGACATTCGCCATGTGGTCACCACCGCATGTATAGCATCTTTTCACAGGGGCAAACCTTGGAATTTGTTTGCTAGTTACTCCTAATTTCTGGGCCACTTTCTCTGCGAGTTCCTCAATTGATGTGGATTGTGTGGAAGAGTGACTAGATGCACTATCTGAATCTTTGTAGATTTTGGAAAGCTCTAGTTCTTCCCCTAGGTTATCTTCAATGTCAATGCACATGCGTACACACTCTTCTATAGTCCTAGGGTCCTTCAGATACACATAGGATCTCAATTTCGTACTCAGCAATCCATCAAGGAATAAGGCTACTTGTTTAGCAGATGTGGGTAGCTCCGAAATAGGACACCTTTCAAGATATTGTCTAAATCTTCTTCCTGCAAGTCTCACCGTCTCTTGAGGGGTTTGCTTGAAGCTGTGGATCAGTGAGGATGTGTTGTGTCTTATGCCACTCTTGGAGAACTCAATAATAAATGCTTCTAGGAGTTGGTCTATGCTCCTGAACTGGCACTCATCCAATGGCTGAAACCATGTAAGTGCTGTGTTCCTAAGGGTTAGACCGAAGGCATTGTACTGCGTGAACAGATCTTCCACTTGTTCAGCTCTCAAGACTTGCTTGAACTCCGCCACATGATCATAGGGATCTCCTGTGCCGTCAAAGTAATTCTTCATGGACTTAACTAGCTGGGTGGGTCTCAAAGTTCTTGTGTGCTCTCTAGGCCTCGGCAGAGGGAATCCATCTACATTTCTTTGGTTCCTGTGGACCCTAAGCATCTCAGGTTCTACCCCATTCGTCTCCGTTCTCGTTCTTTCTCTGCCCACTGGGTTGGCAAAACTTACTTCCGGTCTATCTCTACTTCTGTCTCTTTGCGTACCATGAGCTTGGGAAGTTCCAGCTCCAGGGTGACCATAGGATACATTTGATCTTGGTTGGGGAAAAATAAATTCACCCTTCCAAGTGTAGGCATGCCTATCATTTTCTGTCACCACAAAGATCCGATCTGAAGCATGATCTAAGTAGGTCACTCTGCCTGGGTTATCTGGATCCTTAAACTCATAGATCATGATTGTTCCTATATCAGTTGGGTGATCCGGTTTATACCTCCAAAAGGCTTCGTCCGTTTCTCGATTGAGAAGCAAATCTATGCACTTGTTATCTTGGGGGACCCACTCAGGCGTGATAATCCTAGTGAGAACTGATTTACCTCGAGGGGTTCTAGGTTCCACTCCCATGTTTCCTTGTTCCAAGTCACCTAAGTCCGCTTCTGAAATTACATTTCCAAATTCATCTGTCCTATCTGGATGACTGGTGACTACGTATATGGTTCCTTCCTTGTCCAGGTATGCACCGTTTTCAAACTTGACAGCTGGGTGCTCTAGTCCTATGGATTGGTCAGGGTTTTTAATCTGGACCACAGATCTTCCTAGGCCGTCCTCATAGATGATCGCACCTAATCGGTTGGTCCTAAGGTATTCCAACTGTGTTTTGTAAGGGCCTTCCACCCTGTACAAGTAAGGCACACCTGAACTTCCCGTAGGCCTGTCCATGCCTTGAGACATCTCTGACTCACTGGTATCAGAGCTAGGGTAATGAGAGTGGCGACTCAACTGCTGGGCCCAAGACCTTGCAGTGTGATTGATACTAGCCTCTGAAGACCTAAGGCTTTGTCTCTCTCTTACTAGGTTTCGTCCTGATCTAAGGTTCATATGCCTAACGGATTAGCCCAATTTTTTTAGAGTACAACCTCGTTGCCGATCAATTGGTACCAGTCACTTGATTCTTTTTAGTTATTCCTCGTGTTTAAAGTCTTATCTGTTATTACGTCGTCAGGAATACTTAAATGTTCTTCGTACTTTCAGGTTGATCGTTCCACGTTAGGTTCTTTCCTTTATGTTGTCGACAGTACAGAGATTAAGTTTTTAGCTTGAACTTGAGTTTTTAGGTAGTCTTCAACTTGATAGTGGCCTATCGTTGCCCTGACTTACTCCTACTTCTAATCGTTCTTAGCCTAAGCTAGGAATTGACGAAGAGGAGTTGAGAATATTCCGACCTTTCTTACCGAACCTTGCTCTTTAGAGCTCGAGAAGTTGATTCTCAAGCGTGCGTAACACCCTTGCTTGGATACTCTCAATTGCTTCTCAATAGGCCTGCATAAATCCCAAGATTAGCTCCAAGTAGACCTTTCAATTGACAGACAAATTATTTCAGATACTTTGTTCCCCCTTATGTATTGCTAGAAATTTCCTCTAGAGCTCCCTTGGTGTTTCTACCCCTCTGTGGGTCAACTTCCAAATATCCTATCTGAAAATCAACGCGTTATTCTTATAAAAAACAGTTGAGGGCGTGTAGTATATGTCACGAGCTTTCTGACAAGCCCTAGAGCTCAGAAAATGGATTTCGTACGCAAAAGTTATGACCGTTCAGGGTTTAGGGGGTTACTAGACAGACAGAACCTTTCGGGGGTTTTAATGCATTTTCTAAGGCCTTCGTAAGTATATGAGTACATGAAAGTGCAAATATGCCCAAAATTTAGCCTAAATTTCCAAAAATTCACACCTTAATTTTTTTGCCGAAAATGCCTGTCTATCGCGATAGACGGTGTCTGTCGCGATAGACAGTGTCTATCGTGGATTTCTGTCTGTCGCGATAGACGGTGTCTGTCGCGATAGACGGTATCTGTCGTGAAATTCTGTCTGTCGCGATAGACGGTGTCTGTCGCGATAGACAGTGTCTATCGTGGATTTCTGTCTGTCGCGATAGACGGTGTCTGTCGCGATAGACAGTATCTGTCACGAAATTCTGTCTGTCGCGATAGACGGTGTCTATCGCGATAGACAGTGTCTATCGTGGATTTCTGTCTGTCGCGATAGACGGTGTCTGTCGCGATAGACAGTATCTATCGCAGAATTCTGTCTGTCGCGATAGACAGTATCTGTCGCGGAATTCTGTCTGTCGCGATAGACGGTGTCTGTCGCGATAGACAGTGTCTATCGTGGATTTCTGTCTGTCGCGATAGACGGTGTCTGTCGCGATAGACGGTGTCTGTCGCGATAGACAGAAAAAACGCAAATTTTTGAAAAACTTCTAGTGATCTAGAGTGCACTCAAGGTGTAGGTTACAGTGCTAATCATGCATTCACAAAATGTTAAGATTTTCTGTCTGTCGCGATAGACAGAGGTTGTCGTCCCGGGACCTGTGCAGAGCCTGTCGTACCTGCGCACACTGCTGGGGATGATGATACAGCAAAAACCTGCAAAATAGCTCAGAAAACATGCAAAAACAGCACATGCAAATTCGCTCTCCCGCTCTCTCTCACAAGTGAAATGAGGTGGAGGTGGGGATATAGTCAAAAAAACTGAAATTTTCGCGATGATGTAGATGGACGTGGGAGATGGTGATGATGATGATGGTGATGAAGCTGGTGAAGAAAGTAAAAGAAAATCGATGAGAGTGAAGAAAATACCTACAACTCCAACGCGTCAACTCTACGTCTTACCATCACACGCTCGTCCTCAAAGCTCGATCCCCGGCAACGGCGCCAAAATTTGGTGTAGCTCAATGATGAGTAGCACCTCCTTTAATGTCAATCCGGGAAGACGTGAGGATGGTATGAAGACCTCGAGCAAGTGGCGGCACAAGTGCGTGAGTGAGAAGCACACAAGCATGCACACACATACACACACACGCGCACACACGGCAAGACAAAGAGGGAGAATCAATGGAGTTCTTTAGATTACTTTCAAAAGCTCTTACAAGTTCGTTTCAATTACAATCTAGCCTCTAAAATGAGCTTTCTAGCTCTTTTTATAGTTTTTGACTAGCTTTGGCCCTGTCCAGACCTAGTGTCCGGCCTAGTTAAAAATTAGGTTCCAGGGCTTATTTGAGGGCTCAAACGAAGTCTAAAAATTATGAAAATTGGTACGATGGTACTTCTAATACTCCTCAAGCTCGAGGACTCCTCGGCTTGCACAAAATGGAGTCTAATCTACCAAAAACGGGATTTACAATGTTTGTGTAGTGATTAAAATCACTTGAGTTGTACATAATCTATGGGAAAAAAATGATCTGGCCTTGTTGCCGTATTGTGCATGACTCCTTTGTTGCTTTGTATGCCAACAGATGTGCAGCTTGTTGGGCGAACCGTTGAGCATTGGCTGCACGAGATGACCCCTGCCATCTTCCCAGTTATCACCACCAGCTCCTCTTATGTTACCAAAGAGTTCCCAGGCCTCATGTCTTGCTTCCAAAACATCCAATTTTAATGCGACATTGCATGCCGAAAGCTCCTGCAATTTGAAAGCAAAAAATATTTTCCTGCCAAATAGAACCGATTAATGCATAAAAATCAACCATTTTTGGGGCTAACACACATACACACACATATGCACACACACACATATAGTCATATACACATATATACATACACATGCATATACACCCATACATATACACACAAATACACATGCACACATGTACATACACATACATAGACACACACATATACACATATACACATATACAAACACACATACACACACACACACACACACACACACATATATATATATATATATATGCAATGCATATACACACATACACATACACATACACACACAAAAATAGACACACATATACACACATACACATACACACACATTCATACACACATTGACACACACACATACACATAGACATGCACACAAATACACTCACATGCATACAAAACGCATGCATACACATGCATATGCATACACATGCATATGCATACACATGCATATGCATACACATGCATATGCATACATACATACACACATGCATACACAAATATACACATACACACACATATGCATACCCACACATACACACACACACACATACTTTCACATACACATTAGAATACACATGCATACACACACATAGAAATACACACACATACACATACACACATACATACACACATACATACACACACATAGATACATACACATACACATACACACACATAGACATATACACACATACACATATACACACACATACACATATACACACATACACATATACACACAAATACATACATTCACATGCATACATACACACACATGCATACACATGTATATGCGTACATACATACACACATGCTTACACACATATACACATACATGCACATATACATACACACACATACACATACACACACATAAAGTCACATACACACATATATATACACATGCATAAACACACATACAGATACACACACATATACATACACACACATACACACACATGCACACATACACACATACACATATACATACATACACATAAGCACACACACACACACACACATGTAGTCTCACATGCATACATACACACACATGCATAAATACACACACATGCATTCACGAGAGAGAGAGGAAGAGATAGATAGATAGAGACAGAGAGAGAGAGATTCCCAATCCATTTTGTTTTATATGTACAGATTTTATGTATCATAGTATAGAGTGAAAGATGAAACTTGCTCTCATAAAGAATCCTATGGGAGGAAAAGTTCTGCCTGATTCCTTAGGCATTGGCATGCATGAGTATTTAGACATGCCTGATGAGGAATAAAACTACATGGTAAATTCTTACCCAATGGCCAAAGGAAGGCTCTTCTGCCACACCAGTTGAAGGAAGAGAGGTGTCTCCACATAGGTATGTTTTCTTATTATAATTAAATATTTTATGATATTATAACACAAATGTTTTTATTCATTTTCATTTGTTTATTTTCAGGAAACCTATGCTACCTCTGACTCATGAGAGCACAACAAAGGTACCTATGAAAAATGCATGCATAGGTACCCTAGGGCTCGAGTGTGACATAGCATCTAATGTAAATATAATATACATCGGGCATGGTTTGGAGTGAAAAAAAATAATGAGAGCTTTATGTGACTCCTACTTGCATTTTGTTCACTTAAAATGGGTATAAATATAAATTTTACATATAATATAAATTGAAATATATATTTTATGTTTTACTTATATGATGTTTTCTTTTTGCAATGAGTTTGATGAGAGAGACAAGTGGTACATAGTTAGTTCCCTAAAGATATAATTTGGAACTGCTGGTCTCATAAGTGGTGTCTGGAAGAGATGTAGATACTTATTTCATATTGTCATGATAATGCATCGTATGTGTTGCTTTTATTTGTTATATTTATGTGTACACACACACACACACATATATATATATGTGTATATGTATATATATATATATATATATATATATATATATATATATATATATATATATATATATAATGTGTGTGTGTTTGTGTGTATCTAGATTGATTTCAATAAGCTCGTCTTCAAGTGTAGATGCATCTTTTATGCTCAACACAAACCAATAGCTACTCAAATCAATGAGGTCCATACTACATATATAGATACATACACACCATGCATATATATATATATATATATATATATATATATATATACATATAGATAAACACATTGTGTCTAGCCCTCTTCTTATCATTGTATACATTGATTTCAATAACTTCGTCTTCAAGTGTAGACACATCACCTACATTGAACAGAATTATTCATTGACTACTGGAATCAATGAGGACCTTATAATATCTTTCATCCCTATGGTGGGATTCATTTCGTATTCGAATGACTAGAGAGGGATGTACTGTCTAATCTAGTCATGTGTTTTCATTATTACCATCATTTTTGTAAGACATAAATATAGTCTCATCTTCATTATCTTTATTGATTTTTGTTATTTTTTCTCTTGTTAAATCTTTGTTCTCATAAATGACATCATCTATTGATGTAAGAATATTGGTTTCTTGTAGTTCCTCTTTATCATGTGTAGAATTAGTATTTAGAGTATTATCACTCTCATGCATGTAGATTATTATTGTTGTCATGTAGAATGATTCTTATTTCTTTATGAGATGTCAGTATATGAATATTTGATTATGAATTATCAACATCACTTTCTTCAATTTCTCTAACAATAAAGTTATCAAACAATGACCAACCTCTAGGTTGAACATGAATGACTTGCCCCAAGGATGAGCATCATGGTTTTTCATAAAAAACTACTTGTTCAATATTCCTAGGAAGAATTTACGGCTCTCTTGTTAATCACATTATTTTCAAAGACTCAATTGCCCAAGACCTAGATAATTCCCTTCTCAATGTGGAATTATTACCTTTATACTTGGCTTGAAACCAATCAAACTTCAAAATAACCTTTCAAAATATTAAAAAACAAAACTTCATTATTATGTGCTTAGAAAAATAGTAAACAATATCATAAAACGTATAATTTTTTTACCTCTTTGAAGATATGAAACGATATTTTGTAGATACCAAAAATTGTTCCTACATAGCCAAGTTCGCTACCTAAAAGGTTCACATCTTTTGAACTAGCACACGATAATTGCTTGAAAGGAGAAACAATGCTAGAATCCTCTGTTTTATGCAAAGAATCAATAACTTTGATTCTAATATGTTGTCCATAAGCTAACATATTAGTCAACATTTGGGTCTGCAGTAAAACATAAATTATTAGAAGAGAAACTTGTTGCTATTCTAAGGTATGAATTCCATATGTTGGTATTCTAAGCTTTGATGCCAAATGTTGGAAGTGGTAATGGGCCACAATAATAATATATCACAGGTTTATAGGATCTTCCAACATATGAACCTTAGCATACACACCTTAAGACTCAAAAATAGATAAGTGAGAGATAGAGAGGGAATAGACAGGATTTCAAGTGTAACAGTAGGCTATGAGGTCAGCTACACTAACTTATATATGAATGTCAAATTACAATGTGTGTATATGATACAAACTGACAATATCTGTATCTAGGCATAAATAGGAACTAGATACAAGAGATTGTGTGCCTAAGAGGTATGAAGAGTGTGTGCATGAGAATATAGAGAATACAAACAATTTAGAACTATTTTATGGCAAGCCCAAATTTTGATCAACCTAAATAAAAAACGAGTGACCTAGCAAGTAAGAACAAAAATAGGCTTGCTACTCACAGTAAATCAACAAATGATGTTGATGGAAAGCTGGCAAAATATCCTCTAGATAGTCACCAAGATGTAGACCACAACCCCTCCAAGAGTGTGAGAACTCCTCCTCCAAGATAGAGCACCTCCTAGTTGATCAGTTCCTCAAGAGTGTATGAACACTCTCAAGAAGACCTCCTCCTTGTGTTGAGCACTTAAGCTCCTTGAGATGATCCTTGAGTGATTGAGTGATGATTACAAGTGAGGACTCACCCTCCTTATATAGTTTTGGTGTAAGCTCCAAAAGCACATAAAACAAAAGCAAAATCTCCTCCACGTAGAACATTGTCTTCATGATCACGATAATAAAACTCCATCGCTACAAAAATAGACTCGAAAATGGCATCGTAGAAAATGCATCACAGATGCCACCTTGAAGCAAACCAAAAAAGTTTTTCACATGATCTACATGTTGCACTGTCAGGGATTGAACCCTGGTGTGTTGCATGGGAGCGCTCTCTCTTGTCCAAGGTGCCCATGCCATTCTTGTGTGATTATGATAAATAGACATACTATAGTCTGTTGTGTCCATGTGGGGCTTGAACAAAGAGATACTAAAATACTTTTTATTTTGATTGTTGAATAAATTTGGCATTGCTTCCAACAATCCCCCTTCAATGTCAAAATGGTACAAGTTTTAATAACTTGCAAAACTTCTGATGTCTTTTTTTTTTACTTCTTTTCCACTGAATCTTGAGCTAAGTGTGTATGAACCGTTATACTTGAGAAACTGCAAACTGAATGTCTGGTCATGTATTACATAGATATATCGAGCAACTAACTGCTTGAATATATAATGTAGCATCAACTGGTTCTCAGTCAGATTCTGACTATAATAACACATTGACATCCATTGGTGCTTGCATAGGTTTGGAATCTGTCATCTTAAACCTTTCCAATAATTTCTCAATGTATTTCTGTTGTGTCATGTAGATACACTTATCTCTGTACTTGAACTCAATCCTGGGACTTGTGATAATCATATCACTTTGTAGTGTATCTTGAACACTACCTCATTCATTCTCAATTGAAGTAAGAGCTAAAACATTATGAATCTCAAAATGTTCTGCATAATTTACCTGGTCTCCTTATTGTCTCCTTGTTTGACTTCTAGTTGTTACATTGTATTCTTGTATACCATTATCCTTCCAAGTTTGATATAACCACTTTGGTGTATTTTTGAAAAGTGGTGGTATATCTCTTGTTTCTTCACTATCTCGTTCTTCTAGAACTCTCGAACCTTCTCCAACTTCATAAGTTAGAACTTCAAGAGGTATTGATTATGGACTAGGTACTGATGTAGGTAATGAAATTCTCTCTTCACTTGTATCTCTTAGGGTTTGAGAAGGTTCATCACCCCCTTGTATGGCTAAATGTAAGCATCCAGATTCCTTCTGAAAAATGCATAGTTATCTGCCTTTATGAAATCTGCAATTTCTTCCTTCTTATCATAAATTTGACTTTCTGCAATATATGCATTGTGTGAGAGTAGGATATCACCTGTATGTGGAACACCATTCTATTTTGGCTTGTAAGCAATAGTGAGTTGATGAGAGATACCTTTGTCTTCAAGAAAAGACTTAAAAGTCTTTAGACATGTACTCTCCTCCTCTGTCACTTCTCAAAATCTGGATCTTTGACTGACTTTCATTTTCAACCATAGCTAATAACTTGTTGAAAGTGTTGCGAACATTTGTTTTATGTAGGGTACAAGTTTCAAATTATGTAAATACCTTTGGGAAGTCTTCAAATACTTCAAGAAGGCTCATATTATTCATGAAATGTAGCAAAAATACCACGTGAGTTCTAGAACATGGTGAGTCAAATTAGTGAGTCACAAGGGAGCTTTAGTGGTGTCCTAGTGGAAGGTCGATGTGGCTAGTTCTCAAAGTCCATCAATACTTTGCTTATTTGAGCACTTGAGTCATGTAATACCTCCATCCAAGTGTCTACCACGAATTTAGATGTATTAGGAAGGTTTTAGATTAGTTTCCCATGCTATAAAAAGAGGAGAAAAGTCGTGATCTTGTGGGATTTCCAAGAGAGTCATATGTGTATCTCTACACTGCTGTAGTTTTGTATGCAGAGATTGCAGAGCTTGTATCTCCCTCATTATATATCCAAATTACATGTTTGATAGCTCATTGGAAAGCTCTTACTGTTTACTTTCTTCCTGTAAAGTTGCATAATCATTGGATTTGTGAGCTGAGAGCAATACTCTCTGCAAGTAGTATGTGTTCTCTGTTTTTTATCCCTGCTGAAGGTCTCCATTAAACCTCAAACTTGCAGAGGTCATATCTCCTTGTGTATGTATCCAAATCATCGGTTCTTTGGCTTGTTAGAAAGCTCTTTAAGTCTACTTGTATTCTGGAAAGTTTCAAAGTCATTGGAGTTGTGAGTTAAGAGAAGTAGTCTCTGCAAGTGATATGTGTCCTCAGGTTCATCTCTGTTTCAAGGTCTCCATTAAAGCTGCATATTGCAGAGGTCATAGCTCATTGTGTATTTATCCATTTGAGGTGTTCTATATCTTGTTGGAAAGCTCTTAGAGTCTAGTTTATGTGTGTGAAATAGTTTTTGGAAAATTCTAAGTGAGTAAAGAGCAATTTGCTCTGCAAGAAAATTGGTCTGTGCATACAAGTTTGTGAAAAAGTCAACTAGGTCCTGTTGGGTTTCACCTACTTCTAGCTGTACTTTGGAGATCAATAAACTCCAACAGAAAGTAGAAAAAACTTCTGACTTCACTTTAAGACTGTAAATCCATGAATATCTTGAGAAATCATCAATGAACATAACAAAGTACCTAAAACCTTGAATAGAATCTATTCTCATCAGACCATTCACATTTGAATGTATGATCTTCAACTTCCTTGTGGCTGTGATATATCCATGCTTCTTGAAAGGTAGTTTATGAAGTTTTCCTTCAAGACATCCTTCACATGACTCTGCATCATCTTGTAAAGCAAAATTAGGCAAACTTATTGTTGTAGTTTATCTTCTTTTGAATATAGTTCTTTCAATCTTGCATATTCTACAAGATCACTTTTGTGTAGCCTCCTCATGGATGCTTCTGATAATTGAGGTCTTACTAGAAACTTTGAATAGTGTAGTGGATCAATATCATACATTGGAATCTACATGCATGAATAAAAATCATTAGTATTCCATACATGATAAATGAAAAATAAACTTAAAACGCAAATTTAAATGTGTAAGTTAATTTGAAAATGGTCTCATTTAATTAGAGTTTTCATTGCAACACAAAATAGGTGGATAGAAAATTCCCATTACTCTGTAAAAGATGCTCTCAGAGGTCTACATCATCCATAATTCACTAATAATCTATCATTAACGCATAATGAAGTAATAGCATTGACAACTATCTATCTTGCTACATTGATACTCATGTATGGTGATTTATGACTATTTTATCCCTCTTCAAATGTGCAATTATGCATGTAAGCTCTTACATCTGTATATAATCTTTCATTTTCTACATGTGTAATCCCTCTACTAGCAAGAGAAGCTACATTCATGCATAATCCATAAGAACTTATGCTTTGAATGCAATGTGTAAGTTGATGCCAATCTCCCCATCCATATATAGGACCACAAAATGACATAAAAGTGACTTCAGAGTTTGGAGGCACATACAAATCCTCTACAATAAAGAGACCACGACCAACACCAGTGATAGTGGAGGGAGCAATTATATAGCCACTAATCCAAAAGTTAAAAACATCTCCATCTAAAGGAAGTGGTCATCTATGCCATCCTTCATATGTTCTTCTATCATAGGTTTGTACTAGAGGACAATTACGAATTAGCAATGGATAATCTCTAACTATTTTAGTCTCTAAACAAGAAGGTAGAGGATTTTGAGAAACCTCGGCTTGTAATTGATAAATGGCATGTCCATGATGTGTACAAGGAATATTAGAATTATTAGTAGGAGAATCATCATCATCATCATCATCATCATCATCATTGAGAAAATATTCATGTATATTAAGTATGATGTTATTTTGTATATGATTTTAAAATAAAATATCGTCATCAATTCATGGAATCAATACATACTCAAGCATTATCACATTGATCAAGTGGTGGCACACACTCAAAAGTACCATAATCTACATCATGTTCAATACATTCCAATCGTGGTCTTTGATGTGTGCCATAGCAAAGATTACACCAACATATAACATGCTCTTGATAGTAAAAATCATCATAATTCCTATCGGACAACACATGTGAAGTCGTTGCACGGGTAGGAGGTGGTGGAGTACCCTCTGATTGATCATAATTTGATTATAATAAAACAATGAAGAAACATATAGTAGTCATGTATGTATCTATCAAATATTAGAATTAATTGTTTGATATACTTATAATAAGTAGTCCTTGCACAATTAGGATGGTCAGAAGATGGTGGTGGAGTTCCTTGTGATTGATCAGAATTTGATTGTGTAGCAAACAAAGGTACTAGATATTAATAATTTGATTATTTACATACACACATATTCACATGTACACATTTACACATACACATATATTCACATATACACACATACACATTCTCACATATAAATACACATACAAAATCATAAATGTATGACGTGTGTGTGTGTCTGTATGTATGTATGTACATGAATGTGTATGTGTATGTGATTGTGTGTATGTGTGTGTGTGTATGTGTATGTGTATGTTTGTGTGTTATGTATGTGTGTGTATGTGTGGTGTATGTGAGTGTATGTGTGTGTATGCATATTTGTGTGCATGTGTGTATATGTGTATGTATGTGTATGTATGTGTATGTGTGTATATATGTATGTATGTATGTGTGTGTATTTGTGTATTTATGTATTTATGTGTATGTGTGTAGATGTGTATGTGTGTATGTATGTATACATGTATGTGTATGTATGTATGTATGTATCTATGTATGTATGTATGTATGTACGTATGTGCGTATGCATGTTTATAAATTTAAAGTTCTTTTTTGTAAACTGATCCTTTTTTAGTTTAAAATAATAGGAGGTATTGTAAGGTAGAAACTGAAGGGCTTTGGTGTGCATAACAAGAGGATCAAGGAGGAGATGGTGTGCAAGAGAGAGGAGAGAAGAGATGCACACAGATGTGTGGGAGCTCAAAATCCACATAATGATCTCTCTTGAGGCAATGCACAATATATGATGTATATATATGAATATGGGGGTAAGGTCACATGACCCTTACATCCCCAACAATCTCCCACTTAAGGGTCACATTGACCATAAGTGGTAACACATACAAAGAATGATGTAGGACTATACAATAATGTACAGGAAGAGTCCGGATCTCAACCCATACAGATCAGCCTACACCAACTCCCTCGAACAAGGTGTATTCATGCACCTCAAACTGCTCTAGACTCATGTCGATAAGTGTCGAGCTCACATCTGACTCATACAAGAAATGATGAAGTTCTCACAAAGCTCCCACTTGCTCTATGGATGTGTCAATCATCGAAAGACTAACAACTCCAAGTGCAAATGCTCCAATAGCAACTGTAATGTCTGGTCTCGAGCATAACAACTCGTACATCAGACTCTCAAATGCTGAGGAAAATTGTGCTATCCTGGTTAACCTAAGCATGTCAACCATGCCTATATCCAAGGCATCCAAATCACCATCGTCAAGACCAACATATCCTGACATCTCTGTGTCAACATCTGGCATAAGCAAATCCAAGAATGACTGCAGAACTGTTGAATCCTCAGCATCCAAATCAGCCATGCTCTCAACCAAGGATATATCTAGTCATGCATCCTAAGAGCTAATATGCTCTACCATTCACTGTGTGTCATAAGAGCTATCATGCTCTACCACACCAATTGTATCATCATGCTCCACATGAGCTAACTGCACAACATCAACGCCAAGGTCAAAGTGATGATCACACTCTAACTGAGTATCATCACAATGCTCTACATGAGCATCCACATCATGCTCTAAAGCATCCAGCTGATCATACAAAGTCCGCTCCATAAGAGCATCCATGTGATCAATAAAATCATGCTCTATATAAGCATCATGATCATCCAAAACATGCTCTACATGTGCATCCATATGAGGATCTGAATCCTGCCATGTACATGTGCATCATGAATATGAATAGACCTATGTGTAGGTAGAAAAAATGAGACATGATGAGTCTCACATCACATATAAGGTTGAACTCCCACTGAGATGAGACTATCTCTCACGTGAAGTACCTATAGTGGATACATGTGCCCAATCCTAGCACCTCTGACAAGCATAAGCTGTCCCAACTGCAACTGAAAATCATGCTCACCAAGGAATGCATAACACCTTCTCATATGTAACTAGATAACTGAAATCAAGCTCATAGGGAATGAAGGCACATAGCATACACGTATGAGTATAAGTGATGCCCCACTAGGTAGCATAAGACATACATCTCCTACACCCTCAATGCCATATGCCATACCATCGGGCAAGTGCACACATCCACGACTCTCACTTTAGAATCGACAAAACCATTCATGATGTGGAGTAACATGAAAACTGACTAATGCATCAAGCAACCAAGCCATATGTGTGCTATCCAACGAACAAGAGGAATCCTGTGATGAACCATAGGAGAAAGTGATATCACCATCACTAGCATAATCAACTGCCATAGACTCTCTTGAAACCACTACCTGACCTGCATCACATGCATGTCTCTAACGTCGTCATCGCATCCACCTAAAGAAACGTTGTCAAATATGGCCTTCATGAACACAATGCCAACATTGAAGCTGTCGATGTGATCTATGTCTCATATGAGTCAATGAACTCGCATACATATCGTGTAGTCTATACCATAATGCACAACTCGTCTCCTCATACATAACAGACTCATATATAGAATCCACAAGCTGTAATTGGATAGTGGAGCTCATCAATGCATCCATATCCATCCATATGTGGTCGGACATGCCATGATACCTTTGTGCATCTCTATGCACATACATGTGTAACCCTATGCGAACCAATGTATGCCACATCTGAGCTTTCCATCTTGAAAAGTCAGTGCCATCAAATCGAGAAGACACCATGCTGGCAATTCAAGAGACTATAAATATAACAAGAGACTAGAAACAATACTCTATCCTCAATAGGATAATACATGCATATTCATATGCATAACTCACATCACAACTGTCTCATTGGAGAAGAAACCATGTGAACTACCTATCACATGAGCATAAGCCTGCTCATCAAGTCTCCAAACTGACAAAGTAGATGTGAAAGAATCCTAGAAAAATTTTGACAGACTATCCCCTGTAAATGGAGCAATCAAAAAAGATAACCAATACCAAAAGAACAATGAGTAACTTGTCACCACCTATCACTGATCCAATATAAGATAATGGCAAATACACATGCCAAAAAACTAATGGAAATACACACCAATATAATGGTGATACACCTCCCACTCAAGAATGAATTCTACAAGATGGTCCTACCTATCACTGATAACCTATGACCAAGTCCAAATGAATGGAGATAAGCAATGATCCAAAGCTATCACACAAGCTTCAAGATCCACTAGAGCTCTCTTCTAGCATAAAAGCTGTCAAAATTTGGACATCTCCTCTGTAAAATGGGCTCTGAACCAAAATAACCATGTGAGAATCACCATCCACATATGCCAAGAATCACACTAGCAAATAGATATCAAATCAATAAACACATGCTAAAATAATAGTCAATCAAGGTGACAAATAGATGTGCAACTAAGGCTCCAATTCGGATCATGTACTTGCATAAAAACAAAGATACAAGTACCAACCAAGATCCTAAATAAAATCTCATAAAATTATGTGCAACCAACAAGTAAATCCATAAAAAAGTGGCATAAACGAGATAGAGACCACAATGCCACTATACATCCATCGACAATATCATGATCAAACTCATGATGACATAAACCTAAAAAAAAAGAAGTATACCATAATGTCATCACACATGCCAAACATGTGACAAGATCATGCTCTACTCTCATATGGAGGAGCTACCACAATGGTCATACATGGAGAATGCCTGCAAGCTCCAAAGGTAAGAACTTGCACACCAAAAAATCTCTCTCGAAGAAGTTCCAAAGCAAAATGAACCTCCAAAAGCAATTAGGGTTCTTGTGATGAAAATATGTTGCTCTGTGTTTAGTTGTTTCAGGGGTAATAACCTCTAACTTTAAACTTTTTTTCTTCAAAAAACTTCAAGAACTCTTTCTTAGCTACATAATGGTATAAGGAATGCCTCAATCAGAGGTGTGTAGCTCAAGATATATGCAAAACACACATCTGCTATCAATTTCACCCTCACCTATAACATTGCTACTCTATATTCTGCAATTTGACAACTAAACTCTCAGAATTTGGAACTGAATTCTTCCACAAAAGTTGTAACTATATTTCCAAATTACACACAACAAGTCGAATTGTCTGAATCAGACTTGTAAAAATCAAATTATGGTCCAAAAAGTAACCTGTTGTCCAAGTGATTATAGATTCATCTTCTACATTAGTATGCTTTTTCGAATTTTTGGTAGTCTAGAACTCTAAACCAGTTCTGGGGCCCTCTGTCAAATTGTAGCTCTTTGTCTTAGATATGCATAGAAATTTAAAACGCATCAATTCGAGCTTTGCAGCTCGAGTTATGGCCGAAATTCCAAGCAACTGTCAAAAGGTGTCGACCTGCACATTCACCTCTTGTGACCTAAGCTTCCATTGAGGCTTCTTGCACACAAGCCTTCAGCATGCTCTAATACCAATGAAGGGATTTGGTGTGCAGAACAAGAGAAGCAAGGAGGATATGGTGGGAAAGAGAGGAAAGAAGAGACTCGCACAAATGCATGGGAGCCTCAAAACCCACATAATGATCTCTCTTGAGGCAATGCACTATATATGATGTATATATATGAATATGGGGGTAAGGTCACATGACCCTTACATCCCCAACAAAAAGAAATAAGAGAAGAGCTAACATACCACCTGAGATGTGGTAGTATTTTTGCAAACAACTTCGTCTTCAAGAATCATTTCCTCAGTAGAAGGTATGCAAAATAGTTTATATTATTGAGAGTTAAAATTCTTGTATGTTTTATAAATACTTTAAATTAATTTACATACTTTTGTTTCATTAAATAAACATAGGCTGTTGCAAAGAAGAGAGTTGAGTCAGATCATACACTAGGCTTAGGCCATGACAATTTTGTTGCTACATTTGTAAGTATATGTATTATTGAAACTATATTTTTTATTTTATTTAAAACACTAATCATTAATCTTTTTTATTTGGTTCAATGCAGCGAAAGGATTATGGTCGTTATCCTATGAAAAAAGAAATTAAACTTGCTACATATTCTAGATATTCACATTTGAGTGAGCACATAGGAGATCATCGAGATGATTCTGTGAGTATTATTAAATTTGATAAAATTTATTTTACTTTTATTGATGTCTTATATGTTTCATTTATTTGAGTTTGTTATATGTAATACAAGAGTATTATAGAGAGGCCAATATGGATGAGGTGGAGAGACAAACACAAGAGGGATGATATGGATCATCATAGGGTACTGACCTCTCTGCCCATGATGCCTCTTCATATACATTAGATCATGCGGATGATCATGATGATGTGGGTGATCATGATGATGTGGATGATCATGAGTAGGGAGGAGATTTAGATGATTGACCTGTTACATTGGAGGTATTATTTACATTGATACACACATACACACACACACACATATATATATACATACATACACACACACACACACACACACACATATATATATATATATATATATATATATATATATATATATATATATATATATATATATATATATATATATATATATACATATATATATATATACATATATATATATATATATATATATATATATATATATATATATATATATATATATATATATATATATATATATATATATATATATATATATATATATATATATATTCTCATATGAGTTATGTTAGTAATTGTGTCTATGGTGTGAGTTCACAATATCAATAATTCCTTAGTATCTATGGTGTGAATTATATGATTGAACTATACGAATGATTTTTATTACAATAAATATTTAACATGTGATTTATTACTTTAATTGTATAATTCATTCATATAAAATGTGTGAATATGTATGTAATGCACATGTAGGTATATATTTATATTTGTGTATGTGCATGTATGTGTGTGTATTTGTGTGTGTATGTGTATGTGTATGTGTATGTGTATGTGTATATGTATATATGTATGTGTGTATGTGTATATGTAGTGTGGCTTCTTTCTCCATCATGTATCCTTGATCATCTTAAACTTCATTACCTTCTTCATCCAACTTTATCAATGTTTCTTTTTCTTTGTTGATTGATTGTGCATCATAGCTTGATGAAGATCTCCTGCTCCATGGTGAGTTCATGCTTAAACTATCTTCATTGATGGAACTCATTGGGCTGCTTAGCTCTAAGTCAATTTGTCCTTCATCATCCATGCTTTTCTTCTTCATATTTTTGCATACAAGCATATATCTTATATGAAGGGAGTAGCTCATCAAAGGCTAAAACCTTTGATATCCTCAAGTACTTTGTGTTTGGATTGAAGCACCTCTAACCTTCATGATCATTTGAATATCCTAGAAATACACATTTTTGTGCCTTCAATTGTGGCTTGTGCCTCAATTGGCTTGGCACATTTACGTAACAAGTACATCCAAATATTTTCAAGTGGAAAAGATCCGGTTTCTTACCAAGATAAGCTTGATATGGTGTTAAGCCATGAATCCCTAATTTAGGTTCTCTATTCATAAGGTACATGATGGTATTTGTTGCATCACTCCAAAACATGTTAAGTACATTTATCTTGTTAATTAATACTCTAGAAAGCTCTGGAATGTAACCATTCTTTCTCTCTAATATCCCATTTTGTTGGGGTGTGTAAGTGCATGTTACTTGCCTCATTGATGCCTTGATCCCATAAAACATCAAAAATTCATTGGAAAAATACTCTACCCCTCCATCAGACCTTAGATTCTTCATGTATATCTGTCTCCTTCTCTACCACTGCCTTGAATGCTTTGAAACATGTAAGCACAACTGATTTGTGTTTGATAAAATAAATCCAAAAAATCCTTGTGCAATCATCTTCAACAGTGACAAAGTATTTGTTACCTCCAATGGGTTTCTCTTTGGTTGGACCCCAGATTTTTGAATGTATCAACTCCAATGGTGTTGGCTTATGTAGCCACACTTCTTGAATGGAATTCTTGCTTGCTTCCCTAATTGACAAGATTCACATAAAAGCTTCAGACCTTGTCCTTCAAAGTTGGGAAGCCCTTCAAGTAACCTCTTGAATTGCATTTCCTTCATTCTTTGTATGTTGATGTGACCTATCCTCTTGTGCCACAAGTTAAACTCTGAAATCTACTTGTTTCCCTATGTGAAGTAGACATGTTGAGTGGAATGAGAGTTTACCTCCAAAATTGAAGAGTCTTCCTTGCTTTTTCCTCTTGCTATGACCTTGTACCCTTGCTTAGGGTTCTCCAACAAAGCATCCACCTTTGTTAAATCTTACTTGATATCCTCTTTCAACCATTTGCCCTACGAACACCAAGTTCTTGCTGATGGTAGGTACATGTATGACATCCTTGAGACATATTCCTTTCTCCTTGTCATCCAAAGCTACACTTCCAACATGGGAGATCTCATAGGCTATATCATTGCCCGTTTCTACATGTCCGTTACCTTAGGGAGCATGTAGATTGGTAAACCAAGAAGCCTTAAAACTCATAAGGTTGCTACATGCATTATCGATATATCAAGTGCTATCTACTTTGCTTGAATTCCCATCCATATGCGTCATCAATAGATTATCATTTTCCAAACCTTTCAAAACATAATTACCTTGGCCTTTGAATGAAGAATGTTGATTATAGTTCCTTTGATTTCCTCTTTGGTAGAAATCTCTAGGAGAGTGGCCAAAGTTCCACATATGTAACACCCTTCTCCATCTGTGTATGTATATGTTTATGTGTATGTGTATGTGTGTATATGCATGTGTATGTGTATGTGTATGTGTATGTGTATGTGTATGTGTGTATATACATGTCTATATGTATGATCATGTGTGTGCATGTGCATGTGGATGCTTGCGCATGTGCATGTGTATGTGCATGCATGTGCATGTGCATATGTATGTGTATATATGTGTGCATGTGTCTATGTATGTGTATGTGCATATGTATGTGTATGTCTGTGTATAAGTATGTATTTATGTGTGTATGTGCATGCATGTACATGTAGATATGTTTGTGCATATGCACGTGTGTATGTGTATGTGTATGTGTGTATATGTGTATGTGTAAGTGTATGTGCATATGTGTGTGTATGTGCATGTGTGTGTATATGTATGTATGTGCATGTGTATGTGTATGTGTATAAGTATGTGTATGTGTGTGTATGTGTATGTGCATGTGTGAGTGTGCATGTGCATGTATATGTGTATATGTGCATGCGAATGTGTAAGTTTGAGTATTTTAATTAATGAAAACAAAACAATTTAAATGATATAAAAACAATGAAAATTTTACTTACAATAATTCACCATATATTATGCTCGGTGAACTTCTTCAATAACATGCAATAAAGAGAGAGAGACAGAGAGAGAGAGAGGGTGAGAGAGAGAGAGAAATCAAAAGAGAGAGAAACAAAGAGAGAGAGAGAGAGATAGAAATTGAAAGAGAGAGAGGGAGAGATAGAGATAGAGAGCAGAAGAGAGAGAGAGAGATAAAGAGAGAGAGAGAGACAGAGAGAGAGAGAGATTTAGAAAGAGAGAGTTTGTATGTGTAGTGCAGATATGAATGTTGGATCTCTCTTCCATCAGATGCATGCAAAATGATGATCGAAGAGTCATACATTTTTTTAATTCTGTTGAAAAGCAATCATGTTATACATTTTTTTAACTCTCAAATGGTGATGTTATTATTGCTTTTGGCATTTTATGTTGTGGGTTGTATAAGGCCATATACTATGAAAAATGTGTGAATGATTTAGGATGTTCAGTTCAAGACTCTCAGGCTATCTCATATGCAAAGCTTTGGCATGCTCGCTTTGGTCATCTCAATTTATCTAGTTTGCTATGCTTATATAAATCTGAAATGTTGTGCTCTTTGCCCAAAATTGAGGCATCTTGTAAATAAGTATGTGAAGGTTGTATTTTAGGCAAAATGTAGCATTCCTCCGTCCCAAAAGATGGTTCAATTTGAGCTTCTCATAAGTTGCAGCTTGTTCATAGGGGGTATACAAGCGGAAACATAAGCCTAATGGAACAATTGACATGTATATGGTTAGGCTTGTTGCAAAAGGTTATGCTCAATTGATTTTGATGAGACCTCTACACCCACATGCTAGATGACCATTGTTCATAGCATATGTGCACTTGTAGCTCATCATGGTTGGAATGTACAGTAGTTGGACATTAAATTCGCATTTCTAAGTGTTGACTTACATGAAGAATTGTATGTATTTTAGCCTCCTGGTTTTGTGCAAAAAGGGTGTGAAAACAAAGTGTGATAGCTAAAAAAGGCATTATATGGTTTGAAGCAAGTACCACATGCTGCATATGAAAAGATACATGCCTAGTTGATTGCCACATGGGTTTGAAAACAATCGAATTGAGAGCACTTTATATGTTAAGTGTGTGGATGATGTTCTTTTTATCATTGTTGTGTATGTTGATGGCATGATGCTCACTCATCCTAATGAGAAGCATATTGTTGAGTTTAAGGCCGATCTGCATGCCTCTTTTGAGATGTCAGATTTGGGGCATTTGCATCATTATTTGGGCCTTCATTTTATTTAGGTTGATGGCAAAATAGCTTTGTATCAAACAAAATATACTGACACATTATTGTAGTGATCTGACCTTGAAGATTTCAAAATTACTGATACACCTATGGAAATGGGTTTATGTTTGATTCTTCATGATGTTGGAGATGCATTTGATGTTGTTCTCTATCAATAGGTTGTTGAATGCTTGATTTATTTATGCATAACTTGGCCTAACATTCAATTTGTTGTCTCTCATATGCGTAGGTTTATGCATTGCCCAAGTGTCAAGCATTGACAAGTGGTTAAGTGCATCTTTCACTTGTGGTACCTAGCTACTTGGATTGTTTTATCCCAGGGGGTATCATTACTACCAGACTTACATGCATTTTTTGACTTTGATTGGACTAGTTGTTATGACACTTATGATTCCATAATTGATTTTTTTCTTCATGATTGGTAGCCCATGCATATCTTGGTTGACCAAGAAGTAGCCTACTATGGCCACTTTTACTTGTGAGGCTGAGCATAGGGTAGTTTTTACAACAACTATTGAGTGTGTGTGTGTGTGTGTGGCTCAGATGCCTTTTGGCTGATTTTGGTGTTGGTCAATCTTCACAACCACCATCTTTACTGACAATCAGTGTGCATTGGCAGATGTGAGGAACCTTGTGGTCCATGCTCCTAAAAAGCAGATTGAAGGTGCAATATCATTATGTCAAGGAGAGGTTCTCTATTGGAGGGATTAGTTTTGCATATGTGCCCACACAAAATAACAATTGCAGACCTTTTCACAAAGGCTCTGCCTAGGGAGAAGTTTGAAGCTTTCCGCAAAGCTTTGTGCTTACTTCCTTTTGTGGATTGATTTCTTTCAACATAGCTTGGAACTTCCTTATACATGAGTGTCATCCCCTTGTTCTCAGCATCACTCCAGGGGTGATTTGATTAAATATTTTGGTAGTGATGTGTTTGAACACACTTAGGACTGGTGGGGCACTTTTTTCCCCCTTTATGAGGTTTTTTCCCTAGCTTGTATATATGCATATAACCCTAATGGGTCACTATTATTTGTAAATTCACTTGGTAATTCAGTGTTGTATTGTGCTCCAAGCTTCTTCTTCTTCCTTTTCTTGTTTTGTGCTTCCATAGACATCAAACTCCAACACTTTTCACATAAACAATTGCTTTTCAATTAATTTTGGTTTTGACCTAAAATTAGGGTTTCACTTTTGTACTCCTAAAATTTGTCCATGTGAAGAGTGTTATATATCATATAAAAGATCTTCAAGAGTACTATCCAAATCTGAAATGAAAAATCTTCGTAAAAATTCACCAATTTTGATCCTTTTTTATCTTATTTGACCATGGTTGACTCTTCCAAAAACTAATCATCTCTTAAAATATGTGCAACCCTCTTGTGGAAGGTTTTATTTCCAAAAAATATATCTTTACAAGCTAAAGTAAAATCAAATCCTTTTGATATTACTATCTTTAGTCAAAGAGTTAGTTGCTTGTTGTAATACACATCCTAACATTCAGATTGTTGTTTCTCAAGTATCAAGATTGATGCACAAACCTCTTACAATCATTGAAAAGTGATTAAGCAAATTTTTAGATATTTGATAGAAACTATGAATTATGCTATGGTTTTTCCTAAGTCACCACATTTTGTACTTCAAGATTTGCAATTTTGATTGGGAAAGTGATAGAGAGTTAAGAAGATCTACAAATGGCTATTTTTTCTTTGTTTGAGAATGCCTAATTTCATGGTATTTTAAGAAAAAACTTATAGTAGCTACATCTTCAAGTGAAGCGGAGTATAGGGCTACCTTTGCAACTACTCTCGAAGTTATTTGGCTGTAGAAAATTCTAAGTTATCTTGATGTTTATGTTCATCTATCTCTATAGATAATTTAAGATTGTCAAAGTATCATTTCTATTGCTTAGAATTATGTTCATCATGCAAGGACAAAGCATATTGAAATTCATCATCATTATATCCATGAGTAGGTATCTAAGAAGGGCTTATCTATATTCTACAAGGGAGAATATGGCAAATATTTTACAAAGTTATTCTTTAGAGGCACATATAAAAAATTATGGATATTATTAAATCTTGCCCAAATATGACATTGCAGGGGAGATTGTTGGAAAAAAAAAGTCCTATTGAGGACCTACTTCATAATTTCTAGCCAATCCTGATTTGTAGAAATGATCAAAGTGAACAAATTTTTTTTATTGAATAATAATCATAAAGTACTCTTCAAGAGCTTTCTATGGACATATAACTTCTCACCATCTAAGACCTAAAACCCATCAAAAACTTGCCCAAATATGACATTATGGGGGAGATTAATGGAAAAAATGTCCTATTGAGGACCTAATCCCTAATTTCTAGAAAACCCTAATTTTTAGAAATGATCAAAGTTAACAAATTGTTTTATTGAATAATCATAAAGTACTCTTCAAGAGCTTTCTATCGACATATAACATCGCACCATCTAAGAGCTAAAACCCATCCAAAACTTAAGGCCCTAATTTTTATTTTTATGTTTTTTAAAAACAAATGACCTTAGGTGATTCATGACATTATCCTAATCCCAAAAAGAAACTTTTTATAACAAGTTAGGTCAATATACCCTTTCTAAGGTCATTCTCAATTTTCACAATATCGAAAAGCAGAATCAACAAGTTTGGAAAAGCTAGATTGCTTGAATGGCTTTCTTTAGCTTGATTTTTGAAAAAACTCATGCATGTGCTCTTTAACCTATATCAGGACTATATGTTGGGACTCATACGCTATCTAATACACACCATCTAGTGATCTGCAATTGGAGATCCTACTCCTTGAAGGTCTCACAAGCTGATTTGGTGTTTATTTGTTGCTATCCTTTTCTTCTTTATACACACCCAAGTATGTGTAGTTGCTTGTCAGAAAGAGCTTTTGGTGATGACACAACCAAGAGCAATGGTGGAAATTTGTGATGCAACAATTCTTCATGCCATAGATTGAGAGGCAGAGAGAGAGAGAGAAGCATCGTATGCTCTCGGATGATAAGATAGAGAGAGATGTGAATAAAATAGACTCTCTCAGTTTGCATGGATACCACAGAAAAGTTGTGCCTTGCATTAGGAAGAAGGGCGTGGTGATTTTATACACCACAATGAGTCTCTTTGACCAATGAAAAATAGATAAGGCCTATTCTAGGATAACCCTCTTGATAAAAGGTGTTCACATGACTACAAGCTCATTTTCCAACAATCCCCCCTTTGATCTTGATTTTAATGATTTTTAGGGCTTAGTACCATGGGTTTTATGAACTTAGATTTTTAGGGCATCCTAAGTGGGTTTTAATATCTAGTGGCACATGGCATCATCTAGCATAGGTTTTTAGGCTTTTAATTTGGTTTTACGACCATTAAGAGCTTTTAAGGATTTTAGGGGCCTTTATAGACATACACCTTTTACAAATGAGTTTTGGAAGGGGATTTTACATCACATCACTGTCATAGATGAGAGAATTGATTTCTTCATGTTCCATTTATTTTACAATATGAGCTTTACCTTTCTCATCCTTGATGTTGTTGTTACTACGTCCTCCTTGATTTTCATGTTTGCTTTTAAAGAATCACCTTGATGAAGGATGATTTTTCTGCTTGCAATATTTGCATGGCTCAAAGACTTTGTTCCTTTCCTTTGAGTATGTAGCATAGGCTCCATTTGATAAGCGTGTCTTCTTCTCTTCTTCTTGAAGTGATTTGATGGCGTCCTCCAAGTTAAACCTACATGTATAGGAGTGATTATAAAGCATTAAGAGATTTGTGTGGGAAGGAGAACTTCCTTTCTTCAAATACTTATATGATTAGCAAGACATATATGAAATGCAATACATGAAGCCTTAAAATCATATGTATGTCACCAATTGCAATACAGAAATCTTAAGAATTCTATTTTTTTGGATTATTTTATAAATATAAATATTGATTGTATTGAAATTATGCGCTTTAGTTCCTATTCTTCCCCTAAATGTTTCTATATAAAAACAACATACACATCAAAAACATTAATACATCAAGTCAAAGAGACTTGATCATCAATACACTTTTGTACTGTGCTTAAAGTTCAGTCTTCCATATGCAATTTTTTCACGATCTTAGTACATCTACTACAAGCTATTTGATAGCAAAAGCACATGTACTCCTAAGAACTCTTAGGGTCGTAGATCTATTGTAGATGCAAAGATAATGAAAAAAGTATATCTTACAATTTGGGTTGGTCATCACTACTGACATAGATACATATGGTCTGAGACAACAAAATGATTCATGTTTTTAGAGCTTCCTAACTCCACATGGATGTAATCCACTTTTACAAGGATAAATATGAAGAATTTTACAAGAGATTGATCATATGAATCCTTACATAAGTTATGCCAATAAATCAATCATAAGATAATTAGCCAAGTATGTGGGCTTGGTTTTAATTGCACCAATAGCTCTCCCTCAAGCCTTACATGCTTGGGCTTCATTGCTCCTTGATTTCCTATAAACCAATCATCAATTTGAACCTGTTCATCTTTGTCCCATCCAATGACTTTGTGAGTATATCTGCACATTGTAAGTGAGTTGATACATAGGATACTTGAATATCCTTGCTAAGCAATTTCTCCCTTACATAATGATAGTGCACTTCAATGTGCTTAGTCCTTGCATGATATACATGATTAGCAGCCAAATGAAGTGAGCTAGTGTTATCTCCAAAGATTATTGGAGTTTAGGAATGTATCTCCAAATCTGCATATAGTTGTTTAAGCCACATAGCTTCTTGTGTTGCATTTGCCAAACCTCTGTATTCTACTTCTGTGGAAGATAAGGCCATAGTTGGTTGCTTCTTAGATGACCATGATATAAGCTTTGCACCCTAAAGTGCTTCACCTATCATCCTTGGAGCCAGACCAATCTGCATCAGAATACATCTTTATATCTATGTCAGAGGTGAAGGGATAGAACAACCCTTCATTCACTGTACCCTTTAGCTACTTAAGCACCCTCTTTGCAGCTTCCATATGAGGCTTCCTTGGTGCATGCATAAACTGACTCAATGTACTCACTCCATAAGCAATATCTACTCTTGTTAGAGTAGCATAATTGAGACTTCCTACTAGTTGTTGATAACCTGTAACATCATCAAGTTGTTCTCCTTCATGAGAACTCAATTTATGGTTGAGTTCCATAGGAGTAGTTGCAATTTTAGTGTTCTCCAACTTATACTTTACCAACATACCATGTATGTACTTCCTTTGAGTGATAAATATACAAGAATCTGTATATACAAGCTCTAAGCCAAGAAAGTAGGTTAATAAACCAAGATCATTGATTTTAAATTCCTTCATTAATTGAGCCTTGAACTGCTTGATGCCATTAGCATCATTCCCTATAATAATGATATCATCTACATAAACACATAAGTAGATAACTTCTAATTTGTTCTTCTTGACAAATAAAGAAGAATCTGCCTTGTTTGCCACAAACCCTTGGTTCTGGAAATAATTAACAAGTCTATGGTTCCAAGCTCTAGGAGCTTGCTTGATACCATAGAGTGCCTTCCTTAGATTGCATACATAAACAATTTTATCTTCATCTTCAAAACCTGGTGGTTGTGCCATATATACTTCTTCTGATATCCATCCATTTAAGAATGCATTCTTGACATCTAACTGATATAAATTCCAATTTTTAGAAGTAGCAATACTTACCAAAACCCTAATTGTTGGCATCTTTGCCATAGGTGAAAATGTTTCTTCATAGTCCACTCCATGAGTTTGGGCAAATCCTTTTGCCACTAACCTTGCCTTGTACCTGTTTATAGAGCCATCTAAATTCTTTTTTATTTTGTATATCCACATGGATCCAGTTACCTTCATGCCTGGTTTCTTGGGGACGAGATCCCAAGTATCATTTTCTTGGAGTGCTTCCACTTCTTCTTGCATAGCTTCTCTCCATTCTTTCTTCTTCCTAGCCTCTTCAAATGAAGAAGGCTCTTCTTTCATAGAGCCTTTGGTGATATACACAGAGTGTTTGGTGACTAAAGATGTATCATATCCATACCTTATGGGATTCTCGCTTTCACTTTTTTGATCTCCTTAGTGCTTGATTTGAAGACTCTGGTATGTCTTCTAATTGCTTGATTTTGTTCTTGACTCTTGACTTCCAAGCCTTGAAGTCAATCTTTTCTTCATCCTCTCAGTTGATATATTCTGCTAAGTGTTGATCTTCTTGAGTGAGGGTTGGAAAATCATTTTCCAAATCATATGGTAACTTGACTTTCCTGCAATCATCTTCAAACCATGAATTATTTTCATCAAACACTACATCCCCACTAACTATAAATGCTTTTTTAGTGGGATTGTATAGCCTATACCCCTTTTGGTTCTGATCATACCCAATAAATATACATTTCTCAGCTTTAGGGTCAAGCTTTACTCTGATTTGTGAGGGGATGTGTACATAAGCAATTGTTGCAGAGCAAAGGAGCATATGTGAAGAGCCCTAAAATTTTTAAATTAACGGGCACAATTTTTCTTCTTCAAGGTCTCAGAGAGCCTAAAAACCATGTAAATGCACTAGAGGAGTCCTCTAGTTGCATAACCCCAACTTGTTGTAAACTACCCTTTGTAAAGTGGTAGGAAATTTACTTTTTTGGAATAAAGTGCCGGTCTCTTGTGTGAAAGGACCAAACTTAGGACACATGTATATAAGTCACTTTGTGACTTTTTGTAGAGACTTTTGGCCATTGTGAAGAAGGAGCTCTTCAGAAATTTCGAATTTGCCTCTTCCTTTCAGATTTTGATCCTCTTTTTGGTCTTGTATGTGTGTGTATTGCTTGAAATGTGTGTGTAGTACTGTTGTCTACCCCTTCCCATTGATTTTGAGCTACTGTAGTGTGTGTGCGAACTAGTAGGAGTTGTGGCGTGAGGGAGGGTACTTCCCACCATTCACCATTTTGGCCATAATTTGAAGCAAAGTTATCAGAATCGAGTGAAACCACTTTCAAAAGATGCGTCTCGTCGAGAGCTTCGAAACGAGTACCCTATTGCCTATATTCGGATTTCGGAGCTGGGAGATATCCTTGATTTTCTGAAAACTGCTGTAAGAGGTATCGCGGCAGACACTTTTAGCATTTCAGTGAGTGTGAGAGATGGATTAGTCTTTTCTCATGCATGCAAGCTTTGCCACTTCATTTTCCATCACGTGTGCACACGTCTTCATACACTTGGTTAGGTCGTTCGATCGGATTGACATTTAAATGTGTGTTAATTTCCCACTATACGCACTTGTGTGGCAATTGAGGTACAGTCTCATTGGCACAAGTCCTTGAGTCTTCATGACACAAGTACACACGTTTTTGGCGCCGTTGTCGGGGAACACTCTGCCGAGGTGCCTTCGTGATGGTTATAGATCGAGTGTGATAGAATCGTACTTGTAGAGGTGAATTTGTCCGGTGGCAAGTAGTCAATCACTTCAGCACTTGTTACTTCACATCTCAAAGGTGTGTGTGATAAGTTTTAGGTTTAGGGTTAGGAGGAAGGGAGAGAAGAAGGAGTTAGGGTTAGGTTAGAAGGAAAGGAGAAGTGGAGAGAGGTGAAGTAGGATTAGGCCAAATGAACAAGATTCAAATTCTGTCAAAAAAAGTATAAAAACCAAAAAATTGGCTCATTTGACACATCACAGAGTTCAGGTATCGTCCGAGAGCTACGATTGGTATCGTGCGCAGTGTATCGTGCGGAGCAGGCCTTCAAAGTTAACATATCGGCCTTCGTAGGAGATATCGTATCGTGAGGAACGGGATATCGTATCGTCCCTTCTTTTAGTATCGTATCGTCGAACCCTGCAAGTATCGTATCGTCTCATTGGAAAGGTGCATATCGCGATACTAAGTTGACATCGTATCATATCGTGTGAGGAAGTGGTATCGTATCGCCTCCCTATCGGGGATCGTATCGCGATATCAAAGTCGTATCGTATCGGGAAGATACTTGGTATCGTATCGTATCAGTTGTCCAGTATCGTATCGTCTACTGCAGACAGTATCGTATCGCATTGTCTTCTGGTATCGTATCGCGGCCAGGGCAGTATCGCCTAGTGCAGTATCGCCTGGAAGTGGTATCGTCCAGACTGACACTAGTATTTTGTCAGGCAATTTGAGGCTTGGGGAGAGCCACTCAAGGAGAATCTCTGGGACTTATAGTGAGATTGGGGGGGTGAATGAACCTGAGGTTAGGAAGAGTGCTAAGTAGCCAAAGAAGCGTCATATCTTCTGTGGGAAGTGCTACCCAGGTTAGTCATCACTCCATCTACTCAGAGACTTCTAGTAATTCAAAGGAGGAAACACCCATGGCTTTGGAAGACATGCAGGGTCCAGCACCAAATAGGAATTTCATGTCTACTATTGAGGGAGATTACCGTACCTCCTTATAGTATGTGTCCACTAATGCCCAGGAGTCCCCATCTACCTGGATGGCTTAAATAGATCTGTGGCTAGGATGGTAACTTCCATGAATGCCACAGTTATACCCCGACATGCAGTCAAGTACGAGGGAGGAGCATATGTAGACAAAATTGGTCATATCTACATTGCGACTGAATTTCCTGAGAGGATCAACGAAAGGGGAGAGTTTGCGGACCCAGACAACTCCGAAAGAACACACCCTGAAGAGTTTGTGACTACCCCTAGGGGCACGTCTCAAGTATCATGGGTCTTGAGAGGAGATTTGATACCTCAAGACGACTACTTGTTGGAGGTCTATATGATCCACGGATCAGACTTGTTGCTTCAAATAGACTTACCTGCTCCAGGGATAGAAGAAAGCCCCATGACATTCTATGAGCTAAAAGACCCAGATGATGAAACTAGACTCACATACTTGGATAAGGATCAAAGGAGATATTGGCCTGTGAGTGCCTTAGACAGGGCTCGGCTGAGATATATGGGTGCGCCTGTATTTCCTCAGAGAGATCAGGCAACTATCTCACAAAATCCTTTTGGGAATCAATAAGAGACGGAACATACCACATCAGGACAGACCAGCCAACGAAGTGTGCCCAACCGTACTCACGTACATTTTGCAACTGCAGGAGTGCAAACACACAATCAGGCCCATGTAGGGATAGCACCAGTCAAACCACGACCACCGGTAGGAGGACAGCCTGGAATACCTCCAATACAACTAGCTGCCCCAGTCTTCCCTGTAATTCCCAGACCACCTGAACCAATGAGAAGACTGAGACCTATCCAAGTGGCTAAATGTGTGAGAAACCATTATGATGGATTGGGGGAACCGTATGATCATATTGCTAAATTTAAACAAGTTCTAAGAGCGGAGCAAGTAGATGACTTCTTTGTGCAGTATGAGTCTTTTGGACTCACCCTCACAGGGACAGCTCTAACTTGGTTCCAACTCTTAGACCCAAATCAATTTGGAAATATGGAACAGTTCTTTCAAGAATTCATTGGGGAATTCACAAAGAGAGGGATTAAACACAATTCTGCGTCTTTAAACCATAGCTTTAAACAAAACCCTAATGAAACTGTGAAGACTGCTGCCCGAAGATTCAATCAATATGTGGATAGATGCCCAATGGCTGAGAGACCCACTCAACAAAAGATGATTTCATTATTTTTAGATGGGCTCACTAACGGAACTCTGAGAACACTAGTGTATGTGAAGAGGCTACAAACATTGAGTGAGTGCCTTCAAGAGTGCATTGATTTGGAAGATAACCTAGCCGAGGACCTTAAAAGTACATCCGACCTCACTAAATCAGAAGATTCAAGGAGCACCGTCACATCCAACTCCAGTAACATGGAAGAATTAGAAGAATTATTAGCAAAGAAACTAGGAGTCCAGGGGCAAAGAGCTTACCAAAACCCAGCTCAAAGAGTGCCTATGCTACGAAGATGTAGCTTATGTGGAGGAGAGCACCCCACACACTTGTGTGTCCGAGGAGGGGCTGGTGCACAACCTATGTATCCATACCACGGACAGCAACAACAAGGGACTTCTTGGTACTGCCACATAGAACAAAAATACACCAACCACACTACTGAGAACTGTCCCTTCAATAGGCAAGCACGGCCTTTTCAACCACCATAGTATCGACCATATGGATACCCTCCTAGGGAGCCAGGCAGAGAAATACCAAGATACAACCCGTATCCTATACCAGCAAGAGCATCAAGGCCATACGAGCAGGCACCATATCCACCACCACAACCAGTGCTAGGACCCCAACTGTCGAAACCTCAACAAGTAGTATCGGTGAAGTATGCTCAACCAGAAGAAAACTTAGAAAGAGCTATAGTTCCAGCACCGACAATGACCCATGTAGAACCCACAAACCCTGGATATGAACTGTCACCAGGAGATTACCACCCATACGAAGCCAACATGTTAGAACACGAATCCGCATATGATGCTACTTATTATGGATATGAGGGCTATGATCAGACTTATGGAGCAGAGACGGCCACCTTAATGTATACGGCTCCTAAAGCACAACCAATCGTGAGACCACCTATTAGACCACCTGTGCAGAGAGGACCATGCTATAGATGCAGAGGAGACCATTTCATTAGAGAATGCCCTCGACCTTACAACCCTCTACCACCAAGGATCTGGGAAGGATATTGTAGTGATTGCGGAAAGGAACATCTTTTCAGAGACTGCCCCAAGAATCCAACAAAAATCCAAGATACTGTACCAATCAACGTGATTGAGGTCATGGAAGGATGTGGAAGTGATAAGGAGTACATGGTGCCACTAAAGGCCATCACTAGAACTCAAACAAAGCAACAAAAAGAAAAACAACCAGAAGAGGAACGAGAGACCCATAAAACGGTAAGACCCAAAATTCAGATAGTTGAAGATTCTGAGGATCCACGTGAAAATCCCCAGAACACAAAAATACAAAAATGGAAGGAAAGACAAGAAAAACTCAAAGGTAAATGGGCAAGAAATAAACGTCAAGACGGTAAGAAACAAACCAAAGACTTGAATGAGCATAAAGAACAAAAAACTCATAAGGAGATGTCTAAGCCACCACGAATTAGCTCAGAGAAAGAGAAGCCAGGATCAATTCTAGCTGACCCAAAGCCAGATGACTTGGACATGTGGTTGAAAGCTTACCAAGCTAGAATCAAAATGGGCCCAAATATAGAGCAACATGAAAAACTCTACCCTCAAGGGGAATTAGAAAAAGAAAGATTGGCAATATGCATGAAACTTACAGAGGTAGCGCAAGCAACCCTAGAAACGACTATCCCAATCTTACCAGAGACCAGGATTGCACGTAGTCTATACGAAAAATACATCAAATCCAAGGATAAGGAACCTAGAAAGGAAGATGACCAAGGTGAACGAATAAAAGCACAAGATGAACCTGTGCCAATGATACCAGACCTAGAGGCAGATTGGCCAAAAGACTTGTGGAATAGAATCCGAGAAGAGCAATGGAAGAAGAATGGAATCAGTCCACCTCCTTTTGATGAAATAGATGTGGAAGATAGTCAACCCCATCCCACCCTGGAGGAAGCATAAGAGGAAGTATCAAGACTCGATAGAGGTAGAGAGGAAACCCTGAGCATTTCAACATTGCCTAATTACATGGGAGAATAGGAAAGGGAGTCTATAATAATACGAGCACCCACAGCACATGAGAAAGGAAAAGGAGACTCAGCAGAGAGTTCACACAATCTAACAGAATTAAAGAAAACAAAGGTACAATGCAAATTGACTGTGGAAGAGTTACTTCAACTTAAACCACAATTATGGAGGCAGTTAGCAAACCAATTAGAAACACAACCAGAGAAAGGAGAAACAAAAGAAAACAAAAAGGAAAGGAAATCAACGATACAAATTCCAGTTGATAAAGTGGGGGAATTTAGTGAAGGAGACGAAGGTAATACATGTTTACCTGTCACCCACAATGGGTACATGACCAAGGCTATTCTAGATACGGGAGCCGGGGTAGGAATTGCCACCAAGGAGATATGGGAAAAGTGGGGAAAACCTGCCTTACGACCCACACGCATGAAACTCCAATTAGCAGACGGTCATGTGGAAAGACCCTTAGGAATGTTGGAACGAATCAAACTAACCACCTGTGGAGTAGAATTTGAACATACATTAGCCATTTGTAAGTTTGAGAAAGCGAACAACTATGAAATGATATTAGGGCGACCCTTCATGAGACAAATGCGGGTAGTACAAGATTGGGGAAGAGATTCATTATACCTGCAACATCAAGGAAACACCACCAAGATAAATTTGCACACATTTGCCTATCGAGATGTCCCTCCACTACAATGGAATCCAGTACACAAGGAAGAAGATGACCTATCCATTCACAGCGCTGGATCAAGTGACCAATCTTGGATACATGAAGATGCCCAGTTATGGATGTGCAAGGAAGCGAAGAGAGAGGAGAGAAAAAAACAACTGTGGCTGATAGGACACCCTAAGTTTCGATCAGTAGAAGACCCAGATTACATGCCTCAAATATTTCCTGATGAGATCTTCGAGCCGCATGGATGGATGGAAATTTTGGCAACCTTAGATCTGTGCGTAAACGAAGAAGTTTTGACGATGAACGAATGCATAGATGAGGAAGGCTATGATGTAAATCTCTATATGGTTGTTCTTCAAGAAGTAGAAGAAGGGGAAATCCCGGAAAAAGAATGGAAAGAGGAATATGAAAGCATAGAAATGGAATCAGAATTTGACAAAGAAGAAAGCTACCTAAACACTATTCAGAACAAGAAGGAACAGGAACCAACAAAAATCTTAGCAATTGAAGCTGCTCCGGCAATACACAGGCAGAGGGAAGACATGAGTAAGGTAGAGCCGGACCCAGATATTTTTGAAGTTCCTGAACATTTTAAAAAATACGAAGTAGAAGAGAGAAAAGTAGCCATTCAAATGCCTAGACGAGAGGCACGAGACGGAGAAGCGTACGACAACAAAGAACAAACCAAAAAAATTGCGGTAACAGTAGAAGACGGAGAAGAGCGGTGCACATATATTGGAAAAGATGTATCTGAAGAGGAGGAAGAGGAACTCATACACCTTATCCGAGAGTACCGAGATGTATTCGCATGGACCTACAAGGATCTCAAAGGCGTAGAACCCACTATTTGTTCCCATCGAATACCAATGACAGCCGACGCAAAACCATCCAAACAATGCCCTTATACGTATAATGAGGTTTATGCAGCAAAAAATAAGGAAGAAATAGACAAACTACTAGCGACAGGATTCATATATGAGATAGAACATACCGAGTGGGTATCGCCATTAGTAGTTGTGCCTAAGAAAAACGGAAAATTGAGAGTGTGCATAAATTTGAAGAAGGTGAATGCGGCCACCATACGTGACAGCTACCCATTACCCATCACGGACCATCTATTGGAGAGGGTAGCCGGAAAAGAGGTCTATAGTTTCTTGGATGGATTCTCCGGATACAATCAAGTAGCTATTGCAACTGAGGATCAACATAAAACCGCATTCGCAACCGAATGGGGTGTGTATGCTTTCAGAGTGATGCCTTTTGGACTCACTAATGCACCTGCTACTTTCCAACGATTGATGTGTCATGTTTTCAAGGAATTTTTGAAAAAAAACATGGAAGTATATGTAGACGACCTTTGCACGTACTCCAATCAAAGATGCAATCACATCCCCGAGTTGAGCAAGATATTCAACAAATGTAGACAGTATAGAGTCTGTTTAAACCCAGAAAAGTGTGTCTTCATGGTGAGGCAAGGAAAGATCTTAGGACATATAGTCTCAAGAAATGGAATATCTACGGATGAGGACAAAATTAAAGTCATCCTAGACCTACCAAGACCCAAGAATGCAAAGGAAGTGCAAGCCTTTATGGGACACTGTGGATATTACCGTAGGTTTATTCACATGTATGCCATAATAGCAAAGCCCTTGTATGGGCTCTTGACTCAATTTAATTGGACAGAAGAGTGCGAGAAGGCATTCAACGAGTTGAAAAAGAGGCTTAGTACAGCCCCAATTCTGAAAACACCAAACTGGAGCAAGCCTTTTCATATTCATGTTGATGCTTCTAACTATGCCATTGGATGCATCCTAGCCCAACCAGCTGATGAAGGGAAGCTTGATCATCCAATTGCCTATGATAGTAGACAACTAAATCAAGCGGAACGAAATTATACCACTACTGAACGAGAAGGGTTAGGAATGGTATACACAGTGAAGAAGTTCAGACACTACCTCTTAGCCAACAAGTTCAAGTTCTTCATAGACCATCAGGCTTTACTGTACCTAGTCAATAAGCCTTGTAACACAGGAAGATTAGTACGATGGTTCTTACTACTAATGGAGTTCGACTTCGAAGTGGTAGTAAAGAAAGGAAACACTCACGTAAGAGCAGACCATCTTTCTAGGCTAACACACGGGGAGCCACCAAGTGGGGTGCCCGATGATCTCCCAGATGCTTATTTATTTAACCTTGAAGTATGTCCAAAGTGGGCTGAAAGACTAATTCCTATACTCACCCATGGCCCACAACACTCAATCAACAAGAATAGCAAAAAGGAAATTCTCCAATCAAGGAATTTACACATTATCGCTGGAAGCGTGTACTATAAGGAACCCAATGGAGTATTACTAAGATGTATCGAGGAGGACGAACAAAAACAAATAATCGAGCAAGCACATGTAAACAAATGGAGAACCCACCAAGGGATGCATGGAACAATTCGAGAACTAAAAAGATTAAGAGTGTACTGGCCTGACATGCCCAAGAATGTTCATGACTACGTAAGCAACTGTGCAGAATGCCAAGGGACGAGCCCAGAAGATCATATGTCCATACCATTCTCAACCATCGCACCCAATTGGGGCAGGACATTGGTTAAATTCTTAAAAACAAAAGAGCATGAAGCAGGAGCTAGTTTGGCAAGAAAAAGATCCTTAGAAGAAATGAGCAAGGATTATATACTCATGGGGAGACAATTGTTTAGACGAGGAAAAGACAACCAACTCCGGTTATGTGTGCATGAAGGAGAATATTTACCCATATTAGAAATGGCACATGCAGGTGCTGCAGGAGGTCATTTTTCAGCGGAGAGAACTGTCAAAATGATTCTCTTTGCAGGCTTGTGGTGGCCAACTCTACATATGGATGCTGAAACATATGTACGAAGCTATGAGACCTGTCAGAGAGCTAAATACCCAATTAGGAGAGATGACATGCCATTAAGACCCATGGTCTGTGCAAGGGCATTCTCAAAATGGGGTATTGACTTTATAGGACCCATCAACCCACCAGCCAAAGGATCACATGCGGAGTATATCATAGTAGCCACTGATTACTTGACCAAATGGGTAGAAGCAAAAGCCACTAGAAAGAATGATGTTCAAACTACTGCCAAGTTTCTCTTCGAGCATATTTTCACCCGCTTTGGATTACCCATCGAGATTGTGAGTGATCAGGGAACGCACTTCCTCAATGAAGTAATCGAGTCACTAATGAATGAGTTTTTAGTGATTCATAAAAAATCAGCCCCATACCATCCCCAAGCCAATGGACAAGCAGAGAGTTCAAACAAGGTACTGTGTACAGTATTGACAAAGATTGTCAATAATGGAAGGTCAGATTGGGACAAGCAGTTGCATCATGCAATTTGGGCCTTCCGGGTTGCATATAAAACGGCTATTGGAACTACCCCATTCAACTTAGTGTATGGGCAAAATGCAATTTTTCCAATTGACTTTTTGGTACCAACATTGAAAGTGGCCCAACAGTATGAGTGGAACGGACATGAATTATCCCAACAACTGGACCAAATCGAGAAATTACATGAGACTAGGTTACAAGCAGTGGCAGGAATTTATGCAGCTAAAAGGAGACAAAAAGCATATTATGATGCACATATAAAAGACAAGGGACTTAAAGAGGGAGACTTAGTCTTATTATACACCTTAAAACAACATGCCAAGAAGCTACAAAAACGCAGATATGGACCTTTGATCATAAATAGAATATCAACTGGTGGTGCAGTCAATCTAGCCACCCTAGATGGAGATATCCTTCCTAACTACATCAGCGGATGTAGAGTGAGACGATTCATGGAGCCTTTGACAGAACAAATGCTAGCACGATTAGTAGGTGCCCAAAATAGGAAAAGGGAAGAAGAACGAATTAGAGAGGAAGCTCGGCAAGAAGCACTAGAGCGTATTAGGAAACGGAAAGAGTGGATTAGGCAACGGGATGAACGGTATCTCCAAGGAGAAGAGCCTATCCCTATGGCTAATTATCAAGTCAATAATCTTGATACCACGGGTATGTGCAAGACGCAACCTTACCTAAACCTAGGGATTGGCAAGACAGAGTACAAGTTGATAGACGCCTTGATAGACTCAGGGGCAGGACTTAGTTGCATACGAAATACACTCATAAAAAATCTGCAATTGAGTATGAGTTCCACAAGCACCCGATTGATAGGAATCGGAGGTCAAACCCTAGAATGCATTGGAACAACAAATGTATCCCTCCACCTAGGAAATTCCTCCATGGAACAAAGAGTCTTAGTGTGCAAAGATGAGGATCTAATAGAAGAATTAATTCTAGGACAGGACTGGATCATTGAAAACGAGGTAAGCATCAACCTAGCTCAAGGCTACATTTCTGCCAAAATAGGGCATAAGGAAATTTTCAATTTGTTAGGAGAGAAGCTTTTAACTTCACCAAAGGTCATCGAGAGTTCGGAGAGATACTAGGAAGAGACACTGAAAAATGGTCCGAGAGAGAATATCTCGAGAACCAATCTAGAAACAACAGAAAAGTCAAGCCCAATGATGTCAGCGGTAGAGTCAAAATCATCACATTCGGTTGAGGAAGAGCTAGCCACAAATGAAACCAACCCTCCTGGACCTCCTCAACGAGCCAAAAGATCGCCATATTGGAAAACAAGGAGATACTCATATCAAGGACAACACAAATACATATGGGTACGCAAGGATCAGATGCAGCATCAGGAGAAGTTAGCACCCACTCTTCAGAAGGAAGCGGAAATCACCAAACCAGCGGCACCAAAATCCATGCCTGAAGGACTATTGCAAGTATGGATCCCCAAGCCTTTAATCGAAGCTCAGACAGGACGACATCAGATATGGATTCCCAAAAGAGTCACACAGGCAGCCAAGCAAGTGAGAAAAACTCAAGAGGATGTAGTACATCAAAAAAGACGAATAATGAAGCCAAAACAGACTCGTCCTCGAAGCAAAGAAGAAAATGTATATACAATTAGAACACAAGAGGAAACAAAGACAACACCAACAGACGGACAAATCAATGGAACAAGACGTGCGATTCAAGCGCCCACGAAATGGATTTGGAAACCAAAAAGGCTGCGAGAAGCTAACCAGCGAGATGACAAAGACCTCAATTGCACTCATGAAGTATCCAATGCACCTCAAGTATGCATAATAGGGCCACAATACGAGGCCAAGCATTCGGCACACGATGTACATTCTAAAACTAGTGGTGCACATTCTCCACGAGAGATTAGCTCTTAGCTTCAACTCTCTTAGGAATGAACATACATCGAAAATAAATAAAAGCTTCGGCTATACTAACGCTTGTTTTCTTTCAGGATAAAAAAAAATAAAAATAAAAAAATGTGGTAAGGAATTATGGGAAATGGAGTGATGCGCGACAACAACACACTGCAATGCACTCCACTACTTGTTTACTTCCTTTCAAGCTAATGCACTTTTCATTACAAGTGCAGATGGCTTCTGAAGACTCGGAGGCTACAATCCAGGAGGAGGTGCAGGAATTCCCTCCCCAAAGTCTCACAAAAGCCAAGGGGCATTGGTTTAGAGATGAGCAACCAGTAGGCGAGTATCTCTTCTTGGCAAACATAAAGATCATGGACACAGAGCATCATTTTCCGATTATGTCCCAGGACTTCAGAGTATTACATGAACTACCTCCGCAATCGACATAATGAAGAAAGCAGGAATTCACAAGTATTTTGAATTGCCCATCTATAAACCTGACTTCCAAAGATGCACGTAAGTCATGAACACCCTACAGCCAGCACTGCATGATCCATTGGTGCCAGAAGCCAGAGTTATGGATAAAGGAGGAGAGTGGGTTGTCATCCAGTTTACACATGAATTAATTAAGGAAGCATTCGGATGGGAAAAGGACGGTGTCTCTATGATAAAAGAAGAGAGTCGTGGAGCAAAGACACAAACTTTTGTTGACATTAACAGAGTAGACATAGAAGAGGAAGTTAGACTGATTCACCAACACTTTTTTGCTTCCCAAACATGAATCGATACACGGCTCCCCAAAAACTCATTGTTCAATTATTGTATATCATGCTATAAAGAAAATCGGCAATCAAGTTAATCTGAACTCCCTACGTACAAGAAAGACTATTCGAGGCAAAGAAGCAATGGCATAATAAGAAGTTCCTCAATGGTACCACAGCCCTGACTATCTTGATTTACCACGCTTTGGGCATAAGAGAACACTTGCAAGAAATGCCGTCTTCAATTGCTATGGCTCAGTACGAGTCGCCACCATACCAAAAAAGAAAAAAGGGGCAAAGATTGTGGAAGTGGCAGAAACCAGTTCTCAACCTAAAATGAGAGGCACAAAGAGACTCCGAGAAGTCAAGCAAGTTGAAGAAGAAGCATCGACAACAAAAAGAATCCATGTACTCCCTAAAACAACCATTGAAGGGCATAGAACAATCACAGAGGAAGAATTGACTAGAGCGTTGGAACAAACACATCAATATACAGAAGGACAAGTAAACTTACCTGTACAAGGTCATCACTATCAAGAGACCCAACAAGGATCAGAAGCAAAGACAAAACTCACAAAAGTACATCGGTACAGGGAAATAGGATTGGATAATTCTAGTTCATCATCGGAAGCCCAAGAAGAACCAGACACTTCACTATTAAATGTCGACATTCGAAGCGAATCGAAGGATGATGGACAATGGGCGGAGTTAAATGTAGTTGACTACGGTGAAGAACCAGAAGGCCTCAAGCCGGATCACCACGCAACAAATGTTGATCAAAGTATCACAAGTGAGAATGCAGAAACGGAAGGTACGCATACTATAAAACTTAATGAAATTTCCAACATTCAAATCAAGGAGGCCAAACCACCACGTAAGACGTCTATAAAGACACCAAAGAAGGAGACTCAGAAAGAAAAAAATGAAGATACAGAACCTTTCACGCCTATTAGAGTCGTGGCAGAACCCTCCCCCATGGATGTAACATTTCAAGGGAGTGCCACAAAAGCTATTGAAGTGGATAAAGAAGACGAAGAACCACGAGTATAGCTACAAATTAGACAACCACACAATGAAACAATCCAGGTGGAGCAGGGAAGAGATGTGCAAACAGGCAAAGCTCCAAGCATACCAAGAACTTGGTTGAATGTAGACATTGCTAAACTCAAGCCTGTGGTATAAGATATGATTCGAACTGCTCTAGATACGCAACAACTCATGCTTGAAGCTGATGAAGACTACGACCAAGCAATGAACGATAAACATGAGCTTCAGGAAACGAATAAGAATCTTTCGACCGAATTGACCTTAGAAAGAGAGCACATCAAAAACACAGAAAAAGAGGTCCAAGAAGCGAAAAAGCAGTGCAGTGTGTTGATGACTGAGAACGCAAATTTAAAAGCGCAACTGCAAGAAGTTCAAAGAAAATATGAAGCTAGTGAAACTGACAAGGCAAGAATAATGGCTCGAAGCAAAATCTTGGAATCACAGCTTAAAGTCTGTATGGAGGAAGCAGAAAACCTAAGGAACTGCAATAAGGAGCTCATGACAGCTCTCCTCAGTGATCAGCCGATAGTGGCTACGGACAACTCAGAAAGGAATGTCAAAGAATTGCAAGAAAAGATAAATAAAATGGAAAATCAGCTCAGACAAGAGCAAGAAGTCATTGCAGATTGGGAAAAAAGATACATGGAGGACACAGCCGCCCTAAGAACTAAATGGAAAAAAGCAAAGAATCGTTATCTACTGCAATGTAAAGAAGACACCGATCAGATGGATATTGTGGCACAAGAACTCCTTAAAAACATAAAGACACAATTGCAAAGGCTACTGAAGAAATCAAGCAGAGAGATGAATGCATTAAACAACTTCAGGAGCAGTTAGAACAAAAAGCAAAGCAGGGGACACCAGTAGTTCCACAAGCTGCGGAGGCTACTGTGGAGACTGAGGTACGTCCTCCCTCTCCCCCCTCATATCATTCACCAATAAGGGAGGCTTAGGAGGTCCACATTGATCATGATAATCTGGACATTGCAGAATTGAGCCGACCAGAAAGGGCACTACTGGTGTCCCAGCTCACTGCTGATTTTGAAGACCAAATAATACAGATCATGAAGGAAGCTCACATAGAAAACAAACAACTAGAACAAATTTTGAAGCTCTTCAATGTACCATATGGTCTTCTAAAGGAACAAACACGGCATTACATAAGAACCGCCACTAATAAAGAACCCGATAGCAACCTCCAGTTCGACAAAAATACTTTCAATTACACTCAAGAGGAGTTCGAGAAGGTGGATCCCATCTGGAGGAGAAAAATTTTGGAAAAGAATCCTACACTGCGGGTACAGTGGGAAGCATCACCGTATGTACTTCAAGTCAACCCTTCCTTTTGTCCTGTGCCCCGCAAACGCTCCTGGACGCAATTTTGGGAAGGACAGCGCTAGGGCAACATAAATAATCAATGGCTAAACTACCCATTGTTACCTAGTCTGCCACATACTTACCTACCGACGGAAGAATATATGGTAAAAACTATGGAATTTTGGATTGCCAGATATGCTACAGTTCCCGATTTAGCTGTCAAAATGACAAATAAGATATTCAGCATGCTCCTTATGGTAATCAAGGTGTTCCAACATGCAAAATACACATTTTTGAATTTCATCGGCATTACGCAAGGATCCGAAGCTTTAATTTCTTATCTATCTACTATTCCCAGCCGTTTAACTCTAATGGCATACTATTCCCGTCTCATGTTTTTTCCGTCGACATATATGCAAACTTTCGAAGAAGCATTTTTCACCGGCTTCTTTGAAATCGATTATGAAATTTTTGTGAAAATGACTTCCAACCTAAATGCTCGACTGGTGGCTTATGAAACGAGCTTCTTTGCGATCATCGACAATGTTGATATATTTAGGTAGTGATGTGTGTGAACACTCTAGGACTGCCGGGGCACTTTTTTTCCTCTTTAGGAGGTTTTTTTCCCCCGGCCTAATGGGCTACTTATCTTTGTACATTCTCTAGTAATACATTCAGTCTTGTGTGTTGTGCTCCAAGCTTCTTCTTCTTCCTTGTGCTGTTCGCGTGCTTCCGCAGACGTCTAACTCCAACAATTGGTATCAGAGCAGGTCGTCGCTTCTTCTAGGGCGCCGTCGACACTCCTCCGTTTGCAGTCTCAGATTCGCACAAAATTTGGTGAGCATACTCAGGGTGTTTCCGAGATCAAAACGGCTTTGCTTTGTGGTGCCAAAATCGCGATCTGAGCTCGTTTCGGCCTCCCAACACACTATCGTAGCGCTTGTGCAGGCTATTTCGTCCTTTTGTGCCAAAGGTATATACCAGTTTCTGTTCGCCAGTTTAAGCGTCTCGAAGTCTGCTACAGGTCTAGCAGAACTCGTTTGGGCAGTTCCGTTCAACTTTTTTAGATACAGTCAATTTTTTGCATCAAGGTATTTTAGTCACCGGCCATGGCTGAAAGCAGTGATGTATTCCGTATGTTGGCTGTTGAGGATAAGCTGGATGGTACCAACTACCCATTATGGGCTTATATGATGCGACATGTACTGGTTGCAAAAGGATTGTGGAACATTGTGCAGGGTGTTGAAAGACGTCCTGTTACACCTGTAACGACAGGTACTGCAAATACAGGTGTTGGAGCTGATGAAGATGGTGTCGAAGATGATATTCCGCAGATTCCTGTTCGTGCTGCTGTTTCTGTTGCACCTACTGCAGAGCAGATTCGTTGGGATGGCAGAGACGCCCAGGCACATGCATTGATAGCTTTGTCTGTCAAACGTGCCATTATTCCTCACATTCGCTCTTGCAGAACAGCAAAGGATGCTTGGGATACACTTACCACTTTGTACCAGGCTAGGAATGAGGCTCGTGTTGCTTACCTCCGAAAACAGTTGGAGAGTGAGCACATGAATGAAGGTGATTCTATGGACAGTTTTCTTACAAAGATCAAAGACCTGAAGGAACAATTGATTTTTGCTGATGAGGTTATACCAGATAGCTCACTTGTGCAGACCGTTCTGAATGGTCTTCCTGATTCATATTAGAGTTTTGCCTCTACTCTTCGGTTGATGATGAAAGGCAATCCGAATGCCTTGTCATTTGAGGAATTAGTCTCTGTTCTATTGCAGGAAGATCAGTCCAGGCAGAACAGGTCCATTATGCGTGTTGCAGATCAAGCTTTCCTGGCTAGTCAAAAGGGCAAAGGAAAATGGAGCTCTTCTACTAGTAAGCAGAAATCTGCAAATGCTGCACATTCAAAGAACCAAGACAAAGATGAGAAAAAATCAGAAAAGCAAAAATTGTTTTGTAAGTACTGTAAAGGCAATGATCATATCATAAAGAACTATCCAAAACTGGCTGCTAAAGAGGCAAAGAAGAAAGAGGCTGGAATGGTTGTTGCAGAGGCCTCTACACCAAAAACAGAGTCTGCAAATCTTGTGCAGGAAGAAGAATGGGCGTTTACTACTGTCTGCAGTTTTGACCCATCTTCTCCTGATCAGTGCATGTCTGCAGTAGACTCAGATGTTTGGTACTTTGACAGTGGGGCGACCAAACATATTACCTCGCAGCGCAGTTTCTTCTCTTCACTTGAGCCTGCTCCTACAGGGAATACTGTTACATGCGCCAATAACTCCTCTTATCCTGTTATGGGAGTTGGTAAGATCATTCTGACTACTGCTGATGGTAGTTCTTTCACTTTGTCAGATGCTTTATTTGTGCCAAGGATCAAAAAGAATCTGTTATCAGTTTCTGCATTAGCCAAGATTGGCTTGGTTGTGAAATTTGTTGATGACAGGTGTACAGTCCATGATCTCTCAAATGGCGATGTGATTATTGCTTCTGGCATTTTATGTCGTTGGCTGTATAAGCTCATAGACTATGAAAGATCTGTGAATGATTCGGCATGTGCAATTCATGATTCTCAGGCTATGTCAGATGCAAAGCTTTGGCATGCACGCTTTGGTCATCTGAATTTTGCTAGTTTGTTACGCCTGCAGAAATCTGAAATGGTGTCCTCTTTGCCCAAACTTGAGGCACCTGGAAAACATGTTTGTGAAGGCTGTATTTTGGGCAAAATGCAGCGTTCTTCCTTTCCAAAAGATGGTTCAGTTCGGGCTACGCAGAAATTGCAGCTTGTACATAGTGATGTCTGTGGTCCTATGCAGACACCCTCTTTTGGAAATTACCTTTACTTCGTGACTTTCATTGATGATTTTTCCAGGCATGCATGGGTATATCCACTCAAAGCAAAGTCCGAAGTGTTCATGTGCTTCAAACAGTTTTTGGTTTTAGCTGAAAATCTGTCAGCATGTAAAATGGGCACCCTCCGTTCTGATCGAGGGGGGGAATATATGTCTTCAGATTTTAATGCATTTCTGGCTGAACGTGGGATAAAACACCAGTGTACAGTGCCGTATACACCTCAACAGAATGGAGTTGCTGAACGAAAGAACAGGTCACTCATGGAGATGGCGAGGTGCATGGTCAAAAGTCAGGCTTTACCACATAGTTTCTGGCTTGAGGCTGTCATGTGTGCAGCATATGTACTGAACAGGTGTCCCACTAAAGCGTTGCAGTCTATCACTCCATATGAGGCTTGGCATGACCGTAAGCCATCTGTTGCTCATCTGCGTGTTTTTGGTTGTTTGGCATATGCATTAGTGCCTGAACAACATCACAGAAAATTGGATGATAAGGCAGTAAAATGTATTTTTGTTGGGTACAGTTCTGAAAGTAAAGGCTATCGTCTGTATCATCCACAGACTAAACGCATTCTGGTTAGCCGTGATGTTGTCTTTGTGGAAGATGCTATTCAGCCATTGCTTTCATGTACTAAGGAGACATCTGTTAGCTCCAAAGACATGTATGATACTTTGATGCCTCTTTTTACAGGTGGACAGGCTAGTGCTGGTCCTAATGAGGCAACTTCTCAGCCTTTGCAGGTTTCATATGATGATGCAGATCATTCCATTTCTGATGCAGATTTACATGATGCACTTGTTGATGAGAGAGCTGATATTGAGCAGGCAAAAACTATGCCAAAATGGTTGGTGCAAACTTTGCGTGACAGCAAATTAGATGCACCTTTGTCATATCGTACTCGTTCAGGCTCTCATAGTGCCTCCTTTGCATCAGATTGCTATGCTATGGCTGCATCTAGTCTCTGTGATGAGAATGAGCCTGTTTCTTTTGATGAAGCACAAAATTCAGAAAATTGGATGGCTGCTATGCAATCTGAATATGATGCTATAATGAAGAATGGTACATGGTCTTTATGTGACTTGCCTCCTGGCAAGAAGGCCATTGGCACTAAGTGGGTATACAAGCTGAAGCGTAAACCTGATGGTACAGTTGACAGGTATAAGGCTAGGCTTGTTGCAAAGGGTTATGCGTAGGAAAGAGGCATTGATTTTGATGAGACCTTTGCACCTACATGCCGTATGACTACTGTTCGGAGCATTTGTGCACTTGCAGTCCATCATGGTTGGAATGTACATCAGTTGGACATTAAAACAACATTTCTGAATGGTGAGTTGCATGAAGAAGTGTATGTTTTTTAGCCCCGTGGCTTTGTGCAGAAAGGGCATGAAAACCAGGTGTGCAGGTTAAAGAAGGCGTTATATGGTTTAAAGCAAGCACCACGTGCTTGGTATGAGAAGATACATGCCTATCTGATTGCACATGGTTTTGAGAACAGTCCAACTGAAAGCACCTTATATGTTAAGCGTGCTAATGATGTGCTTCTGATCATTGTTGTCTATGTTGATGACATGCTGCTCACTGGTCCTATTGAGACACATATTGCTGATTTTAAGGCTGATTTGCATGCCTCATTTGAGATGTCTGATTTGGGGCATTTGCATCACTATTTGGGCATTCAGTTTATGCACGTTGATGGTGGAATGGCTTTGTGTCAAACGAAATATATTGACACATTATTGCAGCGTTTTGGACTTGAAGACTGTAAGCCTATTGCCACTCCTATGGAGACAGGTTTACGATTGAGTCTTCATGATGCTGGAGATGCATTTGATGCTGTTCTCTATCAGCAGGCTGTTGGATGCTTGATTTACTTATGCATTACTCGGCCAGATATTCAGTTTGCTGTCTCACAGATGAGCAGGTTTATGCATTGCCCAGGAGTCACGCATTGGAAAGCGGTTAAGCGCATCTTTCGCTACTTGAGTGGTACTCGACTACTTGGGTTGTTTTATCCCAAGGGGGGATCACTACCGCCAGATTTGCATGCTTTTTCTGACTCAGATTGGGCTGGTTGCTATGACACTCGTGTGTCCACCAGTGGTTTTTGCTTCATGCTTGGTAGCTCATGTATATCTTGGTTGAGCAAGAAGCAGCCTACTGTGGCCACTTCCAGTTGTGAGGCTGAGTATAGGGCAGCTTTCACAGCGACTGTTGAGTGTGTGTGGCTCAGACGCCTTATGGCTGATTTGGGTGTTGGCCAGTCTTCTGCCACCACCATCTTCACTGACAGTCAGAGCGCATTGGCAGTTGCGAGGAACCCTGTGTTCCATGCTCGCACTAAGCACATTGAGGTGCATTATCACTATGTCAGGGAGAGGTTCTCTGCTGGGGAGATCAGCTTGGCATATGTGCCCACGCAGGAGAACATTGCAGACCTTTTCACGAAGGCTGTGCCTAGGGAGAAGTTTGAAGCTTTCCGCAAAGCTTTGGGCTTACTTCCTTTTGTGGAGTGATTTCCACATAGCTTGGCACTTCCTTATACATGAGTGCCAGCTCCTTGTTCACCGCATCACTCCCAGGGGGGATTTGTTGATATATTTAGGTAGTGATGTGTGTGAACACTCTAGGACTGTCGGGGCACTTTTTTTCCTCTTTAGGAGGTTTTTTTCCCCCGGCTTGTATATACGCCTATTGCCCTAATGGGCTACTTATCTTTGTACATTCTCTAGTAATACATTCAGTCTTGTGTGTTGTGCTCCAAGCTTCTTCTTCTTCCTTGTGCTGTTCGCGTGCTTCCGCAGACGTCTAACTCCAACAGACAAGCCCCAGAGGACGGCGTCAAATCCCAGCAGTGGAAAGAATTCATGATTTGTCACGCTAATCTACTGAATCAACGAGAGCAAGCGGCCATCCAAACGTACACATGCCGCCACAAAAAGCCTGTCGGGGACGATAGAGTTCAGGAGGAGGGACGTGTAGAGGGACAATCAAGCAAAAAGAAAAGAAGAAGGAAATCAAAGTCCAAAACTGCTCATTAAAGATCAAAAGAACCACTCTCTGCACAGAGCCCTGCAGGGGCACACACACCAAGGAAAAGCACGCAGCCGGAAGGAGGAACCAGGGCCAACAAGTATCCATGAAGAAGTGCAAGAAGATATCAGGCGGTTCCATAGCCATGAGGGTGCTTCAACCTCTTGAGCAATAGAAGGTTCAGATCAAGGCTTAAGAGCTACATCCTCATATGTCTACTAATGGCGTGCGTGGCAACCAAATTTAACACGCAAACCAAATGCATCAGGCCTAGAGGATGTCAAGACAAATATCGAAAAGGGCCTTTAAAACGTAATGCAAGACTGATGAACTGGCAAAACTGACCAAGGGAGGTGTGCGATGACACAGACAAACAAGAAGTAAAGCCTGTCAAGGGACGATAGAGACAAAGAGGGGGAGAGTGTTGCAGAGCAAAGGAGCATATGTGAAGAGCCCCAAAATGTTTAAATTAACGGGCACAATTTTCCTTCTTCAAGGTCTCAGAGAATTCCTTGAAAACCATGTAAATGCACTAGAGGAGTCCTCTAGTTGCATAACCCCAACTTGTTCTAAAATACCCTTTGTAAAGTGGTAGGAAATTTACTTTCTTGGAATAAAGTGCCGGTCTCTTGTGTGAAAGGACCAAACTTAGGGCACATGTATATAAGTCACTTTCTGACTCTTTGTAGAGACTTTTGGCCATTGTGAAGAAGGAGCTCTTCAGAAATTTCGAATTTGTCTCTTCCTTTCAGATTTTGATCCTCTTTTTGGTCTTGTATGTGTGTGTATTGCTTGAACTGTGTGTGTAGTACTGTTGTCTACCCCTCCCCATTGATTTTGAGCTACTGTAGTGTGTGTGCGAACTAGTAGGAGTTGTGGCGTGAGGGAGAGCACTTCCCGCCATTCACCATTTTGGCCATAACTTGAAGCAGATTTATCAGAATCGAGTGAAACCACTTCCAATAGATGCGTTTCGTCAAGAGCTTCGAAACGAGTACCCTATTGCCTATATTCGGAGTTTTGGAGCTGGGAGAAATCCTTGATTTTCTGAAAATTGTTGTAAGAGGTATCGTGGCAGACACTTTCAGCATTTCAGTGAGTGTGAGAGGTGGATTAGTCTTTTCTCATGCATGCAAGCTTTGCCAGTTCATTTTCCATCACGTGTGCACACGTCTTCATACACTTGGTTAGGTCGTTCGATCGGATTGACATTTAAATGTGTGTTAATTTCCCACTATACGCACTTGTGTGGCAATTGAGGTACAGTCTCATTGGCACAAGTCCTTGAGTCTTCATGACACAAGTACACAGCAATGCACCCAAATATTTTGCAATCGTCCAATGAGGGTCTCCTACCATTCCATGCTTCATAGGGTGTCATACCATCCAAGGATTTGGATGGGAGCCTATTGAACAAGTAGGTGGCTGTGGAAAGAGCTTCTGCCCATAGGTAATTAGGTAACTTCTTCTCATTTAAAATAGACCTAGTAGCTTCAACAATTAACCCATTCCTTCTCTCTCCCACTCCATTCAATTCAGGAGTGTATCTTGTTGTTACTTCCCTCTTTATGCCTCTGTCCTGTAGAAATGAATCAAATTCATGTGAAAAATACTCACCACCTCCATCTTATATGATCTTCTTCAAGATCCTTCCTGCTTGGTTTTCAACTAGTGCCAAGTACTTCTTATGTAAATACCTCATCCTTATGCTTCATGAAATAAAGGACTGTCCATCTACTGTAATCATCAATAAATGAAACATAGTACCTTGAACTTGAGATGGATGGATCTTTGCTAGGACCCCACACATCAGTGTGTACAAGCTCCAAATATTCTTCATGAATGTATCCTTTCCTGTTGAATGGTTACCTGTGAGCTTTTCCAAATTGGCATGCTCCACATTTGTATATTGCATGTTTCTTGCTCACATTGGGAATTCCAAGCACACTTTGATCCCTACACATTTGCTTCCGAGTTCTTTCTCCTATGTGTCCTAACGTTTTGTGCCATATTTCTAGCGCAGATAAGGTTTGATCTCTATAACTGAATAATGCTATGTTCCTTGTGTCTTCAATCTCAAATGTGAATAATCTACCAAACTTCTCACCTTTAGCAATCCTCTTGAAGCCTTGTTGATAATAATGGAGTGCTTTCTATTACTCAAGGAATCTCTCAGAATAGCTCAAAACTTAACAATCTAACCTCAAAAATGAGCTCTCTAGCTCTTTTTATAGTTTCTGACTAGCTTTGGCCCTGTCCAAACGTAGTGTCTAACCTAGTTAAAAAATAGGTTCTAGGGCTTCTTTGAGGGCTCAAACGGAATCTAAAAATTATGAAAATTGGCACATACATATTGCTAATACTCCTCAAGCTTGAAGAATCCTCGGCTTGCACAAAATGGAGTCGGAATAATAAAAAATGGTATTTACATTGGTGTGAAGTGACTAAAATCACTATTTGGAAAATATTTCTCCTTGAAAAATTATGTGGCCTACTTGCCGCATCTTCATTGAGTGCTCTACCTACTTGGTCTTGCTTGGCTCTCCCTTCGTTTTGATTCCTTTTGGTGGCTTCCCTATCTTGTAAGGCCCTGATTGCCCTAGTTGCTACCAACACCCCCCCCCCTCTCTCGCGTCTATCATCCCTAATAGGCCCTTGTTGTTGAGAGTGCTTGACGTAATACTCAACAACATCGGTGGCAAAGTGATGTTCTTGTATGCATAGGGCTCGTGCCAAGTCTATCATCATTTGATCCCAATCAATTGGACTTGGAATGTTCGGATGTGGCAAGCCTAACTGATCTACATGTATGGCTCTTCGCACCACAAAGAGATGTAATAAATGTGTTGGTCTGGGAATGAAAATTTCGGAATGATATTTGTAGAACCCGATAGAGAACATTTCTTCAAAAGTCTACTTGTAGCAAGAAGGTAGATATTTGATTCGTATATGCCATGCATATATTGTGTCAACGGACAGGTTTTGGCTGATGTCATATAGTGAATGTTGGTTGCCTTTAGAAAATCCAGGGGCTGAAATGTATGGAGCTTGAATCTTTTGAAAGGTCTTGAATACTACCATCATGAGCTCAAAGATCTACATACACATCTGTGCAGCAATGTCTGGTACATTCTTTAACCATGTAGACCAATGTCATATGGTGGAGGTCATATAGGCAATAGTGGGGGGTCCTCTGGGTGGAGCAAAGGATGGATAGTTAGCCCAATCTAAACACGCTTTATTGTTGTGGACTTTAATTGCGAAAGCTTGTCAGCATTTACGACGGATAACGAGGCAATAACATGGGTTATATTTAATATAGAGTGGCATGGTTGCCCATGTGCGCATCATTTTAGGGTGGTCCATTAACAGTCACTCATGCCAATTAGGTTGAAAAATAGAGCCTGCTTGTGCCTCTTCTGGTGGATCATTAGGTTCAAACTGAGTAGCAAATGTTGGTTCTTTCCCTGTATGCCTTTTAATCTCTACATTATAAGCGGCTAACAATACAAAATAAGTCATGTATTGCTTCTTGGATGTGGAAATGAGCCATTGATGAGAGAGGTTTTGAAAATAGGTGGACTTAAGGATAGTGTCTTCCAAATTGGAGAGCGACTTGATTTGTAGAGCTACTCTATCATCATGGGTTTGTTCTATCTGATCTACTCTCTTTCGCCAATCTGGTGCATCTATCTCAAAAGTGTCTTGACCCTCGACACTGACACATCCTCTAGGTATGGGCATCAGTTCATATGGTTCTTCAAAACTCTCCTCGACAAGAGTTTCCACCACTGTTTCGGGTCTTGGTTCTTCAGTTGGAGAGGGTGGCCTTTCATAAGGTAGTAGGCATGCTTGTAGTTCTTCAACCTATTTCCTCAAGGCTTCCAGTTCTTTTGTAGGCTGAGGGAGAATGGTCATCTACGGTTGAGATGTGTTAACATTGGCTAGCTGCTTCCTGAGGTCGGCACATTTTCATTCTAGGTTTTCATAAGACTCTAAAAAGTTGGCATGTTCCTCAAGAAGTATCCTTATGACTTCCAATGGAATAGCTTGATATTTTGTAGGACTAATCTCTATACATGAGGTCCCTTCCATAGCAGCTTCAAGATTGTCCTGGTTTTGTTGTTGCAATCGCTTGTTCTCTTCCAATGCTGCAGATATATGGTTCCATAGAAGACCAAGATTTCGTCGTATTTTGGCATTGGTTAGATTTTGCGCTTGGAGCATGTTCTCCAGTTCTTTGACTACTTGATCATCCACATTTAACATTTTCAACTCCATTTTTGTGTGAGCCTATTGTAAGGTGGTGTATTCTGCTAGGAGTGTTTGGTTGTCAACCTCCAGACCGATGACTCTTGCTTGTAGTCTGTGCAACACTGCCTGAAAGGCAGTATTTCGCTCTTCCAACCGTTGGTATTCTTATTGTAGTTGAGATGCATACTGAACGATTGTATTGAATATATTATTTATAGTATGAGATGCAAGGGGAACGGTGTGGAGTGCAGAGGGACTGGGAATGGGGATGGGAATGGTGGATGTCGTATCTATCGAAGAGGTGGGTGTAGGTAAAGTTGGTGGTAGAGGAATGGGGGATGGTGGAAAGATGGGGGGGAGGGGGGGGGGAGAGGTGCTCTAGGTGGTGAAATGTCCATGGGGTCAGATAGTGCGAAGCGTGTAGGAGCTACCATGTATGTGCGTATGGTAGGTGAAGTGAGTGTGGTGTCTGTGTATAGTGAAGTGGTTGTGAGTGTCTGTGAACCTGGCATATGCGTAGCAGGAGCACGAATGAATTGTTCCATGAATGATATTTAATGGGATGGGGCTATGGTGGCGATTGAGGTATAGGGGAACATGGATGAGGCAGGTGGGAAGTATGGATCCCTCAAAAGGGGGATGTGTGAATATGGGTAAACAAGAAAACCTAGATTACCTTCTATGAGCCTTGGGTATCCTTCTATGCTAGGTATTAGTGGGAAATGATGGGTTTGATGGGCAAAAATGGTGAAGTGAAAAGAGGGTTGGTAACGGAAGAAAAGAAGGAGGCATGAGATGTTGGTTATCGAAAGGAAAAGGATGTTGATGAGTCTAGGGTTTTTCGATCGCCTTTGGCAAAGGAGGGAGTTCCATGTGATTCTTGATTCCTTTGTTGAGAATGACCTCCTTCTACATCACAGACTTTTGGACAAGAACAACATCTTTATCTTCGTGTGTACTCCTAGAAGGACTAGGATTTGGTGACTTTCCTAGTTCCTTGAGTGCCTGATTTTCTAGCTCAATTGTGATGCGGTTTTGATCCAGCCACACCTGAGAAGTCCACTTCTCAGGTTTAGGTTGACAACATGATTATAGGTCCATTCTTGACCCAAGATAAGAGGTTTCGTGAGGTCCTCATCTTGACACACTAGTACCTTCACTGACATAAGAACATCTTGAATGTAGATGGTAAGTTCCACCTCGCCCATGCAAGGGGTTTCCACACCTCCCAATCCTATGAGATATGCTTCTATAGGATTGATACTTGATTCCAATTCTTGATAGTAAGAAATTTTAACTGCACTAGTGGCTACACCTGAGTCAATCAAGGCTCTTACAGTCCTCGCACTCTCTCCTTGTCCTACCTCTAGGGTCACAAAAGATCGTCAGTCAACTATTCTATGGGAACATACACATGATGCTTCGCACATGGCCATGTGATATCTTGGGGCTTCATAATCATTTTACCTAGCTTGATCTCTACCCTCTCTTCTCAATTTCATTCATCGGATGCATTTTAAGGCTTCTACATGTGCTTCTTCTTGAACTCGTTTTTCCTCTTCCTTATGTTTCTTGGCAGTGTTGAGTTGATTAAGCATTTCCTTAGTGAGAGGTTCTTGATATAATTTGACTATGCATCCACTGATGAAACTAAGTAGGATGTCACCTTCTAGGATGGCTAATTAGACTGCTCCACTTGTTGATATTCTACTAATAATCATTGGTCTGTAGCCTCACTTTTCCAACTTTCATGCATGTTGGTTCAAGGTGTACGCCAAAACTAAGTCTCCTGCTTTCAAGCCTTTATCCTTCACAAGGGCATCAAAATATGCCTTTTGCCTTTTCTTACCAGCATAAATTCTTATTGTTGCTCTCAATCTTGTTTCACCTAAGCATTCCAGATCAAAGATTCTTGATGAGAGCTCATGGCGAGTCCATTGATGCTCGTGCTACTTTTAGTGTAAGTATCAAGAAGTCTAATGGTAGAACTGCATTTTGGCCTAATACCATTTGAAAGGGTGTGGCTTGGAGTACCATTTTATAGGCAACTCGATATGCCCAAACAACATGATGTAGCTATTTGTCCCAATCAGGGCATTTATTATTCACCAATTTTCTCAACACATTAGATAGAATCTTATTGATGGTTTCAACTTGGTCATTGGCTTGTGGGTGATATGGAGCCAACTTCTTGTGAACCACCATTAATTCTTGTGATAAGTGTTCAATGACCTCATTCAAGAAATGGGTGCCACGATCGCTTACCAATTCTATAGGCAAACCATATGTTGTAAATATATTCTCAAATAGGAACTTGGTTGTGGTTTGCGCATCGTTCTTTCTTGTTGCCTTCACTTCCATCCATTTAGTTAGATATCTATGAGTGCATAATCTAGGGCTTCTTGCTCTAGACTACATCATCTGGCCAATGTCATCTCTTGAGGGAATGTTTTTGTCCTCAAAAAGTCTACCAAATATTCACTCCAATCTAGCACTAAAGACACCTGGTATAGGGTGGGATGTTCCACTGATGGTCTAATACTGAAGATTGCGCATTCCTTGCATAAATTGTGGACATCTGCTTCCATTATTGGCCAATATACCCCTATCCTTTGTAGCGTTTGTAGGGTTTGATGTTTGGAGTGATGTTGCTTTAGTGCACCTAAATGTGCTAAATGCAACCATTTTGCATGCTCATTGTCATCTACACAACAAGCTAGTACCTTGATTGGTGTGCTTATACATACTTCCTGCTAGTATATGGTATTTTTGAGATCTCACCAATTCTTTATCTTTAGCTTTCAATATGGGATGCTTGGGTCCAAAGGTTAGAACATGCACTATACGTTTAGCTCATTAAGGAACTACCTCTAGATTGAACAGGTAAGCATTAGGAAAATCATGTGATACTCCCTGAGGGGACACTCCTGAAGTTAGTCTAGAAAGGTGATCCACCCTAAGGTGAGTCCTACCTTTCCTAACCACTACTTCAAAGTCATATTCCATTAGTAAGAGGAACCATCTTACTAACGACAAGTATTGCAAGGTTTGTTCACTAGATATAATAGTGCTTCCTGATTAGTAAAAAATTTAAACTTATTTGCAAGCAAATAATGTCTAAACTTCTTAACTGCATATACCATGCATAATCCTTCTCTCTCAGTAGTGGTATAATTTTGTTCAACCGCATTCAATTGTCCACTGGTGTAAGCAATGGGAAGATCCATATTACCTTCACCAATAGGTTGTGCTAACACACACCCAATAGCATAATTGGATGCATCCACATGAACATGAAATGACTTGTTTCAATCTAATGTAGTCAAGATTGGAGCTAAACATAATCGTTGCTTAAGCTCTGTTGAAGCTCAAAGTCAAGGACAAAGCATGGAAGCACATCAAAAGGTGGACACACAAGGAAAGGGAGCAAGTAGGGAGCTCCAAGAAGTGTATGTCAAATTTTCAGAAGAATCCCCTACAAAAATAGTGATTTTCATCACTAAAAACAATTGTAAATACCATTATCTATTTTTATAACTCCATTTTGTTCAAGCCGAGGAGTCCTCGAGCTTGAGGAGTATTAGAAGTACCATCGTACCAATTTTCATATTTTTTAGACTTCGTTTGAGCCCTCAAATAAGCCCTGGAACCTAATTTTTAACTAGGCCGGACACTAGGTTTGGACAGGGCCAAAACTAGTCAACAAACTATAAAAAGAGCTAGAGAGCTCATTTTTGGGGGTTAGCTGGTTAGAGATTAGAGCTTTTGTAAGAGAACTCTTTGGCAATCAAAGCTTTCCATTGTTCCTCTCTTTGATCTTACCTTGTGTGTGTGTGTGTGTATGTGTGTGCATGCTTGTGTGTGCTTTCTCTCACACACTTGTGCCTTCACTTGCTCGTGGTCTTCATACCGGTCCTCACGTCTCCGCGGATTGACAAGTAAAGGAGGTGGTGCTTACGCTTGAGCTACACCAAATTTTGGCATCGTTGCCGGGGACGATGAACATAGTAGTTGGTTGCAACAAGCTCATGAAGGATTGCTAGGAAATCATTATTCTAAACAGCGCACATTACAAAATCTGAAACGTTTAGGAGTGTATTGGCCTAGCATGGACAAAGAAATACATGAGTGGATTAAGAATTGTCCAATGTGCAGAGAGAGACCACCAGTGGAGCATGCTACCCTTTATCAAGTGTCATTCATTCCAGATTGGAGTGCTCCATTGGTAGAGTTTATGAGGTCGGGAAGATTACCTAGAGAGGCCAGTATAGCAAGAAGACGAAGCATGGAACAAGAGGCTCAAGGCTATGCCTTAGTAGGAGAGAACCTATACCGAAGAGGCAAAGATGGTTACTTAAGACTGTGCGTTCATGAATCAGACTATTTAAAGGTCTTAGAGACTCCACACAGTGGTGTTGTAGGTGGACATTTTGGTCCTGACCGAGTGATCAAGACCATTCTATTCTCAAGACTTTGGTGGCCCACTCTTCATATGGATGCACATACCTATGTGAAGAAATGTGACACATGCCAACGTGCACAATATCCAGTTAGAAAAGACGAGATGCCTTTGAGGCCAATGATGGGAGGGTGTGCATTTTCGAAGTGGGGCATATACTTCATAGGTCCTATTAACCCCCCAGCCAGAAACTCCTATGCAGAATATATTATTGTAGCCACAGATTACCTTACAAAGTGGGTAGAAGTGAAAGCCACAAGAAAGAATGATGCTCAGACTACGGCTAAGTTCTTATTCGAGAAGGTGTTCACGAGATATGGACTACCAATAGAGTTGGTGAGCGATAGAGGCACACACTTCTTGAATAAAGTCATTGAAAATCTTCTCCAAGAATTCTTGGTGATACATAAGAAGTCTGCCCCCTATCACCCACAAGCTAACGGACAAGCCGAGAGTACCAATAAGATCCTTTGTAACATATTGACAAAATTGGTAAATAATAAACGCTCTGATTGGGACAAACAACTTCATCATGTTGTTTGGGCTTACCGAGTTGCCTACAAAACGGTACTCAATGCCACCCCATTTCAGATGGTCTTTGGAGAGAATGCGGTGCTACCACTGGATTTCTTAATCCTTGCTTTAAAAGTAGCACAAGAGCATGAGTGGAATGGACATGAATTGTCATCTAGGATCTTTGATCTAGAACGCTTAGGTGAGACAAGGCTACGAGCGGCTGCAGGCATCTACGCTGCAAAGAAAAGGCAAAAGGCATACTTCGATGCACACATTAAGGATAAGGGACTGAAAGAGGGAGATCTAGTGTTGGTTTACACACTAAAACAACATGCCCGTAAGTTGGAAAAACGAGGATATGGACCCATGATCATTAACAGAATTTCCACTAGCGGCACGGTTCAGTTGGCCACTCTAGAAGGAGATATCTTGCTAAACTATATTAGTGGATGTAGAGTCAAGCCATATCAAGAACGTCTTACTGAGGATATGCTAATGAGACTCAACACTGCTAAGAAGCGAAAAGAAGAAGAGTTAAGAGTGAGAGAAGAAGCACAAGCAGAGGCCAGAGAGCGTATTAGGCGAAATAAGTTAAGGCGATTAGGCCTAGATGTCAACTCAAAAGCCCCAAAATATCACATGGATATGTGCCAAAAGTCAGGCATAGCGACTTCTCAAGTCATTGACCGAAGACCCTATGTGACCATAGAGATAGGACAAGGGAAGGGTGCAAGGACGATGAAAGCATTGATTGACTCAGGTGCAGCAAGTAGTGCAGTTAGACTTTCCTACTGCCAAGACTTGCAGTTGAACATCAATCCCATAGAAGCTTATCTCATAGGATTGGGAGGTGTGGAAACCCCTTGTTTGGGCGAGGTGGAACTTCCCATCTACCTTCAAGATGTTCCAATGAAAGTCAAAGCGCTAGTATGTCAAGATGAGAGCCTTACAGAACCACTTGTCTTGGGACAAGATTGGATCTATGACCATGTAGTTAACTTAAACCTAAGAAGTCAAATTCTTCAAGTATGGGTACATGAACAATGCATTACATTAGAATTAGAGAACTGCATGCTCACAGATCATGGCACCACACACTCTCTTAGTTCTTCTAAGACTAATCATATGGAAGAAGATGTTGTATGTGTCAAAAGCTCTATGATGCAGAAGGAGTCAATCGTGGAAGAACAGGTTCGAAGACAGGTGGATCTTTCTTCTTCTCCAAAGACTCTGGTGACCACAGTAGTTCCACCACAAAGACAAACACAACTGTTCACGACAACTGCTAAAGCAAATAGAAAGACAACCTTCAACAAGAAAGTAGTTTTGGGCATGACGCAGATCTGGGTACGCAAAGGAGAGGAACCTCCAGCCTTGCCCTCACAAACCCCATCCAGACATCCAACCAGGCTAGACAAGGAAGGAAGAAGCTCGGACATGCTCAACCACAAGATTTTCGAAATATTTGGGTGCCTAAGAAATTAGTTGCAGCTCAACAAGGGCGATTACACATGTGGGTACCCAGGGAGCTCTTACGTCCGCAACAACCTATGCTCTCCCATATGCGAAAAGTCTCAACAAAGAAGCCAAGGCGAGGCAAAGGTGAGAACCAAACACCAAGAACAAAAGTGGAACAACTAACCTCTTCAACGCAAGTCAAACGACCAGCCACAGATGTATGGGTATGGAAGCCAAAAGCACCGGTAGGCCCCAGAGAACCAAAGGGCCAACCCCGAAGGATCCAACCCTCAAGAAACCATCCAAACATGAAGCAGCCAAAGGAGATCGCTACACAGTCGAAGACTGTTCTCAAATGGATCCCTATCAGGAAGAATGATCAACTGCCATCTCGAGATACAATGGATACCTTCAACAAAGATGGATTCAACATCTGCAAATGACATCAAGCCTCAACGAGCAACAACCATGTGCTCCTCGCACAACCCAGTCTTTTGCACCATTCAGGTCATGCATTTCCAAAGTATGCATTAATATAGGGGCACATTACATGGCCGTGCATAGACACATTGGAGAGTCCCATGCACAAGAGCACATTGACATACGTCAACTATTTTTTCTGATTCTAACATCCGTCTTCTTGTTTGGTGACATTGTTCAAATTAAAAAAAAAAAAAAAAACTTGTTCCTAGGCTTGGCTCTTGGAACATGAATGAGTCATGCTTAGTTGAAGGTGGAATTGTTGATTACTAGGCATTTATCAATTTGGATAGAACTGTGTCTCGGCTAGCAGATGATATTATTGTTGCCTTATCTGGTAGATGGCAAGCACTTGGCATGCTTAACTACTTCATGTACGAGAGCATCCAGGGAGATATGTGCAAGGGGTAGTTCCGGTACCCTGCAAATCTTTGTATGTATACTGGATGAGAAGACTCCTGCTTATGGTGAGCTAACGAGAATATGTGAACCTAAGCTTGGTGTAATTACCCAAGGTTTTTGTCAAAGAATATAAATAAATTCAATTCTCAGTATTTGGCAAACGTTGCTTTGAAAAGAGGAGACAGAACCAGGCACTCACGACACAATCTCATCAGTGGACCATCAACACGGACATTCATAAACAATGTTCCATCCCAAGGATTGAGTGTACAACATGACGAGATGAACATCGATCGACCTTCTTCATGGTAAGAATCTTTACTTTGGAAACATCATAACCATGATAGCTTAGGAAACCTCTTCGTCGGCATACCCTTGAGCACTTAGCTCAAGACCCCCAATTTTTTGCACCATATTTCTTCCAATGCATTTTCCAAGTAAGCATGCATAGGGCTACATTACAAGGCCGTGCACAAGGCACATATTTTCCTTAACCCATGCACGAACACACTTACCCATCATCCATTATGGGTTATGAGTACTTGGCATGACTACTATGAACATCATCCTTGGAAGATTTGAGGTCATCAACGGAGACTCACAACAACACAGTCATGCTAGAATCCAAGGAAGAATCACATACCAAGAGACTACAACTTGCAAAGACTCGCAGTAATAGATGAAGAACCAGACACATCTGGAAGTTAGACGACTTTTGTTCATACAGAAGGGACACTCCCTATCAAGGCACTACTTGGAACAACCACTACAACAAGGGTCTGTCAGGGACGACAGACTCGAGAGGGGGGGGAGTGTTGAAGCTCAAAGTCAAGGACAAAGCATGGAAGCACATCAAAAGGTGGACACACAAGGAAAGGGAGCAAGTAGGGAGCTCCAAGAAGTGTATGTCAAATTTTCAGGAGAATCCCTTACAAAAATAGTGATTTTCATCACTAAAAACCATTGTAAGTACCATTATCTATTTTTATAACTCCATTTTGTTCAAGCCGAGGAGTCCTCGAGCTTGAGGAGTATTAGAAGTACCATCGTACCAATTTTTATAATTTTTAGACTTCGTTTGAGCCCTCAAATAAGCCCTGGAACCTAATTTTTAACTAGGCCGGACACTAGGTTTGGACAGGGCCAAAACTAGTCAAAAAACTATAAAAAGAGCTAGAGAGCTCATTTTTTGGGGGTTAGCTGGTTAGAGATTAGAGCTTTTGTAAGAGAACTCTTTGGCAATCGAAGCTTTCCATTGTTCCTCTCTTTGATCTTACCTTGTGCGCGTGTGTGTGTGTATGTGTGTGCGTGCTTGCGTGTGCTTTCTCTCACACACTTGTGCCTTCACTTGCTCGTGGTCTTCATACCGGTCCTCACATCTCCGCGGATCGACAAGTAAAGGAGGTGGTGCTTACGCTTGAGCTACAAGCTCATTAAAAGAGTTTTCCCATTCGTTCATCCACTGAAAATTAGTCGAAAGGGAGTACAAAGGCTTTGCAATGATTGCATACATATGAATGAAATGTCAATAATAGCTGCAACGCCCCATGAAGGCTTGTACCTCCTTGACATTCTTTGGCCTAGGTAGCTCTACAATAGCTCTAACTTTCTCCTCGTCCATAGATATGCCATTCTTTGACACTATGTGTCCTAGAATCTTGCCTTGCCTAACCATATAAACACACTTTTTTGGGTTCAGAGAGACCTGATATTCTCTACATTTGTCAAAGATTTGTCTAAGCCCAGGTATATGGGTTTGTCTAATGTTGGAATGAGCGCAAAGATCATCAACATAGACCTCCAAGTTTTTATGCAAGAACTCTTTAAAGACATGGCACATCAGCCTCTAAAAGGTAGCTGGCCCATTAGTTAGCCCAAATGGCATTACTCAGAAAGCAAATATGCCCCACTCTATGGCAAAATCCATCTTACGCTGATCTTCTAGAGGAATGGCCATTTGATTGTAGCCAGAGAACCCATCAAGAAAGCAGTATACTTCCTTGCCTGCTACTCTTTCTAATAGATGTTTATTGATGGGAAGCAGATAAGTATCTCTAATAGTAGCTGCATTAACCTTTTTCAAATTAATGTAAACTCGAAACTTTCCATTCTTCTTGGGCACCACTACAATGGGGGATACCCATTTAGTGTGCTCAATCTCATAGATAAATCTAGCTTCTACCAAATGATCTATCTTTTCCTTGATCTTGGCTGCATAATTGTCATTATATGTGTGTGGCTTCTGCTTAGAGGGTTTGGCTTCTGAGGTCATGGGGATCATATGTGAGCATATGTCGGGGTCTACACCTTTTAGATCCTTGTAAATCCATGCGAACACATCTCTGTATTCTCTTAATAAGTCAATCAACTCTCTTTCCTCTTCTTCACTCAAGTCGTGTCCTATGTAGGTGCATCGTTCTTCACCTTCTTCTATTGTCATAATAATTTTCTTTGTGTTCTCTTTGTTGTCATAGGCCTCTCCTATGAGTGCTTCTTGTTTAGGCATTGTTATCAGGACTTTTCTATCCTCTATTTCATACTTCTTAAAGTTTTCAGCGACCTTGAACAAAGATTCTTCCTCATCTGGTGAGACTTTTTGTTTCTTTCTTTTCTTAAATTCATTCTTAATGGTTACTTGTGTGGTTAATCTCACATCATTCGTAAGCTCTCCTTGTCCTTGAGGGTGAGCTTCTATTTTTTATAGGTATTCTTCTTCAGATGCCCAAAAAGGATCCATAATAACTGACTCTAAATCTGAGGCACTCTCTTCTTCTAGTTCTTCCATGCTAGGCTTGCACTCTTCTAGAACCAAATCACACATTATAGGTTCTATTTTGAAAATCGAAATGTCATTACCCATCTTTATCACAGTGTGGTGTCCACTGTTTTTCATTGATGGATACATCCATTGTGGCTAGAATTTCAGCCCAACCATGAGGTTCAAACTCTTTGTCTAGAAACACTAAAGGTGCATAGGCTGGGTCTCCAATTGATCTTTGGGTTTCCTTTGCACCTACCTCTCTGGCATTTTCTCTTTTCTCTTCTTCTTCTACAACTTTACACATCCATAAGTGAGTGCCTTCATGCATCCATGAGGATCCTCATCCTATGGAATGCACTGACTGTATCATTTGTGGATCTATGGATGGGATTCCACTGTATGGGGGGCACATCTCTATGAGAATAATCCTTGGGATTGACTTTGGTTGTAACTCTTAAGTGTTTTAGATACAAGGAATTGGTTCCCCAATCTTGTACTACGTGCAACTATCTCATGAATGGTCTTCCCTAAATCATCGCATAGGCGTGATTTTTGCTAAAGTCACAGCAAAAGTATGTTCAAACATTGCACCACAAGTAGCTAGCAATCCTAAAGGTCTCTCTATGTGACCATCAACCATTTGCAATTTCATTCTTGTTGGCTTGAGTGTTGGTTTTCCCCAATGCTTCCATAGCAAAGTGGTAGCAATTGCAACTCCTGCACCTCAGTCCAAAATAGGCTTGGTTGTGTAACCCCGATCAGTGATAGGAAGATAGGTTTTTCCTTCATTCTCCTTTGCTCATGTCTTCTATCTTATCCAAGGGTATTTCTAGCACTGTCCAATGTGATACTACCTAGAAATGGGATTTGGCTACTTCCGGCACTTGATTTGCTATGCCACAATTCTAGCTTAACCTTGAATAGCTCTTCTAAAGTGAGATCGCACTGCAGTTTTGTATTCTTTACTACCTGCTTGTTCCTAGGTTTGTGTGAGTCTTGATTCCTTATCATGATCGTGGGTGCTCTCATACAAGTAGACTCCGCTTCCCATGGGCCTATGAAATCTTGTGGGAATTGATCATGCAGATCATCCACAAGTTCAATGGGAGGAGGATTTTCACTTTCTTTAGCCCACTTCTCTTCTTGAATCTCTCTTAGAAATTCTTGGGAGTACTGATTCATAGAAGAAGAGGTGTCTGGCTCAGTGGAATTAGGCACATAAGCTTCCTTCGGAGGAAGGATTATTCTTTCACTTCTAGTATTACTCGCCTATAATGTAGTTTGTTTTCTTGACTCAGTTATCATTCTTTCCAATCTTTCTAATAATCCATCAAAGTGTAACTGAGCTTTGGCTGAACTAGAGTAATTGAAGAGGCGACTGGCTTCAAACATGGCTTGAGCCAATTCTACCATCTTAGCACAAAGCTTAACTCATTCCATCTCTAGATCAGCTCTGGGGTAGCACTTTTCATGATATATCACATTTGGCCCTTCTTGGATTCTGGCTTGATATGCTTTAAGCATCATGTCTAGGTCCTCTAGAGCGGGATCAACTAGGACTGATCCTACCCTAGGTGGTGGTGGAGCTGTATGAATCCGGTTAGAAGGTGGTGGATTGGAAGGTGATGTGGATGGTGGTGGTGGTGGTATGAGAGAGTGCATTTGAGATATGAGTTCAACTATTTTGGCTTTTGTTTCTTTTAAGCTTTCCTCTAGCTCACTCATCTTCTTAGACCATTGTCTCTTCATTCTCTCATGACTATCTTTCTAGGCTCTAGTCCTTTTCTTTGTTATACTCTCAGTCTCACTCATTTTGAAATTCTTTTCTTGACCTAGGCCTTGGTTTTGCTGTATTGCTTGAGCTCTAGTGTCCACTTGCACTTGGGTAGTGGATGTCACACTTCGAGTGGAATCTGCTACTAGCCCAATCACATTGATAGGAATGATCTTTAGTCCATTGTTTGGGTTCTTAGGACAATCCCATAGGAGGTGATCCTTCCCACAATCTGGACAAAAACCTTGGATTGTCACTCATTGGGGCTGCACGGGTGCAAGTATAGGGCAATCACGAATGAAGTGATCACCTTGACATCTATAGCACACTCCTCTAGGTGCTAGGGGTCTCATCTGTCTAGGTTGGGGCCTACCATTAGGATTTGCGTACATGAAATTAGTGTATTTGGGCTCCCCACTAGATTCACTAGGGTCTTTGTAATAGTATTTTTCATTATGCTTAGGTGACTACATATAGTAAGCATGTGGGCTATCTACATGAGTCGAGTCAAGACTGTGATCATTCAGGTCACTTTCTGAAAACAATGGTGATACTAGCACTAAGGCTCTGTTCAAATTTTCTTCAGCGGCTGCATACATCACTAGAATCACATTAGCTAGAGTAGGAGGTTGTTGAACTAACATAGGCTGAGGCCTTTGTTGAGCCTGGTAGGGTGGTTGGTAGGGTTGCTGGGGCCTACCATATTGGTGCAGTGGGTACTGGTTTTGGTATCTCCCATGTTGTGGATACGGTTGTGGATAATTTTGCCTAACTGCTTGCTTGTTATATGGGAAATCTTGTGTACTATGGTTAGTGTATCTCCTCTCTATAGTGTAGTATTGGCTATTAGGGTTCACTTGGGGTTGAGCCATAAATGTACACACATTAGCCATATGGTCTCCTCCATAGGTATAACACCATTTCAAAGGGGAAACTCTAGGGATCTGTTTGCTAGAGACTCCTAATTTCTGAGCTACCTTCTCTGCAAGTTCCTCTATAGATGTGGACTATTTGGAAGTGACACTAGTAGAGCTATCTGAATCTTTATAGATTTTTGAGAGCTCTAATTCCTGCTCTAGATTATCCTCAATGTCTATGCACGTACGTACACACTCTTCTATGGATCTAGGGTCCTTCAAGTACACATAAGATCTTAATTTGGTACTTAACAATCCATCTAGGAATAAAGTTAGGTGTTTGGTTGGAGTGGGTAACTCTGGAACAGGGCATCTCTCTAGGTATTGCCCAAACCTTCTTCCTACAAGTCTGACTATTTCTTGAGGTGTTTGTTTAAATCTTTGTATCAGGGAAGAGGTGTTGTGTCTGATGCCACTCTTAGAAAACTCCATGATGAAGGCTTGTAGCAATTGGTCTATGTTTCTGAATTGCCTCTCATGTAGTTGTTGAAACCACATAAGAGCAATGTTCTTGAGGGTTAGACCAAAAGCGTTGTATTGTGTGAATAGGTCATCAACTTGCTCAACTGTCAATACTTGCCTAAATTTTTCCACATGATCATAAGGGTCTCCTGTACCATTGAGATAATTCTTCATACACTTGACCAATTGTGTGGGCGTTAAGGTCCTCGTGTGTTCTCTAGGTCTTGTTAGAGGGGATTCCTTTGCAATTCTTTGATTTCTTGGGTCTCTATGTCTCTCGTTTTTCCATTCTTTCCATCTCAGTTCTCATTCTCTCTCTTCCTATTGGGTTAGCAAAGCTTACTTTGGGCCTATCTCTACTCTTGTCCCTTTGAGCTCCATGAACTTGAGATGTTCCATCTCCTTGGTGACCATAAGAGACATTAGATCTTGGTTGGGGAAAAACAAATTCACCCTTCCAAGTGTAGGCATGCCTACCATGCTTGAGACTACAAAGACCCTTTCTAAAGTATTGTCCAAGTAGGTCACTTTGCCTAGGGTATCACGATCTTTGAATTCATATATTGTAAGCATTCCCACTTCATTAGGCTAGCCGGGTTTATACCTCCAAAAAGCCTCGTCGGTCTCTCGGTTTAGGAACAAATCTATGCTCTTATTGTCTTGGGGAACCCATTCTGGAGTAATTATTCTAGTCATAACTGATTTGCCTCGAGGGGTCTTTGGCTCTCTTCCTAAGTTTCCTTGCTCTATGTCACATATGTCTATCTGTGGAATTACATTACCAAATTCATATGTTCTATCTGGCTGGTTGGTGACTACATACATAGTTCCTTCTTTATCAAGGTATGAACCATTTTCAAATTTGACTACTGGATATTCTAGTCCAATGGGTTGATTTGGGTTTTTAATCTAGATAACAGATCGTCCCAAACCATCCTCATAGATGTGAGCACCTAATTGATTGGTCCTAATGTATTCTAGTTGAGTCTTGTAAGGTCCTTCTCATTTTTCTAGGTACACCACTCGTGAGCTACCTACGGGTCTCTCCATGCTAAATGACATCTCAGAGTCACTCGTTTTTTAACTTAATGCATATGGGTAATCCACTGAATTGTGGGGCCCAAGACCTAGCAGTATAATTGACACTAGCTTTAGAGGATCAGAGGCTTTGTCTGTCCCATCCTAGATATCTTCCTCACCTAAGGTTCATAAGCATTGGTGGTTATCCTAATTCTTCCCAATACAACCTCGTTGCAAAGTCCTTTTGTATTAGTTCCTTGTTCTTTTTAATTTCCTTAGGATGTCACTTCTTGTCCAATGGTTTTTGTCGTGAAGAACACTTGAGTTTTATTGCACTTGAACGTTGATCGCTTGATTTATTTACTTTCACCTTAGATTTTATGGTAGAAGTAAATTATTTATGCTTGCACTTGAGAAATTAGGGTTCTTATACTTGCTCATTCTTAACGTCACCTTAATTGATCAAAACCTTTATCTGTACTTAGCCTAAGCTAGGAATTGATAGAGGGGGTTGAAAATGATCCAATGTCAAGTTGCTTATCCCTTACTCATGCTTGAGTGCTCAAGACAATGATTCTCAAGCTTGTAGTACTCTCATGATTAGGGCGCCCTTTGATGCTCTCAATGGATGTGTAAAAGTCCCAAAGTTAGCTCAAGATTTAAATTCAATTGTCATAACAAACCATATCCATTCATGTAATTCACAAACCCGATTTTGCTTTGTTTTTATGAAAACTCCCTTAGAGATCCCTCAACTTTCTCACCCATGTGGAAGGTCAAGTATCTATACCATATCTATATATTTTTGTGGATTTGAAACGAGCTTTCCAACGAGCTCAAGATCACTCCAATTGGATTTTGTATGAGAAAGTTATGTCTGTTTAGGGTTCTAGGGGTTAAAACAGGCAATCAAGCAAACACGATTTCTCAAAACTTTTACTTTGGGGCCTCACAATTGTTGGTGCAGGACAATCAACAAGTGAAGTTTTGGATGAAGAATTGAAGTCAAGGACTGAAGAAAGTTTGACCACATTTGTAACACCCAAGAAATCTATGTTCATGCTCTCTGTGTTCTGTGTTTTTCTGCCAAGGCTTACAACTAAGGTGGCGATGAAGGCATAGACCTTAGCATACCTTTTCATCTAAGTCACTAAAGTCACCATTGGCGTCTTTGGTTGCAGGTGAGGAAGGACCTCAACGATCAAGGAAGACGGAGGTTCCTCGTACTTCTTGGGAGGTCACCCATCCCAGTACCATTCCCTCTAGATCTCCCTTAACCATCAATCCCTTGCCACTAAGCTATACTCTTGTAGTGTTTGAAGAAGGGGGAAGAGTAATTTTGATATTACGTTGAACATGTTTTGGGCCTCAAATCTTCATTCTTTGCTTTTAAATCCTATTTTGAAGCATTTTTGGGGTGGTTCTTGGAGCCATTTGGAGTTGTTGGCAATAGCCAGAGGCATAGAAGACGCGGAAGCATGTGAAGATAGAGCATAATGAAGAAGCAAGGATTCAGCCGAATCATTTTTCAAAGAATTATCAAAACCTCCAACAGTGATTTTCATCACCATTGTAACATATGTAACATAAAAAAAACCTTTTTGTAATTCATAGCTCCATTTTTTGCAAGCCGAGGAGTCCTTGAGCTTGAGGAGCTTAGGTAGAATGAGCGTACCAATTTTGGTTATTTTTAGACACCGTTTACCCTTTCAAATAGCATCTAGGACCTATTTTTTAACTATGCCAGTCACTAGATGTGAAACCGGTCAAAAGTATTTTGAGGTTAGCTTGTTTGAGTAGAGAAGAGCTTAGAGCTATTTTGAGCTTGTAAGAGTGTTCTTGAGTAATAGAGTTGATTTCCTACCTTCCATTGTGTCTTGCTTGTCTCTTCGTGTGTATGTGTGTGTGCATCTTTATGCTTCTCACCTTCACTCTCACTTCATCTCACGTTCACGATCTTCATATCACTCCTATCTCTTCCGCAGATTGGCATTAAGGAGGTGGAGCTTCTTAACGTGGTTCTCACCATTGTGCTAGAGCAACACCAAATTTGGCGTCGTTGTCGGGGATCGATTCTAGGACGAATGTGTGATGGTAAGAGTATAGCAAGAAGTGGCGTTGGAAGGTAAAAATTTTAGTTTTTTTTGTTGTTTTTACTTAGTTTTTGGTGTTTTTCACCTCCCCCATACTCCATCCTCATCACCGCATCATCATCTTCCACTCCAAAAAAATCAAAAAATTCACCATATCCACCCATTCTCCTCATTTCCCCTGATTTGTGCATGCGAGAGAGAGAGAGAGAGAGCTTTTGTGCTTGCATGTGCTATTGTGTTTTTGAGTTTTCTTGCAGGTACATTGCTCCAGTGCATCAAGAAAGCTGCAAAAAGGTAAAATTTCTCTTTCTGTCAGAGATCTGCCGTGTGTGTCAGACCATCGCGATGGTCTGCCAAGTTTGGCATTTTTGGTAAGCGAGTTCACCACGAGGAAGGCGACACAAGCGCACACACGAATCTGAAGTTGCATTTCCAAAATTCATAGTTTGGTGGACCATCGCGATTGGCTCATGCCATCGTGACGGCTCGACCGAACCATCGCGACGATCTCACACCATCGCGACGGCTCACTTGAGATGGTTCACTTGGACCATCGTGATGATCCCGTCGACCCCACGCCATCGCAATTGGCTCATGCCATCACGCCGATGCTACCACATGGCAAGCTAGACCATCGCGACGATACCCTCAGACCATCGCAATGCCTCGACATTTGAACCATCGTGATTGGCTCACGGCATCGTGCTTTGTGACCATCGCGATAGGCTCACGCCATCACGATTGTCCCGTTGACCGTTGATCGACGCCATCACGATTGCTCGCCGATTAGACCATCACGACGGTTCATTCACACCATCATGATTGCCCACATTTATGCCATTCCGATCATTCACCTCAGACCATCGCGACAGTTCGCTCCTTCGGACCATCGCGATTGTACCACGCCATCGCGACGGTTCACCTGGACCATCGCGACGGTCCCAGACCATCGCGATTATCTCAGACCATCACGATTGTCCATCCCAAACGCAAATTTTAGGGTTTGATTTTTTGACTAATTTTGGGGCTATTTTTGGCAAATTTTTGGGTGATTGAGGTAGGAGACCCCTTAGCTCATATTTGGAGAAAAACCTATTTGTCAATTTTTACCCCCGAGGGCCTGAACGGTCATATCTTTTTCATCCGAAGTCTGTTTTTTGAGCTTTATAGCTCGTTAGAGAGGAAGCATTGTTGGGACTAGAAAAGCCAGAGGCAGCATTGAAATTTTGGGCAAAAGGGGAAGGACCTTTAAAAGTGTATATATTCAAGTGCTTGATCATCCAATTGAGAATTGGTCTAATAGTGGGATTTTACAGGTCTAGCAAGGACAATCAAGGGCAACCAAAGCAAGGCAGTGAAGAACGCAGGGCTTGGGAAGTGTGGCTTCTTGGGCATCAGAGCAACCAGAAAAAGCTGACTTGAGGTTGGAAGAATACTCAACCCCCTCAGTCAATTATTAGCTTAGGGTAAAACGTTAGCATTGTGGATTAACGACGATAGGAACGCATCAAGTGCAAGAGATTTAATTTTTTAAGTTCAAGACTAAAGTAAGAGTGTGCGATACGAAACCCTAAAGGAAAAAATCTAAGTCTGATGGAACGAGAACTCAAAAGTACCACAGAAAGCCGATTCCTGATGCATACATCTAGACAAGAATTTAAAGGAATTTAAAAAGAATGAAGAAATTAAGAAAGAACAAAGAATCATTGACGATCAAAGATGCACCACGAAGTAAATTCATGAACCTTAGATCGGGCAAACACATAGGTAAGTCAGACTGACGAAGCCTTAGATCATCAGAAGCAAGCGTAGGAACTACTGCACGATCGTGGGCACAACAATTGAATAGTAATTACCCCTACAAGAGCTCAGACACGAGTGAATCAGAAATGGCTTTTAGCACGGAAAGACCAGAAGGAGGGTCAAACGTAGCGTATCTAGAAAGACCCGAAGGAGCCTATAAAACTCAATTAGAATTTCTCCGAACCAACCGCTTAGGTGCTCACATCTACGAGGATGGTTTGCGAAGACAAGTGGTGCAAATGCACAACCCAGACCAACCCATTGGATCAGACCGTCTAGTGGTGAAATTCGAGCGAGATGCGTACATAGATAAGGAAGGAACGATGTACATCATAAGTTCTCAACCAAACAATACCAATGAGTTTGGTGTAATTCAGTTAGAGACGGATGTGAAAGCCCAAGGAAAATAACCATTAGAAGAACCTAGGAAACCTAGAGGGAAATTTGTACTGACACGAGTACTAGTTCCAGATTGGACCCCTCAGCATAACAGAAGCATAGAATTATTCGTAAACAAAGAAACAGACGAAGCATTTTGGAGATACAGAACGAAACAACCTAGTGAGGTAGGCACCATCATAATCTACGAATTTAAGGACCCGAATACACCTGGAAAGGTTGTATACCTGGATGAAACTTCAGAAAGAGTATTTGTGGTACCTGACCATGCAAGAAACACATATACATGGAGAGGTGAGTTGGTATTCCCTCTATCTCGAGCAAACGTAAACACGAGCCAGCAAGGGGTAGGAACATCCTCAGCCCATGGTAATCAAAGAGAGAAAAACAAGGAGAGACCTGAAGTAAGTTTCAATCATCCCATAGGGAGAGATAGAACCACCATCGACACCGATAGAGTGGAAAGACAAAGAATGCCAGGTGGTAGAGATGATTTCCCTCTACCTAGACCACGTGAACACGCAAGAATACTAAGACCCACTCAACTAGTAAAATCCATGAAAAATTATTTTGATGGGACAGGAGATCCCTATGACCATGTTGCGGATTTAAGCAAGTTCTAAGGGCAGAGCAAGTTGAAGACATGTTCACGCAATACAATGCATTTGGACTAACGTTAAAGAACACAGCTTTAACTTGGTTCCAACCATTGCAACAAAGGCAATTTAGAGACATCCATCACTTTTCAGAGTCATTCATCACGGAATTCTCTAAAAGTGGGATCAAACATGACACGTCTTCATTGATTCATAGTTTCAAACAAACCCCTCAGGAAATAGTTAGACTGGCAGGACGTAGGTTTAGACAATATGTGGAGAGATGCAAGAATTACCTTCACAGGCCAAGCAAGTGTCATTGTTTTTAGATGGCCTCTTGAGCTCTAAACTATGCTCCTAAGTGTACTTGAAGGAACGAAGAACGCTAGAGCAGTGTGTAAGAATTTGTATAGACATTGAGGACAACTTAGGAGACGAGTTGGAACTCTCAAAGGTCTATAAGGACTCAGATTGCTCCTCTCTAGCATCTTCAAAACTGTCTAGCTCGATAGAAGACCTAGCAGAAAAAGTGGCCCAGAAACTAGGAGTTTCTAGTAAACAGATGCCTAGGTTAACAACAAACAAGCGTTGTTACACCTGTGGTGGTGATCATATTGCAAATGTGTCTCCCAATGCAACACAAATACAAGCAAACCCTTGTGGCCAGTACTGTACGATTGAGAGAAGATACACGAATCATACGGCTCAAGATTGCCCATACAACAAACCAGTAGTGAGACAGAACTACCCACAAACATACCCGCAGCCAGATAGGTATCAAGGTCAATACAATACTTAGCCTCATTACTATAAGCCTCCTCACAACTACCCTTATCAGGCTCAACAGAGACCTCAACCTGTTTTAGCTCACCAGCCACCCCCACCAGCGAATGTTATCTCAGTTAAATATGCTCTTGCAGAAGAGAACTTAAGTAGGGCTTTAGTGCCTTCTTCACCTTTGATCACGGAGAGTGACCCAAACTCAAATAGTTTTGACTCTACTCATGTAGATAGTCCACCCGCGTATTACACAGAGTCACCAGAACACGTGGAGACATATCAGTACGATAGTCCACCATTGGAACCCAGTTGGGAGCCCGACGATGCTAATGTGATGTACACAAACCCGAATCCACGGCCCCAATTGAGACAACAAAGACCACAGGGCCCTAGAGGACCATGCTTTAGGTGCCAAGGAGATCATTTCATAAAGGATTGCCCACATCCTCCGATAGCGGGACAATCACAATACTATAACATACAAGGGTTTTGTGTCGACTGTGGTAAAGAGCATGTCATAAAAGATTGTCCTAAGAACCCTGCGAATGCTTCAAATGTGACACCGATCAACGTGATAGGTATTGTAAACAATGCAGATGGATCCAACCCTACATATGTGCCTATCCAAGCTATAACAAGAGCCCACGCACTCTTACACAATCAACAGCTTAATCAAGAGAAAATAGCTGGAACTAGTGAAGTTGGAGAGTCTAGCAGTAAGAAGACGAAATCTTGGAAAGATTCTAGGGAAAGAATCAAGAGAAAGTGGAGTAAGAGGATAACAGAATTGGAAGGAAGTCTCAAGGAATCTAGAGCCAAAATCTTAGAATTGACTTCTCAAGAATCAAATCAAGAGAACCCAACTCAAAAATGAGGATCAGTTCTAGCGGAACCCATACCAAAAAACCTAGACATGATGTTTCACGCGTATCAAGCAAGAATAAAAGAAGGACCCCAAATACAATGTTCAAAGCCTCTAGATATCTTAATTGGAATAACATGGCAAAACCTGAACTACACTTTCAAGGATTAATGGAGAGGCTAGAATACTTGATTGATAGCAAAGAGAAAAAGGATCAACATAGGAACCCCATTATCCCAGAGACACAGGAAAGGAATGCACCATGCCTGTCTGAAGTACCCAACACGGAAGGTGAAGACAACCTGTCTTCCATACATAGATACTCACATGAATTTCTAAGAGAAATCCAAGAAGAGAAATGGAGAAAAGAACAAGGAACTCATCCTCCTATTCAAGAAATAGACGACCTGCACGCGCAATTTCCCCAAGACATTCCCTCTATCTACGATGATGTAGAGGAAGAACAACTGAGTGAACACACAGGTTTTGAATCTAATTCTTTACAAGAATTACCTCAGTTCACAGGACCTTGGGAAGCTAAGTCTATTAGTATGAGAGCACCCACGATAATAGTGAGGAATGAAGAATCACTAATCCCTAGAAACACGGAAGTGGTAAAGAACACTAAAGTACAATGTAATCTCACTCTAGAGGAGTTGTTGAAGGTAAAACCTGAATTGTGGAAACATGTAGCAAATCAATTCCCTGAGCTTGCTACTGCTCCCTCACAAATAGGATCACACAAGAAGGTACCAGACATACTAGTAGAAAAGATCGGAGATGTAAGCGAAGGAGAGGAAGGTAACACTTATCTTCCAATAACCCATCAAGGATACACCACGAAAGCCATCTTAGATTCAGGAGCCGGAGTAGCCATCGCTACCACCGCTTTATGGGAACGTTGGGGTAAGCCAGCACTAAGACCTACCAGGATGAAGCTACAAATGGATGACGGACACATAGAAAAACCATTAGGCTTACTAGAAGGCATATCTCTCACCACTTGTGGTGTGGAATTCGAGCATACCTTTGCCATTTGTGATTTTGCGAAAAATCATGCTTACAAGATGATATTAGGACGACCATTCATGCGTCAGTTGCAAATTGTACAAGATTGGGGAACTAATTCTTTGTACTTGCAGCATTTAGGAGTGACTACCAAAGTCAATCTTAAAGACTATTCACATCGAGATGTACCCCCAATACAATGGAATACCATCCATAAGACATAAGAAGAAATGGAATCGGTACACTCATTTGAGTCAGACCCCTCATGGTTGCACGAGGATACTCATCTATGGATGTGTAAAGTAGCCAAACAAGAGGAAGAACGGTTAGAAGCCAGAACCTTAGGTTCAGAACAACATCCACGAACTCTTCAAGATCCAGCTTACGCACCTGTAGTATTTCCAGATGAAGAATTCGAACCCCATGGTTGGGCAGAAATCTTAGCAACCATGGATGTAGCCATCAATGAAGAACAATGGACACCCCACTGTGACGAGGATGGCTATGACATCTCAGTTTTCACGATAGAGCCAATCATGTGTGATTCAATTATTGAAGAATGTGAATCAAGCACTGATGCATTCGAGGACGCGAGCGATTTTGATCTAAAGTCAATTATTATGGACCCACCCATTGCATCAGAGGAAGAATACTTCTATGAAGTAGAAACTCACCTGCAGAGGCACGGAGAAATTATGAATGAGGTGAGATTAGCCACACAAGTGACCACTAAGAGTGAAGGTAAGAAAAGGAAGAAGAAAGAAACCATGTCAGAAGAAGAAGAATCTTTGTTTGAGGTTCCCAAAAACTTCAAGAAGTATGAAATAGAAGATAGACGAATCATGGTACGAATGCCTAACAGAAAAGCTGACGTTGGAGAAGTATATGATAACCGAGAGAAAACCAAAAAATCATAGTTTCCATAGAAGGGGAAGAAGAAAAATGTACCTACATAGGGCATGATTTGACAAAGGAAGAAGAAGAAGAATTAGTTGCCCTATTGCGTGAATATAGAGACGTTTTTGCTTGGAGTTACAAAGATTTGAAAGGAGCAGATCCAGAGATATGTTCTCATCGAATCCCTATGACTCCAGATGTGAAATCTACGAAACAGAAACCATATACTTACAATGATAACTATGCTGCGAAGATTAAAGAAGAAATACATCGTTTGATAGAAGTAGGATTCATATATGAAATTGACCATACCAAATGGGTATCCCCCATTGTGGTAGTGCCCAAGAAGAATGGAAAATTGCATGTGTGTATTAACCTCAAAAAAGTTAATGCCGCCACAATTAGAGACAGTTATCCTGTTCCTATCACGGAACATTTATTGGAAAGAGTTGCGGGCAAGGAAGTTTACAGCTTTCTTGATGGATTCTCAGGCTATAATCAAGTAGCCATTGCTCTAGAAGATCAACACAAGATGGCTTTTGCCATAGAATGGGGCATATTTGCATTTCGTGTGATGCCTTTTGGCTTAACAAATGCACCCGCGACTTTCCAGCGACTCATGTGTCATGTTTTTAAGGAATTCTTACGTAAGAATTTGGAAGTGTATGTGGATGACCTATGTGCTCATTCGAATATAAGGCAGACTCATATCCCGGAATTAAGACAAGTATTTGATAAATGTCGAGAATATCAGGTTTGTTTGAACCCAGAAAAGTGTGTTTTCATGGTCAAACAAGGCAAAATTCTAGGACACATTGTGTCAAAGAATGGAATTTCAACAGATGAAGAAAAAGTGAAAGTAATTGCAGAATTACCTAGGCCGAATAATGTAAAAGAGACACAAGCATTTATGGGCCATTGTGGTTATTACAGACGATTCATACACATGTATGCAATCATAGCTAAGCCTCTGTACTCTCTTTTGACCAAGTTTGAATGGACAGATGAGTGTGAGAATTCATTCAATGAACTTAAAAGACGTTTGTGCTCAGCACCTATATTAACAACCTCGGATTGGAGTAAGCCATTCCATGTACATGTGGATGCATCCAACTATGCCATAGGATGTGTGTTAGCACAACCCATGAACGAAGGTAATATAGATCTCCCCATAGCTTATGCGAGCAGACAATTAAACGCAGCAGAAAGAAATTACACCACTACGGAACGAGAAGGATTAGGAATGATCTACGCAGTAAAGAAATTCAGGCATTATTTGTTGGCAAACAAGTTCAAATTCTTTACAAATCATCAAGCGCTATTGTACTTAGTCAATAAACCATGTAACACGGGAAGATTGATACGTTGGTTTCTATTACTCATGGAGTATGATTTTGAAGTAGTAGTCAGGAAAGGAAAGACCCATCTTAGAGCTGACCACCTTTCGAGACTAACCACATGAGAAGCTCCTCAAGGAATAGCAGATGAATTACCCGATGCATATTTGTTTAACCTTGAGATAGCACCAGAATGGGCTAAGTCGATAGTCCCTATTCTCACATATGGACCCAAGAATCCTAGGATAAGGATCAGGAAGGAGAGATTACCAAGTCTCAAAGATATCAAATAATAGCAGGAAGTATATATAAACAGGATAATCAAAAAATTATTGCTTGTTGTGTAGATGAATCAGAACATGCGAATTGGTTGCAATTAGCACATATAGGTGCATTAAAGCAACATCATTTAGAACATCGTACTTTGCAAACTCTACATAGACTAGGAGTATATTGGCGTTCTATGGAAGCAGATGTCTACAAATTGTGTAAAGAATGCCCTGTTTGTTGTGAAAGACCACCAGTAGAACATGCTACATTATATCACGTGTCTCTCACACCAGACTAGAGTGAACCTTTAGTGACCTACTTGAGGACGAAAACATTCCCTCAAGGAATGACTTTAGCACGACGACGCAGTCTAGAGCAGGAAGCTCAAGACTATTCACTTATTGGCGAAAATCTATACAAAAGAGGACGAGACGGATATTTAAGACAATGTGTTCATGAGAACGATTATTTGAGCGTACTAGAGACTGCACACCAGGGTGTTGCAGGAGGTCATTTTGGACCCGATAGGATCATCAAAGCCATCCTCTTTGCAGGATTATGGTGGCCCACTCTTCACATGGATGCACATACCTATGTAAAGAGATGTGATGTTTGCCAAAGAACTCAGTTTCCTACTCGCAGAGATGAAATGCCATTGAAACCCATGATGGCAGGACGTGCATTCTCTAAGTGGGGTGTAGACTTTGTAGGACCCATTAACCCCCCTGAAAATGTCTTTACAAGATATGGATTGCCTATAGAGTTAGTGAGTGATCGAGGAACTCACTTTCTAAACTAGGTCATTGAATATTTGTTACAAGATTTTATGGTGATTCACAAGAAATCCGCACCATATCATCCTCAGGCCAATGGTCAAGCTGAAAGCATTAACAAGATCCTTTGTAACGTACTGACAAAACTCGTGAACAACAAATGTTCAGATTGGGACAAATAGTTACACCACGCTGTTTGGGCATATCAAGTGGCCTACAAGACCGTACTCAATGCAACTCCCTTTCAGATGGATTTTGGTCAAAATGCTATGCTTCCTTTGGACTTCTTGATACCGACCCTTAAGGTTGCACAAGAACATCAGTGGACTAGCCATGAATTATCAGCAAGAATAATGGACTTGGAATGATTAGGAGAAACCAGGCTGAAAGCAGCAGCAGGAATATACGCAGCAAAGAAGCGACAGAAAGCCTATTTCGATGTGCATGTGAAAGATAAAGGCTTAAAAGAAGGAGATTTAGTCCTAGTGTATACGCTGAAACAATATGCACGGAAGTTAGAAAAGCGAGGTTATGGACCTATGATCATTAACAGACTCTCGACAAGTGGAGCAGTACAATTAGCTACCTTAGAAGGAGACATAATGCCTAATTACATTAGTGGTTGTAGAGTCAAGTTATATCAAGAACCTCTTACTGAGGATATGCTTAGACGACTCACATTGGCAAAGAAGCGTAAGGAGGAAGAAAATAGAATACGAGCTGAAGCTCAGGCAGAAGCTATAGAACGCATTAAGTGCATGAAGCTAAGAAAACAAGGACTAGGGAGAGAACATTATAACCATCTCGAAACAACACCCAGATACCCCATGGCCATGTGTCAAGCAAAGTCAAGTACCCATCCTAGCATAGTGGATCGGAGACCATTCATTACAGTCAGGCTAGAGCACGACAACCCTTGCCAAGAGGTCAGGGCTTTAATTGACTCAGGTGCTGCGACTAGTGCGATTAGATGGTCCCACTATAAGGACTCAGGAATAGAAATGCAGCCAATTGAGGCATACCTCATCGGGCTAGGAGGCATGAAAACCCCTTGCATGGGTGAGGTGGATCTTCCTAAAGTTACTAGTGTGCCATGACGAGGACCTGATAGAACCCCTAATCCTTGGCCAAGATTGGCTATACGATCACTCAGTGGACCTAAATCTTAGACAAGGTTCCTTGCAAATTGGAACCTTAGATCAGAAGCGAGTGATACCGCTTGACTTCCCTAACGGCATTCCGCCTGAGGTATGTAACCCTAGACCATATGAACAACATGTGAAGGAGGACCGGAAGATCTTTGGTCAGATAAGTCATGTTACGTCTACTCCAACCCACACGGGCTTGGTGATGGACACTTGTCAATCAGAAGGACATCAGGAGATTTTCCCTTGGGTTTCCTGCAAACTAGAAGGGGCAACCGCCCAACTGCTTGGTCAAATGGACACAATCAACGGTCAGGTGGGTTGCATTAGCGGACAAATGGGAACCATTGCAGGTCAGGTGGACTACATCAGCAGCCACATGGGCAAAACACCCTGCAGTGCCCATCCTTCCACATTTACTGCGGACTGGCCTAGATTAATAGTACGAAATGATGCACTTCCTAATGGGCAGGTTTCGCAAGTGTTGGATCTCCCTTCTTTTCCAAAGTAGAGTGTCCTTCCGACCTTTCAACCTCAACCACAAAGGAGTCAATCACAACAGAGGAACCTAGACCGACGACAATATCAGACGACACAAGGAAGAAAGCTGCAGTGTCAGCATCACAAAGCAAGTGGCACGAGACAAATATGGGTGCCAAAAGGACAGAAACCACCGATAGATTTCACCAATGCAGACATTGACAAGAAGAAGTCAAGGCAGAAGCAGAGTCAATATTCAACACTTTCTCGACCTTCTTCTACGAGTGCGAACATTCAACAAATTTGGATCACCAAGAAGTACCTTATAAATCGACCCACACCCACGCAGATTTGGGTACCCAAATAGTGTATTATAGATCAACCCTCAAGCCATGTAATATATACCCCTCAAAAATCTATTCACCCCTCAATACCACCACATCCGATATCACCTTTTGTCCCTCCGCAGAAACATGTCACGCGCTCAAAAACTCTTAGGAAATGGATACCGAAACGTGTCCAGACGACTTCTTCGACCCCCTTATCTAACATTACTCCCATCCCGACTAAACAAGACCCTTGTAATAATTCACCCACACCTAAACCTTGTATAAATCCACACACTATAACCCAACATCACTTGTAATAACATCTCATCAAGAAATGTATGCATCATCTGAAGCATGTAGGTGTCTAGAGACATGCATTACTTTTGCAACAATCATTCCATAAACCACATCACAACACTCGGCTACACGGGTTACACATCGGTTATGGAAAGGGATTACGGTCTCACTTTAATGGGATCATAATTAATTTCCATACTAATGTGTTAATCTTTTGTAGCAGATCTGCTACACACTCGCATCACTCATCATGCAGGCAGAAGGACCATCTGAAGCTGGCACCAGCATACCTATGGCCAATATTGGTGAACTACTAGCTGAGCCCCATCCTACGGCTCAACCACCAGAATTTTAGGGATTTCTAGGACCCATGCCGATTGACGACCCTCCTAGGGGTTACACTAAGAAGATTCATCGCAACTCTCATTGGTTTCAAGGTCTAGCAGGACCGTTAGCGGATGCAAATTTCATCTTTGAAACCAATTTGGCATTTGATCACCATACTTGGGGCAAATACCAATTTTTCTCAAGAGAATTCGAAGGACTACAGAACACAGAATACTTAACGCATGTTTGGGCGAGAGCAGGCTTCACAGAATATTTCAGTGATCCTTTGCCTAAACCGGATTTCTACAGACGCTACCACTTGGTTACGACATTGACAGCTTTGGAGAACAAAGATTTGCCAGGAACATTCATTTTGCCGTCTTTGGTAAATGATCCGCCATATAAGAAGTTTTATATGTCTAAAGATTCGATTAGAGCTGCTATTAAGATACATGGAACGCATACGCCGACAGAACGAGAAAGGCTAATTCCAGAGCCTATGAAACGTGGGGATGTTACTAAGTGGGAAGATATTTCAGCAATCACACCTAAGCTCTCTAAACCATTGAGGATATGTATGCAACATTTCGCTTTCCCCGCTCAGGATAGATTCACCATGCCCCACAAACGCATCTGGTTTGCTTTATATTTAGCATGTACTGGACCTCAAACGATAGACCTAGCAAGTTGGATAATTGATCAATTGTACTTAGCACAACATAGATGGGAAAGAAAGAAGGTAATCAATGGATGTTGCGCTCTCACGCGCATTGTATACATGTGTTTGGCATATGATTTACCAATCGAGTGTGCAATGACAAGCGAGGAGCTGAAAGCATTCAAGGGGAAAGCAAAGAAAGCTAGGAAGGCTAGCAAAGGACGAGCAGGAAAGCGCATGAGAGGAACCATTCCATGCCTACAAGTCCCAGAATCACCATCACCACAACCCTCTCCAAAACAGTCTCCTACAGAAGCCCCTATAACTATACAACCTATTTGCATACGACTATCACGACCTATCGTTATAGAAGGCACTACCAGTGCAGTTACCTCACAGGCAACATCAGTTCAGGAACCTACCACCACTACAGCAGAAGTTCCCACCAGTATTGGTGCGGAAGCTTTTTCTTTTCCAATACCCAACTTGGAAGCTGAACCGAAGGACACAACATTCGATTTCGAGATGCAAGATGTGTTTTCAAATGAATTTCAGTTTTCAGAAGGACAAATCTTTTCTCAAGAATATGAACGGCCAAGCTACCCAACCACTCCCTCGGATCAACCACAAGGACAAGTAGTGTCTAGTTCCGAGGAAGAAAGAACAGAAATCGATGAAGATGACGGAGATGATGAAGCCAGCCAGGGCACTCATGAATCCCAAGAGCATGTATAGACAGATGAACAAGGACAGCAAACCGACACCCAAGGTAATACCAGTACGCATGAAGATGAAACCTTTGAAGCAGCAGCTTATACGTTGGCCATCAAAAAGTTATATCGCACTATGGAAAAAGTTTGGGCACGTAAGAAGTTACGGAGGAAGAGAGCCAATCACTTATAGAACAGGAACTTGTCTCAGGCAATTTCGAAGAAGTATACATCAGAGGCTTCAGGGAACTTGTCAAATCAGTGGGATCCACCGAAGCCTTAAGATATTTGCAGAGGAAACCGTTACCGTAGTATGACCCTCGCAGAGTTCGCTTACTAACCAAACCTGGTGAATACATTCGTGTACCGATAGGAGCACAATCTTCAGAATAGGCCAGGGAAGCACGTCTCGTCCCTGAAGGATCATTGGCAGAAGAAGCTATCCTCATCAATTCCCCGCCCCACACTACTATTGTACATACCAACACTGTAACCGAAGTACCCGCCACCCCAAATGCTCCTCTTTCACCTCCCGTATCTCCAATCTCCTCTGTACATCCGATCTCTCCCAGACCATCCACATCTTTGGATAGCACGGTAGAAGAAGTCTTCTTTACTTCCATTCATCCGACAATTCACGCACCCACCCAACCTAGTTTTCCTCCTCAAACATCCACCTTTCTATCTAGTCCAATTTTCCCTCCATCCTTCCCGTCCTTCCCCGCACCCCCGAGACCACTATTTCCATTTCTAACCCCAATGACTTTCTCCCCTGTATCACCTCCCCGACCCACCATATTCCCACTTTCCCCTTTCCACTAAGCAGCATTAGAGAACCCCTCTGTAAATTACTCTTCAACCTTTGTAAACCCTGTATTTACACCCACACAAGCACCCACGATCACTCCACTATTCATGGTCACCGCACTTGACACCACGTCCAATGACATGGACATATCACCGCCCACCGCACCACCACTCACTTCATTCATGGCACAACCATATTTAGGCACTTCATTGTTTTCCACAATCACCACGACATCCACATTCCCACCCCCATTCCCCATTCCCTTTGCATCTACCCCCACTGCAACTTCACTTAACACACCATTAATATTATCACCCACTGTAGATACTGCATTTTGACAAATGTTCACGTGTATGACTCAAGTAAGAGATGAGTTCACATCTCTTGGAAATAATTATCAGACGCTGCAGAAGACAACCAATGATTTACAGTCGCAGCTCAATTCACTGACCATCGAGAATACCTCACTAAACACCAGATACCAAGAGCTACGAGAGGCTTATCATAAACTTGAACTAGAAAGTGAAGAAAAGATGAAAGAGGCTATCACAAATATCGATAACTTGTTAAGGGCGCAAACAATTCGCAATGCGACACTTACCAGGAACATGGGCTTACTCAGACGACACTTGGCAGCAGCAAAAGAAGAGAACCAGCCCTTACAAGAACAGAACGGAGAGAATTTAGAAGCTGCTCTAGATCAACCAGACCAACCGTTGAGCCCCAGTCACTTCAAGGCCGTGCACTCAGAATCTATGAAAATGTTGTTAGATGATCATGTCAGATTGTTAGATGAGTAGGACAGCATGAGCAAGGAGTTTCAGAAGCTCAAAGATGAACACAAGATATTGCAGTTAAGAGCACCAATACCACAAGGACTACCAGCTCCTGCCGACCCATCTCCTGACATCCTAGAGGAACTCAATGCATTACGGGCCCAGGTATCAACTCTTCAATCACAGATAGCCGTATATGAAGCACACCCCAGGCCAGACTCCCCACCGAAACTACCAGCAGAGGAAGAAACAGTCACTATTCCGGTGGAGGAAACTTTTGAAGAAGCATATGAACCTCAACCCATCCCAGGCGGACAAGTCAGGACCGAAGGCCAGAAGACTTTCGAACTTCCAATTCCCGCATGGATGAAAACAATAGAAGAACTTGGAACAACTGTTACGCCTCTTAGTCCAAGGGAAAGTGCCTATAAACAATGATATTTTGCCCGAACTTTCTAATGTTGGGTCAGTTTTGGTCTCCCTAAGTCCACAATTTCACTCCAATGTATTGATGGAGGATCTGGGCAAATACATGCACAAATGGGTATCCAACTTTAGTGATTACCTATCGCGACCCTTCTCTCTCTTTCTCACCCACTCGCTTATATGTACCTTCTCGCACCTTTTCTCTCCTTCCCCTTACTCACACTTCCCGAATCCACTTGATTCCTCGTTCTCTCTTGCACTTGCCCTTCCCCACTTCCTTTTGCTCTTATTTCTTTTGCCCACACTCTTGCCCTCCTATACCCAAGCTTACACACTGACATGCACACACTACCTTTCCCCTCCTCTCATGCACTCTTGCTCACTTCCCCACTCACCTTCTCTCACGTCCCCTTACACAGAAATTCTTGCACACTCTTGCTTGTTCCCTTCCTCTTTTTCCTCTCGCACACACACTTATGCATGCGTATGCACTTACCCTCACCTTCCTACTACTCTCATACACACATCCACATATACCCTTGCCCCCTTGTGTACACACACACCCCCACAACCCCACTCTCATTCTCCCTCTTACTCTCCTACACTCCTCTACACATCCATACCCCCGACCCTTCTCTCGTGCATTACCCCTTTCTCGCACTCTTACCTTTTACCTCGAGCCCACTCACTCACTCACGCACCCTCATTATCCACACGCATACTTTGTTACAACCTCGCTTCCTCACCTTTTTTTTTTTTTACTCGCTGTCCCTCTCTCCTTTTCGTATTCTCTTCCACACTACCCTCTCTTACCCTCACCCATTCACCCTTCCTTCTTTTCACGGTCTTATACGATCCTTCTCCTTCTCGCATACACCCATACACTCTTACTTATATATTCATATACACACTCCCTCAATCACATTGGTTACTCCTTAACCAAAAGCAAGAATGGAAAAACGAAGGTCTCCATTTAGAGGTATTCGAGGGCTCCTTAAAATTCTTAATAACGACTTTTTCAAGCATACAACGAAAAAGATGGTTACAATGATCTCTTCCCACTATTACGCATATGAATTCAAGTTTCCTTTTTGTCATATCCTATCACTTAGGTGAAGTCCTAACCCATGAACAAGTTATAAGTACAGTTTTAGCATACTTAAGTCCAAAACGTGTGTGATGCTCTAGTCCAAATCGTAGCAGTTCAGAGAGTGATGATTTATGCTTCGTTGAGTAAGCTTTCCTGCGATATCTCAAGTGACCCTGTTCTTATACATGTTCAAAAATCCCCCCCCCCCCCCCCCCCGGATTGAAATGTATGCGCAGATCATTATTTATTCTTCACGAACAATTTCTAGTCCTTTCCCTTTTGCCATTCGCTTTCATACTCATTGAAATCGCAAAAGCTAACTCTCTCCTAAAGAAATACACCTGTATTACCATAGAATTAGCTGACTTTGCATTTTCTGTATAGCCTAATGGTTCTTCAACATGTCCTAATGAAATTCACCAGTGGATCAGGTGCCTTACATATGCGGAGAAGGACTCATCATGGAGCACTTAAAGAATTGCAAGGTAAGAAACTAGTTCACTTGATTTTCTAAGCGCATATTTAACTTCAATCACATTAAAATATGCAAGAAGGAAAATTTTTTCTTTTGGAGGAAAACCATCAGCCTCAACGAATTCTGATTCACAATACATCATGGACGGAAAACAATACATCGATGCATAGCAGAAAATCACGCATAATGCACAAGCAAAGCTAAAATGCCAACGCGGACCTCTTACACTAGTAAACAACGTTGTTCAAGTATCGTTCTGAACATTGTGTAAACAAATGGCTTATCAACGTCACAATGCAGCTGTAATTCGTTTGTCACCAGAGACTTAAATATTCAGTACTCAATGAAGTCATCTTGTTGCAGCACTTTTCTCATCATATGTCAAGCTCACTACTTTGGATAATCCACGAGGGTTTGCACTACTCAGATACTGGCAAGTCTAAGCATACCAAACATACTTTTATCTTCTACTAGGCGGTCGAGCCAACAGATCAATGCTCTGCAGACGCAGATATATTTTCATCATGAGCAGCCGGAAGGTTCAGTATGTAGCCTAGAAAAAAAACTCGAACGTATTCAAAATCAACACACAACTCTATGACTTATGGCGACAAAGTTTTGGGCTACCAGAGTAAAGTTTTTAGGCGCCATTCGATAAGAAGCCATTGATTTGTTCGATACAATCATCATCCTTCAGCTTATTATTTGAATTCACAAGCATGTACAGTAAACGCTTAGTATAGGGGACGATGTGACGTTTAATCTGCAACGTTGAATTGAACAACTCCTCGAGAAAGATGCACTGTTCTCTACTTTGTCCTCCTTGCAGCGCCCTGTGGGTTCCTCTTTACTGGTGCCCTGCAGCACTCTTCCCCCAATGTCTGCCTCCCAGTATGCAGAGCAAAGAGTCGCTCACACCACCAAACGTCCCCTTCGATGCTTCCTCCTCAGAATGGATGGTTCTTTCTCTTCGAGTTATTCTCTTCTTCCCTCCTTTACGCCAGAAAACAACTAAATGCCTCTGAAGTTGTAGATCTTTCCTACACGGCAACCTGCTGAATCACCTGATGCGCATAGAGTTTTGTCCTCCTTGACCATCTTGTGGTTATCACTGATGGTGCTCCCACACCTAATCGAACACCAAAAACGCAAGGACAGAGGGATCCCCCAAGAGCAGCTTGTCCAAACTGCTCCCAAGCGGGCTCTGAAAGATTCCCCCCCCCCAACTGCTCCTCTCTCTCGTATATCCTCTCGAATCCTCCACACACAGCCTAGAGAGCTCGTAGAAGCCCTCTCTTCAACCCCCCATTGAGGATTATAACTCCCGAAGAACCATCAAAAACGAACACCAACGGACCCCTCCCTCGACTGCCGCCTTGCTTACGGAAAATTCTCCCCTCCCGTCTATATGCAGCCGCCTCGTGGACCTCGGAAAAGAGTCTCCTTTAGATGCCTTCAAACCCCCCCATACTATGCACTTCCCTCTGTCCTTCAGGCGTCTTTTCCAATCCTCCTTTGTGTCAGAAGTGAATCCCCCAAAAACTCCCACTCGCGTGTATTTAGGGGCCATAACCCCCCCTCTCTGCCACCAAATCTCCCCTTGTACCTTGCAATTTTATTTTTTTCATGAAGAATTCACTCTCAACTACTCAAACTACTCGAACTACTGCCGGTTAATGCTCCTTCGCAATTTTTTTTACCAGAATGCAGTTGCCGCCCCAGCAATCAATACAGTCCATATTGCTATATTCCTATTTGTTTTAAGCATCATTTGTTTGTAGTTTACTTCCCTCGGAAACCTCTTTCTATGCAAGATACCTGCAATCAAACATCTAATATGCAAAATGGAAGCCGATCAATGCGTGTAAAATCAACAAATTATATAGCTAACATACTCTCCCCTTCTGCTTGCGAAGTTGTCCTCGACGAGCCAACATATGCCTGCACTCAAGACGAGGATTAGTTCTCTTCAAAAACATCTAACCGGGTCATCATCAATGACACACTCTCACATTTATGTGCAGCACATTTCCATTCCTCTATTCACTCACTCACCTCATCTACACTTTCCCATATCCAAGCACCTAGCATTATGCACACACATACCCACATCGTGGGTTACACATTCTCACTCGCGCTCACTGATCTCTCCATGCATTCCAAAAAAGACACATGACAGCCACATTCAAGTCCTCATGCAATCACCTTTTACTTCTCTATCTCACCTCTCCTCTACATCTTGCCACATGCAAGTCCATGCAAACACACATATGCACCATGCCGCATACCATGTCCTCAACCATATCCATATACTTACATTCCCTTCACCATCCTATTTTCAAACATGGAATCACAAGAACCATGCTTATATCCTTGTTACCACTTAGTTGACTCTATCGCTTCAAATCTTACTTACCATCCATGCACTCTTTCCTTTGGCCCTTCACCTGTGTTCCTGCATCATCCATCAAAACAAAATCCAACCATCACAAAAAGCTTACCATATATAGACGTACCAGATGGGATCCTTCTTTTCCATTGCACCTGTAACCTCACACAACTCAACAAAAAGGTAAGTACCAAAAAAATGTGTCAACACCAAAATCATCATATATAATCTGCATGCATATAGGCATCTTCCCTAACTGATCATATGCAAACGAGACGAAGTCCGACACAAAACCGAACTCACGCAATCAAAAAGAGACCAACTCCAAAAATAGAATGTGGCCAAAGTAAAAGAATCAGAGTGGTATACCTCATTGCCATCTTCAGGAAGGACCTGTTGACAAGAATAGAAAAGCCAAATACAGTGAGCAGGTAGCAAGCAAGTCAAATACACATGTGAATACCGGTCCTCGTTGGCATTGACGTTAGGCAGATCGATCTATAAGCAATCACAAAAAGATCACAAAGACATATACATGCATGGCACACCCATCCGGACGATCGTCGTCCTCCTCCTTTCTGTCTCTCCCCCTCAGATATGGGAACACAAAATCTTTTCTTTTCTTTTTCTTGTTTATATTTATTTACACACGGGCTGGCCTATGCGGCAACCGGATGCGACTCGTGGCCCTAACCGCCCGGCTAGGTTTGTTCCACCCATCTACCAGCGCAGCATAGCGCACAACAACATAGATACACGATGTATAAACACACACGGAAGGGCTTGCCCATAGCGAAGCCGAGTGCGGCTCGTGGTCTCGTCCGCCCGACTTAGATGGCTCCACTCACCTGTCGACCCACTATGCCGCAAAGCACCAAAACACACACAAACTCCAGCACCTATGGCAAAACTAGCGTCAGTTCATAGTCCTGACCGCCTAGCCAGGTGGACTCTGCTCGCCTACTAGCCCGGCATAGCGTGCTGGCACACATATAGACACGATGTTTTTGTTTTTAATTTTTGTTTTGTAATAATTTTTTCTCTTTTTCTTTTTATTCTTATCTTTTTCTGTTCCCCTCAAAAGAACCCTGAGAGTTAGGGAGAGGCAGAAAGGAGCGCTCCCCCACCTATCCCACACGGCAAGCATACAAAAAAAAAACACAACCAAAATAGACTCCTGATAGATCGATCTTCCTGTTGTCTTCGCTTCCTCGGACGCGACACTCAAATGGTATACCCGACTGCCTACAACCTAACTAACTGACACTTAGCTGTTCATTCCCTCGCGAGGCCTCTCTTCCAACGACTATGCTATAAAACCGACTCGAGACTCTCTTACCTAGCCATGTCCACCTCCCGGAAATCAATACTCTCTAAGAAGGCGAATCCGGCTCTGCCTCAGGAGCCTCGTCGTCGTTGCCTATGACCAATTGGTCTGCCCAAGCCCAATAGATATTCTTTACCTCCTCAGGCAATTCCCTCGTGTTGTCATAGTAGAAGTACCAGTCTTTGGCATATCCAGCCCAACCAAGTAAATATGCTTCGAATTGAGGAAACGGGAAGTCAATGTCCAAACCTTGATTCCAAAACCGTACAAGCCAATGTGCCTCCTCCACGTCGTAGTCTGTCCGCAAGGTCTCGACCGATATCTCCATGCTTTCTAATGCCTGATCTGAAAAATATACTACAAGATCGAACAGAGCACTCTGGTATACCTGGTCAGCCATTGGTCGCCTAGTCCTCAGCAATCCCGCGTAGCAACACACTTGGTCTAAAAAGTTCCGTGACCCCTGAAAACAAAAGGTAAGTTGTTTGCTAAAATAGAGGAAGCCTCTCTCTTTTTGTTCTTGTATCCACTTGCACATCACTCGTAAGAAGACCCATATCATGCAAAAAATCGCCATCACCCAACGGCTCACTCAAAGCCCTCTCCATATGTAGTCACATGTCGGCCCTTGTATGTTCTGCTCGCTATCCAGACATCTCTCCCCATCAACCCTTGATTGAATAACTATGGCATGTTCAACACGAGTCGCTCCTGACTCCTTCAGGCCATCGCCATTCTTGCTCGTATTCTGTGTACGGATCACTTTCTTCACTGTGTCCTGTTCCTGCTCTTTGCCCGATGCATGAACTTTCTCAAGTCCTCCATGTCTAGAATTCTTCTTTTTACAACTACCCTGGTTCTCCTTATCCTTGCATTTCCCGAGGTTTTTTCTTTGATCAACTGCTCCCTTACTAGGACTATCGTTATCTCCACACCACTTTTCTTTCTCGGATTTACTTCCACCCTCGTCGATGTGCGTTGTTTAGCACTCAACCTCGCCTGTACCTGCCAACCATCCTAGCAGTTTCTTGGTCCGAGTCATCCTTGTAGTCTATTGGGTCCTTATATTCGCCCATCTTTGGTTGGCCTCACCTTGTTGTTTGTAATTTAAATCCATCTTGCAAAAGGCTTTTGTAATTTTCTACTTTCAGGGAAAACTTTTCACGTACTTTTTCACGCACCTCATTTTTAGCCACCTTCTTTTCCAGCTCTTTGATCGGAACCGTTTTCTTAGCATCTTCCTTAGGGGTCACTTGCATTTGTATTGGGTCAGTTTTGGGCCCAATAGTGATAAACCGCGTCTTCCAGTCATGTACACAATCAGCCTGCATCAGCCATGGCCTCCCCAGTAGTATAGAAAATGTAGTTTCGGTGGATCTTGGTCTCACAACCAAATAGTCAACGGAGAATTCGATCCCACCAACAATGGTTTGCACCTTCCGTATTAGTCCTGCAGGCTTTAGCTGCGTCTGGTAAGCCATTCAGAGAGACATTGGGGTATGTTCCAGTTGTGTCAATCCCAACGCTTTCATCATGTATTCTGTCATTAGGTTCACTGCGGCTCCACTATCCAATTGCGCGCCTGGGACCGCATATCCATTGATCTCCACTGTGGCTGCAGGGGCATTTGAGTCTACTTGAGTCGTAATGCTTTGGATCGTCCCTAAGACCACCTCGTCCACTTTTTCCTTTCTTCTTGCTTTCCTTGGTTTCTTGATAAACTCATTGTAGAATTGTTTTCTACAGGTTGGCGAACACCTTAGTAATGTGGCCAAGTCCAAAGTGACTTCGGTCTCGGCAAGCCTTCGTACGATGTCCATTCCCGCTTCTGCTTGCTTCTTTTTTGGCAACTTCTCTTGGACTTTTAGCCTTTCTAGAAATGGTGGGACTCCTGGTACAAACTTTCGTGTAATTGGTGGGAGGACCTCTACCTCGTCCTCTTCGTCCAAATCCCTTTGCCTATGAGTCTCGTCATCGTCATTCACTTGAACTGAGTTCCCTCGAGTATACTCTTGTGTGCGAGTGACCACAGCCACCATCAATTCTTTACCTCTCGCTTTTCCTTGATTGGCCTCTACATGGTGGGTAGAGGTGCTAGCTCCCGGATCCAATTCCCTAATTACTACTCCAGTGTTGGGCACTCTACTTTGAGATTGCATGATTGGTTGTGGTTGCGGCTATGCATACGTGGACGTCTCAACCCCTCTTTGTCCTTGGCCATAATCGTTTCTTCGTTGTGGGAAATCAACATCATAGTGGCCCTCCCTACTATAATATTGGCAAATAGGTGTAAAGTCTTCTTGCTTCCTCACATTCGGGCAATGTGCTTGTATATGACCAAGGCACCAACACCGCCAACACTCTAGTGGTCCCGTTTTCCTTTGATTTTGTGGTTCAGGCCTTTGATATCCGCCTACTTGGCCTTGGCCTCCATAAGCATATGTGGCTCTAGGCCCCCATCTAGGCACGGGAGGTTCACTTTGGCCCGGTAATCCTTGATAAGCATAGTTCCTATTGTTTAGCCACCTTCCCTTATCACGGCACTCATCTTCAGTGTGATTGTTCCTCTTGCAAAAGTTGCAAAAGATTCTTGGTTCTACATACAGTCTCGAAACTGTAGGACATTCTGTGGCCATGTGCCCATATCCTCGGCATTTCGCACAAAAGATGTTTGATCTAAACACTCCTTGATTTGGTTCGGGTGCCACTTCTTGCCTTACCGCATATGCTTCATGAGTTAGAGTGGCAGCTTTTACCGCCTGAGCCACAATTTCGATAATCCTTTCTTCGGTCCATACCGGCTTTACCTCTTGGGGTGTGTTTGTAGCGGCCATAAATGCCGGTGGAGTTGCAGTAGGATTTGCTTGAGTAGTGCCACTTGTAGGCCCAGCGTTTGTACCTAGCATCGGTTCAAACAAAAGTTCTTACATTCGTTGTTGGCCAAGTTGAACCTCTTCCCACACACAAGCAACATCTTTGGCAGCCACCAACGTCGCCGGACGGCTCAAACTGATATGTTGTTGAGCACTTGAATCTCTAAATCCTGCAATAAACCTTTGTTTCATGGTATCTTCATTTGGGGCATTCCTGCCCATCTTCCTTACCAGGGTTTCCATCCTCTGGATATAGTTGTCGATGCTCTCGTTAACCCCCTGTCGGAGATAATCCATCTGTTGAGCTAGACGATCTTGGAATCCTTGCCTACGAAATTTAGCCAAAAAGGCATCCTTTAGCATTTGATAAGTTCGCCTTTGCGGCTCTTCCAGGTTCTCGTACCAATTGGAAGCCTCATCTCTAAATATGGCTGGCAAGATTTGAAGTCTTTGTGCTTGGTCAACCACTTCATTCGCGTCACACGTGACCTCGAACAATTGGATAAAGCTATCTGAATCCTCATCCCACAATCCCGAGAATTTAGGAAAGTCCCCTAAATGCACTTGGGCTCGGTGTGCCATTTCAAACAGTGGCGTAATGTCAATATCCTCACGGTCCCAGAAGTTTAGTGCACGCGGCCTTAGGATACCTCCTTCAAACTTTTGCACTTGATTCGCGACTCTCCTACGAGAGTACACTTTTTTGACGGATCTCTTCCCGCTAGTCGAAGTCGACTCGCCTTGCGACTCCCACCTTTGCCTTTCTCTTTCAAGGGCTCTTCTCTGAGCGCGCTCCTCTCTTTCCGTTCGCGTTTCTCCTAAGGATGAGCTCCCCTTGCTCATGTACTAGATCCGGGGTCCGCAAGCTCGGCCAACATGTGGTGCTAGGCGAACCTATGGCACTCTCTTATAGAGACATACCAAGCTATTCCCGGCAGATGCACCAAAATGTTACGCCTCTTAGTCGAAGGGAAAGTGCCTATACACAATGATATTTTGCCCCAACTTTCTAATGCTGGGTCAGTTTTGGTCTCCCTAAGTCCACAATTTCACTCCAATGTATTGATGGAGGATCTGGGCAAATACATGCACAAATGGGTATCCAACTTTAGTGATTACCTATCGCGACCCTTCTCTCTCTTTCTCACCCACTCGCTTATATGTACCTTCTCGCACCTTTTCTCTCCTTCCCCTTACTCACACTTCCCGAATCCACTTGATTCCTCGTTCTCTCTTGCACTTGCCCTTCCCCACTTCCTTTTGCTCTTATTTCTTTTGCCCACACTCTTGCCCTCCTATACCCAAGCTTACACACTGACACGCACACACTTCCTTTTCCCTCCTCTCATGCACTCTTGCTCACTTCCCCACTCACCTTCTCTCACTTCCCATTACACACAAATTCTTGCACACTCTTGCTTGTTCCCTTCCTCTTTTTCCTCTCGCACACACACTTATGCACGTGTATGCACTTACCCTCACCTTCCTACTACTCTCATACACACATCCACATTATACCCTTGCCCCCTTGTGTACACACACACCCCCACAGCCCCACTCTCATTCACCCTCTTACTCTCCTACACTCCTCTACACACCCATACCCCCGACCCTTCTCTCGTGCATAACCCCTTGCTCGCACTCTTACCTTTTACCTCGGGCCCACTCACTCACTCACGCACCCTCATTATCCACACGCATACTTTGTTACAACCTCACTTCCTCACCTTTTTTTTTTTACTCGCTGTCCCTCTCTCCTTTTCGTATTCTCTTCCACACTACCCTCTCTTACCCTCACCCATTCACCCTTCCTTCTTTTCACAGTCTTATACGATCCTTCTCCTTCTCGCATACACCCCTACACTCTTACTTATATATTCATATACACACTCCCTCAATCACATTGGTTACTCCTTAACCAAAAGGAAGAATGGAAAATCGAAGTTCTCCATTTAGAGGTATTCGAGGGCTCCTTAAAATTCTTAATAACGACTTTTTCAAGCATACAACGAAAAAGATGGTTACAATGATCTCTTCCCACTATTACGCATATGAATTCAAGTTTCCTTTTTGTCATGTCCTATCACTTAGGTGAAGTCCTAACCCATGAACAAGTTATAAGTACATTTTTAGCATACTTAAAAGTCCAAAATGTGTGTGTGATGCTCTAGTCCAAATCTCTTCGTTGAGTAAGGTTTCCTACGATATCTCAAGTGACCCTGTTCTTATACATGTTCAAAAATCCCCCCCCCCCCGGATTGAAATGTATGCGCAGATCCTTATTTCTTCTTCACGAACAATTTCTAGTCATTTCCCTTTTGCCATTCGCTTTCATACTCATTGAAATCGCAAAATCTAACTCTTTCCTAAAGAAATACACCTGTATTACCATAGAATTAGCTGACTTTGCATTTTCTGTATAGCCTAATGGTTCTTCAACCTGTCCTAATGAAATTCACCAGTGGATCGGGTGCCTTACATATGCGGAGAAGGACTCATCATGGAGCACTTAAAGAATTGCAAGGTAAGAAACTAGTTCACTTGATTTTCTAAGCGCAGATTTAACTTCAATCACATTAAAATATGCAAGAAAGAAAATTTTTTCTTTTGGAGCAAAACCATCAGCCTCAACGAATTTTGATTCACAATACATCATGGACGGAAAACAATACATCGATGCATAGCAGAAAATCACGCATAATGCACAAGCAAAGCTAAAATGCCAACGCGGACCTCTTACACTAGTAAACAATGTTGTTCAACTATCGTTCTGAACACTGAATGCACAAGCAAAGCTAAAATGCCAACGCGGACCTCTTACACTAGTAAACAATGTTGTTCAACTATCGTTCTGAACACTGTGTAAACAAATGGCTTATCAACGTCACAATGCAGTTGTAATTCATTTGTCACCAGAGACTTAAATATTCAGTACTCAATGAAGTCATCTTGTTGCAGCACTTTTCTCATCATATGTCAAGCTCACTACTTCGGATAATCCATGAGGGTTTGCACTACTCAGATACTGGCAAGTCTAAGCATACCAAACATACTTTTATCTTCTACTAGGCGGTCGAGCCAACAGATCAATGCTCTGCAGACGCAGATGTATTTTCATCATGAGCAGCCGGAAGGTTCAGTATGTAGCCTAGAAAAACAACTCGAACGTATTCAAAATCAACACACAGCTCTATGACTTATGGCGACAAATTTTCGGGCTGCCAGAGTAAAGTTTTCAGACACCATTCGATAAGAAGCCATTGATTTGTTCGATACAATCATCATCCTTCAGCTGATTATTCGAATTCACAAGCATGTACAGTAAACGCTTAGTATAGGGGATGATGTGACCTTTAATCTGCAACGTTGAATTGAACAGCTCCTTGAGAAAGATGCACTGTTCTCTACTTTGTCCTCCTTGCAGCGCCCTATGGGTTCCTCTTTACTGGTGCCCCGCAACACTCTTCCCCCGATGTCTGCCTCCCAGAATGCAGAGCAAAGAGTCGCTCACACCACCGAACGTCCCCTTCGATGCTTCCTCCTCAGAATGGATGGTTCCCCCTCTTCGTGTTATTCTCTTCTTCCCTCCTTTATGCCAGAAAAGAACTAAATGCCTCCGAAGTTGTAGATCTTTCCTACACGGCAACCTGCTAAACCACCTGATGCGCATAGAGTTTCGTCCTCCTTGACCGTCTTGTGGTTATCACTGATGGTGCTCCCACACCTAATCGAACACCAAAAACACAAGGACAGAGGGATCCCCCAAGAGCAACTTGTCCAAACTGGTCCCAAGCGGGCTCTGAAAGATCCCCCCCCCCAGTTGCTCCTCTCTCTCGTATATCCTCTCGAATCCTCCACATGCAGCCTAGAGAGCTCGCAAAAGCCCTCTCTTCAACCCCCCAGTGAGGATTATAACTCCCAAAGAACAATAAAAAATGAACACCAACGGACCCCTCCCTCGACTGCTGCCTTGCTTACGGAAAATTCTCCCCTCCCGTCTGTATGCAGCCGCCTCCTGGACCTCGAAAAAGAGTCTCCTTTAGATGCCTTCAAACCCTCCCGTACTATGCACTTCCCTATGTCCTTCAAGCGTCTTTTTCCAATCCTCCTTTGTGTCAGAAGTGAATCCCCCAAAAACTCCCACTCGTGTGTATTTAGGGGCCATAACCCCCCCTCTCTGCCACCAAATCTCCCCTTGTACCTTGCAATTTTTTTTTTTTCATGAAGAATTCACTCTCAACTAATCGAACTACTCGAACTACTGCCATGCCCTTTCACATTTGGTTAACGCTCCTTCGCAATTTTTTTTACCACAATGCAGTTGCCGCCCCAACAATCAATACAGTCCATATTGCTATATTCCTAGTTGTTTTAAGCATCATTTGTTTGTAGTTTACTTCCCTCGGCAACCTCTTTCTATGAAAGATACCTGCAATCAAACATCTAATATGCAAAATGGAAGCTGGTGAGTGCGTGTAAAATCAACAAATTATATAGCTAACAACAACCCACTCAGCAAGGGTAGACGCGCAGTTACATGCCATGGCAATGATTGAAGAACGCATCTTACAGTCTCCCTACTTTGCTCATTTGGCCCTGCGCAGATACATATCTGGGCATGAGCTACAATACAAGCCTTACTTTATGTTAATGGCGGAATATCAATTGGCCATAGAGAAAGAAACAGGCAAGAACCCTCTCACACTACTCAGTTTGAGCCTGACGATTTGCCAACAGATGCGCTGTGAGGAGAAATCTATCAACCAGATTGGCACAAGGATTTATTACAAGCATATCCAGAGATGATGAGTACTTGGGTTAAGGCACCACTAGACTTAAAATACAACCCATGTTGGGGACCAGTGCCACGTCGCCACTTCTGGAAGGCATTTGCTATAAAAGTACAGAACAACAAGCAATGCCAGGATTGGTTAAACTACCCATACTTGAGGCCACCCACAGGACCACCTATAGTTGGATACATGATGGCAACGATTCGCCACTGGCTCCCTCGCTTAAAACATATGGACAATATAGCAGCGCACATGACCGTCAAAATATTTGACATGATGCAGATGGTTTTTAAAGTCTTCAGACGCGTCAAGGCACCACATGTAAACACCTCGGGTTTCGAGCATGGCAATCCTGACTTAGCATATGACATGAGCACAACACCATCGCTCCGGGTGTGTTATGCATGGCATTGCAAAATCAAATACCTACCGGCGTGCTACAAGCAAACCTTCAAAGAAATGTTCACAAGCGGTTTCTGGGAATACCATTCGGAAGTGTTCATCAACAGGCCTACGCATTTACTTCAATTATTTGCCTGTGAACAGATGGTATATTCCACGCATTATCGACTCCCGCCATCAGATGAACCACAGCCCATTGATTGGGAGAAACTCGAGGCAGATCTGGCCCGAGGCATTCGAATATCAAAACACACCCTCGCTCAGGAACTACTCCAGAATTACATCCGACAGACCTCACAACAAGGTTCTGTCGAGGATGACAGAAGCGAGAGGGAGGGGGGTGTTGGCAGTAGCCAGAGGCATAGAAGACGCGGAAGCATGTGACGATAGAGCATAACGAAGAAGCAAGGATTCAGCCGAATCATTTTTCAAAGAATTATGTTTTATAAATACTTTTCAAAACCTCCAACAGTGATTTTCATCACTATTGTAACATATGTAGCATAGAAAAAACCTTTTTGTAATTCATAGCTCCATTTTGTGCAAGCCAAGGAGTCCTCGAGCTTGAGGAGCTTAGGTAGAATGAGCGTACCAATTTTGGTTATTTTTAGACACCGTTTACCCTTTCAAATAGCATCTAGGACCTATTTTTTAACTATGTCGGTCACTAGATGTGAAACCGGTCAAAACTAGTCTAGAATCTATAAAAAGAGCTAGAGAGCTCATTTTTGAGGTTAGCTTGTTTGAGTAGAGAAGAGCTTAGAGCTATTTTGAGCTTGTAAGAGTGTTCTTGAGTAATAGAGTGGATTTCCTACCTTCCATTGTGTCTTGCTTGTCTCTTCATTGTGTGTGTGTATGTGTGTGTGCATCTTTATGCTTCTCACCTTCACTCTCACTTGATCTCATGTTCATGATCTTCATATCGCTCCTATCTCTTCCGCGGATTGACATTGAGGAGGTGGAGATTCTTAACTTGGTTCTCACCATTGTGCTAGAGCAACAGGAGTACTTTCATCCATAGTTTTCTTTACATAGGTTCAAGAACATCAAGAAGAGTGCTCTTTTTACTTCTCCGACAATGAATATTCACCTTTGGGGCTATGTTTTTAGCCACACTAGTCCCAACCTCGCCATAGGAGATGTATGATAGTTTTTCATAGGTGCTCCATAAGTATAGTTGGATTCTTTTGGTTAACTAATTATATGCAGTGGAGTTAGTGGTTGACTATGCAGGTTTACATGTTAGTGCTTGTAGTTTTATGAGCTTTTCACACTAGTCATATGCTCATTTTACAAAGGATACTTTGGAAAAAAATTTCTAGTTTTGTGTTTTGTCAAATATACAGTGGTCGATTTACTCCTTGATACACTTATTGATGTGAGCACATATATTCTCATGTAATCATTTTGGTTGGTCATTATTGTTCATTAATCCATTTTTCTGGGAAGACTAATGATTTTTTCCCAAAATCTGACACTTGTACATCCTTTTTGAGCCTTAGTGGTGTTTGGACTCTTTTAGCTCCATTATCATGTGAATTCTCTATCATCATGGCATCAAAGATCTCAGGCACATCTAGTGGATCAAGGTCTATTCCAATTGTTCTCAAGGGGAACTATAACTTGTAGGGAAAAGACCATTTTGAGATCTAAAAAATTGATGGCACAAACTTTGCTCTCTAGAAGAATGAGATTAAAGATATGCTAATTCAGAGAAGGCAATGGAAGCCAATAAATGGAATCTCAAAGAAGCTTGTTGACATGGATGAAGATGGTTGGAATGAGTTGGATGAAATGGCTAGGTCTACCATTCAATTGCACATGGCAGATAATGTTTACTTTATAATGTTGACTGTGAAAGTGCGGAGCAGCTTTGGAACACTGATATATTTAGGTAGTGATGTGCATGAACAGAGTAGGACCATCGGGGAACTTTTTTCCCTCTTTAAGAGTTTTTTTCCCCGACTTGTATATATGCCTATAACCCTAATGGGTCACTTATCTTTGTACATTCTATCACAAGGAAGGAGATAAGGAAGAGAGCTCACACAAGACACTCTCACTCTCAAGGAGAAGCACACACACAGATTGAGGCAAGGAAGAATGATCTTCTTCTTCTTCTTCTATTACATAAAAGGAATGTACAAGAATGACCTAAAAACAAGAATACAACCAGTGCAATATATAAAGACCAGTACATAAGGAAAAACTAATGTCCGCGAATGAGTGAGCTGGCAAGAAACAAATGTGCCATCACTCTCGGTAGATAAATCTAATAAAGCTCAATGAAGTATCCCTGACATATACCATCGTGACCACTATACATGTCAGATAAACGAAAAACTGGTACGTGTCATCCTGGATCATCACATGTTGAGCTTGATATCTCAACACTCCCCCTCAAGCTCAATGCCATATCTTGTAATCCAAGCATCTTTCGAAACTTCTTCAACTTCTCAGCTCCAAGTGCTTTGGTGAAAATATCAGCAACCTGCTCATTTGTTCTCACATAAATAAGATCAATATCACCTACTAATACCTTCTCTCTGATGAAGTGATAATGTACCTCGATATGCTTTGTTCTAGCATGGAAAACAGGGTTCCGTGCTAACTGTATGCTGTTAAGATTATCACAATAGATAGTGATAGGCTTTTGCACTTCCACACCTAAATCTGCAAGTAACATCTCCAACCATGATGCCTCACATGCTGCCATTGAAGCACCTCTATACTCAGCCTATGTACTCGACAAAGCAACAGTGGGTTGCTTCTTACTGCTCCATGTAATACCTGCACCTCCAAGTGAGAGAAGAAAGCCACTAGTAGATCTTCTATCTGGAGTACTACCAGCCCAATCTGCATCAGTGTATCCATGAACCTGCAAATCTACACCAGCTTCATAAAACAATGCATAATCCAAAGTAGCACTCACATAACGTAGAGTGCACCTCAGAGCATCCAAATGTGGCTTCCTGGGAACCTGCATAAACTGACTTTCAAGTCAGTGTAGCTTAAATCAGGCCTTGTAATTGTAAGATATATAAGACTTCCCACAATTTTCCTGTACATAGTAGCATTTTCCAATGCTTCACCTGATGTAGTATCCAATTTCAAATTCTGATCTAAAGACATAGAAATTAGCTTACAATCAGCCATACCATACTTTTGCAACATATTCAAGGCATATTGCCTTTGCGACATCCATATACCTGTTTCTGTAAGTATAAACTCAATGCCCAAGAAATAGCGCAGCACACCAAGATCTTTCATGTCAAATTCCTGCATAAGAAGTTTCTTTACCTCTTTGATGCTTTCTTCATTATCACCACCTACAATCAGATCATCAACATAAATAGCCACAATAGTGATGCCATCATCATCCTTCCTTGCATATAGTGAGTGATCTGCATCACACATAGAAAACCCAATGTTGGTTAAGTAATCAGCAATCCTTGCATGCCATGCACGCGGAGCCTGCTTCAGCCCATACAAAGCCTTTTGCAACCTGCAAACATATTCTGGATGCTTTGAATCTTCATATCCTTGTGGCTGGTCCATATATACTTCTTCCTGTAACTCACCATGTAGGAAAGCATTCTTCACATCCATCTGATGCAAAGTCCATCCTTTTGTTGTAGCTAATGCAACAAGTGTTCTGACAGTAGACATTTTAGCTACAGGGCTGAATGTTTCCTCATAATCAATGCCATATGTCTGTGCATAACCTTTAGCTACCAATCATGCTTTATACCTGCTTATGCTACCATCAGCATTATGCTTTACCTTGTAAACCCATTTGCAGCCTATGGATTTCTTTCCTTGCGGCAATGGAACCAGCTTCCATGTATCATTTCCATAAAGTGCAGCCATCTCCTCATCCATAGCTTTTTCCCAATCTGCATTACCAATTGCATCTTCAAAACAAGAAGGTTCAGCATCTTGTATTACCTTTGTCATGTAGGCACAATGGCGAGCCATGTAACTATCATATGTCAATCGTTGCACTGAATTACGCATTCTCCCAGATTTTCTTGGTCCTGGGTCACTTCTTCTTGTATCATCTGCATGTGCCCTTCTTACTCCTGGAGCCTTCACAGAGGGCAATCCAAGTTCCTCATCAAGACTCTTTTCTGAACCGCTTGAATCTCCATCAATGTCTTCAAAACCTGCACCTGTTTTACTACCAGCAGAAAGCTTTTCTTTAGCTTTCTTGGATGTATTTGATGAATTTGCTGGACTGAAATTTCCACGCAATCTTCCACTCCATGGATTTGAGTTGGAACTATTGCTTGGTGATGCATCCGGTCCACTCAAAACTTGAGATTCTGCACTAGATTTTTCAGTATTTTCTTTGTCATTTGGTTCAAGATTCAGTCCTTCTTTGGCATCTGCATAGAAGCTTGACATTTCATCAAATACCACATCTCTGCTCACCTTCACCTGTCATGTGAGTGGGTTATAACATTTGTACCCCTTTTGCTCAAGGGAATATCCAATGAAGACACATTTTTCTGCTTTCGGATCAAGCTTCGTCCTCAACTCATCTGGAACATGTACATATGCAATACAGCCAAAAAACTTTCGGATGTGATAAGTTTGGCTTTTTACCTGTAAACTTCTGTTCAGGCGTAACTTGATGTACAGCAGCAGTCGGAGTTCTGTTCATGATGTATACAGCAGTATGCACAGCTTCTGCCCAATAACAATGAGGCATATTCTTCTCAGTCATCAGGCTCTTGCTATTTCTGCAATATGTCTATTTTTGCGTTCAGCAACACCATTCTGTTGTGGTGTGTACCTGCATGAAAACTAACGCCGAATTCCATGATTTTTTAGAAAACTGCTAAACTCATTTGACATGTATTCACCTCCTCCATCAGATCTTAATGTTTGAATGTACTTCCCTGTCTGCTTTTCCACCATAACTTTAAAATTTTGGAAGTGAGTAAACACCTCGCTCTTCTCTTTCATGAAATATACCCATACTTTGCGTGTATGGTCATCAATGAAAGTAACATAAAACCTGCAACCGCCCATAGATGTGGTCTTTGCTGGACCCCAAACATCTGTATGTACTACTTCTAGTACATTCTCACTAACATGCTTGTCATGTGGAAATGATGCTCTTGATTGTTTACCAAATTGACATGCTGCACATACCTTTTGCATTTCTGCAACTTTGAAATTTGGTAGTCCATGGACAATCTCCTTTGACTGCATCAGTTTCAGCCTTTGCAAGTTTGCATGTCCAATCCATTTGTGCCATATCTCTATATCTGCAATAACTCCTGCACCTTTCGCAAACATGGCTGCATTCATTTCAGGAATCTTCACATTTAAGGTGAACATACCAATTTTGTTTCCTTTGGCAACCAATCGTCCATCCTGCTTGTACTCTTCTACATATAATCCATCAGCATTGAACCTGACTTGTAATCCTTGGTCAACCATTTGTCCAATAGAAACCAGATTCTTCGTTATATTTGGAACATGCAGCACATCAGCGAGATGTTTTACCTTTCCGTCCTCCATAGACAATGCTATGTTTCCTATATGTTCAATAGGATGTGATGTGTCATCACCTGTTTCAACATATCCAGGAACTGGCATTTTTTGCAAACTACTAAACCATTCTGCATGACTGGTCATGTGATTTGAAGCACCTGAATCAACATACCAGATATTATCATTCGATTTTGAAACATCAGCAGACATCGTATTCATCATGTGATGTTGAACCATAAACAGCTTCTCGGAATCATCTGCACTTGTGGATGCATAGTTGTTTTGCTGCCTTCTGTTATTTTGATTCTTTAACTTGCAATCACGTTCAAAGTGTCTAGGTTTACCACAATTCCAGCATCCTTTACTATCATTACCTGAATCATTTCTTTGGAAATTTCTGTGACCTCTTTGGCTCCCCCTGCCTTGAAACTATCCTCTTCCTCCTGCATGATTCAGTTGTTGACCTTGGTCTTGGTTACTGTTTCCTCTTCCACTTCCAAAACCTCTACCTCTGCCTCTTCCTCTGCCAGAGTAGAATACCTGCTCAGAATTGGGCTTTCCTTGGGAGTTTGAATCCTCACCAAGATTATTTTCTTCAATGATCAACATAGAGACCAAATCAGCAAAATTCGGAATATTTTCCCTGGTCTGTATAGAAGTTCTGAACTGCTTATATGCGGCTCCTAAACCACGAAGGCACACTTCCACCTTATCATCATCATCTACATTCACGCCAATAGATGCAAGTGACTCACATATGCTTTTGATTTTTAGAGTGTAGTCACTTACCGACATGCTCTTTTTCTCCAATGTATGTAGCTCGTTCTTGAGTTGCAATTTCCGTGCCTTTATATTGATCTCGTACAAAGTGACCAAACTGTTCCAAGCCTCTTTTGGAGTCTTGGCATCCTGTATGTGTCCAATCATGCTATCCTGTATGCTAACAGATAGCCAATACATTACCTTTCATGCTCCTTGATTCCATTCCTCATATGCTCTTAACTGTTCTGCAATCCGATTCCTTTCTGGTAGCTGTGGAGCATTTTCATTCTCTCCTTCGATGTACTTCCAGTAGCCTTTTCCCATCAGGAAATTCGTCATTCTGAATCTCCAAGCATGGAAGTTGTTCTTGTCCAGCTTATCGCTCATAAGCTGACTCCTTCCATCTGCGTTTGCCATTTCTGCAACAATTCACAACAAACGCAACACACTACAAGAAGCACTTCTGCTTGAACACTGTCGCACTATGATGTGACAGTTCGATCTCAGAAAAACACAGTTTTCGTGTATCAACAGTGTACAGAATCGCTTGAAATTCTGAATTTGAAATATATGAGTGTCGCCGAACACAACGCAAGTTACAGTTTTTGAAACTGACCTGGTCTTTCTGTGGGTCCCACCTTGCGATTTTTGTAGCAAACGGAGGCCGTTTGTGAAATCACGTTTTCTCCACGCCTTGCCGCGTAGTCTTCACCGTCGCCTTCTCCACGAGCTCTCTACAGCCACGTTGGCTCTGATACCATGTCACAAGGAAGGAGATAAGGAAGAGAGCTCACACAACACACTCTCACTCTCAAGGAGAAGCACACACACAGATTGAGGCAAGGAAGAATGATCTTCTTCTTCTTCTATTACATAAAAGGAATGTACAAGAATGACCTAAAAACAAGAATACAACCAGTGCAATATATAAAGACCAGTACATAAGGAAAAACCTAATGTCCGCGAATGAGTGAGCTGGCAAGAAACAAATGTGCCATCACTCTCAGTAGATAAATCTAATAAAGCTCAATGAAGTATCCCTGACATATACCGGCGTGACCACTATACATGTCAGATAAATGAAAAACTGGTACGTGTCATCCTAGATCATCACATGTTGAGCTTGATATCTCAACACATTCTAGTGGTAATCCATTCAGTATTGTGTGTTGTGCTCCAAGATTCTTCTTCTTCCTTGTGTTGTTCACATGCTTCTATAGACCTCAAACTCCAACAATTGGTATCAAAGCAGGTCGCCGCTTCATCTAGGGCATTGTCGACACCACTCCGATCTTCGAACACACTATCATAGTGCCTGTGTAGGAAATTTCATCTTTTTGTGCCAAAAATATATGCCAGTTTTTGTTCGCCGGTATAAGCATGTGAAAGTCTGCTACAAGTTTAGCAGAACTCAACAGGGTAGTTCTATTCAACTTTTTGAGATACAGCCATTTTTTTTGCATCAAGGTATCTAGTCAGTGGCCATGGATGAAAGCAATGATGTATTCCATATGTTGGTTGTTGAGGATAAGTTGGACGGTACCAATCACCCATTGTGGGCTTATATGATGATTCATGTATTGGTTGCAAAAGGTATGTGGAATATTGTGCAAGATGTTGGAAAATGTCCTATTGCACCTACAAATATAGTTATTGAAGGTGATGCAGATGACATTAGAGATGGCGATATTCTTCATGTTCATGTTCATGCTTTGGTTCCTGTTGCACCTACTGCAGAGCAAATTCATTGGGATTGCAGAGATGCTTAGGCACATGTATTGATAGCTTTTTATGTCAAACGTGCCATTATTCCTCACATTCTCTCTTGTAGAATAGCAAATGATGCTTGGGATACACCTACCAGTTTATGCCAAGATAGGAACGAGGCTCATGTTGCTTACCTTTGAAAATAGTTGGAGAGAGAGTACATGAATGAAGGAGATTCCTGGATAGTTTTTTGACAAAGATCAAATATTTCAAGGAGTAGTTGATTTTTGTTGATGAAGTTTTGCTTGACAATTCACTTGTGTAGACTATTCTGAATGGTCTTTGGGATTCATATCAGAGTTTTGCTTCTACTCTTTGATTGACAATGAAAGGCAATCCAAATGCCTTAACATTTGAGGAGTTAGTCTTGATTCTATTGCAAGAAGATTAGCCTAGATAGAACAGCTCCATTATGCGTGTTGCAAATCAAGCTTTCCTGGATACTCAAAAGGGCAAAGGTAAATGGAGCTCTTCTACTAGTAAGCAAAAATATGCTAATTTTGCACAATCAAAGAAGGATGACAAAGACGAGAAGAAAACAAAAAAGCAAAAATTCTTTTGCAAATACTATGAAAGAAATGATCATGTCATAAAGAGTTTTTCAAAACTAGCTGCCAAAGTGGCAAGGAAGAAAGAGGTTGGAATGGTTGTTGCAGAGGCCTCTACACCCAAAACAGAGTCTGCTAATCTTTTGCAGAATGAAGAATGGGCATTTACCACTGTTTGATTTATGACCCATCTTCTCATGAACAATCTATTTCTATAGTAGACTCAGATGTTTGGTACTTTGATAGTGGGGCAACCAAACATATTACCTCATAGCGTAGTTTCTTCACTTTTCTTGAGCCAGCCCCTATAGGGAATACTATCAAATACACCACCAACTCCTCTTATCCTGTCATCGGAGTTGGTAAGTCATTCTGAATACTCCTCATGGGAGTTCTTTTACATCATCGGATGCTTTATTTATGCCAGGGAGAATCTGTTATTAGTTTCAGCTTTAGCCAAGATTGGCTTGGTTGTGAAATTTGTTGATGACAGATGTAGAGTTCATGATCTATCAAATGGAAACATCCTTATTGCTTCTCGCATTTTATGTCGTTAGTTGTATAAGCTTGTAGACTATGAAAAATGTGTGAATGATTCATCATGTGCAGTACATGATTCTCAGGCTATGTCAGATGCAAAGCTTTGGCATGCACACTTTGGTCATCTGAATTTTGCTAGTTTGCTATGCCTAGAGAAATCTGAAATGGTGTCCTCTCTACCCAAACTTGAGGCACCTTGTAAACATGTTTGTGAAGGCTATATTTGTGGAAAAATGCAGCATTCCTTGTTCCCAAAAGATGGTTTAGTTCGAGCTACTCAAAAATTGCAGCTTGTTCATAGTGATGTTTGTGGTCCTATGCAGACACCCTCTTTTGGAAACTATCTTTGCTTCGTGACTTTCATTGATGATTTTCTTGGGCATGCATGGGTATATCCATTGAAAGAAAAGTCCAAAGTGCTTATGTGCTTCAAACAATTTTTGGTTTTGGCTGAAAATCTGTCAGCATATAAAATGGGTACACTCTGTTTTGATCGAGGGGGGGAATATATATCTTCTGATTTTAATGCATTTATGGCTGAACATGGGATAAAATACCAATGTATAGTGCCATATACACCTCAATAGAATGGAGTTGTTGAAAGAAAGAACAGTTCACTCATGGAGAGGTGTATCGTCAAGAGTGAGGCTTTACCACATAGTTTCTGGCTTGAGGTTGTCATGTGTGTAGCATATGTACTTAAGGGGTGTTCCACTAAAGCATTACAGTCTATCCCTCCATATGAGGCTTGGCATGGTCGCAAGACATCTGTTGCTCACCTACGTTTTTTTGGTTGTCTAGCAAATGCATTAGTGCCTGAACAACAATGCAAGAAATTGGATGATAAAGTAGCGAATTGTATTTTGGGTACAGTTATGAAAGCAAAGGCTATCATTTGCATCATCCATGGACTAAATGCATTTTGGTTAGCCGTGATGTTAATTTTTATGAAGATTATATTTAGCCATTACTTTCATGTACTAGATAGACATTAGTTAGCTCCAAAGACCCACTTTCCTGCCTCTTTTACAGGTGGACATTCTATTTCTAGTCCTAATGAGGCAACTTCTCAACCTTTATAGGTTTCATGTGATGATGCACATCATTCCATTTTTTATGCAAATTTACATGATGCACTTGTTGATGAGAGAGCTGATATTACGAGGCAAAACTTATGCCAAAATGGCTGGTGCAAACTTTTCGTGATGGCAAATTAGATGCACCTCTGTCATATCATACTCGTTCAAGCTCTCATAATGCTTCTTTTGCATCAGATTGCTATGCTATGGATGCATCTAGTCTTTATGATGAGAATGAGCATGCTTCGTTTGATGAAGCACAAAATTCTGAAAATTAGATGGCTGCTATGGAATCAGAATTGATGTTATATGAAAAATGGTACCTGGTCTTTATGTGACTTACCTCCTGGCAAGAAGGCCATTGGTACTTAGTGGGTATACAAGTTGAAGCATAAGCCTAATGGAAGAGTTCATAGGTATAAGGCTAGGCTTGTTGCAAAGGGTTATGCTCAAGAAAGAGGCATTGATTTTGATGAGACCTTTGCTCCTACTTGCCTAATGACTACTATTCATAGAATTTGTGCACGTGCAGCTCATCATGGTTGGAATGTACATTAGTTGGACATCAAAACTCCATTTAAGAATGGTGACTTGCATGAAGAAGTGTATGTTTTTCAACCACGTGGCCTTGTGCAAAACGGGCATGAAAACAAAGTGTGCAAGTTGAAAAAGGCATTATATGGTTTGAAAGAAGCACCACATGTTTGGTACAAAAAGACACGTGCATATCTGATTGCACATGGTTTTGAGAATAATCCAACTGAGAGCATCTTACATGTTAAGTGTGCAAATGATGTGCTTTCGATCATTGTTGTCTATGTTGATGACATACTGCTCACTAGTCCTCACGAGAAGCATGTTGTTGATTTTAAGGCTAAATACATGGCTCATTTGAGATGTCAGATTTGGGGCATTTGCATCGTTATTTGGGCATTCGATTTATGCAAGTTGATGGCAGAATAGCTTTGTGTCAAAACAAATATATTGATATATTATTGCAACATTTTGGCCTTGATGACTGGAAACCTATTGCCACTCCTATGGAGACAGGTTTATGATTAAGTCTTCATGATGCTGGAGATGCACTTGATGTTGTTCTCTATCAACAGGATGTTGCATGCTTGATGTACTTATGCTTTACTCAGTCTGATATTCAATTTGCTATCTCACAGATGAGCAAATTTATGCATTGCCCAGGTACCAAGCATTGGCAGGCAGTTAAGTGCATCTTTCGCTACTTGAGTGGTACCCCGCTACTTGGATTGTTTTATCCCAAGGGGGGGTCACTACCGCCAAATTTACATGTTTTTTCTAACTCTGATTGGGTTGGTTGCTATGACACTCATTGTCCACCAATGGTTTTTGCTTCATGTTTGGTATCTCATGCATATCTTGGTTGAGGAAGAAGCAGCATACTGTGGCCACTTCCAGTTGTGAGGTTGAGTATAGGGTAGCTTTCACAGTGACTCTTGAGTGTGTGTGGCTCAAATGCTTTATGGCTGATTTGGGTGTTGGTCACTCTTTTGCCACCATCATCTTCACAAACAGTCAGAGTGCATTCGCAATTACGAGGAACCCTGTGTTCCATGCTTGCACTAAGCACATTGAGGTGCAGTATCATTATGTCAGGGAGAGGTTCTCTATTGGAGAGATCATTTTGGCATATGTGCTCACACAAGAGAATGTTGCAGACCTTTTCACAAAGGCTCTGCCTAGGGAGAAGTTTGAAGCTTTCCGCAAAGCTTTGGGCTTTCTTCCGTTTGTGGATTGATTCCACATAGCTTGGCACTTCTTTATACATGAGTGCCAACTCCTTGTTCACTACATCACTCCTAGGGGGGATTTGCTGATATATTTAGGTAGTGATGTGTGTGAATACAGTAGGATCATCCGGGCACTTTTTTCCCTCTTTAGGAGTTTTTTTTCGGCTTGTATATACACCTATAACTCTAACGGGTCACTTATCTTTGTACACTCTAGTGGTAATTCATTCAATATTGTGTGTTGTGCTCCAAGCTTCTTCTTCTTCTTCCTTGTGCTGCTCACGTGCTTCCATAGACCTCAAACTCCAACATGGAAGAAGTTATCCAATACATATGAAAAAGAAACATCATGAAATAAAGTGTATCTGATGAGAAAGGTATATGACCTTTGCATGAAGGACACAGATATGTTGCTACTCATTTGAATGAGTTTGATGCTATATTCTCTTAGTTACAGGCTCAAAAGATGGAAATGTATAATGAAATGAAAGCACACTTGTTGTTATGCACCTTATCATCATCATGGGATATGTTTTGCATAGCTATTAGTAATAGTGCACCTAGTGGTAAACTAGTCTGTGATGACATATGTGGAGCACTCTTGACTAAGGAGATTCATAGAAAATCTATGGTTGGAACTCAGAGTGAGATGCATATAATGTTCGTGATTCTTACCAAGGAAAAAATCAATAATCTCGCAAGAGCTAGAACAAACCATAGGTTGTTTAGTAACATCTAACAAGTGTTCTTTCTGTGATACAAATAAAGGATAAAGTGAGCCAACTTCGCTTCCTTTTGCAATAACCATATTGCCCTTTGATATTCAAAAGGATTGAGCATAGAAGACCACCTTGTAACCAAGGTCATCAAGTTGACCAATTGACATCAAACTCTATGATAACTGAGGTACATCGCATACATTATGCATAGTAAATATTGAACCATCAATGAATCAACAATCACGTTTCCATTCCTAACAACATCACACTGTTAATAGTCACCAAGTCTCACAGTACCAAGAGACTTTGGTGCATAAGTAGAGAACCATTCTCTATGTGGTATCACATGGAAAGAAGCACCAAAATCTAGCAGCCATTTGTGGAAAAGAGAATCAGCTATAAGAGCCTCAATATGCATAGTATTGTCAAGAGGCAACATATAAGGATTGTCAAAAATAGCATGATTTCTTCAATCTTTGTAGTCAAAGTAGATGGTGCATGTTGTTGTTTAACATGCCCATCAAGATTCTGCCCATTACCTTTATCATTCTTTAACACATTGCATTATTTTTTAATGTGTCCTTTCTTATGATGATAATGGAATTCGATATCCCTCTTCCTTGATTTACTTCTACTCTTATTCGGTTGACCATTCTGCTGGCATGGATGTTTCGGCCATATATCACATGGTGGAATGAAAAATCTTTCTTGTTCTACCTATGTTATCGTTCTCAGATTTTTCATTTTGTGAACATTTTCAATATGGAAAGCAAACTAGGAATGTGCATAAAACACACATTGACTCTTTGATTCAATCTTTAGATCTTGTTCATATAAATGTGTGTGGTCCTATGTCCACAAGTTCATTATGTGGTTTTCTTAACTTTGTCACTTTCACAGATGATGCTACTAGAAAATTCTGGGTATATTCTATCAAATCGAGGGATGAGATATTTGCTATTGTCAAAAAGTGTCTTGCTTGAGTTGAGACTAAAAAAGGAACTTAGCTTAAGGCTTTACGTTTAGATAATGGGGGTGAGTATACTACACATGAATTCAGCATTTTCTATCATTCTAGAAGAATTTGTAGAGAGTTTACAGCTCCTTGTAGCCCAATACAAAATGATGTAATTGAAAAGATGAATAGAACTATTCATGATAGAGTAGTTTCTATGATACATCAAGAAAACCTTTCACAAGGCTTTGGGCAAAAGTAGTATTGACTGCAATTCATGTGAGTAACCTTTCACCTAGTATTGCCAAAGGTCTGAAAGTATCACAAGAGTTATGGATAGGGAAGCCACCATATTATGATCATATTTGATATTTTGGATGTGAAGCATATCTTCATATACCCAAGAATCTTAGACAAAAGGTGTACCATAAGTCAAAGAAACGTATTTTTCTTGGATATGGTCAGGAAGGCCAATTTGGATATCGCTTATGAAAATCTCAAAAAATCACGATTTTGTGGTGAAAATCGCGATTCTGTGAAAAATTCAAATTTTTTGAAAATCGTGATTTTCTTAGTTTTGGAATTTCCCGCCTAAAAGCATTCTCAAAAAGGACATGATTTTGAGGTCATTCTCAGAATCACAATTCTCAGTTTCTGCTCAAAATCACGATTCTCTAAGTTTCTAAAAACACGATTCTCTAGTCATTCTCAGAATCTTCATTTTTTGGCGATTCTCAAAACACGATCCGGGGTTCAAAATCGTGATTTTTTGGTCATTCTCAAGATCACGATTTTTTGTTCAAAAACACAATCCTAAGGAAAAACACGATCTTGAGGTCATTCTCAAAATCACGATTTTCAGGGTGTCTCAAAAACACGATTCTCTGACAAGATCGCATTTTTCACGATTCTTTGTCAAGATCGCGTTTTTCACGATTCTCTGTCAGGATCACATTTTTCACGATTCTCTGTCAGGATTGCATTTTTCACGGATCACATTTTTCATGACTCTCTAACAAGATCGCATTTTTCGCGATTCTCACTCAAGATTGTGATTTTTGGGATTGTTCAGGATCATGATTCTCACTCATGACCGTTATTTTTGGGTTGTTCAAAAACACGATTCTCAATGAAAATTGTGATTTTCAAGATTGTTCAAGATCTCAATCTTCAATCAAAATCGTGATTTTCTCATAGCATCTTGTTTGCCTATTTTGATCCCATAAAGCTTGATTTGACATAACTTTTTAATCAAAAGTTCATTTTGAGCTCTATAGCTCATTGGAAAGCTCATTTCAAATCCCACGTGGCCTTAGCTATTTTTCTTAAGAATAATGTGTTGATTTTTAGATAGTGTAATTTGAAGTTGACCATCAGGTGGGATTAGGAAGCCAAGGGAGCTCTAAAAGATTTTGAGCAATACAAAGGGGAAAATTGGGACTTTTATCCAAGGCTTATGGACCTGAGGTCTGGTAGAAACCTAGGTAGGGATAGACAAAGTACTAGATCATCTGAAGCTAGTGTCAATCACACAGCTAGGTCATGGGCACAACAACTTAGTGATTATCCCTACGTGCTAAGTTCGAAAACAAGCGATTCATAAATGTCTTTCAACATGGAAAGACCTGCAGGTAACCCAAACATTGCCTATTTACAGACACCTAAAGGTCCCTATAAGACACAATTGGAATATATTAGGACCAACCAATTAGGTGCATGCATCTATGAGGATGGTCTGAGGTGATCAGCGGTCCAACTCAAAAATCCCGATCAACCCTTCGGACTTGAACATCCAATGGTCAAGTTTGAAGATAGTTCTTACATTGATAAGCAAGAAACCATGTATATGGTTACCAGCTTACCAGACAAGATAGATGAGTTTGGAAACATCATTCTTGAGAATGAGATAGGAGACCTAGAGCAAGGTGATGTAGGACGAGAACCCGACTCCTAGAGGAAAGTTAGTTTTGACCAGATTGATCACTCCAGATTGGATCCCTCAAGACAACAAAAGAATAGAAATATTCTTGAACAGAGAAACAGAGGAAGCTTTTTGGAGATTCAAGGTAGAACAACCTAGCAAAATAGGCGGAGTCATCATCTATGAGTTTAAAGATGTTGAGATATCAGGAAAAGTTGTATATACGGATAATACATCAGAGAGAATGTTTTGGTAATAACAGAGCAAGGCAATCATGCATACACTTGGCAAGGCGAATTGATTTTCTCTCCACCAAGACCTAATGTTTCCCATGGCCTCCAAGGAGCAGGATCATCACATGCTCATGAAAACCAGAGGGAAAGAGCTGGAGAGAGACCTAAGGTAAGCTTTTCACACACAGTGGGCAGAGATAGATTAGGATTTGAAAATGAGAGACCCAAAAGAGAGAAACATAGAGCACATAGGTATCAAAGAGATGATCATGATTTTCCATTGCGTAGACCTCGAGAGTACCCAAGAACCCTTAGACCCTCTCAAGTGGTCAAGACAATGAAAAAATACTTTGACGGGTCAGGAGATCCTTATGATCATGTGGCCGAGTTCAAACAAGTGCTAAGACTTGAACAGGTTGAGGACTTGTTCACCCGATTTGAGGCATTTGGTTTGACCCTCAAGGGCACTGTCATAGCTTGGTTTTAGCCCTTGAACAGTCACAATTGTCAAAATATAGGTCAACTGCTAGAAGCATTCATCATAGAATTTTCCAAGAGTAGCATCAGGCATAGCACATCATCCTTGATCCACAGCTTCAAGCAGACACCCCAAGAAATAGTTCGGCTTGCTGGAAGGAGATTTAAACAATACGTGGAAAGATGCCCCACACCTGAATTTCCTACACAAGAAAAACAAGTTTCCTTGTTTTTAGATGGCCTTCTAAGCTCGAAACTGAGATCATATGTATATCTCAAGGATCCAAACACATTAGATCAATGCATGAGAATGTGTATTGACATAGAAGACAACTTGGGTGAGGAGTTAGAATTGTCCAAACTCTATAAGGATTTTGACAGTTCTACTAGTCACACTTCCAGGCCCTCCACTGATATAGATGAGATAGTTGAGCAGGTTGCACGGAAGCTAGGAGTTCATAATAGACAAACACCAAGGGTCACCTCATTGAAGCGATGTTATACTTGTGGAGGCAAACACATGGCTAATGTATGCCCATTGCAAAACCAGAATATGAGAGAAATGAATGCTCCATGCTGCACTATTGAGAGAAAATACACAAAACACACGGCTCAAGATTGTTCCTAGAATAGGCAAGTTGTCAGACAAACTTATCAGCAACTTTATCAACAGTGTAGGTATTAGAAACAATGCCAACAGCCGTATTATAGGCCACAACAACAATATCAACCTCAATACCAATAGCAATATCACACACCATATAGACCACAACTGGTCCTAGGAAACCAACCGCCAGCTCTTGCCAATGTGATTCAAGTTAAGTATGCAGTGGCAGAGGAGAACCCTAATAGAGCATTGGTGCCAATGACCCCTTTGGTCTCAGAAAGTGATAATCATGCTCAGATTTCTGACTACTCCTATGAAGATAGTCCACAAGATTATTACACAATGAGGCACCACCTATGGAACCAAATTGGGAGCCAAAATACTCCAATGTCATGTACACGAGTCCTAACCCCAGGCCCGAAGCGAGACAAGTAACACCACAAGCCCCTAGAGGATCATGTTTTAGATTTCACAGTAACCATTTCATTCGTGAATGCCCCCATCCACCAACTCGAGGACAAGGACAGGCCATCACAATACAAGACTTTTGTCCCGAGTGTGGCAAAGAACACCTCCCAAGAGATTGTCTCAAGAGTTCTTGTGGGAAATACAAGAAGAGATATGGGCCAAGGAGAAGGGTAATTCCCCTTGATGACACTCATGATCAATTTCCCCAAGACATTTCATCTATTTATGGAGACCAAGTAGAGCAACAAGAATATGAAAGATTAGATTTTGAATCTAATTCTTTACAAGAGTTGCCACAATTCACAGGCCCATGGGAATCTGAAGCTCTTCAGATCAGAGCTCCCACAATACTTTTGAGAAAGGAAGACTCAATGGCTCCAAGAAACACTGAAGTCATGAAGAACACTAAGATTCAGTGTCATCTCACTTTAGAAGAGCTGCTGAAAGTAAAACCTCAGCTATGGAAACATGTGGCACATCAGGTTCCAAAACTTGGTTCCAATATGTCAAAAGCAGGCTCTAAGAAGAAAGTACTAGAGATACTTCTAGACAAAATAGGGGACATGAGTGACGGTGAAGAAGGTAATACTTATCTTTCAATCACCAACCAAGGTTACACAACCAAAGCTATCTTAGATTCAGGTGTTGGGGTTGCAATTGTGACCACCTCCTTGTGGAAGCAATGGGGAAAACCCACATTAAGACCAGTGGATGTGCAAGGTCGCAGAGGAAGAGGAAAGACACCTAAAAAAGCGAGAGAAGAAGGAACTTCTAAAGGAGACAGACAAGTTAAAGACCCAACCTACACACCGATGATCTTTCGAGATGATGAATTGAGCCTCATGGTTCGGCAGAAATTTTAGCCGCAATCATAGCTAAACCTCTTTATGGGCCATTGTACAAGCCGTTATGGGCCATTGTGGATATTACCGCAGGTTTATTCACATGTATGCAATCGTAGCTAAACCTCTTTATGCCTTCTTGACAAATTTTGAGTGGAACGATGAATACGAATATTCCTTCAATGAAGTAAAGAGACGTTTGTGCACATCACAAATACTGACGACCCTTGATTGGAATAAACCATTCCATGTTCATGTAGATGCATCCAATTATGCAATAGGAAGTGTGCTAGCACAACCCAGATGTGAAGCGAATCTAGATTTGTCTATAGCATATGCTAATAGACAACTAAACGTGACTAAACAAAACTATACACCAACTAAAAGAGAAGGATTAGGCATGGTGTATGCCGTGAAGGAGTTTAGACACTATTTACAAGCCAACAAGTTCAAGTTTTTCACTGATTATCAAGCTTTATTATACTTGGTCAATAAACGTTGCAATGCAGGACATTTAGTAAGATGGTTCCTCTTACTAATGGAATATGAATTTGAAGTGGTTGTTAGGAAAGTTAGAACCCACCTCATGGCTGATCACCTTTCTCGCGTCACTTAAAGAGAGTCACTACAAGGAGTGTCTGATGAACTACCCGTCACTTATCTGGTTAATTTAGAAGTTGTTCCTAAATGGGCAAATAAGTTGGTACCTATCCTAACCTTCGGACTTGCAAATAAGAATGTGAAAACGAACAAAGAAGAAATTGTAAAATCACAAAAATACCAAATATTGGCAAGAAGCATGTACAAACAAGATACAACGGGTGTATTAGCTTGTTGTGTCAAGGAGGATGAACATAGTAGTTGGTTGCAGCAAGCCTATGAAGGATTGCTAGGAAATCACTATTCTAAACAATGAACATTGTAGAATCGGGAATGTTTAGGAGTGTATTGGCATAGTATGGAAAAAGAAATACATGAGTGGATTAAGAATTTTCCAATGTGCCAGGAAAGAACCCCAAGCCCCACCATATCATATGGCCATGTGCCAAACATCGGGTGCAATTGCTTCTCGAATAATCGACCAACGTCCCTTTGTGACCATAGAGGTAGGACAAGGAAAGAGTGTAAGGATCGTGAGAGCTTTGATTGACTTAGGTGCAGCAATTAGTGCAGTAAGATTTTCATATAGCCAAGATCTATAGTTGAACGTCAACCCCATAGAAGCCTATCTCATAGGGTTGGGAGGTGTGGAAACCCCTTTGGGTTAGGTGGATCTTCCCATCTACCTTCAAGTTGTCCCAATGATAGTCAAAGTGTTAGTGTGTCAAGATGAAGATCTTATGGAACCACTTGTCTTAGGTCAAGATTGGATCTATAACCATGCAATCAACTTAACCCTAAGAAGTCAAATTCTTCAAGTTTGGGTACATGAACAATGCATTACATTAGAATTAGATAATTGCATGATCACAAATCCAAGAATCACACATTCTCTTAGTTCTTCTAAGACCAATATTATAGAAGAATATGTTGTATGTGTCAAAAGCTCTATGATGCAGGAGTCAATCATGGAAGAACACGCTTGAAGGCGATTGGATCTCTCTTCTTCTTCAAATACTAATGCAGCCACAACAATTCAACCAGAGAGGCAAGTGGAACCGTACAAGACAACTGCTATATCAAATAAACAAACAAACATCAAGAAAAACATAGTTCTAGGCATGAAGCAGATATGGGTATGCAAGGGTGAGCCATCAATCACACCATTGCAGTCAAACTCATTACCAAAGAAGCAATGGAGAAAGCCAAGGCAACAAGTAGCAAAACAATGAAGATCTCTATCTCAAAGAGTACTCCAAATTTGGGTACCAAAGCAGTCAATGAAGACTGGCCACAATAACGTACAAATTTGGGTGCCTAAGGAATTAGTTGCAGCTCAACAAGGGCGATTACACATGTGGGTACCCACAGAACTCTTACATGCACAAAGCCCTAGGCTCCCCCTCACAAGAAAAGCCTCAAAAAGAAGCCAAGGATAAGTAAGAATCAGAACCAAGCACAGGGATCAAATGAAGATCGACTCACCGCTTCGGCAATAGTAAGAAGACAATCATCAAGGGTATGGGTTTGGGAGCCAAAAGCACCAGTAGCCCCCCATAACCAAAGAGCCAACCACAGGGGACACAAAATTCGAGAAACCATCCAAAGAGGAAGAGGCCCGAAGGGATTAGGAGGTGGCCGAACATCTTTCTAAAATGGATCCCTATAAAGAGGAATGATCGAGATCCAAGGGATACCTCCAAACAAAGATTGCATCAACATCTACAAGTAACACCGAAAGCCTCGACGTGCGATAACCATGTGCCTTTGGCATAACCTTGTCTTTTGCACCCATGCATTTCGAGCGTATGCATTAATATAGGGCCACGTTACACGATTGTGCATAGACACAATTGAGACTCCCATGCACATGAGACACATTGGACACATGTAAATTATTTTATTGATACTAACCTCTTTCTTCTTGTTTTGTGACATTGTTAAAGAGAGAGAGAGAGAGAGAGAGAGAGAGAGCGAAGAGAGAGAGAGAGAGAGAGAGAGAGAGAGAGCGAAGAGAGAGAGAGAGAGAAGAAGAAGAAGAAGAAGAAGAAGAAAGAAAAAAGAAAAGAATAAAAAATCAGAATCAGCATAACCGGCATAGTGATTAGATCATAGAGAATAAGTCAAACCAAGTCAAATATGATCAAAGACTTAGTAAAGTGATCATTTTATGCATAAGAAAGTAATCACATGTTGTTGAAGTATTCAAAGACAGAAATCCAACCATATATAAAACTAATCCCTCTAAAACCATCTCCCCTCCAAAAGTCACACTTTATTTGCTATTCAATCATCTAAAAAAGATTACTAATGTTAAAAGCATTCAATGATTGAGATTAATAGTTCAAAAAACTCAAATTTCGAGGGTCATAAATTGATGCACCAAATTTTGTTGATTCATCACTATAGTTAGCTTTGCATAGCACCTTCCATATCAATGAAAATCCATGCATGCTCTAAATGAAGCAAAAAATCAAGCTTTTCAATTTGTGGGCCAAATCGTTCACCTTTTGGAGATTTTGTCGATTGTGCTTTACTTTAATGAAAAGCATGACGTGGGAAGGCCTTAGGCTATATAAAGAGGACCTATAGAGCACATTTTCAATCATCCAACTTCTCCAAAATTTAGCTCTAGGTTTATGAGCATTTATGTACAATTTTGGATCATATTTGGTGTACTTCTGTTGCTATTTGGGAGGATCTTGCTAATACACTTCTTTTTCTTCACACAAACAATGTGTGCAAACTAATTTGTGTAAGTTCGTTTTATTTTTGTTCTCTTCAACTCTTGCTTCTATATGAGGTCATGTACCTACTTCTTTAAGGATTGAATTCTTTATTATGTTGCTTAGATCAAAGGAGATTAACTTACCTTTTAAATTACTTTTTAATATTGTTTTTGGATGGTTTGATCTCAGTCATTGATTTTATAAGATTTTCCAAGAATAAATCATAACCATTGATCTAAAGTTAATAAAAACATGTGCATAGAAAAAATAAGGATCTATATTTTAAGGGGATTTTAGATCTTCAATAGTTAAGTGTTATATATCAATTGAAAGCTCTTGGTGAGTACTTTGAGAATATGCAATAAAAGTTTTGACTCACCTTTAACCATCTTAATCATATTTGAAAATTAGAGTTTGCTCAAAATTAGGATTATACCACTCAATATGGCATTGTTTTCCAAAAATCCCCCCTTCAATGTCATACTGGCATAAGGTTCAAGTATGTGCATAATTTCTGATGTCTCTCTCTAGATAATGCTTTAGTAAACATATATACCACATTCTCATTTGCAGGAACATAGATTATTTGATGTGTTTCTTAGATACCTGCTTACGAATATAATGATAATGTACTTCTATATGTTTCGTCCTTGCATGATGAACAAGATTCTTTGTAATATATCTCCATAGAAAGCATAAACTACAAGATAACTTAAAATTGTCTACAATCAAAAAGTGCCAAGTGTAATTGTAAAGAAAGCCCTATACCCTGCTTCACTTGAAGATGTAGCCACTGTTGATTGTTTCTTAGAATGCCAAGATATAATATATTCCCCAACATACAAACAATAGCCACTTGTATTTCTTTTATCTCTCACCTGTTGGAGCAAGTCTATGACAAGCCTAAGTATTGGCTTGAGTCTCACAAAGTCATTAAAGAAGCTTCAAAATGAAGACTATGTAAAGTTCACTTGTGAACTACCTCTTGTAACTTTTGAAGAGTTTACTTAATGTAAAGTAAGAGAATCTTAAGTGGTTGAGCCCACATGATCAAGAATGGAAAGAGGAGCCACGAATTCGTGATTTGTGGTAGGTAGAGAATCAAATCAATCATTGATTGATTGGAGAGTGATTGAGGGAAGTTAGCCTCCCAAACTCAACTATAAATAGATGGCAGTTTTAGTCGTGGTTAGAGAGACCTATGTGAAGACCTCCAAGAGCTGAGCTTTATGCCATATCAAGGTGTGATTACAAGGCACACATATGTATCAGTAAGTCATTGTATTGTACAAGCAATATACTTTCATTTTCATGATTATTTGAGTTCATCTTTCCATGTTCTTGTGATGTGTACTACTCACTGCCATTACTTCAGTTTTTCTCAGTCAGCTTGCAGAGATTGTTTCTCTGCACTTGGTTCATCATTTTCAGTGATTTAACTTGGTAAAGTTAGCTCTATAAGGCTACTATATGCTCACAAATTTTCATGTCATTTGGATGTTGGAACCTTCAGTTATGTTCATTTGAAGTCAACAGGGTATGTTCATCTTCACTTCTCTGTCAGGTACCCGACTTTTTCAGTCATCTTGTCAGAGTCATTTCTCAGTGTTTACTCATCCAAATTCAGTGATTTTAAGCTTGTTGGATTCAGCTTACTGTCTACTATAAGCATACAAATTTTCATGATCATTGGATTCTTACATCTTGAGTTATGTTAATTTTTCTACTCACTGGTCTATTTCTGTAGCAGCCCGTGAAAATCGGGATGATGTCATCACTTGTTAAAAGTCATTCTCAGTGTGTGGTTTGTTATTTTTGATGAGATTACTCTCTAAAGTTAGCTCTTTAAGCTACCTAGCCTTCCCCAAGAGGAATTAATCTAATTGCTGCTGTGCTCAGAGAATTATGTAAAACACTGGACAGGTGTATCAACCAAGAATAGCAAGTTTTCACCTCTAAGCTAACTCCAACTTATCTGTTTTGATCTATCTTTTTGAGAGTGATCTTCCAAGGTACATAGGGTGTCTAACACATCCATTGGCAAGCTAAAAGGGCCCACCATCTACTCCTGGAGTTCATTTGGCTGGTGTAGAGCAAAGATTTTGCAACACCTCTTCATCTTCAACACATACCTATCCATCTCTTCACAGTGGTATCAGAGCAAGGTTGGACAACATGGCAGATGGATTTCCTTCATCAATTGACAAATTGGACAGAGGTAACTACTCAGCTTGGTCATTAAGAATGGAAGCTTATCTCCAAGGTAGAAGTTTATATGGTTATGTGGCTGGAGATGAAGTTATGCCAAGTTTTAGGAACAAAAGTCAACCAACACAAGAAGAGCAAGAAAGATTGAGCACATGGTGCTCCAAGGATGCACTTGCAAGGTCTTATCTCCTCAACTCTATCTCAGATTTTTTGTTGCCTCACATTAGAAGTTGTAAGACATCTCAGGAAGTGTGGGATGCACTTGAAGCTTTCTTTGCTTCAAGTACTAAAGCTAGGAAGCATCAACTATGGCTGGATTTCACAACTCTCAAGAAGGCTCCCAAACAAAATGTGACTGATTTTGTCACAAAGCTCAAGGACATAGCAGATCAGTTGGGAAGCATTGGAGAGGTAATAGATGAAGAGCAAATTGTAAGGCAGGTCATCAATGGCTTGAAGGCAGATGACAAGTGGGAAGCATTCACCACAGCTATGGATTTGTACATGGACATGCATGTACCTGATTTCAACACACTCATTGGACAATTACTTACTCAAGAGGCAAAGCTTATCAAAAATGGAGAAAGCTCTAAAGGTAATCAATCTTCAGCTTTATACACGGATAAAAGCAAGTCTAAAGATAACAAAGGAAAGGCAAAGAAAGTGGATGATGAAGCAGGTACATATCAAGCTAACTATGCAGGTAGAGGAAGACATGGCAGAGGTAGAGGAAGAGGAGGTAGACAAGGCAGGGGGAGATCCCAAGACTCCAACTCATGTTCTATTTGTGGATTAACTAATCATACAACTGAAAATTGCTTTAGGAATTCCAGGAATCAAAGAGGCAGAGGATACAATAGAGGAAGTTATGGCTACTCAAGAGGAAGGTTCAACAATTATCATGGCAACTACAACAACTACAATCATTCAAACTATCAAGGAGGCTACAAAGGAAGGAGAGACTACAATAACTACACAGAAGACTCAAACAAAGAGGATTCATTATTGATCATGAACATGGCTATGCCACAAGGTAAATCTGATGAGCATATTTTCTACATAGATTCAGGTTGTTCAAATCATGTGGCAGGAAATGTGGCACTCCTATCAGATTTAGAAGATCCAAGGAATAAGCATGAGGTACAAACAGGAGATGATACAAAACATCCTGTGGAGAAAATAGGCAATGTCAAAGCACCTGATGGAAACATCAACCTAGTCAGTAAGGTACTCTATGTCCCTACCATTACAAAGAATTTGATAAGTGTTGGGCAGATAGTAGAGAAAGGGTTGCAAGTCAGGTTCACAAAGGCAGGAGCATTTGTTGAAGATCCAAGTCAAGGATTCAGAAGAATTGCAAAAGGTGAAAAGACAGGTAGATTGTTCACATTTGAATTACAGGACACTAGAAACATTGCTCTCTTTAATTATGGCAGTCAGACACTCACAGAATTGGAAGTATGACACAAAAGGTTAGCACATATTGGTGAAAGGTCATTAAAGCAAATTTGCAGGGACCAAAGTGTACTTGGACTCCCTAACTTGTCAAAACAACATATGATTTATAAGTGTAGTGCATGTCAGTTTGGAAAGTCTCACAGGTTACCATTCATGAAGAAAGGTTATATGCATGGAGATCTCTTGGAGTTGGTTCATACAGATGTATGGGGACCAAGCAAGGAAGCTTCAATATCAGGATCAAGGTATTATGTTTCCTTTATTGATGATTGCAGCAGATGGACTATCCTATTCTTTATGAAACACAAAGATGAAGTTTTTTCATGTTTCAAAAGATATTTGGCTCTTGTGGAGAATCAAACAGGTAAATCACTAAAAAGGCTAAGGTCAGATGGAGGGGGAGAATACTTCTCCCATGAGTTTGATTCTTTTCTTCAAGAAAGAGGAATCAAAAGAGAGGTAACTACAAGGTACACTCCTGAGCAAAATGGAGTGGCAGAAAGGAGGAATAGGACAATTGTTGAAGCTGCAAGGTCTATGTTAAATGAAAAGCATTTACCTAATTACTTATGGGCTGAGGCTGTATCTACAGCCACTTACTTGATTAACAGGTTGCCTTCAAAATCCCTTGATGGGATGACTCCATATGAGGCTTGGAATGGAAGAAGACCAAGCTTAGATCATTGTAAAATTTTTGGATGTATTGCTTTTGCTCATGTTCCTTCACAGGTTAGAGGCAAGATGGATCCAAAAGCAGAAAGGTGTGTATTTATTGGATATGACAACAATCAAAAGGGCTACAGGTTATACAACCCTACCAACAAAGGATTCTTGGTAAGCAGAGATGTAGTTTTTGATGAGAACAATTCATGGTATGAAGATTCATGCAGGAAGATCAATTTACCATATGATCTTGAAGAAGATTTTCCAAAGCTTGGTAGAGAACAATCAAAGATTGAAGAACAAGACACCACAGAGGATGATGAAGAATGTCAGATGGAAAAGATCAAAGCATGGAAGTCTAAGGGTAAAGCAAAATTGCAGGAACTTGGACATGAGGCAGAATCATCACATCATGGCCTAAGAAGATCTATGAGGGAAAAGAAAAAACCAGAAAGGTATGGGTTTGACACCTCATTAGTAACTAAACATTCTATCTACATAGCACAGGACATAAACCAAGAGGAGCCATCATCATTTGAAGAGGCCAAAGCAAAAACAGAATGGAAGCATGCAATGAAGGAAGAGATTGAAGCACTTGAGGAGAACAACACTTGGGATTTGGTGCCCAAGACTTCATCCATGAAGGTAATAGGCTCAAGATGGGTCTATAAACTCAAGAAGAATTATGATGGTTCCATTAACAGGTATAAGGCAAGGCTTGTAGCAAAAGGCTTTGCACAAACTCAGGGAATTGATTATGAGGAGATATTCTCTCCTGTGGCAAAGATGCCTACTATTAGGGTTTTGCTTAGTATTGCCTCTTCCAAGAATTGGAAGATACTTCAACTAGATGTGAAGAATGCATTCTTGAATGGTTGGATAACAGAAGAGGTATATATGGCACAACCACCTGGTTTTGAGAGTCAAGTTTATCCTGATTATGTGTGTAAACTTAACAAAGCATTGTATGGTCTCAAGCAAGCTCCAAGAGCTTGGAATTTCAGGCTTGTTTCATTCTTGCAGGACAAAGGCTTTCAACCAAGCAAAGCAGATCCTTCACTCTTTATTAAAAAGAGTAATTCCGAGGTCATCTACCTATGTGTATATGTAGATGATATTATATTGACAGGAAATGATGCAGATGGTATGAAGAAGATCAAAGATCAGATGAGAGAAGAGTTCAAGATAAGTGATTTGGGTTCACTTACCTACTTCCTAGGTTTGGAAGTTGTCTACAAAGATCATGGTTTGTTTCTCACTCAAAGAAAGTACATTAAGGACATGTTGGCAAAATTCAAGATGCAAGATTGTAAGATTGCAGGTACTCCAATGGAGGTTAATCACAAATTGAGCTCACATGAAGGTGAACTCATAGAGGACATCACATCATATCAAAGTCTAGTGGGTAGTCTCAACTATGCCACATTGACAAGAGTAGATATATGTTACAGTGTGAGTGTGCTAAGCCAATTTATGCACACACCAAGGAAACCACATATGGATGCTGCCAAAAGGATACTCAAATATCTCAAAGGAACCATAAATGAAGGACTTTACTATCCTTATGTATCTGATTTAGGTTTGAAGCTATTTTCTAATGCAGATTGGGCTGGCTCCAAGGAAGATAGAAGGAGCACTTCAGGTTATCTTACCTTTGCAGGTTCAAAGCTTATTTCATGGTCATCCAAGAAGCAACCCACAGTTGCTCTCTCTTCTACTGAAGCTGAATATAGAGGTCTTGCCATAGCTACACAGGAAGCTATGTGGATGAAGACATTGTTCAAAGATCTTGGATTGGAGTTTGGAACTCCAACTATTTTTGGTGACAATATGAGTTCTATTCACTTGGCTGTTAATCCTATTTTTCATGCAAGGACTAAACATATTGAAGTTCATTATCATTATGTACGAGAGAAGATCCTAAGCAAGGAGATTCAAATATCATATGTGTCCACTCATCAACAATGTGCAGATATTCTAACTAAAGCATTGGATGGTACAAAGCTTTGCAAATTCAAGGCTATGATTGGTTTGCAAGTAATCTTGGAAGATTGAAGACCTCAAGCATACTTGGCTTGAGGGGGAGCTGTTGGAGCAAGTCTATGACAAGCCTAAGTATTGGCTTGAGTCTCACAAAGTCATTAAAGAAGCTTCAAAATGAAGACTATGTAAAGTTCACTTGTGAACTACCTCTTGTAACTTTTGAAGAGTTTACTTAATGTAAAAGTAAGAGAATCTTAAGTGGTTGAGCCCACATGATCAAGAATGGAAAGAGGAGCCACGAATTCGTGATTTGTGGTAGGTAGAGAATCAAATCAATCATTGATTGATTGGAGAGTGATTGAGGGAAGTTAGCCTCCCAAACTCAACTATAAATAGATGGCAGTTTTAGTCGTGGTTAGAGAGACCTATGTGAAGACCTCCAAGAGCTGAGCTTTATGCCATATCAAGGTGTGATTACAAGGCACACATATGTATCAGTAAGTCATTGTATTGTACAAGCAATATACTTTCATTTTCATGATTATTTGAGTTCATCTTTCCATGTTCTTGTGATGTGTACTACTCACTTCCATTACTTCAGTTTTTCTCAGTCAGCTTGCAGAGATTGTTTCTCTGCACTTGGTTCATCATTTTCAGTGATTTAACTTGGTAAAGTTAGCTCTATAAGGCTACTATATGCTCACAAATTTTCATGTCATTTGGATGTTGGAACCTTCAGTTATGTTCATTTGAAGTCAACAGGGTATGTTCATCTTCACTTCTCTGTCAGGTACCCGACTTTTTCAGTCATCTTGTCAGAGTCATTTCTCAGTGTTTACTCATCCAAATTCAGTGATTTCAAGCTTGTTGGATTCAGCTTACTGTCTAGTATAAGCATACAAATTTTCATGATCATTGGATTCTTACATCTTGAGTTATGTTAATTTTTCTACTCACTGGTCTATTTCTGTAGCAGCCCGTGAAAATCGGGATGATGTCATCACTTGTTAAAAGTCATTCTCAGTGTGTGGTTTGTTATTTTTGATGAGATTACTCTCTAAAGTTAGCTCTTTAAGCTACCTAGCCTTCCCCAAGAGGAATTAATCTAATTGTTGCTGTGCTCAGAGAATTATGTAAAACACTGGACAGGTGTATCAACCAAGAATAGCAAGTTTTCACCTCTGAGCTAACTCCAACTTATCTGTTTTGATCTATCTTTTTGAGAGTGATCTTCCAAGGTACATAGGGTGTCTAATACATCCATTGGCAATCTAAAAGGGCCCACCATCTACTCCTGGAGTTCATTTGGCTGGTGTAGAGCAAAGATTTTGCAATACCTCTTCATCTTCAACACATACCTATCCATCTCTTCACATCACCTACCCAATCAAATCCGCAAATCTTGAACTATAAAACGTAATCACTTTAGAAAAACCATAATTCATAGTTCCTTTCAAAGAAATAAAATGCACTTAACTTCTTTCTAATGAGTTTTTAGAGATTTGTGCATGAACTTTGATACTTTGAGAAATTGCAAATTGAATGTCAGAAACCAATGCAATCTCTTTTTCCTCTTGAACTCTTTCTGTTAGAGCTCTTGAAGATTCTCCAATTTCATAAATTGATCCCTCTTGAATAGGTTGCCTAGGAATAGGAGAATACATAGGTAGTGGTGATGGCATATAAAATTCAATTGGAGTAGGAGTTACAACTTTCTCTTTACCTTTATCTTTATAAATGCATGTAGGGATATGATAAGGTTGATCATCCCCCCTTGCATAGTTGAATATCCTTTCAAAAAATGCATAATTATCTTTCTATTTAAATTTTGGAATATCTGTATCTTTATCACAAATTTGATTTTTTGCTAAATATGCATTGCACGAGAGTAGGGTTTACCTATTTTTAGTACATAGAATCTATAGCCTTAGCTTTCTCATCAAGTTTATCATGATCCTTCTCTTCAATGTGAACATAAGAGGGAGAACCAAAACTTTGAAATAATTTATATTGGGTTTCATACATTTACATATTTGTGTTGGACCTATTAAGAATGTGATTTGTTGTGTGAGTAATATTATACCAAAGCTTTGGTGAAAGCTCCTTTGATACATCATACTATATGCCACTTCCATAAGTATTCTATTCTTTCTCTCTACAACACCATTATGTTATAAAGTGTAAGCAATAGACCTTTGTCTTCTAAAAATGATATAAAGCCATTAGACATACTCTCCTTCTCCATCACTTTTCGAAATATGAATTTCGGACTGATATTCATTTTCAATCATAGAAACAAACTTCTTGAAGATAGCAACTTATGAATTGGTTTTTAATCCAAATACCCAAGAATATCGAGAAAAATGTCCATAGATAGAATATGCTCTCATGGATCCATTCACATATGAATGAATAATCTGCAACTTCCTCTTGGCAATAATAAATCCATGTTTCTTGAATAAGTGCTTATGGAGCTTTCCTTCAAGACATCCTTCACATGATTGTACATCATCTAGTAAATCAAAAGTTGACAAATTCTCAACCATACCTTTGTCCTTAAATAGATTTGAGAGTTGTGTAAGCTTATGTGACCAAATCTTGCATGCCATAACTTCATATTCTCCTTTGGTGTAGAAGACCTGGCAAGATAAGCATGATTGATTTCTGACAAAACGAACATATAAATTTTTTTTTCACCTTGTAATAGACAATGCTCCTCATTAGGTCTAAGCATTTGATAAGAATCCTTCTTAAAAATCACTTTATAACCATCCGATAAGAAAGTAGAGATAAAAAGCAAATTCTTTTTCATTATTGGTACATACAAAACATTGAAAATAGTGAATATACTACCTACTCTTTACTTGAATATTTTCTCCAACACCAACTATATCCAAATCATGAGTGGCATATGCTATGGTCAGCCTTCTAGTTGTAGAGTTAGTAAGGGAACACACTACCTTATTGCAACTTCTGATGTGCTAAGTAGCTCCATAATAAAAAACCCAAAGATTTTTTGATATTACATTTAATGCTTCTTGAGCAAAAGACACCTCTTCTATATTAACACATGCAAAAGATTCTTAAGGGAACAAACTACCTTATTGCAACTTTTGATGTCCTAAGTAGCTAAGTAGCTCCATAATAAAAAATCCAAAGATTTTTTGATATTACATTTAATGCTTCTTGAGCAAAAGACACCTCTTCTATGTTAACACATGCAAAAGATTCTTCACTTGAAGAGGATTTAGCTTTTAATACCTCTTCTACATTGTTACCTCGTGCTCTTTTCTTTTCATTGAAAACTTTCTACATTCTGCAATACAATGACCTGATTTCTTGCAATAATGGCATATACTCTTTTTGGGTGTAGATGGGGATAAAGTAAATTTCTCCTTAGGTTTGGTAGAAGTTGTTGAAGTGGAGGTTAAAGAAGATGTGGTAGTAGAATTGAAGTAGATTACTTACTTTCCTTTTTGCTTTGTTGATTCTTCTCCTCCTTCTTAGTCTCCTTCTTGTTAGTCTCCTTCTTCTTCTTTCCTTTGGATGATCATATGATAGCTTCATCATTCTCTTTCATACTCTTATGTTTATCTTTATCATAAAGTAAAAGAAATTGTACACTCTTCAAACGATATTTCTCCATCTCTTGTAGAGAGAGAGAGAGAGAGAGAGAGAGAGAGAAGTAACAACAGAACGATATGTAGATGGAAGTGATTTGATAAGTGTGTTCATCATCTCTTCATCACAAATGCTTACTCCAATATTAAGAAGTTGATAATGAATATCCTTAGGCTTCAAAATATGAGATTGTACTGACTCACCAACTTTCATGTGTGTGTTGACATGAACCTACCTTGCAAGATTCTTACTTTTATAGAGATTCTCCAACTCCAGCCAAGTCTCAAGAGAGATTTTGCATAACCTCATATTTGAGGAATGATATAATGCTTAACACCCATAGCAATACGTGAGTGAGAGTGCTTCTTTACCATCTCTAGAATCCCATATGAACTTCTCTTTTAATGGTTGAATCTGCTTCCCTTTGTCTATGGATGATGAGATAATTTCTTCTTCTTCTTTCTCTTTCAGTCTGTAGAGCATAAATTGGGGCAGCAGGCTTCTTGGAAAAGAAGCCTTTCCAAGAAGCCTACATCTTGGACCAGCTTCCTTGGTCTTGGATACTTGCCATTGACAGTATTCCACAACTACTTGGAAACTAGTAAATTCATCCTCATGAAACTCCACATTGGATAATTAGATATTCCATCAAGCTTATCTTCTTGTTCCAATCAATCTTATAATCATTGATCTTGGGAACAAGATATGTATGTGTAAAAGCCTCCAATACCAAAATGTTGGAAGTGAGGTACGCCGAATATAAAACCACAAGATCTTTCCAACACTTAGAACCTTAACACATAAACCTCTTGAAACAAATCAGATAGATGAATGACAAAGCGAATAGATAGGAGACAAGAGTGATGTAAAAGAGTAGCAAATGCCACTCAAAATATTGCTTGAATATCGAATGCCAATACAATGTGTGTAGATATACAAAACTGAATATCATCTGAATGTAAAGGATTATAGGTACAAGAATTTGAGAAGAGTGCCTAGGAGCTAAAGAAAAGTGTGTGTGTGTGTGTGTGTGTCTGTGTGTGTGTGTGTGTGTGTGTGTGTGTGTGTGTGTGTGTGTGTGTGTGTGTGTGTGTGTGTGTGAGAGTGAGAGAGAGAGAGAGAGAGATATGAAGAGGCTATACCAGTCAATATGGCATTGTTTTCCAACATTCAAAACAAAGGGAGACGATTATCGACATGATCAATGTAAAATCGACAAAAAGTACAAATCTTGCAAAAAGTACAAACCTCAAACTCCTGACTATGTCCTCTAGTCAGATTGAACCTATTGTAACAAGATCTAAAAGTATACAAATGGAAAAAGACAACTACAAAGCTTCAAGCAGACAAATAGTACATGAAGAAAAGCCACCAAAAAGAATAGAAATCATGAACGACATCAAGAATGCCTACAATGCGGTGCAGAACTACACACTCAAGCACCTAACCCTCTCCCATCTCTTCCACAAACATCGAAGACTTCCTGAAGAATACCTACAAGAGTGTAAAGCTAGTTTGAATTGATTCAAGCTGGCCCCATGATGAGAAGTGATCTTTTAAAAATCATACATGCATCACTCAACATCACCTTGAGTGCCAATGGCTTTTTGGTAGATTTGCCCCTTCACAAGTTGTCATTTATCAAAGCTCTAAAGTAACGATGGAAATAGGAAACTAGTTGATTACAAGAATCATTATTGATGGCAGTTCCGGTATGAACGTGATGCCCGATTCACAATAAAGCAATTGGGAGTCTCCATCACCAAGAATAAAGTGTCCACTGTAACTTCCGTTGATCAACACAAGATCAAACCCCTTGGAGTGGTGGACAAGGTAATCATGTCAATTCAGGATTGCTCATTTAAATTGGGGTTTGTGGTATATTGTTGCTGCAAGAGACCTCTTCCCCCCTCTTGCTTGGAAGACCGGGAAGGTCTTATTCAACTCTACATGGATCAGGAAGATGACAACATAACAGGTATAATGCCAATCTGTTTTCTCAAGACTATGACGCTATGATTTCTTGGTTGATGGGATCCAGATTGCTCCCAAGTTGAACTTGTAGGAATTAAGGAGCTACATCAACTATCTGATATATACCTTTAGTCTAAGTGCATGAGCAAAACAAATTTCAGATAAATATTCAGACAAAACCTTTGAAGAAGTCTAATGTTGTAATGAATAAATCGATTTGTTCATCTTTCTGTTCTGGCAAAAGCAGAAGTAGAGAGACTCTCAAACACACTCGAGACTTTGGACTAGTGACAGTCCAAAAAGCTACAGGCCACAGTCAACCATGGACCAAAGAATGGCCAAGGGATGGCCAAACTCCAATTTCAAGGTGGATCATGGTCTATGGGATGGGTGGACCAAGAATTACTCAGCCAAGATGGACCAAGATTAGACCATAGTCCAATTATGGTTCAAAGTTTGGCCGACCATGTGTCACAATAACAAAATAAGCAGCTTTTACACATCTTCTTGAAGTAGCATGCATACAATTTAGGACTATTGAAGAAGTGTAATTCAAGTATCCATAATAGTTCAAGAGATAAGGTTTTAGAGAGCTTCTTTGGGCATAATCCAAAGAAGGTACCCTTAGACAAACCAAGCCAGGAAGAGGACCAAAGAGGAATAGGAGTGATCTAAACAAAGAGAAGCTAGCATATGACAAACAAGTCAGCCAACAAGACAAGGGAAGATTCTACCATGGAGAGTGCACAAAGACCTAGGGTACCCAAAGTATTGCACAGGCCCTTCATCAAAAGGAACCTACAAAGGCTCATGGATTTTTATGTTTGCACTCTTGAGATGCAGAAGGAAAGTTGTGGCTTATATCAAGTATCTTAAGGATAAACCTCAAAGACCCTAAAGGATAAACTTCAAAGAATGGAAGATCAGCTCTCAGTCACAACAAGGAAGAAGTGTTGAAGACGCACAACCCCGAACTTTGTTTCAAAGAAGGAAACGACGAGGAAGTCATATCTACTTTCTAGCACTATCCGGAAGAAGGCTAAAATCAAATGGCTCCTTCAAAGGAAACAGCTTCACAAGTGATGAAAACCCATTCTTCACCTCTTGGCATATTACTTCTGAAAAATGTGATGCTCACCTATCACCATCTACTCCATGCACCAAGGATGGTGCAAAGACTTGAGGTGGGGGACTTTTGCACCTCAAATGCATAAACATTAGTTCCCTAGATATACATCACCACCATGATCTCCGTTTCTCATTTTGTATCTCATGAAACTTTGTAAAACCCCAGCAAAGATTGACCATACCATGAGCTTTCCCGTATCTCTTTGGATCGTACATTGATCCATTAGACATCTAAGGCTTTCCTTCATGCATTACTCCTGCATTCAACCACCCCCTCAATATCCCTTCCACTCCCAACTCCTACGCACCACTCGTGTCCGTTCGTGTCTCTCTGTGTGCTACATTGCAGGCGTTTGGCTTGGGTGAAGGGCCTCCTGAGACTCGACTGGACTACCTCGTCGACTAAGTGGCTGGACATGCTGAAGCATCCACTGGACCACAGTCCAGCCAACTACTTTGGCTGCCCAATAGGACTTGGTTGACCTCCCCTTCACAGTTCAGCAAAGTGTTTGGGAGACATTCTGTGAATGCATCCAGAGGCTCCTCTTTATGGTTCTCTTCCATTGTTTTCACTTCCAAACTAAACTTGGAGCTGTTTAATCATTATTTTCCACTGAAAAAATCTGGTACTTCTATGTTTATGAAGCATGCCACACTATTAAGCTCTCTCAAGGCTCTCTGTGAAGTTCTTTGTGAAGCCCTTGATCAGTGGACATTGTAGCAGCCTTGGGATAACTCAATTGTGGATGCTCTTTAATCTTCTAATGATCCGTATTTCCATGGTTTCATTTGGATCTTGAAGGCACGCCACCCTTGTGCATATGCCATAGCCCCACTTCTGCCTCTCAGGGACACCTTGTCCTAAGGCAAGAAGCCCCACCACTGTGGCTGCCCGACACCCTGTACTGTACTTCAATCAGACTCAGGTTTGCAAAACATGATAACTGTACATTTATCACAATGAACAGTACCATAGAACCAAGAAGCCCAAAATGAACCAAAAATCATGAAGGAAAACACACACACACACACACACACACACAAGGCAACAAACATAAATTATAAAGAGTTATACCACAAAGAAGCAAAAGGCAGGCATAACAACTGTTAAAACCTGAAAGCATCCCATTGCTATAAACATACAGTACATCATGTACGGCATATAACTCAATATACATGTTTAAGAGTAACTAGCTCTAGTGATGTTTGGCTAAAGCCATTAATACAAGTAATATATCAATATGTGACTTAGAAAATACAAGAGAGAATACATGTGGGCAGATCAGCTGGAGAGTAAGTTGATCTATTGGCTCTCCAGGTCATCCTTTTGCTCCAGACACTCTTGCCCCTTGTTCGCCTTTTCTTGACTAACCTCTAAAAGCAGTGTCAAGAGAGCTTCGCACATCTGTGAAGCATCTGAGCACTTGACATCCTTCCGAGATTGCGTATACACCATCCATGCATGGTCCATTTTACGATCTGGTCTGACAACAATAGAACCTGGGATTTCTGCATCCTTCCGAGCCACAAGGCCATCACTCTTCACCCCATACCTTAGCTCCAAGTGAAATGCACATAGGGCCATCGCTGCAGCCAAGGGAGCGATTACACGAAGCTTGTTGGCACTTACAGGCTCTTGTAAATTCACCCCATCAATACTCGGTAAGGGCAGCCATGGTAGCTCTGCATGCGCAATGTATGACATTGTCGACAAAACCTCAGGAGCAATGCTAACCTCTGTGTGAAATGAAACAGTAGGAAAACCATGGGGTAATGGATGCTTTGCCAAGAACTCTTTCCGCTTTTCATAGGTGAGATCATCCAGTGAGCGAATGTCGCCCTACAAATTTTAAAAACTTGTGTTAGATTGGGTCTAGTTGCCCTAACCCTTTTGCCACAGAAACATGTGGTTACACAAGCATCATAAAAAATGGCATCCATTGCTCTCTCTTCGTGAACAGGTTGCACAAGCATTAAAATTAGGCATTATTGGCCACATTTACTCTCATTAGTGTGTGCATGCAAAGACATGCACATGAATGTACCTCTGTACATGCACTTATTTCACGCACGCATTCATTCATGTGAACCACATTAACATACCCATGCATATCAATATTATGTACACAAAAAGGCATATAAATGTTTGAAAATGGGCATACCTTTACTATCTTGCATATCAAAAGCTCCATGATGCGGCGTGTCTCAGTGTCTGCAATCTGCCCCTCTCGAAGTATATCAGATGCTATAGGACTTCCACCATAGGGTGATTGAATTACAGCCAACCCTGCAACTTTCTCCTTCAAGTCAGCCCAGTACTTGGATACTGCAGCAGCGGCATCCACACCTCCTTTGCTGTGACCAAGGAGTAATACTTGTTTTCCACAACCCCAGTAAAGCTCTTCTATATAGTTTTTCAGCACAAGTGCATTTGTCTCCACAGAAGCCTGACATTTTTAGTCTCTCTCTCTCTCTCTCTCTCTCTCTCTCTCTCTCTCTCTCTCTCTCTCTCTCTCTCTCTCTCTCTCTCTCTCTCTCTCTCTCTCTCTCTCTCTCTCTCTCTCTCTCTCTCTCTCTCTCTCTCTCTCTCTCTCTCTCTCTCTCTCTCTCTCTCTCTCTCTCTCTCTCTCTCTCTCTCTCTCTCTCTCTCTCTCTCTCTCTCTCTCCCTCTCTCCCTCTCTCCCCCTCCCCCCCTCCCCCCCTCCCTCCCTCTCTCTCTCTCTCTCTCTCTCTCTCTCTCTCTCTCTCTCTCTCTCTCTCTCTCTCTCTCTCTCTCTCTCTCTCTCTCTCTCTCTCTCTCTCTCTCTCTCTCTCTCTCTCTCTCTCTCTCTCTCTCTCTCTCTCTCTCTCTCTCTCTCTCTCTCTCTCTCTCTCTCTCTCTCTCTCTCTCTCTCTCTCTCTCTCTCCTCCCTCTCCCTCTCCCTCTCCCTCTCCCTCCCCCCTCCCCCCCTCCCCCCCTCCCTCCCTCCCTCCCTCCCTCTCTCCCTCTCTCCCTCTCTCTCTCTCTCTCTCTCTCTCTCTCTCTCTCTCTCTCTCTCTCTCTCTCTCTCTCTCTCTCTCTCTCTCTCTCTCTCTCTCTCTCTCTCTCTCTCTCTCTCTCTCTCTCTCTCTCTCTCTCTCTCTCTCTCTCGCTCTCTCCCCCCTCCCTCCCCCTCCCTCCCTCCCTCCCTCCCTCCCTCCCTCCCTCCCCTCCCTCCCCTCCCTCCCTCCCTCCCTCCCTCCCTCTCTCTCTCTCTCTCTCTCTCTCTCTCTCTCTCTCTCTCTCTCTCTCTCTCTCTCTCTCTCTCTCTCTCTCTCTCTCTCTCTCTCTCTCTCTCTCTCTCTCTCTCTCTCTCTCTCTCTCTCTCTCTCTCTCTCTCTCTCTCTCTCTCTCTCTCTCTCTCTCTCTCTATTTAGAAGTCTGGATATGCAACGGAGACCTGTGGACACACCCAGAGAGACTCGAGGAGGTGATGAGAGGCCATGACATCATCCTACTTACAGAGACACATGAGAGTCCAGAGAGAGGGCTGCCCCGGATACATGGATTCCGGTGGGAGTCTCTACACCGAGGATGCACACGACAGCACACATCCCACGGATCAAGAGGGGTGGCCATACTTTTTCGACAGAGACTACACAGTAGATTACAGATCATGGCCCACGACCCACATGCCCGATACATGTAGATCCGCCTTGAGCTATCACATGATAGTTTCATCTACATAGCCATATGCTATTTCGCCCCCACGGGCTCTCGCTTCGCCTCCACTGAGTATGACTCTTCATAAGGGGAGACCTCACCTTATGCATGTCTATCAGATGAGATCATGGAGTACTCTACGCTTGGTGAAGTCTTACTGTCTTCCTCATGGGAGACTTCAATGCTCGCACACGTAGTGAGCAATGCGAGACATATGACGAGGAGGATTCACAGGCACTACATGCCCTACAGGAGGAGACTATCGTGAGACATTCCGCAGACAGAGCTCCTATCACAGCATATGGACGACATCTACTTAAGCTTGGATCTAAGCACCGTCTCGTCATCTATAACGGGATGGCTCAGTGGCCTACTTCGGGAGGCTTGACTTGCATGCCACATGGCTCTCTTGGGGGAGGAGCGAGCACACTTTACTATATCTTGGGATTGAGGGAAGCCACCCACCTCATTACATCGCTTACCATCCCGCCCATACCCAGCGGAGCCGATCACACATACCTCTCTTCACGAGTTGGTAGTGGTTTTGGAGGCTTTGACTAGGAGAAACCAAGGGAAGCCTACTCCTAATGTAGTACTAGACTGTGACCACCACCCTCCTCTCATTCGTCCATCCTAATCACTCCTTTATCTACAAAACCCATGAAGGGTTCATTTTTTCCCCTAATGTGTTTGTGGATATGGCTGGTGGCTTGACTTGTCCAAGCAAGGAGGATCTTGGTGGATCTAACATTGGTATCAAAGAGGCTCTTTGGTAAAATAATGAAGGGCTGAAGCCTGAAACTCTCTCTATGTGTCCCAAAGAGGTTGAAACTATGCGCAAACTATGTCTTATGGCTGAAGTAAACAGGGTGTTGTGCAAAAGTGAAAGCCTTGTTAAAACTTGTTACTTTTGGGCCTAGGACGCTGCTCATCTTTGATGAAGCACACTTTCTATTTTGGTAGAAAGGGGTGTCATGAAAGAACTACTCCCTTCTTCAAGGTAATTTCCTTATTACTCTTGAATTGCACATAAAACGGAAGTTCTTCCAAGTACTAATCTTCATCCCTTCACATTCAACTCCTCCATGATTATTGAAATAATCTCACAGCCCATTATTTTCCAAGTCAATATAGAATAGCAAACCCGGTTCAGCATTAAGGATTGTTCTTCCGTGCCTATTGTCAACCACGGGCTATGTCCCGAAAGGGATATTTGTGCACCTAGATGCATACATTAGGAAGTGGATGTACTTGGATTTTGACTTCATTCGATGATCCATGGGGGCTATCCATGGTCAAGTGGAGTGCTTTGCCTGGACTTGAGCATACCCATGGTATGCTGGATATGAGGGGCATGAGTACACTCACTTCCTCTTTGGCTGGCACGTAGCAGGATGAGACCCTGTGTCATATCATCATGCACTATCTCATATATTGTGGGTGTGAAGCACCCGTTACAAGGAGTCATAGGTTCAATTGCCACATCGCTGGGCATAAAGGCCCTTTCGATATGGAAGATAGAAGAAATAGGAAGAAAAAACTCATTGGGTCTGATGCTTTGTCACAAACATGGATTGTGGATTCAAGTGCATTGTTCCATGTTACTCCTATTACATAGTGTTTTACTACCTTTCTTGCACGCAGCCATGGACATATATATCATGGGAATAACAATACTTGTTCTATTGAAGGTATTGGCACAATGCATCTCGTGGCAGTAATGAGCTGTTCTGCATGATGTAAGATATGTACCAAGCATCATGAAAAGCCTATTGTCTTTTGGGCAAATGGATATGCATGGATATAGTACCTTCTTTGAGAAGGGATCGTGGAAGCTTATCAAAGGCTCTAGGCTGATTGTTAAAGGTACAAAGAAAGGGACTTTTTATTGCTTGCATGGTAAAGCCTTGCTAGGAAAGTTTATTGCTTTGGCTTAGATCCATTCACATATGGAATTATGGCATAAAAGGCTTGGCTGCATGTGCCTAAATGCCTTGATAAACTATGTAATTTGGACAAGTTTGATACTAAAGGCTCAAAACTTGATTTTTGTAATGAATGCCAATATGGTAAGCTAGCAAATCTATGGGGGTTTCTCTTTACTTTGTTTCTTTTGTTGATGACTACTCTAGAAAGCTTTGGGTATATTTGTTAAAATCTAAGGATGAAGCCTTTGCTGCATTTAAAAAATTTCATGTATTTGTGATCACCCAAACAGGTAGAAAACTGAAATGCTTACGTATTGATAATGGAGGTGAGTTTACAAGTGCTGAATTCAATAGATTTTGTGAAAATCTTGTGAGTCCAAAGCTGATCTCCCTCATGGATTTTGGGAAGAGGCTTTGAAAATTGTAGTTCATGTTTGCAATCGATCCCCTCACACATCCTTAAAAGGTGGCATTTTGAAAGGGGTTTGCACAAACCAGCTTCATATGACCACCTACGCATCTTTGGTTGTGATGCTCTTGTGCATATAAGGCCAAAGTTGAGAAGCAAGTTAGATGCAAAGTCCATGAAAGGAATCTTCATGGGTTATGGAGATGCAGGTGAAATGGGCTACAAGATATGGCTATCTAAACTCAAGAAGGTAATACACAGCTGAGACATGTATTTAATGAGGCAATGCTGCTCAGAAATGATTATGCCTCTAAAACTGACCATAAAAAGATCAAACTTCAACAGGTACAACCGCCTGTTAAATCTGATTTAAACCCTCGGGATGCACCACATATGGCTGGAAATGACAATACGCCAGTGGTTATTGAGCCAGATGATGTTGGACAGCAAAATGAGGCTCCTGAAGGGCATATTCAGCCACCTATTCATGCTGAAAACAGGGCTGGAAATGATGTACTGCAGCCCATTAACAATGAGGAAGTTGATGTTCCTGATGTAGATCCATTGCCAGAGAATGTCAGGTAAGAAAATCTACACATCCCAGGAGGCCTGTGAACAGATATGACCCCTCTTTACATTACATTATGTTATCAGATGAGGGTGAGCCTCTTACCTACATAGAGGCAAAGCTATGTGAGCACAAGAAGAAGTGGGAGTTAGCCATGCAGGAAGAGATAAAGGTCTTGAATGCAAATGATACTTGGGACTTGATTGAGTTGCCCAAAGGTAGGAAGGCCATTCCCAACAAGTGGGTATACAAAATTAAGATTGTGGATGGCAGACCCAAGTGTAAGGCAAGGCTGGTTGCTAAGGGATATGCTCAGAAAGAGGGCATTGGTTTCCAAGAAGTGTTCTCTCCGGTTGTTAAAATGACCACATTATGTGTGTTATTTGCTCTCACAGCTGCCTTGGATTTGGACTTATTTCACGGTTACTAACACTTGTGATAAAGAGCAATGTACCTCACTATGAATCCTTGCTATGTGACATGTGAGACCCAGCTTCGAGAAGTGCTTCTTTGTATCAACAAAGTAAAGCGGGCTATGATTACTGAAAAGGCCTGACAAAATTATCCAAGAAAAAGAATCAACAAATTCTGAATTTAGTACTGTACAAATACCCATTGAGAATTCTGTGTGCCTTGGCATCAACAGTACCTGGAATTAACAGGTAAACAAAGTTGTTTGGTAACTTGTGTATGCCATTACTGCAGTTTGAAGAGAATGTGAGAATGTAGTTCAAGAAATGAAGCAAAAGAACAAAAAAATCATTTTATTGGGTGGATAATATCTCATATTGAAAAGCAATCTGTGCTTGACCTCACTAATCCCAAAAGCTGCACAAATCTCTCTGTTCTTTCCTCTACAGGAGGTAACCCAGGAGCACGCTGAAGCCAGCCAACATCATCAACGGATCCACGTAAAGTGGACTCAATTCTCTTATATAGCCTGCAAAAAATCCACATTAATATGTGAGAATTCGAGTGATAAAACTTGCAACTTTTCTGGATGCAAAAGCAAAAATTGAGTTTTTAACATGCATGTATATATGTAAGTGTGTATTTATGTATGCATGCACATTGCGTGCATGCATGCATGCAGGGAGGCAGGCAGACATATAAATACGTATGTATGCATGCATGTATGTACTACATAGGTACGCATATATGTATGTACGTATGTACATACGTCATCATACATAAGTATGCATGCATACATGTGTGTGTATGTATGCATACATGTGTGTATGTATGCATGCATGCACGTATGTATGTATGTATCATGTATGTATGTATGTATGTATGTATGTATGTTCGTACGTTGTGTGTGTGTGGGTGCATGTGTGTGTGTGTGTGTGTGTGTGTGTGTGTGTGTGTGTGTGTGTGTGTGTGTGTGTGTGTGTGTGTGTGTGTGTGTGTGTGTGCGCGCGCGCGCACGCACGCGCGTATGTACATACATATGCATACATGTATGACTTATTATATCTGACAGCAATAAAGTACTTTTCCATGATATTGATAGACATATATAATATCAAAAAACTTAAATACCTGTTCATCCTTATACATGCCGTCATTTTCAAGCCCAGCTTAAGTCATGCGGTGAAATATAAATTCCTAAACTTGAGACAGTAATTTTACTGTACCTTTCCAGCTGTGATCGCCTCTGATAAAATTGTCCTTGCCAAGACCTAAATTTTGATAGAGCCAATTGATGTGTGTATGTCACAGGATAAAAAATGCTGCAGAGGGTAAATATATGTTTTGGTTCAAAACAAACGTTATAACCAAAAAAGTGAGTGTAATCTTATGTGAACATTCAAACTGCGCAATTTTTTATGAGAGGGAAAAACTTACCCTTGCAGAAGAGAGTTTATCATGCCTACATCAGAATCTCCACCTTCGGCCATATCTGAGTAGTTCTTAGAGAGATCTTTTTACTCTCAAAAGACTCTTGGTCTACTGAAATAGCTTGTTCTCGAAACAAGGAGAGAAAGCCCAAAATGACCAGCTTTCCCTGGAGAGCACACCTACATATAATTAATTTAAAAAAATAGCTGCAAGGGGATCATCTTTATTATTGGTTCTAACATCATCACTACCATCATCATCATCATCATCATCAGTATTATTATTATCATAACATCAATAAATACGATAAGACATGCAGAAATCTGCCATAAAAAGTGAAAATTTGGTGAAGCTTGCCTTCTTATCCATGACCCTTCCTATTTAGACTATGCAGACATGCAAAGTCCCTGTAATCACTCTATCTATCTATCTATATATCTATCTATCTATCTATCTATTTGTCTATCTATCTGTCTATCTGTCTATCAGTCTATCTAACTATCTATCCATCTATCTATCTATTTAAATGCTCTGCTTGTGAGTGGGAAATAGTATGAAAATCATCACCTTCCAAACTGGATATGTGCACACCAGATTCAGTGCCAATGTTGTGCTTTTGGTTTTAATTTTATATGAAGTATCCACTTACTACCCTTTCTGGTAATCTGAAAATATGAGTTGTTATGAAAGTTAGTGTAGGTTGTTTTCTCAACCTTGGCCCCCCCCCCCCCCCCAAAAAAAAAAAAAAAAAAAAAAAAACTTATAAGTTATAACACAATGGGCTGCAGCAGTAGTGGTGATAGTAGTACATGGCCTTGCCAAGCAATGGTGCTGATGGTGGTGGAAATAATAGGCCCCATTTAGCAATACAACTCTATAAGCTTCAATAGTGATCAAACGCGATAATAAAAAATAATAGTAGGCGTGGAGGGTGTGGGTGCTATGGGTATGCACTCTATATGCTCAGTAGGTGAGATACAAATATGATATGCATAGGGAGGGGAGGGGAGGGGAGGCTCGGTGGTGTCATAACCCTCTAAAATGCCTGGAGTGGGTGTAGGATATAATGCATCGGTGGGTAAGGCATCTTGGCGATCCTCAAAATACTCTGCACGTCGAGATCGGCAGGGGTGCAATTCTGACATCTCCATATCTCCATGTCATGGTGTGCGTGAATCGGCTGAATCTCTCTCTGGTGGGGACGGGTTCAATGGTCAAATCGTAGGTCCATTGACCAACCTAAGAGAGTTCAAGGGTCGTATCATGGGTCCATTAGTCTTGTCTATGTCTCATCATCTTCTTTATAATTAATTGTTGGTAAGTTTTGTGTATTGTCCTTGCATTCATTGTGCACTTCATTTTCCTTCTCTCTTTGCATTTTGATCTCCCATCAAGATAACTTTATTAGCTAGACACAAACTTCGCTTGTTCATCAGTTTCATCTCTAAAACTCGACTTCCAAGCTGAGCACCATGAGCCAACATGTTGCTTTTGTCTACCATGATGAAGCATCTCATTCTACTATCTAACTCTGTTTTATTATTGTTTGATGATTAAAAAGAACCATAATGCAATTTTTTTCTACCAATAAATTGCTACCATTTTCGCAAGCTCAAAAGAGGAAACCATCTGTAACTAAAAAAGAGATTATTTGTTAGGTTTCATCAGAAGTTCAATTTAGAGGTAAAACAGCAAAATGAAAGGTCTTAAGCCCTTGAAAAATTGTCTTCTTTAAGGATATTGAAGAAATCAAAGACTTGATAACCAGGATTGCACCTAATAGAGTTTACTAGCAGATCTCCATTGCTAAGGAGATCTTTCCAAAGACTGTGACAATAGCTACATTGGATTTACAATAGTGACTTAACTATTTTAAAACATATTTAAAAGATGTTTTACGAGAAGCTTTTATAACCTAGGGATGATGGAGTTCTATGACTTTGCAAATATTGTCATGCTAAGTTTTGATACAATTGGATAGGATAGCAAGATGGTTAGATTCGTAAGGTTCGATATGGGTAAGGTACCTGAACCGAAACTTACCTCCAAGGTAAGGTTCATAAGGTCCGTTACATCTTACATACATACATACATACATACATACATACATACATACATACATACATACATACATACATACATATACACACACACACACGTACATATGTACATGCATACATACAAGTGTGCCCACTATGTACATATATATGTATATGTTTATACATTTTACATTGGCAACACTTTGGCTCGAGTAGCAAAATCACCAACATTGATCTCTACAAAAATTTGGACGAACCGGGTGTAAGATTCGCTATAGAACCAGACCAAACTGGAACATGGTACCAAGATTTTTGGTACACGAACCAATGCAACCTTGTAGGATAGGTTCTATAAAACTTTGCATGGTCCAAAATAACCACTAAAGATGAAGCATTGCAATCACTATACAGTATAAATAATGCTTCTTTGAAATGCTTATTAAAATTTTTCTTTTACTTCATTAGGGCCTTTATGTACTAAAAACTACAAGGTCTAAATGAATCTTTCTAAGAGTAGTAAGGATTGGAGGCAATTCATTTCTTAAATCTTAATTCACCTTTAGAAGTAGTTTCCCTGAGAGCACCATTGTATAATGCATGAAATACTTAGAATATCCAAAGATTGAAATTCAAATCTCAAAACAAGAATATTAATTCCATGTACTCTCTCTTTACAAACATAAGCATCTTTCAACTATGGAATATATAATTTTGTTCTATAACAAGAAAGATCTCTTAAGGACTAGAAGATAGAGCTAGTCTATCAGCAAATTACCACATTTCCTAAGTCTTTAAAAAAAAAAAGGGGGGGGAGAACGGAGTACTTTTCGTAGAGAATGGCATGTAAATGACCATTTGTACTTCACACGACAAATAGAACATTAGTCAATTAATTTAGAAGTCACTCTATTAGTGTCATTTGCCCGCAAAACAATGCCCATCTGATTAGAAATTACTCTATTAGTGCCATCTGATGATGTCCATCCACCTTACATCATTAAGGGCCCAAGTATGCGTCCTTTGAATTTCACTTCCTCACCAACAAAGACAATGTCTTATGCTAGGGTACTCTCTTTATAAGCTTAAGATACAGGCTCAACGTTCTGCACCAATGCTTCAAATCTTTTAATTTAAGCCGATTGCATTTGTGTACTGCAGATAATTGAGCCCATATCCAAACGTGGGTGTACCTGCAAAAAGGGACCCAACATTGACATAAACCCAATTATTGGATTCAACAATGCTTCCGCATTATTTGGTCCAATAAGAAGGTACTTGCAGGTAAACAAGGCCAAATAATAACAACCTAAGGATGGGTGTCAATAAATTATGAAGGTCCCAACATTGACCTACCGGAATATATCTACCATTGTATTATTAACATTGCACCGAGTTCTCTCTCTCTCTCTCTCTCTCTCTCTCTCTCTCTCTCTCTCTCTCTCTCTCTCTCTCTCTCTCTCTCTCTCTCTCTCTCTCTCTCTCTCTCTCTCTCTCTCTCTCTCTCTCTCTCTCTCTCTCTCTCTCTCTCTCTCTCTCTCTCTCTCTCTCTCTCTCTCTCTCTCTCTCTCCCCCTCCCTCCCTCCCTCCCTCCCTCCCCTCCCTCCCTCCCTCCCTCCCTCCCTCCCTCCCTCCCCCTCCCCCTCCCCCTCCCCCTCCCCCTCCCCCTCCCCCTCCCCCCCTCCCTCCCTCCCTCCCTCCCTCCCTCCCTCCCTCCCTCCCTCCCTCCCTCCCTCCCTCCCTCCCTCCCTCCCTCCCTCCCTCCCTCTCTCTCTCTCTCTCTCTCTCTCTCTCTCTCTCTCTCTCTCTCTCTCTCTCTCTCTCTCTCTCTCTCTCTCTCTCTCTCTCTCTCTCTCTCTCTCTGTGTGTGTGTGTGTGTGTGTGTGTGTGTGTGTGTGTGTCCCTGAATTGCCATCGATGAACTCAAAACGGAATTGAGGTCAAAACTCAACCCACCCTTCTGACGAAACAAACGTTGCCCTAAAGTTTCCCCCTATTGCTGGAAGAAAAACAGTTTTCGCCCTTCTTTTCTCTAAGAGCGTCGCCATGGTCTCTAATTCAACAAGGCGATGGGAAGTCTTACCATCTAAGTGCCAGCAGGAACCAGAAAAAACAAAACTATTAATCCCTTGCAGCTAAATTACGATTTCCAAGAAGCTCTCCTGGCTAAAAAAAACGAGACCTTCCCGCGTCCTGTACCTACGATTATCACTCTATTACAAGCAGACGTCTCCTCAATATATGCGCCTTATGTCTTATACCACATCGGATCTAGTATTAAACACCCACACATACTGTTAATCTATTGTGTGAACAAATAAGACTGCATACGGTACCGCATTGTGATGGAACAAATGTTTTACGGCAATTTAATTTAAGGATCATTCAAGAGCATTACTTTGTTTTATGTTATTGGTAGCGCACTGCTTTTTCATACTCTTCACAGCCATGCTCGTATTCAAATTCGTGAGTACATCAATGTGAACATAACCAAACAAATATCTTCGACAAAACCATGCCTAGAAAGCATTAATGCCATGGATACGCAGAGACGTGAAAAAATGTGTTCGATATCAGCTCGCCAGAAAGGTCGGAAAGCAAACAGAAGACTGCAAAGGAGGTACCTCCTGGGCACGGCAATGGAAACGTATCAAACGGCTGCCCGAATGTTCATGAAATGCGTCTATCGCCGCGCGCGTCCTTCAGACTGGACAGTGATTTGCGTTGCGTAAAACCTTGAGAGACGTGAAAAGATCTCTTCAGTGCAGCGGTGTGTCTGTCTGTGAGAAACAAATGAGGGCCTCGAGATGCTTTAGAGAATGAGAAAATATGTGAGCAGACGTTACAGATAGAAGCATCAGCACGCAGTTATGTGATTGCGGCAGCGCGATTTTTCAGAATCGAGATTCGGAAAATGAATTAGACTAAACGCGAGGGAGGCTGGCTCGATGAAGACGAAAGAGGCCGAAACAACAACGGGAGCGAGCACGACAGCTATAATGTCTGACATGCGTCTTATCCAAAGTCTGCAGACATTCCCAGGTCAGCGCTTTCCATATTAAGATTCCCAAGGCTTGTCCAAGAAAAAAGCTCTTCGGAGTCAGCAGTGTTGATTTTTGATGGCCGTATTGCCCATTTTGGCCATTTTGCACCGTAAAACAAGGTCACAATTTTTTTCTCAGACCTTCAAAAATTACACTAAAAATCTGAAATACAGCTATTAGCTGTAGATAACCTTCAAAATTGAAAGGCATAGCAGACCGTCAAAATACAACACTGGGAGTCAGGACTCAGGATCCCTTTCGATGGTGACCCTTCAGGTTTTCGTGGGATCGCATAATCTCCATCGCCATCATGTTCACTCCACGGAAGCATCTCACTGTACTATTCTCGTCATACGGCCACGAATTTGTTTTCCTCTATAAAAAGAGAAAAAGGCATAAGGAGTCAATAGACAAGCATCTCGAGTTCCTACACCTGTCATCACCTAATACATGAACATTGCATAATTATTGAGGATCTCAATGCAGTTTAAGATTTTCATGAAATGGGGAAGGGATTAAGCACTCCAAAATTCTGAGAAAATGTGAAGTAGGGGAAGGGATTGTCTATGGAATGTGGTCTAAAAAGTGAAGATGAACACTTGGTTGTACCATTTAGTGTTTAATTGTTATAGATCATCAAGCATGGCTTGTAAGGGATTCCATAAAGTTATGAAGAAATTTTTTCCTCATAAAAGAAATATGCTTAATTGGGCTTCAAAAATCATGCAAATAGCAAAAAAACTTATGATGAAATGGATGTTCAAATGTTGGCTCCAATGCAAAAAGTTGGGGGCTCAACTTATTGCCAAACACTACAAGCACTTCTCCTTTATGGAGATTCAAGGGATGGGGAGCTTATTGATCTCCTATGTATATCTCCTTATTTCTTGTACTATTTTTATTCCCTCTATCATTTTTCTTCACCAATAAGATTCAAAAGCTTGAGGTTGGAAATCATCAAGAAAAAGAAGAAGACAATCTTGTTCCATGATTTATAGCTTGAGTAGGCAGAAAGGTATTTTTATTATACTCTTAAGTGGGCATGGCTTTTTGAGTTGTTTTATTTATCATTTTTTATTTATACTTTTTTTATTTATGACGCAACATGCCTTTATCCGTTATTTAAACACGAGATGACTCTTTCGAAGAGGAAATCATGAATACGTCTAGTATGTTTATAAAGAGGGGGTGCTTTTTTAAGATGTTAGATAAATCCCATAATAGGTTTGTTTGTAATTTCATAGTCGCAATATGTTTCTTTGTAATAAAAGGCTTTTTTGTAGTCTCATTTCAAGTCATAAACCTTCACAATAGGCAAAATCAAGGTTGATGTTTCTTAATTATCAAGCCTGTTTATTAGGATGTTTAAATATGAAAAATACAAGAAAAAATATTTCAAAATTCATCTTAAACTCAAACATCAAAACCTAATGATCCAATTGTCGTATAGATTTTTTCTTTTTTTTCTGGGAATTTCGTATGAGCCTCCGAAGTCAAGTGGGTCGTTTGTGATAAAGGATTTCTTTTGACAATTTCATCCCAAAAGCACTTTGAAATTGTGCCAAAGTGATTGCATACCATGAATGTTAAAATATGCATCTTCCGTAATACAACATGAAATCTGTGAAACTGTATAAAAATCCAACTTTGGTACAAATTAGTATACCAATGCACATAGTTATGTTTTCGCACAAATAATTTTGTATCACCTAAGTTTTGGGTGCGAAGCATTGCCATTGACAAAGATACACACATACATACTTACGTACATACACACATTCTTATGTAAGTGTACACATACATATGTACATACATGTACATACATGCATGCATACATCCATCCGTGCACTCCTTTTTTATATATATAAAGAGGTTTAGCAAGCATCTACTCCCCCGATTTTAACTTTGAAAGTACAACGATATAGGTGAATGGGTATAGTACTCGTGGGACTCCCCATATTCCACAAAGCAGGGGTTAACCTGAGTTACAACTTGTTTAAATTGGCATGAGCCATTACATGTTCAGGCCAAGAGTTGAACGGAACTTTGCCCCAAGAGGCCAAAGCTTTGCCAAAATGCCTAGGGTACGTGGACATCCATGCACTCTTTGATCTCTCTATTTTGCACACGAATTGATGGCCCAACTGTGACTCTGCCCCATTTTGCAACCTCCTTCTAATAATCTCGAATAGTTCTAATAGTAGAACTATTCATGTCTAGAATTTTTTCACCTGCCACTCTACAAAAGAGTGCTTTCAATCATCAAATGCTCAAAGCCTCTAATTTCATACGTTCAGGCTTGAAGCCTTACTTTTTAACATTTCTTTCTCATTAATTCCATTTTGTCCTCAAAATGGATTGGAAGGTGTATGGAAAAATAATCTCTAATGGTATTTGCCATTGGTCCCTATATGCCATCTACATAGTCATCAATATGTGTCACTTATCCATGTCCTTCCCTTTAACAAGACACTTGGGAGGTATTTCAGAATTGGGAAACAAATTCTTAATGGTGCTCACTCTCTCTCATGAAGCAATTTCCTCTTAATTATCTTTCTTTCCACTTTACTCGGAAATCTTTATATAGGTGACTTCTACTCCATGTCTGATGAGTGTGTAGTATTTTTTTCTAAATCACATGGAATGGATTGAAAAGAGATAGGATCTTTAATCTCACTATAGAAAATGAGCTCATTATATCCACCCAATTTTCTCTATTGCTAGCTCATATGAAAAACTCCATGGGTCTAGCTACCTTTTCGAAGTAGGGGTTGGTAATTCATCCTTCATATTCTCTTAAGCATCATGAATGGAAAAAGATACCTAGGAGATACATTTGGAGAAGGTCCTATCCTCAAGTTTTTAGATTTGGATGGAACTGTAAGATAGACACCCACCTACTTCATATATCATTTCTCTCCTTTGAGGGACAACATAAGCTCTAGCACTAACTTGAGCTTTCATAATCTTATCCTTAGAAAACCTACACATGTCATTCATATCTTCCAAGGAGTCTCTTATAGCTTAGAATTTATTCGCTAAAATCCTATCACAGAGTCTCTTATAGCTTAGAATTTATTCGCTAAAATCCTATCACAAGGAGTCTCTTATAGCTTAGAATTTATTCGCTAAAATCCTATCACAGAGTCTCTTATAGCTTAGAATTTATTCGCTAAAATCCTATCACATTAGGAGCTCTTGGCTAAAACCCATACATAAGCACAAATGGACTATGTCTCATGGAAGAATGCTTGTCAATGTTATATGCAAACTCTATTAGAGATAAGTACTCTTCCCAATTAGTTTTTTGTTTATTACCTTATGTATGAAGCATACATTCTAGGACTTGGTTAGCCCTCTTTATTTACCCATCCATCTGTGGATGGGGCCTCGGGCTTATGAATAAGGTAGTGAACAATGCATAAACCTTAGTACTACCTTGATCATCATGGGAATTCCTTGGAAACCTTGGCTTCCTTGGCTCCTTGGCTCCTTGGCTCCAATGGTCCATTGGCACCATCGAGTACGTGCACATGACTCCTCTTCAAGCAAAGGAATGGTGATAAGGACACTCAATTCCACCAAAGGATATTGCATCCATTATTGTATATTTTATCTATTCATGATTTTGCGCTCTTTTGTGTATTGAATCCGGGTTGCTATTTTCTCCGCAATATGTGTGTATGCAATAACTTTGTGACAAAAACGAACCAATTCATCTCTCTCATTCAAGTAGTATAAGTATGGTATAATTATAAGAGTGGAAGTTGATGACCTAAGCTATTATGCATGAACCTATTTGACATAAGCAACAATGTAGGTATCATTGATCTTTTTGTATTTCTAACGTTAGATGAAAATCTTTGAATGCCCTTTGGCTTAAATTATAAATCCTAATAGTCCCCGCCTTGAACCAAGCCTTGGGTCTTCAAAGCTTTGGTTTTTTATTACAACATGAGGTTCACTAGATTGATACAAGCGTTCATCTCAAGGATATATCCTCAAGGATAAATCCTCAAGGATACATCATCCGATACATCGGAATTCTCAATTAAGTTCCCATGAGGGGTCACTTTTGGATATTATCTTCAAGGATAAATCATTTGGATACATCTAGGTTAACTTCGTTCTCATAAGGGTTCATGTGGAAGCTTCCTAGTTGTTCATATATTTTGGTAGTGATGTGTTGAACACACTAGGACTGTGGTGGCACTTTTTTCCCTCTTTAGAAGATTTTTTCCCTCGGCTTGTATATATGCCTATAATCCTAATGGGTTACTTATCTTTGTACATTCTCTTGGTAATATATTCAATATTCTGTGTTGTGCTTCAAGCTTCTTCTTCTTCCGTGTGTTGTTCGTGTGCTTCCACAGATCGCAAACTCCAACAATTGGTACCAGAGCAAGTTGTTGCTTCATCTAGGGCATCGTCAACACCCCTCCAATCACAGTCTCAGAGCAACATACTCTGGGCCATTAGGAGCTCAAAATTGCTTTGTTGTCTGGTGTCAAAATCACGATCTAAGCTTGTTTCGACCTTCGAATGCACTATCATAGTGCTTGTGCAGGCAGTTTCATCTTTTTGTGCCAAACATATATATAGGTTTTGGTTAGCCAGTATAAGCCTCTCGAAGTCTACTATAGGTTTAGCAAAACTCGACAGGGTAGTTCTGTTCAACTTTTTGAGATACAACCATTTTTTGCATCAAGGTATTTTAGTCACTTGCCATGGTCGAAAGCAGTGATGTATTCCATATGTTGGTTGTTGAGGATAAGTTGGATGGTACCAACTACCCATTATGGGCATATATGATGCATCATGTATTAGTTGAAAAGGGACTGTGGAATATTGTGTAGGGTGTTGAAAAACTTCCTACCACATCTACCAATACAATTATTGAAGGTGATGCGGATGGCATTGAAGATGATGTTCTTCAAGTTCTTGTTTGTGTTGGAGTTAGACGTCTGCGGAAGCACGCGAACAGCACAAGGAAGAAAAAAAAGCTTGGAGCACAACACACAATACTGAATGTATGACTAGAGAATGTACAAAGATAAGTAGCCCATTAGGGCAATCTGCGTATATACAAGCTGAGGGAAAAAAACCTCCTAAAGAGGGAAAAAAGTGCCCCGGCGGTCCTAGAGTGTTCACACACATCACTACCTAAATATATCAACAAATCCCCCCTGGAAGTGATGCCGTGAACAAGTAGTTGGCACTCATGTATAAGGAAGTACCAAGCTATGTGGAAATCACTCCACAAAAGGAAGTAAGCCCAAAGCTTTGCGGAAAGCTTCAAACTTCTCCCTTGGCAGAGTCTTCGTGAAAAGGTCTGCAATGTTCTCCTGCGTGGGCACATATGCCAAGCTGATCTCCCCAGCAGAGAACCTCTCCCTGACATAATGATAATGCATCTCAATGTGCTTAGTGCGAGCATGGAACACAGGGTTCCTTGCAACTGCCAATGCGCTCTGACTGTCAGTGAAGATGGTGGTGGCAGAAGACTAATGAACACCCAAATCAGCCATAAGGCGTTTGAGCCACACACACTCAACAATACCTGTGAAAGCTGCCCTATACTCAGCCTCACAACTGGAAGTGGCCATAGTAGACTGCTTCTTGCTCAACCAAGATATACATGAGCTACTAAGCATGAAGCAAAAGCCACTAGTGGACACACGAGTGTCATAGCAACCAGCCCAATCAGAGTAAAAAAAAGCATGCAAATTTGGCGGTAGTGATCCCCCCTTGGGATAAAACAACCCAAGTAGCCGAGTACCACTCAAGTAGCGAAAGATGCGCTTAACCACTTGCCAATGCTTGACTCTTGGGCAATGCATAAACCTGCTCATCTATGAGACAGCAAACTGAATATCTGGCCGAGTAATGCATAAGTAAATCAACCATCCAACAACTTGCTGATAGAGAACAGCATCAAATGCATCTCCAGCATCATGAAGACTCAATCGTAAACCTGTCTCCATAGGAGTGGCAATAGGATTATAGTCTTCAAGGCCAAAACGCTGCAATAATGTGTCAATATATTTCATTTGACACAAAGCCATTCCACCATCAACTTGCATAAACTGAATGCCCAAATAGTGATGCAAATGCCCCAAATCAGACATCTCAAACGAGGCATGCAAATCAGCCTTAAAATTAGCAATATGCTTCTCAATAGGACCAGTGAGCAGCATGTCATCAACATAGACAACAATGATAAGAAGCACATCATTAGCACACTTAACATATAAGGTGCTTTCAGTTGGACTGTTCTCAAAACCATGTGCAATCAGATAGGCATGTATCTTCTCATACCAAGCACATGGTGCTTGCTTTAAACCATATAATGCCTTCTTTAACCTGCACACCTAGTTTTCATGCCCTTTCTGCACAAAGCCACGGGGCTGAAAAACATACACTTCTTCATGCAAGTCACCATTCAGAAATGTTGTTTTAATGTCCAATTGATATACATTCCAACCATGATGGGCTGCAAGTGCACAAATGCTCCGAACAGTAGTCATACGGCATGTAGGTGCAAGGTGTCATCGAAATCAATGCCTCTTTCTTGCGCATAACCCTTTGCAACAAGCCTAGTCTTATACCTATCAACTGTACGATCAGGTTTATGCTTCAGCTTGTATACCCACTTACTGCCAATGGCCTTCTTGCCAGGAGGCAAGTCACATAAAGACCAAGTACGATTCTTCATTATAGCATCATATTCAGATTGCATAGGAGCCATCCAATTTTCTGAATTTTGTGCTTCATCAAATGAAACATGCTCATTCTCATCACAGAGACTAGACGCAGCCATAGCATAGCAATCTGATGCAAAAGAGGCACTATGAGAGCCTGATCGAGTACGATATGATAGAGGTGCATCTAATTTACTGTCACGCAAGGTCTGCACCAACCATTTTGGCATAGTTCTTGCCTGCTCAATATCATCTCTCTCATCAATAAGTGCATCATGTACATCTGCATCAGAAATGGAATTATCTTCATCATCACATGAAACCTACAAAGGCTAAGAAGCTTCCTCATTGGGACGAGCACTAGACTATCCACCTGTAAAGAGAGGTAGCAAAGTATCATACATGTCTTTGGAGCTAACAGATGTCTCCTTAGTACATGAAAGCAATGGCTGAATAGCATCTTCCACAAAAACAACATCACGGCTAACCAAAATGCGTTTAGTATGTGGATGATACAGATGATAGCCTTTACTTTCAGAACTGTACCCAACAAAAATACATTTTACTACTTTATCATCCAATTTTCTGCGATGTTGTTCAGGCACTAATGCATATGCCAAACAACCAAAAACACGCAGATGAGCAACAGATGGCTTGCAGTCATGCCAAGCCTCATATGGAGTGATAGACTGCAGCGCTTTAGTGGGACACCTGTTCAGTACATATGCTGCACACATGACAACCTCAAACCAGAAACTATGTGGTAAAGCCTAACTCTTGACCATACACCTCGCCATCTCCATGAGTGATCTGTTCTTTCATTCAGCAACTCCATTCTGTTGACGTGTACTGGTGTTTTATCCCACGTTCAGCCAGAAATGCATTAAAACCAGAAGACATATATTCCCCCCCTCGATCTGAACGGAGGGTGCCCATTTTACATGCTGACAGATTTTCAGCCAAAACCAAAAACTGTTTGAAGCACATGAACACTTCGGACTTTGCCTTCAATGGATATACCCATGCATGCCTGGAAAAATCATCGATGAAAGTCATGAAGTAAAGATAATTCCCAAAAGATGGTGTCTGCATAGGACCACACACATCACTATGTACAAGGTGCAATTTTTGAGTAGCCCGAACTGAACCATCTTTTGGAAAGGACGAACGCTGCATTTTTCCCAAGATACAGCCTTCACAAACATGTTTTCCAGGTGCCTCAAGTTTGGGCAAAGAGGACACCATTTCAGATTTTTGTAGGCGTAGCAAACTAGCAACATTCAGATGACCAAAGCATGCATGCCAAAGCTTTGCATCTGACATAGCTTGAGAATCATTTACTGCACATGCCAAATCATTTACAGATCTTTCATAGTCTATGAGCTTATACAGCCCACGACATAAAATGCCAGAAGCAATAATCACATCACCATTTGACAGATCATGAATTGTACACCTATCATCAACAAATTTCACAACCAAGCCAATCTTGGCTAATGCAGAAACTGATAACAGGTTCTTCTTGATCCCTGGTACAAATAAAGCATCTGACAAAGTGAAAGAACTACCATCAGCAGTAGTCAAAATGATCTTACAAACTCCCATAACAGGATAAGAGGAGTTGTTGGCACATGTAACAGTATTCCCTGTAGGGGCAGGTTCGAGTGAAGAGAAGAAACTGCGCTGCGAGGTAATATGTTTGGTCGCCCCACTGTCAAAGTACCAAACATCTGAGTCTACTGCAGATATGCACTGCTCATGAGAAGATGGGTCAAAACTGCAAACAGTAGTAAATGCCCATTCTTCTTCCTACACAAGATTAGCAGACTCTGTTTTTGGTGTAGAGGCTTCTGCAACAACCATTCCAGCCTCTTTCTTCTTTGCCTCTTTAGCAGCCAGTTTTGGACAGATGTTTATGATATGATCATTCCCTTTAGAATACTTACAAAACAATTTTTGCTTTTCTGATTTTTTCTCATCTTTGTCTTGGTTCTTCGAATGTGTAGCATCTGCAGATTTCTACTTACTAGTAGAAGAGCTCCATTTTCCTTTGCCCTTTTGACTAGCCAGGAAAGCTTGATCTGCAACACGCATAATGGAACTATTCTACCTGGACTGATCTTCCTGCAACAAAACAAAGACTAACTCCTCAAATGGCAAGGCATTTGGATTGCCTTTCATCATCAACCGAAGAGTAGAAGCAAAACTTTGATATGAATCAGGAAGACCATTCAGAACGGTCTGCACAAGTGAGCTATCTGGTATAACCTCATCAGCAGAAATCAATTGTTCCTTCAAGTCTTTGATCTTTGTTAGGAAATTGTCCATAGAATCACCTTCATTCATGTGCTCACTCTCCAACTGTTTTCAGAAGTAAGCAACACGAGCCTCATTCCTAGCTTGCTACAATGTGGTAAGTGTATCCCAAGCATCCTTAGCTGTTCTGCAAGAGCGAATATGAGGAATAATGGCACGTTTGACAGACAAAGCTATCAATGCATGTGCCTGGGCACCTGTTGGAAGCAGTCAGAGGCACAGACGCCACGGAAGCATGTGAAGACGAAGCAGGGAGCCAGGCGGATCAATCTTTTAAACAAATACATGTCTTATTAATTTTCCCAAAACATTCAACAGTGATTATTATCACTAAATGTAACATATGTATCATAGAAAACCCCAATTTTGTAATCCACAGCTCCATTTTGTGCAAGCCGAGGAGTCCTCGAGCTTGAGGAGCTTAGGTAGAATACGCGTACCAAATTTCGTTATTTTTAGACATCGTTTACCCTCCCAAATAGCCTCTAGGACCTAATTTTTAACTAGGCCGGTCACTAGATGTGAAACCGGTCAAAACTAGTCTAGAAACTATAAAAAGAGCTAGAGAGCTCATTTTTGAGGTTGGTTCATTGTAGCTTGTTTGAGATTAGAGTTCTTTTGAGCTTGTAAGAGTATTCTTGAGTAATAGAGCTAAATTCCACCTTCCATTGTGTCTTGCTTGTCTCTTCATTGTGTGTGTGTATGTGTGTGTGCATCTTTGTGCTTCTCACCTTCACTCTCACATCATCTCACATTCACGATCTTCATATCACTCCTACCTCTCCCACGGATTGACATTAAGGAGGTGAAGCTTCTTAACGTGGTTCTCACCATTGTGCTAGAGCAACACCAAATTTGGCGCCGTTGCCGGGGATCGAGTCTAGGACGAATGTGTGATGGTAAGAGTATAGCAAGAAGAGGCGTTGGAAGGTAAAAATTTCAGTTTTCGTTGTTGTTTTTACTTAGTTTTTAGTGTTTTTCACCTCCCCCACACTCCATCTTCATCATCGCATCATCATCTCCATTGCCAAAAAAATCAGAAAATTCACCATATCCACCCATTCACCTCATTTCCCCTCATTTGTGCATGCGAGAGAGCGAGAGAGAACTTTTGTGCTTGTTTGTGCTTGTGTTTTCTTGAGTTTTCTTGCAGGTACAGAGCTTCAGAGCATCAGGAAAGCTTCCAAAAGGTAAAAATTTCAGTTTCTGTCAGAAATTTCCGACTGTGTTGGACCATCGCGATGGTCCGCCAAGTTCGGAATTTGGAGAAGGCGACCACACCATCGTGAAGAGCACACCTGCGCCACTAGGAATCCATACTCGCATCCCAAAAATTCGTCATTTGGTGGACCATCGCGATTGGCTCGGACCATCGCGATTGTGTCGCACCATCGCGATAGGCTCACGCCATCGCGACGGCTCGGCCGGACCATCGCGACGGTTCGCTTTTTCGGACCATCGCGACGGTTCACTTGAGCCATCGCGACGGTCCACTTGGACCATCGCGACGGTTCAGCTGAGCTCGGACCATCGCGACTGGCCTATGCCATCGCCACGACAGTGCCACGTGTCACGTTGAACCATCGCGACGGTTCGTTTTTTCGGACCATCGCGACAGCCCAATTTCGGACCATCGCGATTGGCTCAAGCCATCGCATCGCGGACCATCGCGACGGTTCACTTCGGACCATCGCGATTGTCCACCGTTGACCGTTGACCGCGCCATCGCGATTGTCCGCCCGATCACGCCATCGCGACGGTTCATTTTTTGGACCATCGCGACGGTTCGACCCCACGCCATCGCGATCGTTCATTTCGGACCATCGCGACGGTTCGACTTCACGCCATCGCGATTGTTCACTTCGAGCCATCGCGACGGTTCGCTTTTTCGGGCCATCGCGATTGTCCAAATCCCACGCCATCGCGACGGTCCACTTTTTCGCGCCATCGCGATTGTCCAACTTTGACCGCTGACCCGCGCCATCGCGATTGTTCGTTTTTTCGGACCATCGCGACGGTCCCAGACCATCGCGATTGCCCACCCCCATCGCAAATTTTGGACTTCAATTTTTGACCAATTTTGAGGGTATTTTTGGAAAATTTTTGGACCATTAGACTCATAGGAGACCCCTTAGCTCATATTTGAAGGAAAATTGGATTGTCAGTTTTTACCCCCCCAGGGCCTGAACGCTCATAACTTTTTCATCCGGAGTCCGTTTTTTGAGCTTAATAGCTCGTTAGAAAGCTCGTGACGAGTACTACGTGACCTCAACTGTTTTTTTCATAAAGGATACATCTATTTTTGGATAGGCTAATTTGAGGTTCACCTAGTCTGGGACTAGGAAGTCAGGGGGCACACATTGAAAATTTGAGCTTAAAAGGTGTATATGCTCAAGTGTTTGATCATCTTGTGAATTGGTCTAATATTGGAATTTTTCCAGGTCCAGCAAGGGCAATCAAAGGCAAGCAAGCAAAGCAGTGAAGACAGCAGAGCTTGGGAAGCACGGCTTCTTGGGCAACAGGGCATCAGAGCATCCAGAAAGATCGACTCGAGGTTGGAAGATTACTCAACCCCCTCAGTCAATTCTTAGCTTAGGCTAAACGGTAGTTGTGGATTAACGACGATAGGAACGCCTCAAGTTCAAGATACCTAATTCCATCAAGTTTAAGACTTAAAGTAAAGGTGTGTGGGACGCGAAAACCTAAAGAAAAGAACATAAGTCTGACGGAACGAAAAACTTAAAATCATCACGAAAGTCGGATTCCTGACGCATATATTAAGACAAGAATCCAAAGAAAAATTAAAAGGAACCAAGAATTGATCACAAAGAACCATTGACGATCTAAGTGTGTAATTGAGTGAGCAAGGAAGAAAATTAATGAACCTTAGATCAGGCAAACATATAGGTAAGTCGGATAGAAGAAGCCTTAGATCATCGGAGGCGAGTGTAAGAACCACCGCACGATCTTGGGCTCAGCAATTGAACAGTAGTTATCCCTACGAGTTTAGCTCAGAATCAAGCGAATCAGAAATGGCATTTAGCACTGACAGACCAGCAGGAGGGTCTAATGTAGCATACTTAGAAAAACCTGAAGGACCCTATAGAACGCAATTAGAGTTTCTCCGAACCAACCGACTAGGTGCTCGCATCTATGAGGATGGTTTGCAGAGGCAAGTGGTGCAACTGCACAACCCTGATCAACCCATTGGATTGGAAAAACCAGTGGTGAAGTTTGAGAGAGACGCGTACATAGACAAAGAAGGAACCATGTATATCTTGAGTACGCAGCCAAACGATACTAATGAGTTTGGCACAATCCAATTAGAGACAGAAGGGAAATTTCAAGGAAAAGAACCGTTAGAAGAACCTAGAACACCGAGAGGGAAATCCGTATTAACAAGAGTAATCATCCCAGAGTGGATCCCTCAAGATAACAGGAGCACAGAGTTGTTCGTAAATAAAGAGACAGATGAAGCCTTTTGGAGGTACAGAAAGGAAAACCCTGGTGAGATAGGCATCATTACAATCTATGAATTCAAGGACCCAGATACACCTGGAAAGGTTGTATACTTGGATGAGACTTCAGAAAGAGTCTTTGTGGTGCCCGAACGCGCTAAAAACACCTACACTTGGAGAGGTGAATTGATATTCCCTCCATCCAGAACAAACATGAATGCAAATCAACAAGGGGCAGGAACATCCTCAGCCCATGGAAATCAAAGAGAAGGAAATCACGAGAGACCGGAAGTAAGCTTCATTCACCCCATAGGGAGAGATAGAACAACCACGAACACTAATAGGACGGATAGACAAAGAGAACATGGAATACCAGGTGGTAGAGATGATTTTCCTCTACCTAGACCACGCGAACACGCGAGAGTATTGAGACCCACACAATTAGTGAAATCAATGAAGAATTACTTTGATGGGACAGGAGATCCCTATGACCACGTTGCAGAATTCAAGCAAGTATTAAGAGCAGAACAAGTTGAAGATATGTTCACGCAGTACAATGCATTTGGACTAACGTTAAAGAATACCGCTTTAACTTGGTTCCAACCACTGCAACAAAGGCAATTTAGAGACATCCATCACTTTTTAGAGTCATTCATTACTGAATTCTCTAAGAGTGGGGTTAGACATGACACGTCTTCGCTGATTCATAGTTTTAAACAAACCCCTCAGGAAACAGTAAGACTGGCAGGTCGTAGATTCAGACAATATGTTGAACGATGTCCAATGCAAGAGCTACCCTCACAAGCCAAACAAGTATCACTGTTCCTAGATGGCTTGTTGAGCGCTAAACTACGCTCCTATGTGTACCTAAAAGAACCCAGAACGCTAGAGGAGTGTGTAAGAATATGTATAGACATTGAGGACAACTTAGGAGATGAATTAGAACTCTCAAAGGTCTATAAGGACTCAGATTGTTCTTCTCTAGCATCCACAAAATTGTCAACTGCGATAGAGGACCTAGCAGAAAAAGTGGCCCAAAAACTAGGAGTTTCTAGTAAACAGGTACCCAAGCTACCAACTAACGTACGTTGTTACACTTGTGGTGGAAATCATTTGGCAAACATGTGCCCCAATGCACCTCAACCTCACGCCAACCCTAGTGGCCAATATTGCACAATTGAGAGAAGATACACAAATCATACAGCTCAGGACTGCCCATACAATAAACAAACTGTGAGACAGAACTACCCGCAAGCATACCAGCAGCCAGGTAGGTATCAAGGCCAATACAATGCTCAGCCTTATTACTATAGGCCTCCTCAAAACTACCCATACCAGGCTCAACAGAGACCTCAACCTGTCTTAGCTCAGCAGCCACCCCCACCAGCGAATGTCATCTCAGTCAAATATGCGGCTGCAGAAGAGAACCTAAGTAGGGCCTTAGTGCCTTCTTCACCCCTGATCACCGAAAGTGACCCAAACTCAAACAGTTTTGACTCTACTCATGTGACTAGTCCACCCGCTTATTACACGGAGTCACCAGAGCATGTTGAGACATATCATTATGATAGTCCTCCAATGGAACCTAGTTGGGAGCCGGATTATACTAATGTGATGTACGCAAACCCAAACCCACGGCCCCAATTGAGACAACAGAGACCGCAGGGCCCTAGAGGACCATGCTTTAGGTGCCAAGGAGATCACTTCATCAAGGACTGCCCACATCCCCCAATAGTAAGGCAATCACAGTACTATAGCATACAAGGCTTTTGTGCCGACTGTGGCAAAGAGCACGTAGTCAAAGATTGTCCTAAGAACCCAGTTAACACTTCAAATGTGACATCGATCAACGTGATAGGTATTGTAAACAACGCAGATGGATCTAACCCTACATACGTGCCTATCCAAGCTATAACCAGAGCCCAGACGCTCTTACAAAACCAACAGCTTAATCATGAAAAAGTAGCCGAAATTAGTGAAGTTGCAGAATCGAGTAGTAAAAAGATAAAATCTTGGAAAGATTCCAGAGAAAGGATGAAGAGAAAATGGAGTAAAAAGATAAGTGAGTTGGAAGGAAGTCTAAGAGAATCTAGAGCCAAAATACAAGAATTGGCTTCACAAGAATCAAACCAAGAAATCCCAGCTCAGAATTCAGGATCAGTCTTAGCGGAACCCATACCAGAAGATCTAGACATGATGTTTCGTGCATATCAGGCTAGAATAAAAGAGGGACCTCAAGTCACGGAAATGAGTAAAAACTACCCTCGAGCTGATCTAGAAATTGAGAGAACTAAACTTTGCATGAAGATGGTAGAGTTAGCACAAGCCTTGTTCGAAGCCTCTCGATATCTTAATTGGAACAACATGGCAAAACCAGAACTACACTTTCAAGGACTAATGGAGAGGCTAGAACACTTGATTGAAAGCAAAGAGAAAAAGGATCAGCCTAGGAACCCTATTATCCCAGAGACACAGGAAAGGAATCCACCATCCCTGTCTCAAGTACCCAATACAGAGAGTCAAGATAACCTATCTTCCATACATAAGTACTCACATGAATTTTTAAGAGAAATCCAAGAAGAGAAATGGAGAAAAGAACAAGGAACTCATCCTCCTATTCAAGAAATAGACGATTTGCAGGAACAATTTCCCCAAGACATCCCCTCTATATATGATGATGTGGAGGTGGAACGACTGAGTGAACCCACAGGATTTGAATCTAATTCTTTACAAGAATTACCTCAGTTCACAGGACCTTGGGAAGCAAAGTCTATTAGTGTGAGAGCACCCACAATAATAGTGAGGAATGAAGAATCAGTGATCCCTAGAAATACGGAAGTGATCAAGAACACGAAAGTACAGTGTAATCTCACTCTGGAGGAACTGTTAAAGGTAAAACCAGAATTGTGGAAGCACGTAGCAAATCAATTCCCTGAGCTAGCTACCACACCCTCTCAGATAGGATCACATAAGAAGGTACCAGAGATACCCGTGGAAAAGATTGGAGACGTAAGCGAAGGAGAGGAAGGTAACACATATCTTCCAATAACCCATCAGGGCTACACCACGAAAGCCATCTTAGATTCAGGAGCCGGAGTAGCTATCGCTACTACCGCCTTATGGAAACGTTGGGGTAAGCCAGCACTCAGACCCACCAGGATGAAGCTACAAATGGCCGATGGACACATAGAAAAACCGCTAGGCTTACTAGAAGGCATATCCCTCGCCACTTGTGGTGTAGAATTTGAGCATACTTTCGCCATTTGTGACTTTGCTAAAAATCATGCGTATGAGATGATATTGGGACGACCATTCATGCGTCAGTTGCAAATTGTACAAGATTGGGGAACTAATTCTTTGTACTTGCAACATTTGGGAGTAACTACCAAAGTCAATCTTAAAGACTATTCACACAGAGATGTACCCCCAATACAATGGAATACCATCCATAAGACACCAGTAGAGACGGAATCCGTGCACTCATTAGAATCAGATCCTTCTTGGTTGCATGAGGATACCCATTTATGGATGTGTAAAGTAGCCAAACAAGAGGAAGAACGTTTAGAAGCAAGGACCTTAGGTGCAGAACAACATCCACGAACCCTTCAAGATCCAGCCTATGCACCTGTAGTATTCCCAGACGAGGAGTTTGAACCCCATGGTTGGGCGGAAATCCTAGCAACCATGGATGTAGCCATCAATGAAGAACAATGGACACCCCACTGTGACGAGGATGGCTATGACATTTCAGTTTTCACGATAGAGCCAATCATGTGTGATACAATTTTAGAAGAGTGCGAACCTAACACTGATGCATTGGAGGACGCAAGCGATTTCGATTTAGAATCAATTATCATGGACCCACCCTTTGCATCAGAGGGAGAATATTTCTACGAAGTAGAGACTCACACTCAGAGTCACGAGGAAATTACGAACGAGGTAAGGTTAGCCACAGAAGTGACTACTAAGAGTGAAGGCAAGAAGAGAAAGAAGAAAGAAACCATGTCGGAAAAAGAAGAACCTTTATTTGAAGTACCCGAGAATTTCAAGAAATATGAAATTGAAGATAGAAGAATCATGGTACGAATGCCCAATAGAAAAGAGAAGGATGGACAAGTATATGATAACCGAGAGAAAACCAAGAAAGTAATAGTTGCCATAGAAGGAGAAGAAGAAAAATGTACATACATAGGGCATGATTTGACGACTGAAGAAGAAGAAGAGTTAGTCGCCCTATTGCGCGAATATAGAGATGTTTTTGCTTGGAGTTACAAAGATTTGAAAGGAGTAGACCCAGATATATGTTCGCATAGAATCCCTATGACTCCAGATGCGAAACCGACAAAACAGAAACCGTACACATACAATGATAACTACGCTGCGAAGATTAAAGAGGAGATAGATCGATTGATAGAAGCAGGATTCATTTACGAAATTGAGCATACCGAATGGGTATCCCCCATTGTGGTTGTGCCCAAGAAGAATGGAAAATTGCGTGTGTGTATTAACCTTAAAAAAGTTAATGCCGCCACGATTAGAGATAGTTATCCTCTTCCCATCACGGAACACCTATTGGAAAGAGTTGCGGGCAAGGAAGTTTACAGCTTTCTTGATGGATTCTCAGGCTATAACCAAGTAGCCATTGCTCCAGAAGACCAACACAAGACGGCTTTTGCCACAGAATGGGGCATATTTGCATTTCGTGTAATGCCATTTGGCTTGACAAATGCACCCGCTACTTTCCAGCGACTCATGTGTCATGTTTTTAAGGAATTCTTACGCAAGAGCTTGGAAGTTTACGTCGATGACTTATGTGCTCATTCAAATGTAAGGCAGACACATATCCCAGAGTTAAGACAAATATTTGACAAATGTCGAGAATATCAGGTTTGTTTGAACCCAGAAAAATGCGTTTTCATGGTCAGACAAGGCAAAATTCTAGGACACATTGTGTCGAAAAATGGAATCTCTACGGACGAGGAAAAGGTGAAGGTAATTGCAGAGTTACCTAGACCAACTAATGTGAAGGAGGTACAGGCATTTATGGGCCATTGCGGTTATTATAGGAGATTCATACACATGTATGCAATCATCGCCAAGCCTCTGTACTCTCTTTTGACCAATTTTGAGTGGACAGATGAATGCGAACATTCATACAATGAACTTAAACGACGCTTGTGCTCAGCTCCCATATTGACTACCCCAGATTGGAGTAAGCCATTCCATGTACATGTGGATGCATCCAATTACACCATAGGATGTGTGTTAGCACAACCAACGAATGAAGGTAACATAGATCTCCCCATAGCTTACGCTAGCAGACAACTGAACGCAGCAGAGAGAAATTACACCACGACGGAACGAGAAGGATTAGGAATGATCTACGCTGTAAAGAAGTTTAGACACTACTTGTTGGCCAACAAATTCAAGTTCTTTACAGATCATCAAGCCCTATTATATTTAGTCAACAAACCATGTAACACCGGACGACTGATACGTTGGTTTCTATTACTCATGGAGTATGATTTTGAAGTGGTAGTTAGGAAAGGAAAGACGCATCTTAGAGCTGACCACCTCTCAAGATTAACCTCAGGAGAAGCTCCTCAAGGAGTAGCTGATGATCTACCAGATGCATACTTGTTTAACCTGGAGATAGCACCAGAATGGGCTAAGCCGTTAGTCCCTATTCTGACATACGGACCCAAGAGTCCTAGGATAAAGATCAAAGAAGGAGAGATTACCAAATCTCAGAGATACCAAATAATGGCAGGAAGCATATATAAACAAGATAATCAAAAGATTCTTGCTTGTTGTGTAGATGAATCAGAACATGCGAATTGGTTGCAATTAGCACACTTAGGTGCACTAAAGCAACATCATTCAAAACATAGAACACTACAGACTCTGCAGAGATTGGGAGTATATTGGCCTACGATGGAAGCAGAAGTCTACAAGTTGTGTAAGGAATGCAGTGTTTGCTGTGAAAGACCACCGGTAGAGCATGCGACATTATATCATGTGTCTCTCACACCAGACTGGGGTGAACCATTAGTGACCTACTTGAGGACGAACACATTCCCTCAAGGAATGACCTTAGCTCGACAACGCAGTCTAGAGCAGGAAGCTCAAGACTATTCACTTATTGGCGATAATCTATACAAAAGAGGACGAGATGGATATCTAAGACAATGTGTTCATGAGAGCGATTATCTGAGAATACTAGAGACTGCACACCAAGGTGTTGCAGGAGGTCATTTTGGACCAGATAGGATAATCAAAGCCATCCTCTTTGCAGGATTATGGTGGCCCACTCTTCACATGGATGCACATACCTATGTAAAGAGATGTGATGTGTGCCAAAGAACCCAGTTTCCTACCCGCAGAGATGAAATGCCATTGAAACCCATGATGGGCGGACGTGCATTTTCTAAGTGGGGTATAGACTTTGTAGGACCCATTAACCCCCCTGCAAAAGGTACACATGCGGAATACATTATTGTTGCCACAGATTATTTAACCAAATGGGTAGAGGCAAAAGCCACGAAAAAGAATGATGCACACACGACTGCAAAATTCTTATTTGAAAATGTCTTTACAAGATATGGATTGCCTATAGAGTTAGTGAGCGATCGAGGCACTCACTTTCTAAACCAAGTCATTGAATATTTGTTACAGGATTTTATGGTGATTCACAAGAAATCTGCACCATATCATCCTCAGGCCAATGGTCAGGCTGAAAGCACTAACAAGATACTATGTACCGTACTGACGAAACTCGTGAACAATAAACGTTCAGATTGGGACAAACAGCTACACCACGCTGTTTGGGCATATCGAGTGGCCTACAAGACCGTACTCAATGCAACTCCCTTTCAGATGGTTTTTGGTCAGAATGCAGTGCTTCCCTTGGACTTCTTGATACCGACCCTTAAGGTTGCACAAGAACATCAGTGGACCGGCCATGAGTTATCAGCGAGAATATTGGACTTGGAACGATTAGGAGAAACCAGGCTGAAAGCAGCAGCAGGAATATACGCAGCGAAGAAGCGACAGAAAGCATATTTTGATGCACATGTGAAAGATAAAGGCCTAAAAGAAGGAGATTTAGTTCTAGTATATACGCTGAAACAGCACGCACGGAAGTTAGAAAAGCGAGGTTATGGACCTATGATCATTAACAGACTCTCGACTAGTGGAGCAGTACAGTTAGCCACCTTAGAAGGAGATATAATGCCTAATTACATTAGTGGCTGTAGAGTCAGGCTATATCAAGAACCTCTTACTGAGGATATGCTTAGACGACTCATGTTGGCAAAGAAGCGTAAGGAGGAAGAAAATAGAATACGAGCAGAAGCTCAGGCAGAAGCCATAGAACGCATTAAGCGCATGAAGCTAAGAAGACAAGGACTAGGGAGAGAACATTATAACCATCTGGAAACATCACCCAGATACCCCATGGCCATGTGTCAAGTAAAGTCAACCACTCATCCGAGCATAGTGGATAGGAGACCATTCATTACAGTGAGGCTAGAGCACGGTAACCATAGCCAAGAACTCAGGGCCTTAATTGACTCGGGTGCTGCGACTAGTGCGATTAGATGGTCCCACTATAAGGATTCAGGAATAGAAATGCGGCCAATTGAGGCATACCTCATAGGCCTAGGAGGCATGGAAACCCCTTGCATGGGTGAGGTGGACCTTCCTATCCTCATTAAGGATTTGACGATGACAGCGAAATTACTAGTGTGCCATGATGACGACCTGATAGAACCCCTAATCCTTGGCCAAGACTGGCTATACGATCACTCAGTGGACCTAAATCTTAGACAAGGCTCCTTGCAGATTGGAACCTTAGAGCAGAAGCGAGTGATACCGCTTGACTTCCCTAACCGCACTCCGCTTGACGGTTGTGACCCTAGACCCCATGAAACGCATGCGACGGAAGACAGGAAGATCTTTGATCAGCTCAATCACGCTACGTCTGCACCAACCCACTCGGGCTTGGCTATAGACAGTTGTCAGTCAGAAGGACGACAGGAGATCTTCCCTGGGACTTCCTGCAAACTAGAAGAAACAGTTACCCAACAGCAAGGGCAGAAGGGCACAATCAGAGGTCAGGTGGGTTGCATCAGCGGCCAAATGAGCACGACACCCTACGGTGCTCATCCTTCCAAGCTTGTTGCGGACTGGCCTAGATTAAAGTTACAAAAGACATCACTTCCTGATGGGCAGGTCACGCAAGTGTTGGAACTCCCTTCTTTTCCAAAGCAGAGTGTCCATCCGACCTCTCAAATCCAGCAACAACAGAGTCGACCACGACAAAGGAACCCAGACCGAGTGCAGTATCAGAGGAAACAACAAGGAAAGCAGTTTAGGCCTCCCAAAGGAAGCGGCACCAGACAAATATGGGTGCCAAAAGGACAAAAAGCACCAAAGAACTCCAACCAAGCAGAGATCAACAAACAAAAGGCAGAACAGAAACAGAATCGACATCCACCATCCCCTCGACCTTCTTCTACAGGTCCAAACATCCGACAAATGTGGATCGCCAAGAAGTACCTTACCCATAGACCCACGCCCACGCAGATTTGGGTACCCAAACCATGTATCATAGCTCAACCCATAAGCCATGTAATATATAACCCCTATAACTCATCTCATCCCTCGATACCACCACACCCGTTACCACCTTTTACCCCTCAGCAGAAACCCACCACCCATCCAAGAACTCTTAGGAAATGGATACCGAAACGTGTCCAACCGTCTTCCCCTAACCCGTTGTCTAACTACCCCCCAACTAACCTACAACCTTGTACTAAATTACTAACCTTTAAACCTTGTATAAATTCACCCACCATCATCACACACCACTCGTAATCTCATCTCATCAAGAAATGTATGCATGATCTGAAACATATAGGTGTCTAGAGACCTGCACTAGTGCTGCAAAAGAAACATTGCATCCATCACATCACAGCACTTGGCTACACGGGTTACGCATCAGTTATGGAAAGGGATTGCGGTCTCACTTTAATGGGATCATGATTAATTTCCATGCTAATGTGTTAATCTTTTGTAGCAGATCTTTCTCACTAGCGCACCAGCCACCATGCAAACTGACGAAGGAACATCAGGAGTAGGCCCCAGTGTAGCAGCAGTACCACTCAACGTGCTACGAGCCGAGTCCCACCCTACTGCTCCACCACCGGAATTTCAGGGATTCCCAGGGCCCATGCCTATCGATAACCCCCCTATGGGCTACACCGAAAAGATACACAGGAATTCTCATTGGTTTCAGGGCCTGGCAGGACCCCTCGCGGACGCAGACTTCATATTTGAATCCTCTCTGACTTTTGATGACCGAACGTGGGGAAAGTACCAGTTTTTCTCCAGAGAATTCGAAGCCCTACAAAACACCCAAGATTTAACTCATGTTTGGGCCAGAGCCGGTTTCACAGAATATTTCAGTGATCCTCTACCCAAACCGGATTTTTATAGGTGCTATTATTTAATCACTACATTGATGGCATCGGAGAATAAGGATATCCCAGGAACCTTCATATTGCCTACTCTAGTGGATGATCCACCTTACAAGAGATTTTATCTCTCTAAGGACCTAATCAGAGCAGCCATCAAGATTCATGGAACCCACACCCCCACAGACCGAGAGAGATTGATTCCAGAACCGATGAAACGTGGGGATGTCACGAAGTGGGAAGAGATTTCGGCCATCACACCTGAGTTGTCAAAGCCATTAAGAATATGCATGCAACATTTTGCCTTTCCAGCTCAGGACAGATTTACCATGCCACACAAAAGAATATGGTTTGGATTATATTTGGCATGTACGGGACCTCAAACAGTTGATCTGGCTAGCTGGATCATAGATCAGATGTACCTGGCACAGCACAGATGGGAGCGTAAAAAAGTGCTTAACGGATGTTGTGCACTCACAAGAATTGTGTATATGTGTTTGGCTTATGACTTGCCCATCGAGCGTGCATTAACAGGAGAGGAATTGAAGGCATTCAAGAGCACAGCGAAGAAAGCTAAGAAGCCCAGTAGGACACGAGCTGGTAAGCGCATGCGAGGCACCATCCCTTGCCTCCAAGTGCCAGAGTCGCCGTCACCACAACCCTCTCCCGAGCGACCACAGACAGAAGCTGAGCCCACTGTACAACCTATTCGCATACGGTTGTCCAGACCAATAATTACGGAGGCCACCACGAGTACCGCTGCACCTCAGGCAACTACCACCACAGAACCCCCAACCACAACCGCAGAAGCTCCCACCACCATTGGTGCGGAAGCGTTTTCTTTCCCGATACCACATATGGAGAACGACCCCATAAACACGACATTTGATTTTGAGATGCCTGATGCATTCTCAAACGAGTTTCAGTATTCAGAAGCACCACTGTTCTCCCAGGAATATGAGCGCCCCAGCTACCCCACTACGCCGCGAGACTTGCCACAGGGACAAGCTGTGTCGGGCTCTGAAGAAGAAAGAACTGAAACAGACGACGATCAAGGCGACGATGAGGCCAGCCAGGGCTCACAAGAGGAACAGACAGAGGGCCAAGGCCAACAGACTGACACACACGGCGACACCAGCACATATGAAGATGAAACTTTTGAAGCCGCAGCGTATACATTGGCCATAAAGAAATTATATCGTACCATGGAGAAAGTCTGGGCACGAAAGAGGTTAACTGAAGAGGAGAGCCAGGCATTAATAGAACAGGAACTCATCTCCGGAGGATTCGAAGACGCCTATATCAGAGGGTTCCGAGAGTTAGTCCAATCAGTTGGCTCCCATGAAGCACTCAGATTTTTACAAAGAAAGCAACTACCACAGTTCGATCCCCGCCGAGTGCGACTACTCTCAAAACCCGGGAAGTATATTCGTGTACCAACAGGAGCCCAATCTTCAGCACAAGCCAGGGAGGCACGCCTCGCCCCCGAACGTTCAGTAACCGCAGAAACCATTCTTGTAGATTCGCCCCCCCGTACCACCGCTGTACAGACCACTACCATCCTCGAAATAACCTCCACCCCTTCGACTCCTCTTTCACCTCATCTTTCACCAACCCATCCTGTATCACCCGCACACCCACCTGCTTTCCCCACATCCACACCTGTACAAAGCAATATAGCCCCAACCTCTTCCTTACCCATTCATACCACCAGGCCCACACCCAGCCCTCTACATCCCTATGTTAACCCCTTCGCCCCTTCATCCTTCCCAGCGTTTCCCCCACCTCTAAGACCCCCATTTCCCTTCCTAACCCCGCTAACCTTCTCACCAGTCTCACCTCCCCAACCTACCCTAACCCCCATTTCCCCGTTTCACCAAACTATTCCCACAATCCCCCCTGTAAACTACTCGACGTTTGTAAATCCCGTATTCACACCTACGCAACCACCCACAATCACACCACTTTTCACAGTCACAACGTTAAACACGTCCAATGGCATGGACATATCACCACCCACCTCACCACCACCCACTACACTCACAGCACCCTCATATTTAGGCACTTCACAATTTTCCACAATCACCACTGCATCCACAGTCCCAACCCCGATTCCCATTCCCACTGCATCTACCATCACTGCATCCTCATTTAGCACTTCACTACTGCTATCGCCCACCGTAGACACAGCATTTCAACACATGTTCGCATGTATGACGCAAGTCCGAGATGAGTTTGCATCACTCGGCACCAATTATCAACAGCTGCAGAAAACGACGAACGACTTGCAAACGCAGCTTAATTTGTTGTCAATTGAGAACGCCTCACTGAACAGCCGGTACCAGGAGTTACGCGAGGCTTATCACAAGTTAGAAATAGAAAGTGAGGAAAAAAGCAAAGAGGCCACCGCAGATTTAGATAACCTACTTAGAGCCCAGACTGTCCGCAATGCAACGCTTACTAGAAATATGGGCTTATTAAGAAGACATTTAGCCGCAGCTAAAGAGGAGAACCAGCGACTCCAAGAGCAGAACAGAGAGAACTTGGAGGCGGCTTTAGATCATCCAGACAAGCCACTAAGTCCGAGCAGATTCAAGGCCATCCCATCTGAGTCGATGCGGATGCTGCTAGACGACCATGTTAGATTGCTCGAGGACTATGACCGTATGAACGAAGAGTATCAAAAGTTAAAGGAAGATCACAAACAACTACAACTCAGAGAACCTGCAACACAACAGGTACCAGTAGCAGCGGAAGTACCAGCACCTGTGGACCCTGCCCCTGAAGTTTTAGAGGAACTCAACGCACTCCGGGCCCAGGTAACAAACCTTGAATCTAGGATTGCCATCTATGAAGCACCACCAAGGCCAGACTCCCCACCTGAGCTACCAGCTGAGGAAGAGACTGTCACTATCCCGGTGGAGGAGACCTTCGAAGAGGCTTATGAACCGATACCCATCCCAGGCGGACGCGTCACGGCCGAAGGCCAGATGACCTACGAACTACCTACCCCCGCGTGGATGAAGACAGTAGAAGAACTCGGAACAACACACTCGGCCAGAGTAGAGGCACAGCTACATGCCATGGCCATAATTGAAGAAAAAATTTTACAATCACCATTCTTTGCTCACATAGCCCCGCGACGGTACATATCCGGGCATGAGCTTCAGTATAAACCATACTTTATGTTAATGGCAGAATATCAATTAACCATAGAAAAAGAAACCGGCAAGAAACCTACGCATGCAACTCAATTCGAGCCAGAGGACCTGCCACCAAGGGCGCAGAGAGGTGAAATCCACCAACCAGACTGGCGCAAAGATTTACTGCAAAATTATCCAGAAATGATGAGCACGTGGGTAAAGGCGCCTCTTCACTTAAAATTTAATCCGTGCTGGGGACCAGTACCACGACGCCGCTCTTGGACTGCCTTCGCTATAAAGCTACAGAACAATAAGCAGTGCCAAGACTGGCTGAACTACCCCTATTTCAAGCCACCAGTCGCGTTACCCACAGTTGGCTATATGATGGCGACGATCCGCCACTGGCTCCCTCGATTAAAACCTATGGATGATATAGCCGCGCAAATGACTGTCAAAATCTTTGACATGATGCAGATGGTCTTTAAAGTCTTCCGGCGCATCAAGGCTCCCCATGTCAACACCCCGGGCTTTGAGCATGGCAATTTGGATTTAGTCTATGATATGAGCACAACGCCATCGCTCCGGGTGTGTTACGCCTGGCACTGCAGGATCAAATATCTACCGGCCTGTTACAAGCAAACATTCGAAGAAATGTTCACCACCGGTTTTTGGGAGTACCATTCAGAAGTATTCATAGGCAGGCCGACACATTTATTGCAATTATTCGCCTGTGAACGAATGGTGTACTCCACACACTATCAGCTCCCACCACCAGACGAGCCGCAACCCATCGACTGGGAGAAACTCGAGGCTGATCTAGCCCGAGGTATTCGTGTATCAGAGCACACCCTCGCTCAAGACCTCCTACAGAATTACATCCGGCAGACCTCACAACAAGGTTCTGTCAGGGACGACAGAAGCGAGAGGGAGGGGGGTGTTGGAAGCAGTCAGAGGCACAGACGCCACGGAAGCATGTGAAGACGAAGCAGGGAGCCAGGCGGATCAATCTTTTAAACAAATACATGTCTTATTAATTTTCCCAAAACATTCAACAGTGATTATTATCACTAAATGTAACATATGTATCATAGAAAACCCCAATTTTGTAATCCACAGCTCCATTTTGTGCAAGCCGAGGAGTCCTCGAGCTTGAGGAGCTTAGGTAGAATACGCGTACCAAATTTCGTTATTTTTAGACATCGTTTACCCTCCCAAATAGCCTCTAGGACCTAATTTTTAACTAGGCCGGTCACTAGATGTGAAACCGGTCAAAACTAGTCTAGAAACTATAAAAAGAGCTAGAGAGCTCATTTTTGAGGTTGGTTCATTGTAGCTTGTTTGAGATTAGAGTTCTTTTGAGCTTGTAAGAGTATTCTTGAGTAATAGAGCTAAATTCCACCTTCCATTGTGTCTTGCTTGTCTCTTCATTGTGTGTGTGTATGTGTGTGTGCATCTTTGTGCTTCTCACCTTCACTCTCACATCATCTCACATTCACGATCTTCATATCACTCCTACCTCTCCCACGGATTGACATTAAGGAGGTGAAGCTTCTTAACGTGGTTCTCACCATTGTGCTAGAGCAACAGCACCTCTGCCCTCCCAATGAATCTGCTCTGTAGTAGGTGCAGCAGAAGCTGCAGCACGAACAGGAATATGTAGAATATCACCATCTTCGACACCTTCTGCATCAGCTTCAGTACCTGCAGTCGTAACAATTGCAGGTGTGATAGGACGTTTTTCGACACCCTGCACAACGTTCCATAGTCCTTTTGCAACCAACACATGTCACATCATATAAGCCCATAACTGGTAGTTGGTACCATCCAACTTATCCTCAACAACCAACATACGGAATACATCACTGCTTTCAGCCATGGCTGGTGACTAAAATACCTTGATGCAGAAAATTGATTGTATCTCAAAAAGTTGAACAGAATTGCCCAGACAAATTCCACTAGACTTGTTGTAGACTTCGAGACGCATATACTGGAGAACAGAAACTGGTATATACATTTGGCACAAAAAGACGAAGTAGCCTGCACAACCACTACGGTAGTGCGTTCGAAGGCCGAAACGAGCTCACATCGCGATTTCGGCACCACAGAGCGAAGCGATTTTGATCTCTGAAATAGCCTGAGTATGCTCACCAAATTTTGTGCAAATCTGAGACTGCAAACAGAGGAGTTTTGACGGTGCCCTAGATGAAGCGACGACCTGCTCTGATACCAATTGTTGGAATTAGACGTCTGCAGAAGCACGCAAACAGCACAAGGAAGAAGAAGAAGCTTGGAGCACAACACACAATACTGAATGTATTACTAGAGAATGTACAAAGATATGTAGCCCATTAGGGCAATAGGCATATATACAAGGTGGGGGAAAAAAACCTCCAAAAGAGGGAAAAAAGTGCCCCAACGGTCCTAGAGTGTTCACACACCACTACCTAAATATATCAACAGTTTGTACTACGGCTCCAACTCCACCTACTGTAGAACAACTTCTTTGGGATGGTAGAGATAATCAGGCACAGTCATTGATAGCCTTGTATGTCAAGCATCCCATTATTCCTCACATTCGCTCCTACAAAACAACAAAGGATGCTTGGGATACACTTACCACTTTATACCAGGCAAGGAATGAGAATCGTGTTGCTTACCTCCGAAAACACTGGGAGTGTGAGCACATGAATGAAGGAGATTTCATGGATAGTTTTTTGACAAAGATCAAAGATTTGAAGGAGCAATTGATTTCTGTTGATGAAGTCTTGCCAGACAGTTCAATTTTGCAGACTATTTTGAATGTTCTTCTAGATTCATATCAGAGTTTTGCTTCTACTCTTTGATTGATGATGAAAGGCAATCCAAATGCCTTAACATTTGAGGATTTAGTATCTGTTCTATTGCAAAAAGATTCTTCTAGGCAAAGCAGGTCCATTATGCATGTTGCAGATCAAGCTTTCCTAGCTAGTGAGAAGGGCAAATGTAGGTGAAGCTCATCTCCTAGTAAGAAAAAATATGCTAATTCTACACAATCAAAGAAAGATGACAAATAAGAGAAGGAAAAAAAAGGTAGAAATTGTTTTGCAAATATTGTAAAGGAAACGATCATGTCAGAAAGAGTTGTCCAAAAGTAGCTTCAAAAGAGGCAAAGGAGGTTGGAATGGTTGTTGCATAGGCCTCTACACCTAAATTAGAGTCTACAAATCTTATGCGGAATAAAGAATGGACATTTACTACTATTTTGTAGTTATGACCCATCTTCTCATGAACGGTGTATGTCTACAATAGACTCAGATGTTTGGTACTTTGATGGTGGGGCAACCAAACATATTACCTCGCAATGTACTTTCTTCACTTCACTTGAGCATGCCCCTATAGATAATATTGTCACATGTACCAACAACTCTTGTTATCCTATCATGGGAGTTGGTAAGATCATTTAGACTACTATTGATGGTAGTTCTTTTACATTGGCGAATGTCTTATTTGGGCCAGGGATCAAGAAAAATCTGATATCAGTTTCAGCATTAGCCAAGATGGGCTTGATTGTGAAATTTGTTGATGATCAATATACAGTCCCTGATCTGTCAAATGGTGAAATCATTATTACTTCTCACATTTTATATCGTGGGTTGTATAAGCTCATAGATTATGCCAAATCTACCAATGATTCAACATGTGCAGTTCAAGGTATGTCAGATGCAAAACTTTGGCATGCATGCTTTGGTCATCTGAATTTTGCTAGTTTGCTATGCTTGTAGAAATTTGAAATGTTGTCCTCTTTGTCCAAACTTGAGGCACCTGGTAAACATGCATGTGAAGGCTATATTTTGGGCAAAATGTAGCATTCCTTCTTCCCGAAAGATGTTAAAACAAGAGATATTAGAAATTGTAGTTTTTTTAGAGTGATGTTAGTGGTCCTATGCAAATACCTTCTTTTGGGGACTACCTTTACCTCATGACTTTCATTGATGATTTTTCCATGCATGCATGAGTATACCCATTGAAATCAAAGTCCAAAGTGTTTATGTGCTTCAAACAGTTATTGGTTTGGCTAAAAATCTATCAGCATGTAAAATGGGCACCCTCTATTCTAATCGAGGGGAGGAATATATGTCTTCTAATTTCAATTCATTTTTGGCTGGACATGGGATAAAACATCACTATACAATGTCGTATACACCTCAACAGAATGGAGTTGCAAAAAAGAAGAACAGGTCACTCATGGAGATGGCGAGGTGCATGGTCAAGAGTCAGGCTTTACCACATAGTTTCTAGCTTGAGGCTGTTATGTGTGCAACATATGTACTTAACACGTGTCCCACTAAATCATTATAGGCTATCACTCCATATGAAGTTTGGCATGGTTGCAATCCATCTATTGCTCATCTACATGTCTTTGGTTGTTTGGCATATGCATTAGTGCCTCAACAACAATGCAAGAAATTGGATGATAAAGTAGTGAAATGTATTTTTTTGAAAGCAAAGGCTATCCTATGTATCATCCACATACACATTTTGTTTGGCCGTGATATTGTTTTTCTGGGAGATACAATTCAGTCATTACTTTCATGTACTAAGGAGACATCAGTTAGCTCCAAAGATGTGTATGACACACACCTCTTTTTATAGGTGGAAAGTCTAGTGTTGGTCCAAATGAGGCAATTTCTCAACCTTTGCAGGTTGCACATGATGATGCAAATCATTCCATTTTTATGTAGATTTACATGATGCACTTGTTGATGAGAGGTCTGATATAGAGGAGGAAAAACTATGCCTAAATGGCTAGTGCAAACTTTGTGAGATAGCAAGTTCGATGCACCTCTATCATATTGTACTCGTTTAGGCTCTCATAGTGCTTCTTTTGCATCACATTCCTATTCTATGGCTGCCTCTAGACTTTGTGATGAGAATGATCCTGTTTCATTTGATGAAGCAAAAAATTTAGAAAATTGGATGGCTACTATGCAATTAGAATACGATGTTATTATGAAGAGTGGTACATGATCTTTATGTGAATTGCCTCCTGGCAAGAAGGCCATTTGCACTAAATGGGTATACAAGCTGAAGTGTAAGCCTGATGGAACAGTTGACATGTATAAGGCTAGGCTTGTTGCAAAAGGTTATGCTCAAGAAAGAGGCATTGATTTTGATGAGACCTTTGCTCCAACATGTATAGGATTTGGGATTTTGTGACATGTATAGGTCTCTTCCCATTTCATTTATTCATCATTCTTCTTTGCTTTTGTGGTATTGCATCCTACCTCCTTTGACTTTTCTCCAATTTTGGAATCATAGAAAGACTCATTGTTCAATGTGGGATAATCTATTCACGCTCATGCCTTCACGCTGGAGCTCGTAGAAATGTACACGTTAAATGTACTCGTAGAAATGCCTTCACGCTCATGCCTTCATTGTTCAATGGTCCCACATGAGGGAGATGATAGATTTGTCCACCTCATTTGTAATGCCCTCTAGCTTACCGAACTTGTCCCCTGCATTGTGAGACACTCACGATTGAAAAATCACCTCCATATCTGATGACTTCTTGTATCGAAACTTGCATTGGCTCGAAAGACTGGGGGGGCTTGGTATTTTGGATATCGCTGGGTTGGCTGACAAGTTGGCAGCAAAGTGGTTTATCAAGGCTTGGAGCAATAGTGAGTCCTCTTGGGCTAAATTGATCTTCAGAAACATGAAGGACCTTACCTTAGTTGGCCGTCCTGGTTGGAAGGACATAGGGATCCTCACGCTTTTGTTCTCCCCCCACCCGGTGTCCCCTAAAGGCTCTAACCTTGTGTGTTCCTTATGGAGGAGTTGGAACAAGGCCAAACAATTCATCAGAATCAATGATGAGTGGAAGTGGGCGGTTGGGATAAGACAAAATGACTCCATCTGGTTCCCGATCATCGGCATTAGAGGGGTGGAGTCTTGGAACCTCCAAACTGCTAAGCGACTATGGAACAAGGGGTTCAAATAGTGGAAACAGCTCTAGAAACAATAGACCAGCCAGTGGATTAGGTTCGACGACTTAGACTCGAGACATCGAGTTACCCTCGAGGAATGGACTCTTCTTCAAGGCAGGTGTTTAGCTTGGGATCGCTCAACTACCCGCCTTCTCTGCGGACAAGATCTTCCTTGCCTGGAGGGCCTCAAATGGAGCAATGGTAAGAAACTATCCAGAATCCCCAACTTCAAAGAGAACTTAGATATTCATCACACCCTTAACAAGAGGTGGTGCCTTTCTTGGACCAAACTTCGATGGGAACTAAAGTTCATGTCTATTTGGCACCTCCTAATTGAGATCAAAAAGTAAGTTCTCATGTGGCAGATCTTGCATAAGGGTGTTTGGTCCAATGCAAGGGCTAACAAAATTTGTGGTGTGCCTCCATGGTGCAAATGTTGCCATTGATGCATCGAAGATTTAGTTCACCTTTTCTTTGATTGCCCCAAGTCCCGTGTTATCTGGTATCACGTGACGCGGGCATTGAAACTCACGAACCAAATCAATTGGCAACAGGCGTTGTTGGGTGAGGCGATTGGCTGCTCAACAAGGTTGTGGAATGCCATCAGGGGTGAGACTCTTTGGAAGATTTGGAGGGAGTGATGTGCTGTCAATTTTGACCAAACTCCAAAGGAATGGTCGATTGAGAAATCCTTGTTTCTTCTAGGTAAAAGAATCTCCCGAGATAAAAGATCTCCACCGTTTAGACATCACTGTATTTATCTCCTCGAAAACAACAAGTTGAAACCCAAATGGGTCCCACATGAGGGAGATGATAGATTTCTCCACCTCATTTGTAATGCCCTCCAGCTTACCGAACTTGTCCCTTGCATTGTGGGATTTGGGGGGTCCCTTGGGCACTAGTCCCATTCACTCGTAACTTTTCTCCATTATTTTAATTAAAGTCTGGGAGAATAGGCCAAGGCCGAACTTCCTTATAAAAAAAAGAACATCCTAATCATACAAAAATTCATTGTTCAATGTGGGATAATTTGTTCACGCTCATGTGTCCACGCTCGAGCTCGTAGAAATGTACACGTTAAAAGTTGTTGAGTTTCGTTCGTGCGAGACACTCACGATTGACAAATCACCTCCATATCTGATGTCTTCTTGTATCGAAACTTGCCTCATCACCCACGAGTTTCGTTTTTATCGCACATTTCATGCACCCGTATTCAAACGATCCCCATTCCTACTTATATGTCCAAAATTCTTGACTTGCATATGCCTACGAGACAAAAACGATTAAGAATACACACCTCAAAAATTGGAGGACCTCTTGTAGCGAAGCTTGTATAATGAGGAGTCTCCCTTTACTCCACGTGTCATTGTGTTCCACTATTTCCACATTATCTTTCCCGTAAATTAAAAAAAAAAAAATTTAAGCTTCAATCAACATTGAACTACTTCTTCTTCTCCTTGAGGACATAGCAGGCTAGTGCTCTATGCATCCTATTCAAGAGCATCCTATGGTTTCGATATGGGCCAATCCTTGCTGACTATATGGTAGAGATCTCTATATGTGCATCCTATTCAAGAGCTTCATGACCTTCATGGAACATTATATTTTTAACACATGATCAATGTCTATGATCATGATTCTATGATGTATTGTCCATGATTGTATGTTGTATTGCACATTTCTAGCTTCATGACCTTCGTGGAACATTATATTTTTAATACATGATCAATGTCTATGCTCATGATTGTACGGTGTATTGTTCATGATTGTATGTTGTATTACACATTTGTAAGTCCCCCATTATGAGGAGGAGCCAATCGCGCATCACTTTGTTGACGAAAGTCACAACTTAACGTTGGATGAAGGTCATATTGAAATAGTTATGCCGTAAACATAAGTTAGGTGGGCTTGTCTCACTACCAAGTGAGATATTGGTTATAATGGTTTGTAATGCAAGTTAAAATTAGAGGTGGTTTAAATTATGGACCTTATATTTTTTTTAATATAAAGGAAGTTCGGCAATAGCCTACTCTCCCGGACTTGAATTAAATTAAGAAACAAAGGTACAATAGAAGGGGACTAGTGCCCACGGGACCCCCCAAATCCCACAAAGCAGGGGAAGCTTGATTGAATCCTAGGTTGCATTACAGAGAAGGTTAATCACCTTCTCATCGCCCTCATGTGGGGCCCACTTGGGTTTGAGCTTGTTGTTGATCAAAAGGAGGACTTGATGGTGCCTGAAGGGGGGGGATTTCTTACTGTTAACAATCCTTTTGCCAAGGAGGAATAGTGATTTCTCAATCGACCACTCCCTGGGGGGATCGCCGAAGTTGAGAGCACACCTCTCCCGCCAAATTTTCCACAGGACTTCCCCTCTGATGGCGTTCCAGAGTGTCGCAGAGCAGCCGATCGCTTCTCCCAAAAGGACTTGTTTCCAACTAAGCTATTTTTGAAGTCTGATTTTCATTCCAACCGTCTGCCAGATTCTGTAGGAGTTGGGGCAAGTAAGGAAGATGTGTGGGACATCTTCGATAGCCCGGTGGCAGCGTTTGCACCAAGGAGGGATCCCACAAAGTTTGCTAGCCTTATGGTTGGTCCAAATTCCTCGATGAAGAATTTGCCATAAGAGGACAGACTTCTTAATCTCTATAAGGGGGTGCCAGATACCCATGAATTTCATGTCCCACCGAAGCCGCGTCCAAGACAGGCACCACTTCTTGTTGAGGCTGATCTGGTGGTCAGCCGTTTCTTTGATGTTCGGGATTTTGAGTAGGCTATTTCCATTGTGCCATTTGAGACCAAGCGAGTTCGGTGTGTCGTGTCCCATGAGAAGGCGAGTCTTGTGACGGTCCCATGCGAGGCATCTGCTTTGTAAAGTGTTCCATTCTTCGTAGGAGATGTTTATGCGAGGGTCAATATCCTCGAAGTTGATCCAGCTGTTGGTGTCATGTTTCCAGAGGTGTTTCCATTTTTTGAATCCTTTGTTCCATAACTTCTTGGCATTTTGAATGTTCCACGACTCCACACTCCGGATGCCATGTATCGGAAACCAGATAGAGTCATTTTGTCTGATTCCGGCTGCCCACTTCCAGTCCTCACTAATTCTTGTGAAGCTTTTGACTTTATTCCAGCCCTTCCAAAGGGAGCACACGAGATTGGAGCCTTTCGGGAAGACGGGGATCGGGGAGAATAGCAGGGTCATGATGTCAAGATTCTTCCAGTTCGGGAACCCCATGAGGGCCAACTCATTCTTGTTTCTGAAGATCAGCTTGGCCCACGAGGCCTCCCTATTGCACCAAGGCTTAATCATCCATTTGGCTGCCAGTTTGTTAGCCATACACCCAATGTCCAGGATACCAAGCCCCCCGCTATCTCTAGGGCTAGTGCAGATGGCCCATTTGATTTTAGGCACCCCCCTTCTGTTATGATCGCCCGTCCAAAGAAAGTTTCTACAAATACTATTCAGTTTGGACAGGCCTTGCTCATTCGGTCTCCAACAAGAAAGGAAATAGATGGTAGAAGAGAGGAGGAACGTGTTGATAACCATCGCACGCCCAGCGAGATTGATTTGCATACCTCTCCAATAGTTAAGCTTGTTTTCGAGTTTGGCCAACACCCAGTTCCATCGCTGCTCCATAGAGACGCCAAACCCCAAGGGGATTCCAAGAAGTCGAAAGATTTGGCCCTGCGGAATGATTTGACAGCCATGATCAATGAGAAGGCCAGGATGATGTCCCACAATAGCCCTAAAGGCGGTCTTAGAGTGGTTGATTTTGGATCCAGAGGCATCACAAAAGGTAGCAAGACACCTCCAGAAAGTCTCCAGGCTGGTATTATCATTGTGAACGAACGCGTTCATATCATCGGCAAAAAGTCTCATGATGATTTGACTGTGGTCGTGAGGCAGCCGGAGGCCTTTGATATTGCCAGCCTCCACATGATGTGCCACAAGTCTGCTCAGCCCCTCAGTGGCGATGGCAAAAAGAAGGGGGGCCAGAGGGCACCCTTGTCTAATAGATCTTCTAAGATGGATCGCCTTCGAAAGTTTGCCGTTAACGTTAATTTGGGTCGTTGCGTTTCCGAGAAGGGTCGCGATCATCTTGGTGAATTTCTGACTACATCCGAGATCTTGGAGCGACTGCAGAATATAGTCCCATTCTAGCCTGTCGTAGGCTTTGTCAAAGTCGATCTTGAGGAAAACCACATCTTGATTAGACTCATTTGCAAATTGAATACCTTCCCAAATATCCATAATGGTTTCCAGGATAGACCTGCCTTTGATGAAACCTTTTTGGTCCTCACTAAGCCAAGATCTCAGGTGGCACGAGAGTCTGTTGGCAATGACTTTGGCGATGATCTTGTATCCTGTTTGGAGCATCGTAATAGGCCGCCAGTTCTCGATTCTGTTCTTTTCCCCCTTCTTGTGTATCAACTTGATAATTCCATTATTTAGACAAGAAGGAAGAGCACCAAACTTTAGCGCTTCTTGCCAAACCATCCGAAGAGGGGTGGCAACCACCAGCTTGAAGGATTTAAAGAACTCGTTAGTGAGTCCGTCGGGTCCCGGGCTTTTACTGAGAGGGAGGGCATCAATGACCTCAAAGATTTCTGATTCAGAGATAGGGGCATGAAGCAGGGAGTGGAGGTTGGGTGGTATCCTCCGGGGGGAAACCCTAGAAATGGCAGCCATACAGTCCCTTCTATGGTGGGAGAGGGGGTTCGAGGTTCCCAGGAGTCTCGTGAAGTGCCCTTCGATGATGCCAAAATTATCTTCTTCCGAATTGCATACATTGCCATTTGGATCTAGCAGTAGGGGGATCGATTCTCTGTTGTGTTTCCTTTTAAGGATACGGCACATCTCTTTGGTGGGTTTGTCGGCTTTGCCAGCCCACCACTCCTTGAAGAAGATTTGCAAGTTTTTCCTTTGTATTTCTTCCTCGTATCTCAACACTGCTCTGATTTTTCGGAGACCTTTCTGGGCTTGGTGTTTTCCTTTGTTCACTTCCTCCTCGAGCCGCCAGAGTCTGTGGTAAAGAGCTTCCCTACGAGCCCGCCGCACAGTCTCAAGCATCTTTTTAGTTCTGATCATGATCTTACGAGACTTGTCGACCGCACTTCTCCAGCACTTGGCTGGGGCCAAGCCAGAGGCGAATGCCACCTTCCACACATCGGCAATTTCTTGATGGACGGATGGGAGAGAGAAGGTGGTTGCGTTGGCATGGAACCACGGAGCCTTGCGGATCTTGTTGGAAGGTTGAAAAGTGATAACGATCGGGTAGTGATCAGAGATAGTGAGGTCAGTGCGTTGCGTGATGGTAGGGTGGCCCCACTGATGAGTAAAACTCTGAGAGATGTAGCATCTATCGAGTCTAGCTTTCCTCAGGTCCTCGCCCGCTTGGAGATTCGACCAAGAAAAGCCATTCGAGTCTTTGAATTCAACCAAATCCAATTGGAGTTTGGTCATGTCCCACGTTTCTTTCTCCCGACTGTCGATGACCCTGCCCTTGCCCATCCATCTGTCCATAGGGTCCTCCACCATGTTGAAGTCTCCACATATAAGCACGTTATGGACCTTATATTGATTCATAGATGATTTCGGATCATGAATTTGAGTTCAACTTGGTACCCAAATCTTGATAAAGCTCTTTTTTTTTATATATAATGTTGATCAAGAAGTCAGTTGATAAGTTTAGTGCAATATGTGTCGATGGACCCGCGTATACCTTGCATATGAGTGGCATTCTACTATGAAAGCAATGACCACCCATGAACACTCATCCATGTCTGTTGGACAGCACAAGGTCATACCCCCCTTCAGCCTATTTATAGATAACTTAAGCACTAGTCCAAACTTTGAGTTGAGACAATGCGCCTCCAGCTTGTAATCTCCCATCTAAAGTTGTGTAGTCACTATTTAAGCTCTATCTTTAGAGTACACAAGTGGACAATGCTGTCGTTGTTGTATTTCTTATCAATAAGACACTTTTTTAATTTTGTCTATGTCTATTTTTTTTTATCTTCTATGCAATCATTTTATCTTGCATGATTGGTTTCTTACATGTACGACTTCTCAAGTGAAGGCCTGTTACCAGCAACGTTATGTCGAGTTTACATGGAATTCTATTTCTCTCCAAGGAATCTATGACTCTTTGAAGACACAACAGGCTAGTGCATCTTGTTCAGGAGCTTCATGTGGTCTCTATTGGGCCAATCCTTGGTGACTATTTCCAGTTAGTGTGAATAATGCAATCCTAATATTGTTAGTAAGCTTATCCTATATATTTATTCTCTCATCTGCCATTTACCTTCTCTTCAATTGTACATGTGTGCATTCCATCTTGTAGCACTATTCTTATCAGAAGATTTTCCTGATCTTGAATATATATAGAAAGAACCTCTCCCGGATCCTATATAATGAGGCTTTCCCTCTTTAATAGTTTATAACGTGCCTCTTCTTTAGAAGATAATTATAAGCCATGTTTGAGTTTTCTTATTGTTTGTGAACGCTTTGCTGGCTTTAGAGCTTCACTTTGTGCATCCATAGCACTTTTCACTTGAGCATTTCCACGCTTTGCATGGTATCAAGGCATGCCTAGTTGTGGTATTGATGTTCATGGTATAATTCTTTTTTGTGGTGTCAAGTCTTCCTCACATGGGGTAGCTGTTTGTATTATCTTTATCCCTTTTTCACCTGTTTATGGTAGCCTTCACCATCTTACACCCATCTCTCGGAAATTTCTATGATGTTACGTGATGGGTCTATCCCATTAATGGATATATATATAATAATTTTGTTGGTTAAATGTGATAGTAATACTAAATTTTTGATGTTTTACTCTAGAATTTGTTGGCTAATCTTGATGGTATTCCTATATGAGGTGATATTTACTAGGCGTTTAAAATAGTTATCCAACAAATCATTCAATGACCTCTAGTGGTAATTTCACTATCTCTTGCAAGAAAATCATAGTGGAAGCATCAATATTTAGTGGTTATTTCATGCAAGGAGCATATTTTTGAGTGATCATGGTGATATTCCTCTATGGATAGAAAAGTTAGTTCCACATCATTCATTTCATATCTTCCAAAAGGCCTCAATTCTAATCACATTCCACATAGCCTCACTTTCTTATCACAAAGGGAGGATCTTGTTGGAGGAGTAGTAAGCTGCTTTGAAAATATGACGTACTTTATAGCCTAAGTCCTCGGCCTTGGTAATCAAGCATGCCATGGGTTTTATGGAACGAGGATCCAAAAAGAAGGCTCAAAGTTTTAAGGTTTTTCTATTTTTATTAAGCTTTCTATTTTTCTTTAAGATTTTTCTATTTTTATTAAGCTTTGTTGGATTTTGGATCAAGCCAACATATAAAAAGAATAAAAATATAATGGTTATGGAGTTACATACCATCAATGTAGCATTACACGTTTATGCTTTTGACTTCATATCAAGAAGGCTTTTCCTACCTCAAACTTTTGACTTCATATCAACAAGGCTTTTCCTACCTCAAACTTTAACTAAACTTAAAGTCCATCTCAATCCGTAAACCCACACATAGGCCAAAACCATTCATTGATCTATAGTGAATGCCAAGAACATATACATGAGGTTCACCCCTCTCATCTTCATAAGATGAGTCCGCTCAATGCTAATTAAAAAAATCTTTCTCTATTCGTCTATGACTTACATGCACTTAGATGAATGAAAGCAAACAGAATGGAAAATTTGGTACTTATCACCATTATAACTTCCTCCATCCTTTGTGTCCTTGGATAATATAGTGGCTTACCCGTTTGGATACTTCGGTCGGGGCATTCCATAGCTTCTACTTCTATGCTCCTTCCTCGGGTATTAGCATACATACTTACTTGTATACCCAAGTAGACATTTTAATCTTACAAGAACTTTGAAGGCTGTCTACATGCATACTCCACTCATATATGGAACACTTTAATAACGCTTTGGAGCATCACGTATAAAATAATTCTAGTGAATATTTAATGTATGCACCAAGTTCCTAATTCTTATGTCTCCATTTCAAAGAGAATAGACATCTCTAATATATATGCTATACATCCTTTACTTGGTATATTATTGTATGATGAACATAACTTCGCTCAACATATAAGTAAAACAAAAGTATAATTAGCTTTAGTGGATGTTTGAACGCTTTTCCTTATTGATGTGGAGGATAAAAAAGCCACATCTTTTCTTCAAGTTACATGCCTCTTCTTAATGTTGAAGTTGAAATTGGAGATGCCACCCCTTTTCTTGAGGCTTCACATATTCAATCATATGAGAGATAAAGTGCATCTCTTGATACTCATGAGCAGCTACAGCCTCTTCAAAAGAAGAGCAAAAGAAAACACTAAGGAAGGCCACCGGCGGACTACTTTCAGATTCTATCCACATCTCTTGCATAGTATGAGGTCCTTCATAACATGTAGCCGAATGAAAAATTGGACCTTCATCTCTTGCATAGTATGAGATCCTTCATAACATGTAGCCGAATGAGAAATTGGACTGTCGTTGGAAATGTGTGCCACTATGAGGTTTAGTGCCCAACATGTATCATATCTACAAAGGGATGTAGATAAAAGGAAAGGCACATGAAGTGCACCCAATCAGGGATTTTTAATGTTATCTCTTTTGAGATAGAGAAATGCAAGAGCCATCTTAAACCGTAGAGAGGAGTATGAAGTCCAATGAGAACCTCCATCCTCCATTAGGAGACTTGCACTTCGATGGACAGCCTCCATGGTAGGCATGCCCGCTCATGTGAACTCACTCTTACATCCACCTTGAGCAGTAGCCGCATTTATTGAAGGTCCTAAGTTCTGTGAGAGGCCTACAATCTTCTCTTTTTCGGAAGAACATACTTCAGCGTATCCAAACGATCCCATTCCTACTTGTACGTCCAAAATTCTCCACTTTCATGCCTACCAATACACACCTCTAAAACTTATCTCATTTTCTAGCGAAACTTGTACCATGAGGAGTCTCCCTTCTACTCCACGTGTCATTGCGTTCCACCACTTCCACATTGTATTTACCGTAAGGTTTTTTTTTTCTTAACTCTCAAGCTTCATTGAACATTGTACTTCTTCTAATCCTTGTGGACATACTAGACTAGTGCTCTTTGCATCCTATTCAAGAGCTTCCTATGGTTTAGATATGGGCGAATCCTTGCTGACTATATGGTAGAGCTCTCTATCTGTGCATCCTGTTCAAGAGCTTCATGACCTTCATGGAACATTATATTTTTAACACATGATCAATGTCTATGCTCATGATGTATGGTGTATTGTTCATGATTGTATGTTGTATTCCACATTTGTAAGGCCCCCATTATGAGGAGGAGCCAATCGTGCATCACTTTGTTGATGGAAATCACAATTTACATGTTGGATGAAGGTCATATTGGAACATATATGCCTTAAAGATAGGTTAGGTGGACTTATCTCACTACCAGGTTTTGGTTAGAATATTTTGTAATGCAGGTTAAAATTAGAGGTGATTTAAACTATGGAGTTTATGTTGATTCATAGATGATTTCGGATCACGAATTTGAGTTCAACTTTGTACTTAAATCTTCATAAAGCTCGTTTTGTTTGATATTTTTTTTTTTTAAATCATGAAGTAAGTTGATAAGTTTAGTGCAATATGTGTCGATGGACCCGCATATACCTCGCATATGAGTCGCAATCCACTATGAAAAAAATGACCACGCTTGTACAACCATCCATGTCTATTGGACTGCAGAAGGACACACCTCTCCTTCAGCCTATTTATAGATAACTTAAGCACTAGACCAAACTTTGAGCTCAGCCAATGCACCCCCACCTTCTAGTCTCCCATCTAAAGTTGTGTAGTTCACCATTTGAGCTCTACCTTTAGAGTGCACAAGTGGATATGTTATCGTTGTTGTATTTGTTGCAAGAAAATCATAGTGGAATCGTCAATATGTAGTGGTTATTTCATGCCCGGAGCACATTTTTGAGTGACCATGGTAATATTCCTCTATGAATAGCAAAGTTACTCCCATATCATTTATTCCATATCTTCCAAACGGCCTCAGTTCTAATCACATTCCACATGGCCATCAAGCATCCAATCACTTTGCCTAAGAGAGCATGTTGTCAAGAGACCTACACACTCAAATTCAGAATCCTTTGCAAGCAGCTCCAAATGTTTTTGCTCTATGGAAAATAAAAAAAGAGGTGTTTGATCTCTTCCACTTCATGGCAACATCTCGTGCACCAGGGAGTGAAATCAATAAGCTTCTAGACTTTAACATTGTTCTAGATTCCTCTATGGAGAATTCACAAGAGCATAAGAAACTTCCTCTTCTCAATTAAAAAGTGCCAAAGGGCATGGAATTTCAAGTAGCATCTGATCTAAGTCCATTAGGTGCACTATTATTAGTTTTAAGTCTAATAATATTCAATTGTTATGTAGAATTTAAGGATTTTTTCAAAGCATTTGCCATTCTCCCATAAATTTCCTCTAGTGTGTAGATGAATGCTATAGTGTACTAGATGTAAATCTTCATCGCCCCAATCTTGGGTTCTTCTTTTGAGAACACACCAATCTTCATACTCTAGTCTAAGTCTACTATCTTTGTCATCCTATTGAGTCCAACAGTGATGTTCATAGTTATGTAGCTTCTTCCATGAGCAAAAGACTTTGGGCCATAGTTTTTTGGCACTTGCTAAATATTCTTGGGATGCACATTACTAACGAAAACATAGATGGATTCATATTGTTTAATACTACTCACCCATTTCTAGTCAAGATCAAGACAATAATCTCCATTATTGAGTTCCATGCTTTCAAAATAGACATTATCAGCCATGAGCCCTTGATTGAGGCTTTGAGGGGCTAGAAGAGGAGTCTATCAATGTTGAAGTTTTTTCCAATGAGGGAAGCTGACCAAACATGGTTGATTCTTGTTCTAAAATAAAAAATAGGCTCAAAATTCTTATTGGTTAGATTCACTTTGATCACCCATTTAGTAGAAAAATGTTTCATTAGATTCATCACATTGAGGATTTTCGAGCTTCCCTTATCCTTGACAATGCAACATGTATCCCATCCAACCCTAGGAATACCCCTTATTAGGGTCTCCACTCCACAAAAGCCTCTAAAACATGCCTTCAACTTTAGAAGCTCCTTTTCAAGGGAACTCCAACATGAGAGGAGATAGATGATACGTAGGATGAGAAAGGTGTAGAACACTAAGAGATTTTGAGTAGGATTCACTTGCATAGCCTTCCAGTATTTAAACTTTTTTTTGAGCTTTTAAAGCGCCCAATTCCATCTTTGATTCATGGACATTAGGTAACCCATGGGAATGCCAAGTAACCTAAAAACTTGACCTATAGGGATCTCTTTACAACCTTGATCAAATATGAATTCCAAGCAATCTTCTAATCTTCAAACTTAACAATAACTCCAAAGGCACTAATGGACACCCTTATCTTATGGAGTGTTTGGAGAGGATGGGGGAGGATAGCTTACGATTGATGTTGATCCTGACAAAAACATTTCCAACAAGGGTGGAAACCATTTTGGTGAACTGATATCCCAATTTGAGGTCCTTAAGATACTAGAGAATAAAGTCCCACTCCAATCTATTGTATGATTTATGCAGGTTGGCCTTTAAAAATGCGAAGTCTTGAACACTCTCTTGAGTGTATTCCATATCTTCTCAAATATCAAATATTGAATCAAGAATATATCTCCCATTTATAATTTTTTTTTTAATATGTTTACCTAGTGCATGATTCATTACCTGATTCTTTTAGAGGGCTTTATCAATTATCTTATATCCTTTTTGGAGCATTGTGATAAGTCAAGAGTGCTAGTTAAAGCTTTGCTATCCTTTGCATGAATCAATTCAATAAAACCTATTTCAAGGCAGTTAGGAGGGGCACCATACCTCAATGATTCTTGCTAGACCTTGAGGAGGATGGCCTATGTTACAAGGATCTAGAAATGAAGACCAAAATGAAGAGCTCAAGTAATTTTAAAAGATGGAGACGTGTGAAAGAATACCTAAGAAGAGAGTGTGGGCACGCAATGCAAGAATTTCTTTTCCACAACTTAACAAAATCGTTTTAGGATAGGTATTGTAAAATTTTCTTGGGAAATCAAAATCTTTAATTCCCAAGAGTACAAAAAAACTTGGATGTAATTAGCCCATTTGTGATAGTCATGTTGCACCAATGTTAGATAAATTAATTTGACTAGTTCAAGAGGACTATCTGTAACTAATCTGGCAATTTTGATGTGAATTTGGTTGTCTAAACTTGTATATAGCTTAATGGGAGCTTGCTTTTGGAGATGTTTTGCTCATTTGCAAGAGAATTTCTTGAGATTTGTATTATGCATTCTTTATTGATATAATTCGTTAGTGAACATGTCACTTATCTTCGTATATCCACTTGGTAATACATTTAGTATTGTGTTGTGCTCCAAGCTCCTTCTTCTTTCTTGTGTTGTTTGTATCCTTCCAAAGACCTCGAACTCCAATAATTGGTATCAGATCAAGTTGTCGCTTGATCTATGGTGTCCTCAACACCCCTCCCATGATAGTTTAAAAATCACACAAAATTGGTGAGCATACTCATGGCGATTAGGAATTCAAAGCAGCTTCGCTATGTGGCATTGAAATTTTGATTTGAGCTCGTTTTGGCCTCCAAATGGAATATTGTAGAGGTTCAGTGAGTAATTTTCTTCTTTTGTGCCAAGAATATATACAAGTTTCAGTTTGCCAATAGAATCACCTCAAAGTTGCTACAAGTCAATAGAGCTCAAGAGGGTATTTCTATTCAACTTTTTGAGATATAGTCAAGTCTCTACATCATGGTATTTAGTCAGTGGCTATGGATCAAAGCAATGATGTAGTTTGTATGTTGGTTGTTGAGGATAAGCTAGATGGTACTAATTACCCATTGTGGGCATATATGATGTGTCATGCATTTGTAGAAAAGGGCTTTGGAGTATTATTCATAGTCTTGAAAAACATCCTACTACACTTGCAAATACTATTATTGAAGGTGATGTAGATGGTGTCAAAGATGATGATCTTCAATTTCTTGGTTGTGATTCGACTCTTGTTGCAGCTAATATAGAGCAATTTCATTGGGATGGAAAATAAGCACAATCATATGCATTGATAACTGTGTTTGTCAAACATGCCCTTATCCTTGATATTCGCTCCTAAGACATCAAAAGATGCTTGGGATACTCATATAAATCATGACAAGTAAGAAATGAGGCTCGCATTGCTTACCTCCAAAAAATAGTTGGAGAGTGATCATATGAATGAACTAGCTTGTATGGATGATTTCTTGAAAAAGATCAAAGATTTGAAGGAGCTGTTGATTTCTAATGATAAAATCTTTCCATTTAGTTCGCTTATGTAGACTCTTCTAATCGTCTTCTAGATTCATTTTAGAGTTTTCTTCTACTCTTTGATTGATGATGGAACAAAATCCAAAATCCTTAATATTTGAGGAGTTATTCTGTATTTTGTTGCAAGAAGATCAATCCAAGAAGAACAGGTCAATTATGTGTGTTGGAGATCAAGCTTTCTTAGTTAGTTTGAAGGAAAAAGGTAAATGAAGCTCATCTATTAGTAAGAAAAAATATGCTAATACTGCACAATCAAAGAAGGGAGACAAAGATGAAAAAAAAAATAGAAAAGTTGAAATAGATTTGCAAGTACTCTTAAGGAAAATGATCATGTCATAAAGAGTTTTCCTAAACTAGTTGCAAAGGAGACAAAGAAGAAAGAGGTTGGAATGGTGGTTGCAGAGTCTTTACACCTAAAACAAAGTCTACTAATCTTGTTTCAAAATGAATAATGGGCATTTACTATTGTTTGTAGTTATGATCCATCTTCAAATGAAGAAGGCTCTTCTGACATAGAATCCTTAGCCATGTGTATAGTATGATTGGTGACTAGTGATGTGTCATAGCCATACCTTATGGATTTCTTACTCTCCCTTTGAGATCTTCTAAGTGCTTGATTGGATGACTCTAGAATGTCTTCCAATTGTTTGAATTTGGTCTTCCCCTTGGACTTCCAAGCTTTGAAGTCAATCTGTTCTTCATCTTTTGAGTTGATATCTTCTAATATTTGTGGTTCTTCTTGAGTTAGAGTTGGAAAATCACTTTTCAAGTCATAGGGTAGCTTTATTTTCCTACAATAATCTTCAAACCAGGAGTTATTTTCATCAAACACCATGTAACAAGTCTCCTAATCTTGAATCACAATCCCACACAAAATAATATACTTCGGCACAACAAGATATAAAGAAGAAAAACAGAGTATATGCAGAACAAGAAGAGAGAGAATTTTATTATTTGTGTAGATTTTCAAGTAGTTCTGATCTACGTTACAAGATCTATCAAATAACTTCAATGTGAAGCCTCATCCACCCGACCACCTCCGAGCTGATATCAATGCCAATCTCAATCACAATCACAATCACAATCACAATCTCAATCCCATTCTCAATCACAATCACAATCTCAATCCCAATCTCAATCACAATCACAATCTCAATCCCGATCTCAATCTCAATCGCACTCCCAGAAGCCGAAAAATGATCCTCCTCAATGTACCACCATTGTCCCTCTTTATCTTTCAGCCTTCGTCTTTTTGGATCTCCACCTTTCACCAGCGCACGACCAATCACACCTTCCTAGACATGCACTCTTAGAATCTGCATGCTCCAAGATAGCGTCTTTTTGCATGTCTCATGCAAGACTCCTAGACCACCCATGCATCTACTTTTTATGTCCACCTCAAGAATCGTACCTGCAAAAATAGAGGTGATCACTGCAACGCACTCACACACACATCAATCACCCGAAATAACCCATATACCCATGTGTGTTTTCCAAGCTCTGTAACTCAAAAACGATGAGGAATTAGCTTAAGCTTGTGAGACACAAAAAATATTCAGTTCTTATATCTGTACAATAGTGTTAGAGACGCCTCAGGTCTAGATTTGTTTCCAAATAAGAAATCAAATATTGATTTAAGTATATAAGACCTAGCTAGAGCACCCTTCGCACACCATGTAGCTAGTCTTTCTTGCTCCTCTCTTGTAGGTTGACGTTTGCTTCTGAATATTGGCATTTCTTCATCTCCAAAGATGTATCCATACAAGCTTCTTCCTTGGAGGTAAGCCTTCATCCTTAGGGACCATGTTGGATAGTTTCCCGTGTCCAATTTGTCAATAAATGATGGAAATCCATCTCCCATTTTGCTTTGATTGTTGCTTTGATACTAGTGTTGGAGAAGATGGTGGATATATTCCAAAAATTAAGTGGTGCTGCAAATCCCTGCTTCACACCAGCCAAAAACAAGTACAAGAGTGTAGAGTAGACCCCTGGAGCCTCCCAAGGACCACCAATAATCACCTAAGTGCTTTGGTTTATGATCCTCTAATCAATGGATCAAAACAAATGAGTATGAAATTCAACTATGAGCTAATACTTGCTATTTTGGTCTCTACACATGTTCAATAAAAGGAACAAAGCTCTCAAAGTGCTAGAAATTGATCAAGTTCCTTTTAGGAGTATCTATTTGACTTAGATAGCTACCAATCATCAGTTATTTCACTTTAAATGATCGTGCACTCAGAGAATTATGCTTAGCAATTTAGATGACCATCCCGACATTTTTGGGCCTCTAGAGTATGTAGACCAGTGAGCAGAGTTTTGAATATATATCAAGATTGACTAATGCAATTACAATGAAACTTTGTAAACTATGAAATAGACATTATGATGAATCTATAGCACTTTAAATCACATCAAATGATCAAGTATGAACTGAAACCAAGTCTAAGAAGTTCACTGTTATGAGATGATCATGACTAGAGAAGAGAGAGTGAGATAAGATTAATGTATATGTATTAAATCACATAGAGTTACAAGGAAATTGGCAATGTATAATTGCACAATGTGAGGTTAGTGATGGAGCTATAGCATGAGCTCACTAAGCACTATATATCCCTCTCAAATGATCTCCAAATCGGGCTCATATCATGCACGATTTTTATCCATCTTTTATAGCTAGAGTTGGAGCCAATTTTTTGAATTCAAATTCAAGCTCTTACCATAAAGTGAATCCTAAAATTTAGGACTTGCTTTTTGATCAATCACATACCAAGTGATTTGTGATTTGATTCCTCTTAATTGCTCATGAGAGTAAGTGCAATTAACATATGCACTTTTACAAGGATAAAAGTAAATGCTTTTACAAGGATAAAAGTAAATGATTTTACAAGGGAATAGTCATATGTCACTTTAAATGACTATATGAAGTGAATGCTAATTGTCCAAGTATGTAGGCTTGGACTCATTTGCACCAACACCATACCATCTAGTTACACTCTCACTTTAGTGTACACAACTTTAGCTCTTACTCATCAGGAAAACTTTGTTCATCTTAGTCTAATCAAGTATAGTCCAAATACTTGTAAGTTGTATCCTTACCAAGTCTTGATTTATTCTTTAAAAAAAATTGAAGATTGAGCCTTCATTGAACTTTTTATTTTATTAGATGCAACCAAAGATATTATCATTTGACTCAGCTATGCATCTATCTCAAAGGAAATATTCATGAGCCTATCATTGAATTAGCCAAATAGTCACACCCTTAACCATATTGGAAAGTTTTTGCTTGATCACAGGACATATTTTGGAGTAGGGGTATTCAGGGTATCTTATGAGTCCTTTCGATGCTAATAAAAAAATCTTTCTTTATTCATCTATGACTTACATGCACTTAGATGAATTAAAGCAAAGAAGAATGGGAATGGTACTTATCTCCATTATAGCTTCATCCATCCTTTTTGTCCTTGCATAGAGAGGCTTATCCGTTTGGATACTTCAAATTTGGGGTTGCAAGGTTGGGACATTCCATGTCTTCTACTTATAGGGTCCTCCCTTGGGTATTAGCATATTACTTGTTTATCCAAGTATACATTTTAATCTTATGAGATCTTTGAAGGATGTTAACATGCATACTCCACTCATATCTAGAACACTTTAGTGCTTTTGAGCATCACATATAAGATAAGTCTAGTACATATTCAATGTATGGCACAAGTTCTTGAATGCTTATGTTTCCATTTGAAAGAGAATAGACATATCTAATATATGGTACACACCCTTTACTTGGTCGATTATTGTATGATGAACATAACTTCACTCAATGTACAAGTAAGAAAAAATACTTAGGTTTAGTCGATGCTTGAATGCTTTTCCTTATTGATGTGGAGAATGAAAAAGCCACATCTTTTCTTCAATTTTCATGCCTCTTCTTAGTGTTGAAGTTTGTTGATAGCAGTCAGGGCACCCAAGGACTGATGAGACAAGGAAGCCAGCAGAGAGAGTCAGAGCAAAGAGAAGGATTAAGTAGACAGAGCAGTCAACGCAGATCTGGCAGATAGGCCCTTCAATTTTTTCCAAATCAACATCTTTATAACAGTGATTCTCATCACTAACAATCATTGTAAATACCATTTCATATTTTGTAGCTCCATTTTGTGCAAGCCAAGGAGTCCTTGAGCTTGAGGAGCTTTAGAAGTACCCACCTATCAAGTTCCGCATTTTTTAGATTCCGTTTGAGCCCCCAAATAGGCCCTAGAACCTATTTTTTAACTAGGCCGGACACTAGGTCTGCACAGGGCCAAAAGCTAGTAAAAAACTATAAATAGAGCTAGAGAGCTCATTTTGAGGTTAGATTGTTGTAGAATTGAACTTGTAAGAGCACTCTTGAGTAATCTAAGAACTCCATTGCTTCTCTCTTTGTCTTACCTTGTGTGCGCATGTGTGTGTATGTGTGTGCATGTTAGTGTGCTTCTCACTCATGCACTTGTGCCATCACTTGTTTGAGGTCTTCATACCATCCTCACGTCTTCCCGGATTGACATTAAAGGAGGTGCTACTCATCACTGAGCTACACCAAATTTTGGCGCCGTTGCCGGGGATCAAGCTTTGAGGAGAAGCGTGTCATGGTAAGACATAGAGTTGTGACGTTGGCGTTGTAGGTAATTTCTTTACTTTTCCTTATTTTCCTCTTTCTTACTTCATCTTCATCATCACCATCATCATCCTCACCATATCCGATCTCCATCTCCATCATCACGAAAACTTCAAGTTTTTTATCATATCTCCTTTCCCCTTCCATTTCACTCATTTCACTTGTGAGAGAGAGCGAGAGAGCGCTTTGTGTGCACTATTTTTGCATGTTTGTTGAGTTTTCCTGCAGGATCTGGCAATCCCATCATCTCCAACACGCTGCGCAGGTACGGAAAAGCTCGGTCATGTCTCTGTGTCGCAGACTTCTCTCGATTGCGATCGACAGAAAATTTGATCTTTTGGTAAAACAAAGTACACCACCTTAATACACAAGATGAGCACATTCCAAATCACTAAAAACAATAAAAAAAATCTGAGTTTCTCTGTCAATCGCGATTGATACAGTCGATCGCGATCGACAGACTCTGTCAATCGCGACCGACACCTTTGTCGATCGCGACCGATAGACCCCACAACCGATTGACCCTGTCAATCGCGATTGACATCGTCGATCGTGATCGACAGCCACGACCAACACCTCTGTCAGTCGCGATTGACACCGTCGATCGAGACCGACTGAAATTTGACGATTGACAGAAAGATTCGCGCATACACGTGTCCCTTGCGATGGATAGGACCCCGATCGACTGAAATTACGGTGAAAATCCCAAAAAAAGTGTCGATTGCGATTGACACCATTGATCGCGATTGGTAGGACTCACGATCGACTTTGTCGATCGCGATTGACATTGTCGATCGTGACTGACATGTCGATCACGACCGACAAGCCCCGACGGACACCTCTGTCAATCGCAATTGACAAACCTGTCGATCGCAATTGACAGGCTTTTTTGGCTAAATTTTAGGGTTTTGTTATTCCAAGATTTGGGGATAATTTTGGGCATATTTGTCTATCAATTAGCATTTTGTGAGGTCCCTACACGAGTGTTTTGAGGAAAATCCTATGAACTGTTAGCCTGTTTGAACCCTGTTTTAGCCCCAGAACCCTAAACTGGCATAACTTTCTCAAACAAAATCCGTTCGGAGTGATCTTAGGCTTATTGGAAAGCTCGTGGGGAGTACTACCAAAACTTCCACTAGTTATGGTAAAATTAATACTAGGATTATTAGACATAGTATTTTTAAGTGGACCATATCCAGGGGGAGAAAAACTCAGGGACCTCTAGAATTGTGTTCGATAGAGACATGGTGCAAATTGACATGTGAATTACATGAATGAAAGTGATTTTTTATGTCATTTGAATCTAAGTCTTGAGCTAACTTTGGGACTTTTACAGGTCCACTGAGAGCACTAGAAGGCATCCAAAGCAAGGGCATTCCGCAAGCTTGAGAACGGGGTTCTTGAGCACTAAAGATCGAAGGATCAACAAGTGAGGTTGGAATACTATCAACTCCCTCTGTCAATTCCTAGCTTAGGCTAAGTGCGAATAGTGCTAGTAGTAAGTCAGGGCAACGATAGGCATCTATCAAGTTGAAGACTACCTAAATACTCAAGTTCAATCTAAAACATAATCTTTGTGTGATCGATAACTTTAAAAGAAAGGAACTTAACGTGGAACGATCAACTAAAACAACGGAAATTAACTTAAGTATTCCTGACGACGTGATATTAGACAAGATCATAAACATGATAATAAACTAAGAAGAACCAAGTGACTGATACAAAAGAACTCAGCAACGAGGTTGTACCTTGGGTAAAAATTGGGATTGCTCAACTAAGCATATGAACCTTAGATCAGGACGACACCTAGGGAGAGACAAACAGAGTCTTAGGTCTTCAGAGGCTAGTGTCAATCATACTGCTAGGTCTTGGGCCCAACAGTTAAGCCATCATTCGTACTACCCTAGCTCTGAGACTAGTGAGCCAGAGATGTCTCAAGGTATGGAGAGACCCACAGGGAGTTTAAGTGTGCCATACTTACATAGGGTAGAAGGACCCTACAAGACGCAGCTCGAATACCTTACGACCAACCGATTAGGTGCTAGCATCTATGAGGACGGCCTAGGAAGGTCCGTGGTCCAAATTAAAAATCCTGACCAACCCATTGGACTCGAACGTCCAGCAGTCAAATTTGAAAATGGAGCATACCTGGACAAAGAAGGAACCATATACGTTGTCACCAACCACCCAGATAGGACTGGCGAATTCGGGAATGTGATCCCAGAGACGGACATAGGTGACCTAGAGCAGGGGAACTTAAGTGGAGAGCCTAAAACACCTCGAGGAAAATCAGTTCCTACTAGAATTATCATGCCAGAGTGGATTCTCCAGGACAAGAAAAGCATAGATCTGCTCTTAAACCGAGAGACCGATGAAGCCTTTTGGAGGTACAAGCCTAATCCACCGAATGAGGTAGGGACGATTACGATCTATGAACTCAAAGATCCTGATAGCCCAAGAAAAGTGACCTATTTAGACAATACTTCAGAGAGGATCTTTGTGGTTTCAGAACATGGTAGACATGTTTACACTTGGAGGGGTGAATTTATTTTTCCCCAACCAAGATCTAATGTGTCCTATGTGTTAAAAATAAAGAAGTAAGCTCGTATATATTTTTGCAAAAAGGATTTTCTTCAAGTAGAAGGAAAATACAAAAATGAAAAATAGAAGCATTTACTTCAGCAAGTAGTGGAGGCCAAAAGAGAATCATTCAAAAGAGAATCAAATCCAAAAGCTGAACTGTAAGAGGAGTGGCTGTCCAAAGTAGTGGATAAATGATGGAGAAGAGCTCTCAAACTCATCATGAGAGTTTTTGGTCACTTGGCTATAAAAGAGGCAAGGGAGGACACTCAAGAATAGAGGAAGAAAGCATGGAAGCCCCCTTGTAGCTACTTCAATTGTTTTGAGTCATCTCGTTCAGTTTACTCTCATAGAGTATGTCCAGCCGCACACCCATTTTTGGGTAGTCTACTTGTAAGAGTCATATCTCTCAATATATGTATCCAACTTTAGATTTTAAACATTCATTGGAAAGCTTATCTCAAGTACTTCCTCTGTCTAGAATAGCTTTATCAAATTCTTTATGTTCTGTGAGGTATTCAGGTTTTAGTGAAGTCTAGTTTTCAGCCTAACTGAGTGGACAAGTAGTCTGTTTTGAATCAAATACTTGCCAACCCAAATCTACTCCAAATTGAGTGTTTGATATCTCATTTGAAAGCTCTAGGTGTCTATTTTGAGTGACCAAAGTTGCAAGTTCATTGCATATTTCAATTGGTACCAATTTTCATTTGAAGGTTCTATTGTTGGCAAGAGTCTTGATCCTGAGAAGGTCTTCTACACTTTCCACTGTGATTAGGAGAGGAATTCTCCAACAATTGGTATCAGAGCATTGGATTTTGAAGAGGCAAAGCATTGGAATTGAAGTTAAGCAAAGGAGAAGCTACAAATCAAGGGGAAGCTTCATAAAGTCAAGGAAGAGCGCCACACAATACTTGAGGTAAACTTCAATCTTGGAAATTTTCAATGGCTGATTTAGGACAACAAGTTGAGAAGTTAGACAAAGATAATTATCAGTCTTGGAGGTATAGAATGATAAATTACCTTAAAGGTAAAGGTTTATGGAGTCTAGTTAGTGGAGACGATCCACAACCGGTGGACATTGAAGATCCCAACATTACTCCGGCACAAAGGAGACAATTTGCTGATTGGGAAGAGAGGAATCGAAGGGTGATGTTCCTCATCTCACAAGTTATTTCTAACACTATGATTGGTCATGTGCAAAGCTTAGAAATAGCCAAGGAGGTTTGGGAAGCATTGGAGAAGGGTTATGCTACCTCAACAAGGTCTCGGAGGATGCAACTCAAGAACGAGCTCAACAACATGAAGAAAAGCTCAAACCAAAGCATTAGTGAGTATACATTCAGGATCAAGGAGCTTCGAGATCAGCTAGCATCAATTGGATGCAAGATAGAAGAGGAAGACATCGTCCAAATAGCCCTCAATGGCTTGAGGAGTGAAGAAAAGTGGAAGCCCTCATCACAAACATCCTTTATAGAGATCCTCTACCAACATTCGACGAGATTATACCAAATCTTGTGGCTGAAGAGGTTGCTCAACAAGGAGAAGGCAACAAAGGTAAGGACAACCATAGTCAAATGTTATATGCAGGAAGAGGTAGAGGAAGGAACTCAAGAGGAGGCTCGAGAGGAAGAGGAAGAAGCTACAACAACACAAATTTCAGCCAACACAACTCGGAGGACAACAAGGACAACTCAAATGACAACACACATGGAAGAGTTCGAGGAAGAAATAGAGGAAGAGGTCGAGGTTCATACTATCCTCATAAAGGTATAACATGTTATCATTGTGGGGATGAAACTCAACACACAATTGAGCATGTTGGAGATATCAAGCTTGGAGATAGAAAGGTATTGGCTGATGTTCTTCATGTTCCTACTATTGCAAAGAATTTGATTTCAGTAGGACAAATGGTAGAGAAAGGATATCATGTTATCTTCAATGAAAAAGGCTGCTTTATAAAGAATCCAAAAGAAGGATTCAAGGTCATTGCTCAAGGAAGGATGTTCACCTTGGACATTCAACAACCACATGGAAAGGTGATGTATATTCAGTTTGGAAACAAGAGGATTGCTGAAATTGATTTGTGGCACAAAAGGTTTGGACATATCAACATTCCCAAGCTCAAGGACATGAGCAACCATGAAGTGGTAAGAGGTCTTCCAAGATTCAATGATGCTAGACTACATGAGTTTTTTGAAGCATGCCAACTAGGAAAGCAAACTCGACAACCATTCAAGAAGAGCAACTATGTGGCAAGGAATGTCCTCGACTTGATACACACGGATGTGTGGGGACCATCACAACAACCATCAGTGGCTGGTAATAGATATTTTGTCACTTTTATCGATGATCATTCAAGAAAAGTATGGATGTTTTGCATAAAACAAAAATCAGATGTGTTCTCCATGTTCAAGAGATTTAAAGCACAGGTAGAAAAGGAAACAGGATGCTACATAAAGACCTTGAGGTCCGATGGAGGAGGAGAATATTTCTCCAAAGAATTTTTAGATTTTCTTTATGAAAATGGCATCAAGAGACACTTTACATGAAGGTACACACCTCAACAAAATGGAATAGCTGAAAGGAAAAATCGACATATCATAGAAGTTGCAAGATGCATGCTCAACAAGATGAAGATGCCACTAAACTATTGGGCTGAAGCAACTAGTACGGCCGTTTATTTGATGAACAAGTGCACAATGGCTAGAGTGCATAATCTAACTCCCGAGGAGGTTTATTCCGGTAAGAAACCTGACCTTACACATCTCAAAGTTTTTGGATGTGTGTGTTATGTTCACATCCCTCAAGAACTAAGGACAAAGATGGAGGCAAAGTCCGAAAAATGTATTTTTATTGGATATTCATCGAAGCAAAAGGTATATAGGTGCTACAATCTGGTGACAAAGGAGCTACGAGTCTCACGAGATGTGGTATTTGATGAGCTAAGACCATGGTTTGGAGACAAAGGGAAAGAGAAGATTCTTGAAGAAGATTGCGAAGATGATGGAGGTGCTGTCCAAGAAGAATTTCAGCAAACAAGCACTCAAATGTCAGGTCCAGAAGCTTCTACATCACTTGGAAAAAGCTCAACATGGAAGGGGAGGCTAAGGAGTCATTCCTCATCACCAACATCAGCTTATGAAAGATCTAAAGCTGAAAGTGCTGCCCAAAATAGTGATTCAAATGCAAGTGAAGACGAGTATGAAGAGGTGATCACACCAAAGGTAAAGCTGAAATACTTTTTAGGCATTGAGATAGTCTATGGGAAAGATGGCATCTACTTGATGCAAAGAAAGTACTTGTTGGATGTTCTTTTCAGATTTGGAATGAGTGAATGCAAACCACTCACTCAACCTATGGACACAAATGTGAAGCTATGCTCAAATGATGGAGAGAAGTTACATGATGTAACTACATACCAGAGTATTATAGGTTCGTTGATCTATGCTACGATCACAAGACCAGATTTGTGTTATATTGTTGGAGTTCTTTCTCAATTTATGCAAGCTCCAACAAGTGAACATTTAAATTCAGCCAAACAAGTGCTAAGATATGTGAAGCACACAATCGATCATGCTTTGTTTTATAGATATGATGAAGAATTGCAAGAAGGCTTCAGTGATGCTGATTGAGCTGGTTCGAAGGAAGATAGAAGATCCACTTCAGGTTATGTGTTCATGATAGGTAGCAAACCTATCACATGGAGCTCAAAGAAGCAACCTACTATTGCACTATCATCTACAGAAGCTGAATATAGAGGTTTAGCCTTTGCAACTTGTGAAGCTATCCACATACCCATTTTTGGGTAGTCTACTTATAAGAGTCATATCTCTCAATATATGTATCCAATTTTAGTGTTTAAACATTCATTGGAAAGCTTATCTTGAGGACTTCCTTTGTCTAGAATAGTTTTATTAAATTCTTTATTTTCTGTGAGTTATTCAGGTTTTAGTGAAGTCTAGTTTTTAGACTAACTAAGTGGACAGATAGTCTGTTTTGAATCAAACAGTTGCCAACCCAAATCTACTCCAAATTGAGTGTTTGATATCTCATTTGAAAGCTCTAGGTGTCTAGTTTGAGTGACGAAAGTTGCAAGTTCATTGGATATTTCAGTTGGTACCAGTTTTCATTTGAAGGTTCTGCTGTTGGCAAGAGTCTTGATCCTGAGAAGGTCTTCTACACTTTCCGCTGCGATTAGGAGAGGAATTCTCCAACACTATGGCCACCCAGGAGCTGGAACCTCCCAAGCTCATGGAGCTCCAAGAGAGAGGAATAGAGAAAGACCTGAGGTAAGCTTTGCCAACCCAATAGGAAGAGAACGAACGCGAGCAGAGACGGATAGAGAAGAAATAGAGAGAACTAGAGTTCCAAGGAACCTAAGAAATGCTGATGATTTTCCTTTGCCAAGGCCGAGGGAACACACCAGAACCTTGAGACCTACACAGCTGGTTAAGTCCATGAAGAATTACTTCAATGGCACTGGAGATCCATACGATCATGTGGCCGAATTTAGGCAAGTCTTGAGAGCTGAACAAGTGGAGGACTTATTCACACAATACAATGCCTTTGGTCTAACCCTTAGGAACACCCCTCTAACGTGGTTTCAATCACTAAATGAGCGACACTTCAGGAACATAGAGCAACTTCTAGAGGCTTTCATTGTTGAATTCTCTAAGAGTGGCATACGACATAACACTTTCTCACTGATTCACAGCTTCAAACAGACACCTCAAGAGACTGTTAGACTTGCAGGAAGAAGGTTTAGGCAATATTTAGAGAGATGTCTTGTTTCTGAGTTACCCACACCAGCCAAACAAGTGGCTCTCTTCTTAGATGGACTGCTCAGTACAAAGTTGAGATCATATGTGTACATAAAAGACCCTAGAACCATAGAAGAGTGTGTACGCATGTGCATTGACATTGAGGATAACCTAGGAGATGAATTAGAGCTTTCCAAAATCTACAAAGATTCAGATAGTTCTACTAGCCTCTCTTCTACGCAATCCACATCTATTGAGGAGCTCGCAGAGAAGGTAGCTCTAAAACTAGGTGTCTCTAGCAAACAAATTCCAAGATTTGCCCCTGTTAAGCGGTGCTATACTTGTGGAGGTGACCATTTGGCGAACGTATGTCCCATTATGGTTCAACCCCAAGTGAATCCTAATAGCCAGTACTGCACCATAGAAAGGAAATACACTAATCACACTGCACAAGATTGCCCATACAATAAGCAAGCGGTTAGGCAAACCTACCCTCAGCCCTATCCACAACAGGGAAGATACCAGAACCAGTACTCTCCACAGCAATATGGTAGGCCACAGCAACCTTATCAACAACCCTACCAAAACCAACAAAGACCTCAACCAGTGCTAGCCCAACAACCTCCTGCTCCAGCCAATGTGATTCCCGTAAAATATGCGGGTGCAGAAGAGAACCTGAATAGAGCCATAGTGCCAGTGACACCACTGCTTTCAGAAAGTGACCCTAGTGACCATAGTTTCGACTCCACTCATATTGATAGTCCCCAGGCATACTACATGCAGTCACTTGAGCATAATGAGGCCTATTATTATGAAGAACCGAGTGAACCAAGTTGGGAGCCAGAGTATGCGAATGGTATGTATGCGAATCCCAATTCTAGATCTCAACCTAGGCAGGTAAGACCCCCATTTCCTAGAGGGCCATGCTACCGATGTCAAGGAGATCACCTCATTCGTGATTGTCCGATGCTTGCCCCTACACAACCCCAATCTGTAACCATTCAAGGCTTTTGTCAAGATTGCAGAAGGGAGCACCTCTTACGAGACTGCCCAAAGAACCCACAGAATGTAACAAAAATTACTCCCATCAATGTGATTGGGTTAGTTGTAGAATCTTCAGGGAGTGTGACTTCCACTACACCAGTGCAAGTGGTCACGAGAGCTCAGGCATTGCAGCAGAACCAAGGTGTAGGACAGGAAAAGAGTGCCGAAGTTAGTGAAACGGAGAGCATAACCAAGAAGAGGACTAGAGCCTGGAGAGATAGCCGCGAGAGAATGAAAAGGCAATGGGCAAAGAAGATGAGTGAACTCGAGGAAAGCCTAAGAGAAACGAGAGCCAGGATAATTGAACTTACATCTCAACCTCCCTCTCACACCACTCCACCACCACCATTCCCATCTCCATCTGATCCACCATCTTCCAACCCGCCTCATGCGACCCCACCACCCCCTAGAGTAGGATCAGTTCTAGCAGATCCCACTCCTGAGGACCTAAATATGATGCTCAAAGCATATCAGGCCAGAATCCAAGAAGAGCCAAACATAACAGATCACTAAAAATGTTACCCTAGAGCCGAACTAGAGCTTGAACGAACTAAAATTTGTGCTAAGATGGTGGAATTGGCTCAAACCATGTTTGAAGCCAGTCGCCTCTTTAACATCTCTAGTTCAGCTAAGACGCAATTGCACTTTGATGGACTGCTAGAAAGATTGGAGAGGCTGATTGCACAATCAGAAAAGGAACCCACCCCTCCAAGTAAGGGCAAGGCAAGTAAAAGAGTAAGCCTTCCTGCCCAGGAAGCCTATGTACCCAACTCCACAGAGCCAGACACATCCTCTTCTATGAATAGGTACTCACTCTAATTCCTACGAGAGATTCAAGAAGAGAAATGGGCTAAAGAGAGTGAAGTCCCTCCTCCCATTGAACTTGTGGATGATGCGCATGATCAATTCCCACAAGATATTCCTTCCATTTATGGAGAGCAGGAGAGTGCACAATCTCAAGAGAGATTAGACTTTGAGTCTAATTCCTTACATGAATTACCCCATTTCACATGCCCTTGGGAAGCAAAGTCTACTTGTATGAGAGCACCCACAGTCATGGTACGAAACGAAGATTCAGTCATACCTCGGAATACGGAGGTAGTGAAGAACACTAAAGTGCAGTGCAATCTCACTTTAGAAGAATTACTCAAGGTTAGACCAGAACTGTGGAAACATGTAGCTAAACAAGTACTAGAGGTAGCTAAACCGCGTTCCCAGGTAGGTTCTCATAGAACAGTGCCAGAGATACCTTTGGACAAGATAGGAGACATGAGTGAAGGAGAGGAAGGAAACACCTATCTCCCCATCACCCATCAAGGATACACAACCAAGGCAATTTTGGACTTAGGTGCAGGAGTTGCAATTGCTACCACTTCCCTATGGAAGCGTTGGGGCAAGCCAGCACTCAGGCCTACGAGAATGAAATTGCAGATGGCTGATGGTCACATAGAAAGACCCTTAGGCTTGCTAGAAGGAATAACTCTCACTACATGTGTAGAGTTTGAGCATACAGATGATTATGGGATGAGCATACATTTAGGCCTATGAGATGATTTTGGGAAGACCATTTATGCGACAGTTGCAAGTGGTACAGGATTGGGGAACCAACTCATTGTACTTGCAACACTTAGGTGTTACGACCAAAGTCAATCTCAAGGATTATTCTCACAGAGATCACTACAAGAAAAAGGGGGGCGTAGCGACGCCCCCGAATCGGGAAAAAAACGAAAACCGTCGCTTATGCGACGAAACCGTCGCATAAGCGACGGTAAAAATTTCGGATTTTTTTTTTTGGCCGAGCATCGTCGCATAAGCGACGCTAGCGTCGCATAAGCGACGCTAAACCAGAAGCGTCGCTAGTAGCGTCGCTAGTAGCGTCGCAGGTTAGCGACGCACTTAACGACGATGGCAAACTGCAGAGCGTCGCATATGCGACGCTCTGGAATGTAAAAAAAAAAATTCAATTTTCCCGGCACATTTGTGCCGGGCCTTGAACGCGAGGAAGAATACAGACCGAGAGAGAGAGAGAGACATACAGCGCGCGAGAGGGAGAGAGAGAAGCGAGACATACACAAGGTATGCGCACACACACACTCACACACACACATATACACGCATAGACACACACACACATACGCAGACACACACACACACATACACACAAATACACACATAGACACACATACACAAGACGCGCACACACATACACACACATAGACGCTCACACACATACACACACATATACACTCACAGACACATACACACATAATGATGCATCCACACACATACACATGCATACACACATAGACACACATATACACACACACACACATATGTATACACACACACATAGAGAGACATACACACACATACACATACATGCATACACATACACACATAAACACATACACACACATCGACACATACACACATAAACACATACACACTCATAGGTACACACACATACACATAGACACACACACATATAGTATATACACACACATGCACACATAGACACATACACACATACACATGCATACACACACATACACATGCATACACACATACAGACACATATACACACACATACACACACATATATGCATACACACGTGACACACATAGAGAGACATACACACATAAACACATACATGCATACATAATGCATATGCATACATACTTACATACATACATACATACTTACATGCATACATAATGCACATGCATAGATACATACACACACAGATACATACACACATAGACACATACACACACATGAACACATACATACTCATAGATACACACACATACACACACAGACACACATACACATAGACGCGCACACACATACACACACATAGACGCTCACACACATACACACACATATACACTCACAGACACATACACACATAATGATGCATCCACACACATACACATGCATACACACATAGACACACATATACACACACACATATGCATACACACACACATAGAGAGACATACACACACATACACATACATGCATACACATACACACATAAACACATACACACACATAGACACATACACACATAAACACATACACACTCATAGGTACACACACATACACATAGACACACACACATATAGTATATACACACACATGCACACATAGACACATACACACATACACATGCATACACACATACACATAGACACACACACATACACACATACACATAGACACACACACATACACACACATACACACATAATGATGCATACAAACACATACACATGCATACACACATACAGACATGTACACACACATACACACATAATGATGCATACACACACATACACATGCATACACACATACAGACACATGTACACACACATTCACACACACATTCACACACATTCACACACATATACATACATGCATACATATTGCATATGCATATGCATACATACATACTTACATGCATATGCATACACACACATATGCATACATACATACTTACATGCATATGCATACACATGCATATGCATACACATGCATATGCATACACATGCATATGCATACACATGCATATGCATATGCATACATAATGCATATGCATATGCATACATAATGCATATGCATATGCATACATAATGCATATGCATATGCATACATATGCATATGCATACATAATGCATATGCATATGCATACATAAATACTTATATGCATACATAATGCACATGCTTACATACACTGTCATAATGTATACACACACACATACACACATAGACACATACACACATAATTATGCATACACACACATACATATGCATACACACACATATGCATACATACATGCATACACATACACACACATAGATACATACATACATACTCATAGACACACACACATACACATAGACACACACACATATACACACACATACACACATAGACACATGCACACGTAATGATGCATACACACATACACATGCATACATAGACACACATAATAATGCATACACACACATACATATGCATACACACACATGCATACAAACATATACACACATATACACACACACATGCATACACACATATACACACACATATACACATATACACATATACACATACACATGCATACACACACACATGCATACACACATACAAACACATATACACACACACATACACACATAGATACATACACACGTAATGATGCATACACACATACACATGCATACATAGACACACATAATAATGCATACACACACATACATATGCATACACATACATATGCATACATACATGCATACACATACACACTTAGACACATAGACACACATAGATACATACATACATATAAACACATACACACTCATAAACACACACACATACACATAGACACACACACATATACACACACATACACACATAGACACATGCACATGCAATGATGCATACACACGTACAAATGCATACATAGACACACATAATGATGCATACACACACATACATATGCATACACACACATGCATACATACATGCATACACATACACACATAGATACATACACACACGTAGATACATACATATACATAAACACATACACACTCATAGACACACACACATACACATAGACAACACACACATATACCTACACACATACACACAGATGCATACACACACATACACATGCATGCACACACATACACATGCATACACACACATACACGTATATATATATTGATTTCTAACCATTTTGTTTTATATGTTAGGTATTATGGATCCTAGTAAAGAGAGAAAGGCGAAACTCACTCTCATAAAAAGTCTTATGAGAGCAAGAGTCCCGTCAGATACTCTAGGGGCCATAATGCGGGACTACGCAGACATGTCCGATGAGGAGCTGGATTATACGATCCAGATGCTTACGCGATCAGACGAGGGCTCTTCTGCGGATCCGCATGCAGGAAGAGAGCTATCTGCTCATAGGTATGTTTTTTTTCATAATTTTTTTTAATGATATTATAGCACATATTTTTATTTATTTCTATCTATTTATTTTTAGGACACCTATACCACCTCCAGCACGTGATAGCAGAGCAGAGTTGCCTATGAGGACATGCATAGGCACTTTAGGACTAGAGTGCGACATAGAGCCGGAGGGGAACATTGTGTACATAGGGAATGGATTGGAGTTCAAGAGAAGAATGCGGGCACTATGCGACTCTTACCTGCGCTTTATCCACTTACCATGGAAGTAAGTAAAAGTTTTACATATAAATTGAAATGTATATCTTATGTTTTATTTACATTATGTTTTTTATTTTTGTAGTGAGCATGATGAGAGGGATAAAAAGTACGTGCTTAGTTCACTTGAGACAGAGTTTGGGACAGGATGGTCCCTTAAGTGGTGTTTAAAAGAGATGCGGACACTTATGGCTCATCGTCGCGACAATGCACGGTATGTATGTATATGAGAGAGAGAGAGAGAGAGAGCTATGTATGTATGTACGTATGTATGTATCTATATATGCATCTATGTATGTATGATGTCATTCCTAAAATCTATTACTCTATGTTTACTGAAAGGCATGTATATTAACTTATATATGTATCTAATATACATGTTTCTATTTTTGTAGTATGTATGTATGCATGTGTATCATGTATGTATACATCTATGTATCTCGACAAAATTGAAGCTGCATATTTACAAATCATGATTATCTAGAGATTAGAATCTGAATTCTGAAGTGTGTGATAACTGAAATCTGAAATCTGAATGTTCAGCTGCATATTTATATATTTTATGAATCTGAATTTTGAAGTGTGTGAACTGAAATCTGAAATCTGAATGTTCAGCTGCATATTTATATATTTTATGAATCTGAATTCTGAAGTGTGTGAACTGAAATCTGAAATCTGAATGTTCAGCTGCATATTTATATATTTTATGGCTGTTTTCTGTTATATTATATTATTTATTATTATTATTATATATATATATATTATTTTCATATTTTTTTAATACTTTTTTTCTCACACGTATGATATCACGTATGGTATTTTTTTTGAAATTCCATACTTTTTTCATACTTCCATACCCGTATGCGTTGGAAGTATGTTTCACGTATGGAAAAACTATGTATGTATGTATGTATGTATCTATATATATATATATATATATATATATATATATATATATATATATATATATATATATATATATATATATATATATATATATATATATATATATATATATATATATATATATATATATATATATACATATAAAAAAATCTAAAATAAAAATGTATATACATATACATATAAAACCTTTTAGCCATATGTTTGAAGTATATATACACCTCCGACGTCCTACTAGAGAGATGTCTCTCCTCCCAACCTTATGCCTCTATATATAGCTACTCGAATCAACGAGGATCATGATTCATAATATATGTAAAGATATATACACATCATGTAGATAGGATACATAAATATAAAATGGAGTAGATATATTATGCTTCACACATACATGCCTAAATGCACACATAAATATATATATACATACTAACATATTTACATGTACATATTTACACATACATGTACATGCCTACATGCACACATAAACATATATATACATGCATACATATTTACATGTACATATTTACACATAGACACATATACATATATACATGTACACAATTATAAACACTTGCATATATTACGTACATGAATACATGTATACATATATCACACACATGCAAACACATACATATACATGAAATACATATATATGCATACTAATATATGTATACATATAATACACATGAATACACACACATATGCATACATACATGATAAAAATTTACTCCTCGAAGATAAAGCTATATATAAAATAATTAGGCATACCCCCGAGCTTCATGTTCTAACTTAGAAGAACATGATTTCATCTCTCTAGTAGGATTCATCGTTATTCAAGTTAATAAAAAAAACCTATTATATATATCCATTCAGAAGCTTCAAGTTACTATCTAATCTGCTCATATGTTTTCATTATTGCCATCATTTTGGTAAGACATCAATATAGTCTCATCTTCATTATCCTTATTGATTTCATTTATTTCTTCTATTGTTAAATCTATGTTCTCATGAATCACATCATCTATTGGTGGATTAATATCTATTTCTGGTAATTCCTCTTCCTCATCAGTAGAATCAACATGTAGAATCACCTGCTATATTTCCATGTGTGTAAGGTCTTCCATCAATATATAATCTTTCATTTTCTGCATGTAAAATCCTTCTACTAGTAAGAGATGCTGCGTTCAAGCATATTCCATAAGTACTCATGCTTTGAACATAACGTGAAAGTCGATGCCAATCTCCCCATCCATATATAGGACCACAAAATGACATAAGAGTGACTTCAGAGTTCGGAGGCACATACAAATCCTCTACAATAAAGAGACCACGACCAGCATTTGTAATAGTGGATGGAGCAATCATATAGCGATTACCCCAAAAGTTGAAAACCTCTCCATCTAAAGGAAGTGGTCCTCTATTCCATCCTCCATATCTTCTTCTATCATATGTTTGTACTAAAGAACGATCACGAGCTGGCAATGGATAATCTCCAGCCGTTTCATTCTCTAAACCAGGAGGTAGAGGATTTCTAGAAACCTCTGCTTGTAATTGATGAACAGCAAGTCCATGACGTGTACGAGGTATATTAACATTATGAGAAAAATCATTATCATCATCATCATCGAGCAAGTATTCCTGTATATCAATAATAATTTGATTTTATACATGGTTTTTAAATAAAAAAATGACATTAATATATATAGAAAATACATACCCAAGCATTATCACGTTGACTAGGTGATGGTGCATGCTCAAAAGTACCATACTCTGCCTCATGTTCAATACATTCCAATCGTGGTCTTCGATACGTGCCATAACAAGAGTTACACCAACATATAATATGCTCTTGATAGTAAAATTCATCATAATTCCTATCGGAGGACACATGTGAAGTCGTTGCATGGGTAGGAGGTGGTGGAGTACCCTCTGATTGATCAGAATCTGCACATCATAAGAAACATAAAAAAAATATATAAGTTATGTATCCATCAAATATAGTTAAAATTAAATATTTCATATACTTACAGTATAAAGTCGTTGCACGATGAGGAGACGGTGGTGGAGTTCCATCTGATTGATCAGAATCTACAAATAATGGTATTTGATATTAATAATTTGATTATCTACATAAATAAAAAATTCACATATACATATTTACACATACACACATATTCACATATACACATTTATACATACACACATATTCACATATACACAACACATATTATTGTGGGATAAATGCATGTATTTTGTATGAATGTGTATATGCATGCATGTGTGTGTACGTATATATGTGGATATGTATATGTGTGTTTATGTTATATGTATGTATATGTGTATATATATACATATATGCATGCGTATATGTTTGCATGTATATGTGTATGTGGGTATGTGTATGTGTATGTGTATGTGTATATGTGTGTATAAATGTGTATGTATTCTGACTTTTTTTAGAGATTAAATTAACAGGAGATATTGTATGGTCGAAAAAAATAAGAGGCGAGCTAACATACCACCTGAGTCGTGGCAGTTTTTTCGTAGACAGCTACGTCTTCAGGAGTCATTTCCTCAGCAGAAGGTACACAAATTAATAGTTTATATTTATAATTTTTAGATATTTTAGTAATTTTTTAATTTAATTTATGTATTTTTTTCCTTGAATAAACAGGCTGCTGCAAGGAAGAGAGTGGAGTCGGGCCACACTTCGCACTTAGGCCAAATGGGCCATAATGGTTTTGTAGCTACATTTGTAAGTATATGTGTTATTGTGAGTATATTTTTTATTTTAGTTAAAATGCAAGCAACTAATGTTTTTTATTTGTTTCATTGCAGCGAAAGGATTATGGCCGATATCCTACGAAACACGAGATCGAGTATGCTACACATTTTGGATATCGGCGTTTGAGCGAGTATATACAAGATCATCCTGATGCCTTTGTGAGTATTTTTAAATTTTATATAATTATTTTGTTGTTATGAATGTTTTAATTATTTTATTGATTTATGTTTGTTATATGTAATACAGGAGTATTATGGGGAGACAAATATGGATGAGGTGGAGAGACAGACACAGGAGGGACGATCTCGATCGTCACAGGGTGATCATGAGGATGAGGATGAGGAAGATCCATCTGATCATGATATTGCTGATGATGATGATGATCATGATGACGATGATTAGGATTTTAGACGTTGATTATGACATTGGATTATGTATTTACATTGATATATACATATATTTATCTATATATTTTTCATTTCAGTCATGTTTTGAATTGTGTGTATGGTATTAAGTAATGAAGAGTTTTGTTCTATTGATTTTTATTATTGTTTATATTAAGCATGTGTTTTAATACTTTAATTATATAATTCATTCATATGTGTGTACCTAAGTGTATATATGTGTGTGTATATGTATGTATGTGCATGTGTATGTGTGTGTATATGTATGTATGTGCATGTGTATGTGTGTGTATATGTATGTATGTGCATGTGCATGTATAAGTGCATATGTGTGTATGAGTATGTGCATGTGCATGTGTATGTGTGTATATGTATATGCATGTATATGTATAACTCTATGTGTATGTGTGTGTATGTGCATGTATATGTGTATATGTGCATGTGTATGTGTGCGTATATGTATGTATATGCATGTGCATGTATAAGTGTATATGTATGTATCAATATGTGCATGTTCTTGTGTATGTGTGTGTATATGTATAACTCTATGTGTATGTGTGTGTATGTGCATGTACATGTGTATATGTAGGTATATGCATGTGTGTGCGCTTCTTCGTCATGTATAAGTGTATGAGTGCATATTAATAAGTGTGAGTATGGTATGTAATGAAAATAACACAATTCAAATGATCTACAAATAATAGAAATTGTACTTACAATTGTGATCCATAGTTTTTGCTTGGTTAGCTTCTTGAATAACCTGCAATAAAAAGAGAGAAGAGAAAGAGAGGAGAGAGAGAGAGAGAGAGAGAGAGAGAGAGAGAGAGAGAGAGAGAGAGAGAGAGAGAGAGATCTAGAGAGAGAGAGAGAGATCTAGAGAGAGAGAGATATCTAGAGAGAGAGAGTGAGATCTAGAGAGAGATCTAGAGAGAGATAGAGAAAATTCAAAGAGACAAAGATGTAGAAAGAGAGAAACAAAGACAGAGGGAGACAATAACAGAGAGCTTAAGCAAAACAACAATTCTGCATATACTTGCTTCAGTTCGTAAGCGCAGCGCAATTGCGAACGTTGGAGAGCTCTTCGATCGGATGCGTGAAATTGCCGATTGCAGAGCCTCCAACGTTTTAATTTTTGTCCGTCAACAGATCGTCGCATAAGCGATGCAACGCGTCGTCGTCTAAGCGATGCAATAGACCGTCGCTTATAAACCGTCGCTTATGCGACGCTAAAAAGCGTCGCTTATGCGACGCTAAAAAGCGTCGCTTATGCGACGCTAAAAAGCGTCGCTTATGCGACGCCATTAACAATCGTCGTTTATGCGACGTTAGGCATATACCGTCGCAAATACCGTCGTTTTTTGCGTCGTATAATCGACGGTCCGCGCTCGACGGTATTTCCGACGCAAGTTGCAATTTTATAGCGACGAAATTCTGTCGCGTTAACCGTCGCTACACGCCCGTATTCCTTGTAGTGGATGTCCCTCCTATCCAATGGAATCCCATCCATAGAGCCAAAGATAATACTGAGTCTATGCATTCCATAGGATCACGATCCTCATGGATGCATGAAGACACACACTTATGGATGTGCAAATTGGCAGTAGAAGAGGAGAAGAGAGAAAAAGCCAGAGAGGTAGGTGCGAAAGAGACACATAGATCAATTCAAGACCCAGCCTATGCACCTGTAGTATTCCCTGATGAAGAATTTGAACCTCACGTTTGAGCAGAAATTTTAGCAACAATGGATGTAGCCATCAATGAAGAACAATGGACACCCCATTGTGATGAGGATGGCTATGACATTTCAGTCTTCTCCATAGCGCCAATCATGGGAGATTCGGTTTTAGAAGAGTGCGAACATATCCCTGATGCACTTGAGGATGCAAGTGACTCCGATCTAGAGTCAATCATTATGGACCCACCATTTGCATCAGATGAAGAATACTTCTATGAAGTAGAAGCTCACCTTCAGAGACAAGGAGAGCTCACAAATGACGTAAGATTAACCACACAAGTAACCCCTAAGGATGAAGGAAAGAAAAGGAAGAAGAGAGAAATCACACCAGAGGAGGAAGAATCTTTGTTTGAGGTCCCCGAGAATTTCAAAAAGTATGAGATAGACGATAGGAGAGTCATGGTAAGAATGCCTATACGTGAGGCACAAGCAGGAGAGGCCTATGATAACAAAGAAACCACCAAGAAAATAGTTCTAGCCATAGAAGAAGGAGAAGAAAGATGCACGTACATAGGCCATGACTCGACGGAAGAAGAAGAGCAAGAGCTGATAGCTTTGCTAAGAGAGTACAGAGATGTATTCGCTTAGAGTTACAAATACTTGAAAGGTGTATACCTTGACATATGCTCACACACGATTCCCATGACCTCAGATGCCAAACCCTCTAAACAAAAGCCATACACATACAACGATAACTATGCTGCCAAGATCAAAGAAGAGATAGATCGTTTGGTAGAAGTTGGATTCATCTATGAAATTGAGCACACTGAGTGGGTATCCCCCATTGTAGTGGTGCCCAAGAAGAATGGAAAGCTACGTGTGTGCATTAACTTGAAGAAGGTTAATGCAGCCACTATTCGAGATAACTATCCGCTTCCTATTACGGAACATCTCTTAGAAAGAGTAGCAGACAAGGAAGTATACAGCTTCCTTGATGGATTTTCTAGTTACAATTAGGTAGCCATAGGTCCAGAAGATCAGCATAAGACAGCTTTTGCCACTGAGTGGGGCATATTTGCTTTTCGGGTAATGCCATTCGGGCTTACCAATGCTCCTGCAACCTTCCAAAGATTGATGTGCCATGTGTTTAAAGAATTCCTGAGGAAGAATTTGGAAGTCTATGTTGATGACCTCTGTGCACATTCTAACATTAGACAAACACATATACCAGAACTCAGGCAAACCTTTGACAAATGTAGAGAATATCAAGTCTACCTGAACCCAAAAAAGTGTGTTTTCATGTTCAGGCAAGGCAAGATTCTAGGACACATAGTGTCAAAGAACAGCATATCCACGGATGAGGAGAAAGTGAGAGCCATCGCAGAGCTACCTAGGCCAAAGAATGTCAAGGAAGTGCAAGCTTTCATGGGGCATTGTGGTTATTACCGACGGTTTATACACATGTATGCCATCATAGCAAAGCCTCTGTATGGATTTTTAACCAATTTCGAGTGGACTGATGAATGTGAAAACTCTTTCAACGAACTCAAAAGAAGATTGTGTTCAACACCAATCTTGACGACTCCAGATTAGAATAAGCCTTTTCATGTTCATGTGGATGCATCCAATTATGCTATTGGATGTGTACTAGCACAACCTACAGGCGAAGGTAATATGGATCTTCCAATTGCCTATGCTAGTAGACAATTGAATGCAGCTAAATGAAATTATACCACCACTGGACGAGAAGGATTAGGCATGGTGTATGCGGTTAAAAAGTTTAGACACTATTTGCTTGCAAATAAGTTTAAATTTTTTACTGACCATCAAGCATGGTTATATCTCCTGAACAAGCCATGCAATACAGGTAGATTGGTTAGATGGTTTCTCTTACTAATGGAATACGACTTTGAGGTTGTGGTGAGAAAAGGCAAGACTCACTTGAGAGCAGACCATCTCTCTAGGCTCACATCGGGAGAAGCCCCACAAGGAGTATCATATGACCTTCCTGATGCTTACTTGTTTAATTTGGAAGTTGTACCTTAGTGGGCTAAGCCATTAGTGCCAGTATTGACATACAGGCCTAACCACCCAGTCATAAACACTCAAGATAGGGAGATAGTAAAAGCTCAAAAGTATCATATCTTGGCAAGAAGTATGTACAAACATACGAAGCAAGGAGTATTAGCATGTTGTGTGGAAGAGGACGAGTACGCTAAATGGTTGCAATTAGCACATGTAGGTGCATTAGAGCAACACTACTCAAAACAATGAACCCTACAGACACTGATGAGACTAGGAGTGCATTGGCCAACCATGGAAGTTGATGTCCATAGAATGTGCAAAGAATGCCCAATCTATTGCACTAACCCACCAGTGGAACATGCTACTCTTTATTGAATATCTTTAGTACCAGATTGGAGTGAACCATTAGTAGCCTTTCTGAGGACGAAAACATTCCCCCAAGATATGACGTTGGCCAGACAAAGAAGTCTAGAACAAGAAGCCCTAGACTACTCACTCATTGGTGATAATCTATACAAGCGTGGTAAAGATGGTTACCTCATATTATGTGTCCATGAGAGCGAATATCTTAAGATCTTGGAAACTGCTCACCAAGGTGTAGTAGGAGGACATTTTGGACCTGATCGGGTGATCAAGGCAATACTATTTGTAGGTCTTTGGTGGCCAACCCTTCACATGGATGCACATACCTATGTGAAGAGGTGCGATGTTTGTCAACGGACTTAGTATCCTATATGCAAAGATGAGATGCCACTGAAACCTATGATGGGTGGACGAGCATTCTCTAAGTGGGGAATAGACTTTGTAGGTCCTATTAATCCCCCAGCTAAGAGTTCCCATGTTGATTATCATTGTGGCCACCGACTATCTAACCAAGTGGGTAGAGGTGAAAGCTACAACCAAGAACGATGCCCAGACGAAAGCCAAGTTCTTATTTGAGAATGTGTTCACAAGGTGCGGACTACCTATTGAGCTAGTAAGTGATAGAGGCACTCACTTATTGAATGAAGTCATTGAAAATCTTCTCCAAGAATTCTTGGTAGTACATAAGAAGTCTACCCCTTATCACCCACAAGCTAATGGGCAAGCCGAAAGCACAAATAACATTCTATGCAATGTATTGACAAAATTAGTGAATAATAAACGCTCTGATTGGGACAAACAGCTACACCATGCTGTTTGGGCATACAGAGTTGCCTATAAAACGGTACTCCAAGCCACACCCTTTCAGATGGTGTTTGGCCAAAATGCAGTGCTACCATTGGACTTCTTGATACCTACATTGAAAGTAGCACAGGAGCATGAGTGGACGGGTCATGAACTCTCTTCGAGGATTTTTGATCTGGAACGAATAGGTGAGACAAGACTAAGAGCGGGAGCAGGAATATATGCAGCTAAGAAAAGACAAAAGGCATATTTTGATGCACATGTGAAGGATAAGGGGTTGAAAGCAGGAGACCTAGTTTTAGTCTACACATTGAAGCAACATGCGAGAAAATTAGAGAAGCGTGGTTATGGAGCTATGATCATAAATAGGATTTCAACTAGTGGGGCAGTACAACTAGCCACTTTAGAAGGCGATGTTCTCCCTAGCTACATAAGCGGATGCAGAGTCAAGTTATATCAAGAACCCCTAACTGAAGAGATGCTAAATCGACTCAAGACTGCCAAGAAACGCAAGGAAGAAGAAAAACAAATCCGAGAAGAAGCGCAGGAAGAAGCCTTGGAACGCATCCGAAGAATGAAATTGAGGAGACAGGGTAGAGATCAGCCTAGGAGAGAGGCATATGCAGACCAAGGGTATCATATGGCTTCACTAACTCTCATAGAATAATTGATCGGCGTCCTTTTGTGACCTTAAAGCTAGGACAAGGAACGAGTGTAAGGACTGTAAGAGCCTTGATTGACTCAGGTGTAGCCACTAGTGCTGTTAAATTTTCGTACTGTCAAGAGTTTGTTAGACGGCCGTCAGAGTAGGACAAATGTATGCCGGATGTAACGGAATTTTCAAAATTTGCGCGAAAAGTTGGTACGCACATTCTGTAAACATCTTTTTAAAGCAATGGAAAAAGAGTGGTCAAGAGCCCGTTTTTCAGAAGTTGTTTGAGTACTATTTGAGTTTGTGTGGTGTCATCGGGAGGTTGAGTCATATTTCTATGTTGTTCTGTTCAGTCTGTTCGTCTATTCCTACTGTAGTGCAGCGTAATGAATCTGTAGTATCGAGTTATGCATCTGTTTGTTAACAGTTGTGTGCGCTTATGATCGTTGTCAAGAAGTAAAGTTAACACTAGCCGAGGGAAGTGTGTGAGTTCCAATCGAACTGGATGTGTGTTTGATATTCCCTGTCAAGCGACCGGATTCGGTACAGTAGTCTGTATTCACTGTTGATTCCAATCACAGGGAAGGACTAATATCGGTAATAGTATGAACTGCAAGTTGGAGCACTGATAAGCTTGGTGATGAATTAAACTGTGATTAGTATGCCTGTTGATTGAATTGTGCATACAGTAAGCCTGTACACCCTCTGGTATGGCCGTCTGTCTGACTACTGTCCGGTATACCTGACTGTCCTGAAGAAGTGTGTATTGAGTTGCATAAGTTTAGTAAGGTTGAGTAACTCTATTAGTTTGCAAGTCAAAACCAGACTACTGCTCCGTTACCATAGCAGATTAGTCTGTAAGTTTGGCTTCCTAGTACGCAGAAACAGTTAGTAGTCAGTTAAAGCTAAGTACTGAGCTAAGATGCGATAGAGTATTTACGGTTGTGTAAGGATTTGGGAAAATAGTACAGGGCCTCTGTCTAACAGACCCCTACCACTCCCAAGAGCCCACGTGGTTAAAAGGTAACTCAAGATTAGTTGAAGTATCATGATATTGTCTACTGTCTTAACCAGTACGCCTGAAGTACAGAAAGAGTGACATTGAAATGTTTTTATGTTGAGCATTTGACCTCCAACATTTGGGAAACGTTTGAAGCCAAACATTTGGCACCATCTGTGGGAAGGTGGCATCAAGATTGTCAGTCGTCTGTCAGAAGTAGATTATCGTTTGATTGGCAGTAGCAACAGAATCAGATTGTTGCAAACTGTTTCGTTAGTAATAATACGCGATTAGTACAAAAGATGATACATGCCGGTTACTCGATCCGGTGAAACGTATCCCAAGAACCATCAGTCTGGAGTACTAAAGTCAACTTTGGGAGGTAGAAGTACAACTAGGACTGACCCAGTTGTCAGGAAAGTTAAGAACGTTAAAACTGATTCCGGTCATATTCCGGTGGAACCTGTTATGCCTCTGGAACATTCCGGTACTATTTCGGCACAGTTTGTCGAAGATATAGTAATTCAAGAACCTACCAAGACGCAGTGGGAATCTAGTTTAACAACCTTGGAAAAAGATTCAGATTCATCTACGATTAGAAACACTTTAGTCAAAGAAATCGGCGAAGGCGAAAAAACGCCGAATTCGGGCATAATTTCGGTTCATTCCGGTGATATTTCGGTAAGAGAATCACAGTTTTTCGGTGACGATTTAGCATTTTCTGCTGAATCCTCAGCCCAATCACCGTGCTCGAAAGCAAGTTCCCATACATTGGACATCAAGGAGGAAGGAAGGCTGTTCGAAACAGAGATTTGAAGCATATCAAGCAAGATAATCACACCGGAAAGTGCGCCATCCGACGATACAGATTCCGGTAGTTCAAATATTCAGGCCCGAGATACAAAAGGAAGGTATAATACACTCATGATGAACAGACAACAACAGTTATGTCCACCCAGGCCACCTCCAACGAGAGTGACGTACACTAAGTTTGATGGATTTCCAGGAGATGATCCGGATGCTCACGTACGCACCTTCGAGATAAGCTACGCAGTTCTCAATCATCCACCGGATCAGGCCTACAAAGCCATTGTCTTCCAATCTACACTTGTTAATGAAGCAGTTAGATGGCTTACAGAATATGATATTAATCATTTCGGCACCTACGAAGCAGTACGAGATGCTTTTCTACAGCGATTCAATCTAAAAAAGAATCCAGCCAAAATTTTTGATTATCTGCAGAATAACAGACAGAAACCAAATCAAACTGTACAGGAGTATGCTACTCTCTTCAGAACACACTTGAGGCAGCTACCACCGGCCCATGCTAACTTACCAAATGACGTTATCACTCAGTGGTTCATCAATGGCTTGGTTCCACAACTTAAGCAGATCATGATCATAAGATGTGTCGGAGCCATGTCCCTCGATGCAGTCATTGCAATGACTCTGCAACTGGAACACAAAGTCGGTGGATTTACAGAAGATTTAGAATGGTTAAAAGCAAACAAGAATGTTGCAGAAGATATGACTAGACAGGTATACTACAACATATGCAAAAATTCAGGACATACCAGTGCCAATTGTGCACTTAATCAAACATTCTGTGCTATCTGCAACATTGCCGGACACACCACCGAAAACTGCGCATACAACGCTAGAGTACAAGGAACAGCGACTGTCAATGCAATTATCCAGGAACAAGGACAGCCAGCCAATCACTATGTGCCTCCACAAATGAGAAACAACCAACAGCAAGGATATCAAAATTACCGAGGACAGAGGAATAACAATTATAATCCAAACCATTGGTAAAATGGACCACCACCAGAAAATCCCAATTTACCACCACCACGCTTGGTAAAAATCACACCGATAGAGACACAGGCTACTGCAGTCCAGACCCGTTCCGGTAAACAATTGCAACCGGCAGCAGAAACATTTGAACCAGGGGTACGTGAACAACACAAAATGTATAACAAGGCTAGTAAATGGACCACAGCAGAACCACCAGTCTTTCCAGAGCCTATTCCGGTAGCCCAGCCCTCGTTAACAAAGGAAGGAACACAACAAAGGGAGTTAGCAGCAGGAACATCATCAGCAGCAGATACATTACCAACCGTAGACACCTCCGCATCAGCAGAGGCATCAACTTCAACATCAGTAGAGTCTATCAATCAATCTCAACAGGCCTGGGAAATCTTATCTAAGGCATCTATCACTCTGCCTCCGGGCCAATTACTGGCATTAGTACCGGGAATTCGACAACTGTTCCAACAACAGCTTAGTCCGGTGACTTCTTGTATTCCGGCGACAGCAGCAGTTCAACCGGAACCTGATTCTACGGTTGATCATTCAGTTCCCTTGATTACAGTATGGTATAAGAATCATAAGATAACGCAGGTATTAATTGATGGAGGCTCTGGTGTTAACATTGCGACTGCGGCCTTATGCAAAAGATTAGGATGGACCGAAATCGAACCAGTTCAATTTTTTGTCAGAATGGCAGATCAATCAAGAGTCCATCCTGTAGGACTTGTGTGAAATGTACCCATCACTTTGCAAGGTACGACCTTTAAAATGACCTTTGTTATACTAGATTTGCCGGAATCCACTTTGGATTACAACCTTCTTTTTGGCCAACCTTGGCTGAAACATGCGAAGGTAATACAGGATTGGTCTGCACAAGAGCTTACGTTTAAAGATGCCAATCGTAGATATGTGGTAAAATTAGATGCTATACAACCTTGCGAGCTACACGCTAGACCGTATTTTGCTGAACCAGTCCATATGCTAGATGGACTATCAGATGATGAAGAAGAGGAATTTTTGAAGAATAACGCTGACTTAATTTCACTAGGAACTGTTGATCTACAGTCCATTGTAGATAACTGGAACACTTCAGTCTGTACAGTAGTACCCATCACCGAAGAAGCTAAGAAGGAAGATACCATCTCTATCCATGACGATGAATTACAGCCACTTTTCAAGTCAACAGACGATACAGAGAGACCTCAACAGTTTAATGTCCCCGAAGATCAGCTGACCATGTACAATCTAGGAGATGAAGATCATCCGCGTTCTGTAAAGATAAAGCATAATTTACCGGAATTGTTCAAAGCGGATTTGATTCGACTACTTCGTGAATTCTCAGACGTCTTTGCATGGGATTACAAAGATATGAAAAGATTAGATCCGCGCATCTATCAGCATAGAGTCATGTTGAAGCCTGAAGCTAAACCGAACAAACAGCCCAGCTACCAGATGAATCCCAATTATGCATCACAGGTAAAAGCCGAACTTGATAGATTATTAAAAGTCGGATTCATCATACCAGTAGAACATGGTGAATGGATTTCACCAATTGTGATCGTGCCAAAGAAAAATAAGCAACTGCGAATCTGTGTAGACTACCGGAAATTAAACGCAGCAACAGTACCAGATCCTTTCCCGATCCCCTTTTTGGATACCATGCTTGATAAGGTAGCAGGTCAAGAAATGTATTCATTCTTAGAGGGATACGACGGTTACAATCAGGTTAGAATGGCCGAAGAGGATATACCAAAAATTGCATTCATTACCAACTGGGGTGTCTTTGCTTGCACCGTAATGTGGTTCGGATTGAGAAATGCACCAAGCACATTTCAGCGATGTATGCAGGAGATTTTCTCTCCTTATCTCACTTCATTTATGCAAGTATATCTCGATGACTTCTCGATTTTTGGTAAGATGATGGCACATTTGCTTCATCTACGATGCTGTTTTCAAAAGTGCAGAGAGTACATACTCTGTCTTAACCCAAACAAATCTGTGTTTGCGGTCTCATGTGGCAAATTACTTGGCCACATTGTATCTGCACAAGGTATCCAAGTAGATCCAGATAAAATTTCGGCAATATTAGAAGCTCCGGTGCCAGCTACTCCAAAAGAAGTCATGCGTTTTTTGGGTCAAGTACGGTGGCATGGAAGGCACTTACAGTGGCTTGCTCATCTGGCTATACCACTAAACAAGCTAATCAGCAAAACACCTCGACAATTTGAATGGACTGGCATACCGGACTACCTACAAGGTAACAACAGGATTGACACCTTTCAAATTAGCTTATGGCCTAGAAGCAATAGCACCAATGGAGATAGTTATACCAAGTTTACGAGTAGCCATTACCTAGAAATTACTACCGGAAGACTCACTGTCATTTCGGTTGGACACTCTCACAGAGTTAGATGAGCATCGATGGCTCAGTTTCTTAACTATGCACGAAGTTCAACTAAGACAGGCAAGGATGCACAATCGAAACCTGAAAACTCCAGTGTTTTCGGTAGGACAGCTTGTACTTTTCTATAACGCAAAGTCAAATAGATCCGCAGGCAAATTCAAATTACGGTGGTTCGGCCCTTACAAGATCATAGAGCAAATCGGTCCAGCAACTTTTCGGTTGACTACGTTGACTAAAAATCCACTTCCAAAAGTAATCAACGGCTCGAAGCTGCAGTCGTATCAAAGTGCTATTAGTCCGCATTAAATCATTCGGCGGTGGACCGCAATTTTTTAGCTTTTCTTTTTTACTTTTCATGCTGTTCATTCTCTTCTTTTTTAATAGCCGTGTTTTTTCATAAGCCGCCCTCCTTACCAATTACTCAAGTATGCATGCCAAATTAAAAGCAATATCATTCCAGCACTGCACAACGATAACCATCACTTCCTACCCCCCCACCGTAATATATGTCCTTAAGCTCTTCGGTTGCGCCAAAAAACGCTATTGTGTTCTTGTGATTGTGATTGTGTGTTCTGTGTTCTGTGTATCCGTGTGCTGTGTCCTGTGTATTTGTGTTCGCGTGCGCAATGGAAGCGTTGGCGAACTACACAGCCTTCTGTGATGGTATCCCTACCGAGGTAGGAGAATACCTGCGCCTCCGAGGGTTGGCCAACTTTGCTGAGCTGCCATGGCACTCAGTGGAAGCCCATCCCTTCTTTGCGCAAATCATCCCTGCTGTCGCCCAATCCCCCATCACCGAACGATAATGGATCTTCCTCTCCCTACCATCTAGAACCGTCATAACCTTCCAGGCCTTTTATCCTTCTCCTTTCGAGAGCCAACCTCACAGGACACCCTTTTCTCGTCCATCACCAATCCCCTATACACTTCACCCTTTTTGTCCTCTGAGCCCATGTCATCCCATAATTCCGAGTGTGGTTGGAACCCCCCCACCTACAGAAGGCATCCTTTGTTTCCCAGCCTACCCCCCAATACGGGTACCCCCATTCCATGACCCCCACTTTGCATCTGCCCCATACACCTCATTCAACCCAATCGCACCACCCCAATACCCATCTTTCCTGGAACCATACATTCGCACCCCAGTGTCTCAGAGGCACACTTCTCAGATGCTTGCAACAACATCAATCTACACAAACACCACACTCACTTCACCTACCATACCAACTTACATGGTAGCCCCTGCACACATCACTCTGTCCGACCCAATGGACATTTCACCAACCATAGCACCTCTCCCCACAATTCCACCATCTCCCCCTCCCACACACGCACACACACACACACACACACACACACACACACACACACACACATATATATATATATATATATATATATATATATATATATATATATATATATATATATATATATATATATATATATATATATATACATACATACATACATACATACATACACACATACACACACACACACACACACACACATATATATATATATATATATATATATATATATATATATATATATATATATATATATATATATATATATATATATATATATATATATATATATATATATATATATATATATATATATATATATATATAATCATCGAAGAATTGGTTCAACCATTTCAAGAAGAGAACATACGAACTGAATCATCTAAAGAGGCAAGGAATATTATATAGGTTTGAATTGATAAGATAGGTGAGTATAGCAAAGGGGATGGAGATAATTCATGCCTCTATCAAATTCTGTGGATACCTTATATAATGAATCTTAGATAGAGTTTCATGAGTGGCCATACCAACCAAGACTCTATGGGAAAAGTAAGGAAGACTAGCCCAATGATGGCCTCACCTAAAACTGGATTTGGGAGGTAACATATCGAAAGGCCTATGGGGTTTCTAGAACATAAGAAAGTGCAGACATATGGTTTAGAATTTGAACACAAAGTAGCCATATACAAGTTACACAAAGCCAAAAATTACAAAAACTATTTAAGGAATGCCATTTGCAAGAAAACTAAAAGTTGTTCAAGATTGAGGTTTTAGTTCTATCTATCTTTAGTATATAGGAATCCCAAATAGCATCAATCTTGTTGACCATTCACATAGGGAAATTTCACTTATCCAATAAAATGTGGTCCATTAGAGTCAATATGAATTTGAGAAAGAGATTGGAATCAAACGACTTTTGGATGGAGAAGCATGTGAGCTTTTAGGCTCATAGAGTATTAGAGAAAAAGACAAAAATAGATTATCAATGATAAGGGAGTCAATGAAGAGCAAAGGAGGCCTATAGAAGATCTTGCAAACATGAGAAAATTATTCGTGTTGGAGTTTATTGACCTTAAAAGCATAGATAGAAGTACGCGAAACCCCCTAGGAACTAGTTGACCTTCTCACAAACTTATGCACAAAAGACTAGTCATGCTTGCAGAGCTTGTTGTCTTCTACTCACTTAGACTTTTTGAAAACTTTTTTCTATAATTATAATAGACCAAGAGATTTCCAATGAGCTAAGGAACAATCAAATTGGATAGATACACAAGGAGATACGACCTCTGGAGTTTTAAGGTTTGATGGAGACCTTCAATAGAGATAAACCCAAAAACACACACTACTTGCAAAGAGCACTGCTCTCAGCTCACAAATCCAATGATAATGAAACTTTAAAGATGAAAGTAGGAAATAAGAGCTTTCCAGTGCACCATGAAACATGTAATGTGGATATATAATGAGGGAGATACAAGCTTTACAATCTCTATCTACAAAACATCAACAATGAAGAGATAGACATATGACTCTCTTGGACTTCCAACAAGATCATGACTTCCCCGCTCTAATTTATAGCATGGAAAACTAATTGAAAACCTTCCTAATACATCTAAACTTGTGGTAGACATTTGGATGGAGGTATTACATGACTCAAATGCTCAAATAAGCAAAATATGGCTCAAGTTTGAGAATTAGCTACATTGACCTCCCACTAGGAGATCATTGAAGCGCCCTTGTGACTTACTCATTTGATTCATTACATTCTCGAATTCACATGGTACTTTGGTCATACTTTATTAATTATTTGAGCCTCCTTGAATTATTTTAATAACTCCCAAAGATATTTAAATCTTTTGGAACTTGTACCTTAAATCTATACATATAAAAACAATGTTCTTAACATTCTGCCCCGCAAGTTTCAAAGGGTATTTCCTTCATGCCAAGAATATAGTTGAATCTTTGAAGATTTGGTCCACCAAGGGATTTTGTGAAGATATATATAACTTGATCCTTTGTTCCAACAACAAAATCCTACACTTCATTTTCTATTGCCTTCTCTTGAACATGATAGTGTACCTCTATATGCTTTGTTCTAGCATGAAAAGTAGGATTTGAAGTCATATGAATGTTGCTCAACTTATCCCCATATATCAATGGTACATCAACCTGCACATTAAAGTCATGAAACAACTTTTTAAACCACATAATCTTAGGAGAAGCCAATGATAAACCTCTCTCCTTAGCCTTTGTAGAAGATAAAACAACTATAGAATGTTTCTTTGAGCTCCATGTTAATGTCTAGTTTCCTATTATTACCACATATCCACTTATGGATCTTCTATCATCTTTACATCCAACCCAATCTGCATCACTAAAAACTTTAAGAGTTAGATCATCATCATGAATATAAAATAATCCTTCATTCATGCTACCTTTCAAATAGCTAAGCACTCTTTTCACTGCATGCATATGAGGTACTCTAGGTTCATGCATAAACTGTGATAATAGTCCCATTTTTGGCATATATCAGTTCTAATCTTTTGTTGCATGAATCAAAGATCCGACCATGGACCTATAAGCATTCATATCATGCAACTCATCACCTTATTTTGCACTCAAATTCACATTACACTCCATTTGAGTAGAAACAAACTTACATTCTTGCATAGCAATCCTTTTTAGCATATCACATATATACTTTCTTTTTATCAACCACATACCTTCATCACCATACACAATGTCAATCCCAAGAAAGTATCTAAGCAAATTAAGAGTAATACAATTTTTCAGCCCTTTGAGCCTCAATTGGTTGTTCTACATGTTCATAGTCAAGTGCACCACTTTGGAACAAAGGGATGAGTGTATCAAACACATCTTGTGAGCTAAGTATTGGTTGTTTTTTGCATTCAAGTAGGGGGAAAACTAAATTTTTAGCAAATACCACATCTCGACTCAATAATTGTGTTCATCAATGGATGGTACAAATGACAGCACTATAACCACAAAACATACATTTCTTTGCATTGTCATCAAGTTTGTGACATTGTTGTGATGGCATAGGAGCATATGCCAAACAACCAAACATGCACATATGACTAACCATAGGTTTATGTCCATTCCAATCTTCATAAGGAGTGATGACTCTAAATTCTTTTGTAGAGTAGTGATTCAACACATAGTTTTCACACATGACTGCTTCCATCCAAAACTTATTAGGAAGATGTTTTCCTTTAACCATACATCGTACCATTTCAAGGAGTGTTCTATTTTTACACTCGGCAACACCATTTTGTTGAGATGTATATGGCATCATACATGGGTGTGAAATTCCTCTTTCACGAAGAAAAGCAATAAACTCATGTGATGTATATTCACCACCATGATTTGTGCATAGAGCCCAAAGCTTGTTTAAAGAAAAGTTTTCAGCCATAGAAAAAAATGTTTTGAAGCAAGAAAATACCTCATAGGATACACCCATGTATGGTGAGTAGCATCATCAATGAGGATAACAAAGTATACATGATTACCAAAAGATGGAGTTTTGATGAGACCATATACATCACTATGAAAAAGCTAAACTTTTCTTGTACTGTGTGTATGACTATATTTTGGAAAAGAAGCACGACGCATTTTTCCATGAATGCAACCTTCGCATGCATGCTTTTCAATCGACTCAATTTTTGGCAAACCAATAACAATTTCCTTCTTTTGCAAGTAAAGCAAACTATTGAAGTTCAAGTGACCAAAACAACCATGCCAAAGATCCATTTCAACCATGGAAGAAGTATGAGCAAGCAAGGCATTTGAGGAAGCCCTTTTGTATGTAACCATGTGATACAAACCATTACATAATCTACCATACATCACGATAATGTCACCATTGCTGAAATCATCAACCATAAACTTATCATCAACAAAGTGTACATGAAGTCAAGCTATGCTAATCAATAGAACTAAAATTAAGTTCTTCTTGATACCAAGTACATACAATACATTTTTTAAGAGAACCACATCTCCCTTTGCAGTCATAAGGTCAATTTATCCTACTCCAATGATAGGATAAGAGGCATTGTTTGCAGACACCACATGTCCTCCTTTGGGTGCATCTTTCAATGATGGAAAAAACCTTTTGCATGAAGTTATGTGCTTTGAATCACTGCTATCAAAGAACTAGTCCGAATCAACCTCACTCACAACCATACATTTAGAATGCAAAGATGCATCATAACTACATGTAACAACACATGCCCAAAAATCTTGAGCCATGTTGGCTTCATCATTCTTTTTATTTGAAGAATTTTCAATAATAGTCATGCCAGATTCCTTCTTCTTTTCATTACGCTTAGCAAGCTTCCTACACTCATCAATAATATGAACAACCTTTTGGCAATATTTGCATCTCTTCTTCTTTTGCAAATCAACACCACTAGAGGAATGAGCGGAAGAGGATGGTTGATGCTTTGGTTTTGATGAACCCAAAGCTGAACCATAATTTCTTTTCCCTCTTTGTGAGATAGAAAATGCTTGTATTCCCTCAATCAAACCACTTCACAAAAAGTGCAATCAATGCATGAGCTTGAGCATCTTTTCCATCCCATCCAAGTTTCTCTTGTGTAGGTGGAAAAAGAATAACCATTGTACTTGAAGAAGAGGCTCCATCTGTGACAGTAGATTCTGAAGTAGAAGAACTTGCAGGTCTTTGATCTACATCTTCCACTATGTTCCAAAGTTGTTTTGCAATAAGAACAAAAAAGTAAAGGTAGTTCCCAAAAGAAGATGTCTACATAGGACCACAAACATCACTATGAACAAGTTGCAATTTTTTAGTAGCTCATACTGAACCATCCTTTGGGAAGGAAGAACATTGCATATTCCCAAAATATAGCCTTTAGAGACATGTTTACTAGGTGCCTCAAGTTTGGGCATAGAGGACACCATTTTAGATTTCTACGGGCATAACAAACTAGCGAAATTCAGATGCACATGCTGAATCATTGACAAATGTTTCATAGTCTATGAGCTTATACAACCCATGACATAAGATGTCAAAAGCAATAATAACATTGCCATTTGATAGATCATGAAGTGTACATCTGTCATCATCAAATTTGACAACCAAGTCGACCTTGTCTAATGTTGAAATGGACAACAAATTTTTCTTGATCCTTGGCACAAGCAAAGCATTTGAAAATGTGAAAGAACTACCATCAACAATATTCAAAATGATCTTACCCACTCCTATAAACAAAAGAAGAGGAGTTTCTAGTGCATGTGACAATACTCCTTATAGGGGTAGGCACAAGTGAATAGAAGAAACTGCACCATGAGGTAATATTTTTGGTTGCCCCACTACCAAAGTATTAAACATTTGAGTCTATTGTAGACATAAAATGTTCATGAGAAGATGATTCATAGCTATAAATAGTAGCAAATGCCCATTCTTCATTCTGCACAAGATAAGCATACTCTGTTTTACTTGTAGATGCCTCTCCAACAACCATTCCAACTTCTTTCTTCTTTGACTCTTTTGGGGCCAGTTTTGGACAAATCCTTATGACATGATCGCTTTCTTTAGAGTATTTGCAATTTTTTCTTTGCCTTTTTGTTTTCTTCTCGTCTTTTTCTTCCTTTTTTTTAACTGCGTAGAATTAGCAGATTTCTGCTTACTAGTATGTAGCTCAAGCGTAAGCACCACCTCCTTTACTTGTCAATCCGCGGAGACGTGAGGACCGGTATGAAGACCACGAGCAAGTGAAGGCACAAGTGCGTGAGTGAAAGCACACAAACATGCACACACATACACACACACACGCACAAAGTAAGATCAAAGAGAGGAACAATGGAAAGCTTAGATTGCAAAAGAGTTCTCTTACAAAAGTTCTATTCTCTAACAAGCTACCCTCAAAAATGAGCTCTCTAGCTCTTTTTATAGTTTTTATAGTTCTTCTATGTCCACTTCTTTGATGTGCTTCCATGCTTTGTCCTTGACCTTGAGCTTCAACACTCCCCCCCCTCTCGAGTCTGTCGTCCCTGACAGACCCTTGTTGTAGTGATTGTTCCAAGTAGTGCCTTGAGAGGGAGTGTCCCTTCTGTATGAACACCAGTCGTCCGACGTTCTTCATCTATCACTGTGAGTCTTTGCAGGTTGTAGTCTCTTGGTATGTGCTTCTGCCTTGTATTCCAGCATGACTGTGTCGTTGTGAGTCTCCGTTGATGTTTTCTAGATCTTCCAAAGTTGATCTTCATAGTAGTCAAGCCAAGTACTCATAACCCATATTGAGTGATGGGTAAGTGTGTTCGTGCATGGGTTGAAAAAAGTATGTGCCTTGTGCACGGCCTTGTAATGTAGCCCTACGCATGCTTACTTGGAAAATGCATTGGAAGAAGTATGGTGCAAAAATTGCGGGTCTTGAGCTAAGTGCTCAAGGGTATGCTGACGAAGAGGTTTCCTAAACTATCATGGTTATGGTGTTTCCAGAGTAAAGATACTTACCATGGCGAAGGTTGATGGATGTTTGCCTCTTCGTGTGGTACACTCGGCCTTTGGGATGGAACCTTGTTGATGAATGTCCATGTTGATTGTCCACTGATGAGATCTTTTGAGTGGTGGATCCCCTCTCCTCTTTTCAAAGCAACATTTGTCACTAACAATGTGCATTTCTGAGCTTGGGCTCATGCACGTTCACTTCCCTATATTGACACTCAGAGGAATATTGGACACGTGCCAGTTTCTAAGAGATTACCATGCTGATTGACATAGACCATTCACTAGTGCTACTGTTCCATACTGGTTCAGGAAATACTGAGAATTGAATTGCTTTATATTTCTTGGCAAGCAACATCGGATAACTACACCAAGCTGTGTTTCACATATACTCTTTAGCTCACCATATGCAGGAGTCTTCTCCTCTAGAACTACCTTTTGCAGATATCTCCTTGGATGCTCTGGTACATGAAGTAGTTAAGCATTACGCAAGTTGCGGACCTTCAAGCTCTTCATTCCTACCATGGTAAGAGAAAATCATAGCTGTAGATGCCATGTTCATGCCAAATGCTTGTCCTCTACCAGAGAAGGCAGCAATAATCTCACTGCTGGCCGAGACACACTGGGAACAAGCTCTCGCCCACTTCGCTCTCTCTTTTTTTTTTTTTTTTTTTTTTTTTTTTTTTTTTTGAGGAACAGGATATCACAAAACAAGAACACAAAAGTTAGTATCAATAGAAATGTTCGACATATGTCACTGTGCTCTTGTGCATGGGATTCTCAAGTGTGTCTATGCACGGCCGTGTAATGTGGCCCTATATTAATGCATACTTTGGAAATGCATGACCTAAATGGTGCAAAAGACAGGGTTGTGCAAGGAGCACATGGTTGTTGCTCTTTCGAGGCTTTCGATGTTATTTGTGGAGGTTGATGCCGGCCTTAGTGGAGGTATCCATTGAGTCTCGAACTGATGTAATCCTCCTTATTGGAGTCCATTTTAGAACATCATTTGGCACTGTAGAGGTCACTTCAGGCGTCTTTCTCTTTGGATGCTTTCTGAACTGTGGTATCCAGTGTGGTTGATGCTTTGGTTCGGTGGAGGCTACTTGCACTTTTGGCTTCCAAACCCATATCCTTTTTGCATGTCTTCCTACTAATGTTGAAGAGCTGATTTGATCTTCCTTTGGTCTCTGTACGTGGTTCTTACCCTTTTCTCTTTTTGGCCTCTTTGTTGAAACCTTTTGCATGTGGGAGAACAAAGGTTGTTGTGGGTGTAGGATCTTCTTAGGTACCCACATCTGCAATTGCCCTTGTTGAGCTGCAGCTAACTTCTTAGGCACCCAAACTTGTTGGATATCTTGTGACGGAGCTTGTCTGAGCTGCTTCCTTCGTCTTCTGGCTTGGTTAGTGTGCATGGATGGGATTTGTGGGGGTAAGGCTGGTGGTTGCTCTCCTTTGCGTACCCAGATCTGCTTCATGCCCGGAACCGCTTTTTTATCGAATGGTGTCTTTCTATTTGATGTAGCAGTTGTCGTGAACGGTTGTGTTTGCTTGTGTGGTGGGCTCACTACTGTGGCTACTTGAGTCTTTGGAGAAGAAGAAAGATCCACCCGCCTTCGAACCTGGTCTTCCACGATTGACTCCTTCTGCATCATAGAGCTTTGGACACATACAACATCTTCTTTCATATGATTAGTCTTGGAAGAACTAAGAGAGTGTGTGGTGCCATGATCTAGGAGCATGCAGTTCTCTAATTCTAATGTAATGCATTGTTCCTGTACCCAAACTTGAAGAATTTGACTTCTTAGGTTTAAGTTAACTGCATGGTCATAGATCCAATCTTGACCCAAGACAAGTGGTTCTGTAAGGTTCTCATCTTGACATACTAGCGCTTTGACTTTCATTGGAACATCTTGAAGGTAGATGGGAAGTTCCACCTCACCCAAACAAGGGGTTTCCACACCTCCCAATCCTATGAGATAAGCTTCTATGGGATTGATGTTCAACCCCAAGTCTTGGCAGTAGGAAAGTTTAACTGCACTACTTGCTGCACCTGAGTCAATCAATGCTTTCACCGTCCTTGCACCCTTCCCTTGTCCTATCTCTATGGTCACAAAGGGTCTTCGGTCAATGACCTGAGAAGTCGCAATGCCTGACTTTTGACACATATCCATGTGATATTTTGGGGCTTTTGAGTTGACATCTAGGCCTAATCGCCTTAACTTATTTTGCCTAATACGCTCTCTGGCCTCTTCTTGTGCTTCTTCTCTCACTCTTAACTCTTCTTCTTTTCGCTTCTTCGCAGTGTTGAGTCTCATTAGCATATCCTCAGTAAGAGGTTCTTGATATAGCTTGACTCTACAGCCACTAATATAGTTTGGCAAGATATCTCCTTCTAGAGTGGCCAACTGAACTGCACCACTAGTGGAAATTCTATTAATGATCATGGGTCCATAACCTCTTTTTTCCAACTTACGGGCATGTTGTTTTAGTGTGTATACCAACACTAGATCTCCCTCTTTCAATCCCTTATCCTTGATGTGTGCATCAAAGTATGCCTTTTGCCTCTTCTTTGCAGCGTAGATGCCTGCTGCCGCTCGTAGCCTCGTTTCACCCAAGCGTTCGAGATCAAAGATCCTAGAGGACAATTCATGCCCATTCCACTCATACTCTTGTGCTACTTTTAAGGCAGGGATTAAGAAATCTAATGGTAGCACAGCGTTCTGTCCGAAGACCATCTGAAATGGGGTGGCGTTGAGTACCGTTTTGTAGGCAACTCGATAAGCCCAAACAGCATGATGAAGTTGTTTGTCCCAATCAGAGCGTTTATTATTTACCAATTTTGTCAATACGTTACAGAGGATCTTATTGGTACTCTCGGCTTGTCCGTTGGCTTGTGGATGATAGGGGGCGGATTTCTTATGTATCACCAAGAATTCTTGGAGAAGATTTTCAATGACTTCATTCAAGAAGTGTGTGCCTCTATCGCTCACCAACTCTATTGGTAGTCCATATCTCGTGAACACATTCTCGAATAAGAACTTAGCCGTAGTCTGAGCATCATTCTTTGTTGTGGCTTTGACCTCTACCCACTTTGTAAGGTAATCTGTGGCTACAATGATGTATTCTGCATGGGAGTTTCTAGCTGGGGGGTTAATAGGACCTATGAAGTCTATGCCCCACTTCGAAAATGCACGTCCTCCCATCATTGGCCTCAAGGGCATCTCGTCTTTTCTCACTGGATATTGTGCACGTTGGCAAGTGTCACATTTCTTCACATAGGTATGTGCATCCATATGAAGAGTGGGCCACCAAAGTCCTGAGAATAGAATGGTTTTAATCACTCGGTCAGGGCCAAAATGTCCACCTGCAACACCACTGTGTGCAGTCTCTAAGACCCTTAAATAGTCTGATTCATGAACGCACAGTCTTAAGTAACCATCTTTACCTCTTCGGTATAGGTTTTCTCCTACTAAGGCATAGCCTTGAGCCTCTTGCTCCATATTTCGTCTTCTTGCTAGACTGGCCTCTTTGGGTAATCTTCCCGATCTCATAAACTCTACCAATGGAGTACTCCAATCTGGAATTAATGATACTTGATAAAGGGTCGCATGCTCCACGGGTGGTTTCTCTCTACACATTGGACAATTCTTGATCCACTCATGTATTTCTTTGTCCATGCTAGGCCAATACACTCCTAAACGTTTCAAATTCTGCAATGTTCGTTGTTTAGAATAGTGATTTCCTAGCAATCCCTCATGAGCTTGCTGCAACCAACTACTATGTTCATCATCCTCGACACAACAAGCTAATACACCCTCAGTATCTTGTTTGTACATGCTTCCTGCCAATATGTGATATTTTTGTGATTTTACAATTTCTTCTTGTGATGTTTTCACATTCTTATTTGCAGGGCCGAAGGTTAGGACTGGTACCAACTTATTTGCCCATTTAGGAACAACTTCCAAATTGAACAGATAAGCATCAGGTAGTTCATCAGACACTCCTTGTGGTGACTCTCCTGAAGTAATGCGAGAAAGGTGATCTGCCCGAAGGTGGGTTCTACCTTTCCTGACAACAACTTCAAAGTCATACTCCATTAGTAAGAGGAACCATCTTACTAAGCGTCCAGTATTGCAAGGTTTATTGACCAAATATAACAAAGCTTGATGATCAGTGAAGAACTTGAACTTGTTGGCCAATAAATAGTGTCTAAACTTCTTTACAGCATATACCATGCCTAACCTTTCTCGCTCGGTTGTGGTATAATTTCTTTCGGCTGGGTTTAGTTGTCTACTAGCATATGCTATGGGCAAATCTAAATTCCCTTCACCTGTGGGTTGTGCCAGCACACATCCTATGGCATGATTGGATGCATCCACATGGACATGGAATGGTTTATTCCAATAAGGAGTGAAAGAATTCTCGCATTCGTCGTTCCACTCAAAATTAGACAACAAGGCATAAAGGGGTCTAGCTATGATCGCGTACATGTGGATAAACCTACGGTAATATCCACAATGGCCCATAAAGGCTTGTACCTCTTTAACATTCCTTGGCCTTGGCAGCTCCGCTATGGCTCGTACCTTATCTTCATCCGTTGAGATTCCATTCTTAGAAACAATATGACCGAGGATTTTACCTTGACGCACCATGAACACACACTTTTCTGGGTTCAGACACACTCGATATTCTCTACACTTGTTGAAGATTTGTCTGAGTTCAGGGATGTGAACCCTTCTTTCTTGGGAATGAGCACATAAATCATCCACATACACTTCTAAGCTCTTTCGCAAGAACTCTTTGAAGACATGACACATGAGCCTTTGGAATGTTGCAGGTGCATTGGTGAGCCCAAATGGCATCACCCGAAATGCAAAGATTCCCCACTCTGTAGCAAAAGCTGTTTTGTGTTGATCTTCTGGGGCAATGGCTACTTGATTGTAACCCGAAAATCCATCAAGGAAGCTATAAACTTCCTTGCCTGCAACACGCTCCAATAGGTGTTCTGTGATTGGAAGTGGATAACTATCTCTAATCGTAGCGGCATTAACTTTTTTAAGGTTAATACACACTCGCAACTTCCCGTTCTTCTTGGGTACCACAACAATGGGGGACACCCATTCGGTATGCTCAATCTCATAGATGAATCCAGCCTCAATCAACCTATCAATTTCTTCTTTGATTTTGGCTGCATAGGTATCATTATATGTGTAGGGCTTCTGTTTGGTGGGCTTAGCATCAGCAGTCATGGGGATAGTATGAGAACAAATTCTTGGATCTACCCCTTTCAAGTCTCTATAGTGCCATGCAAACACATCCCTATATTCCCTTAATAGAGCTATGAGCTCCATTTCTTCTCTTGCACTTAGATCATCTCCTATATATGTGCATCTCTCTTCGTTCTCTTCAATGGTCACTACAATCTTCTTGGTCTTTTCTTTATTATCATATGATTCTCCTATGATGGCCTCTCTCTTAGGCATTCGTACCAGAATTTTGCGGTCGTCAACTTCATATTTCTTGAAGTTTTCTGGTACTTCAAACAATGATTCCTCCTTTTCTTGTTTCACTGCTTTTCTTTTCTTTTTCTTTTGACTACTCTCACTTCCATCCTTTGAGTTTACTGTTTTAATACTTGTGAGAGGTTCTTCTTCTTTCTGGGTGAACACTCCTATATCTTCTAGATAGTGCTGCTCTGAGTTAAAGCAACTATCCATCACAATAGACTCCAAATCATCGTCATTCTCTTCTTCTTCTATGACATCACTAGGGTCACATTCTTCTAGCAAGGGTTGACACATGAACACTGAGATATCATAACCCTCCTCATCACAATGAGGTGTCCATTGTTCCTCATTGACAGCAATGTCCATGGTGGCTAAGATTTCTGGCCAGCCATGAGGCTCAAACTCCTCATCTGGAAAGATCATCGGTGTGTAGGCTGGGTCCCTAACTGGTCTATCTCCTAGCGAAGTTCCTTCTTCTCTTGCCTTTAAACGTTTTTCCTCTTCCTTTGCAACCTTGCACATCCACAAATGAGTATCTTCATGCAGCCATGATGGATCAGGTGAACTTTCAGAATGCACAGAGATGGAATCTTCTTTTGCTTTGTGGATAGAATTCCACTGTAGGGGTGGTACATCTCTGAAGGTGTAATCCTTCAAATTGACCTTAGTGGTGACCCCTAAGTGCTGTAAGTACAAGGAGTTAGTTCCCCAATCCTGTACTATTTGCAATTGTCGTAGGAAGGGTCTTCCTAGGATCATCTCAAAGACATTATTTTTCTCAAAGTCACATATAGCAAATGTGTGCTCAAACTCTACACCACAAGTGGTTAGAGTGATCCCTTCTAGCAATCCTAGAGGTCTTTCAAAATGACCATCAGCCATTTGAAGCTTCATTCTAGTTGGTCTTAATGTGGGCTTGCCCCATTGCTTCCACAAGGAGGTGGTCGCAATAGCAACACCAGCACCTGAATCTATGATTGCTTTGGTTGTGTAACCTTGGTAGGTGATTGGAAGATAAGTATTACCTTCTTCACCCTCACACATGTCCCCTATTTTGTCTAGAGGTATCTCTGGTACCCTTTGCTTAGAGCCTGCTTTTGGCATATTGGACTCAAGTTCTGGGACCTGATCCTTCACATGATTCCATAACTCAGGTTTTGCTTTGAGCAACTCTTCTACAGTGAGATGACACTGAACCTTAGTGTTCTTCACGACATCAGTGTTCCTTGGAACCACTGAGTCTTCATTTCTTACCAGTATTGTGGGAGCTCTAATCTGGAGTGATTCAGATTCCCATGGGCCTGGAAATTGAGGCAGTTCTTCTAAGGTATTAGATTCAAAATCTAACCTTTCGTCCTCTTGTTGTTCTGCTTCATCTTCGTAAATAGATGGGATGTCTTGGGGAAATTGATCATGAAGATCATCAATCTCAGGAATAGGAGGGGAATTACCCTTCTCCTTGGCCCATTTCTCTTCTTGTATTTCCCGCAAGAATTCTTGAGAGTACTGTTGAATAGAAGGAGGTATTCCAGCATCCGTGGAATTAGGAACATAAGCTCCCCTGGGTGGTGAGCTTCCTCTTTCAATAACTGGTTGAGCCTGTGGAGGTAAAGAAACTTGTGGTTTGTTTACCAACTGCTCTAATCGTTCTAGTAAGCCCTGGAAATGCAAATCCGATTTGATAGAGTTTGTCTGATTGAACTTTTGACTAGTCTCAAGTATGGCTTGAGCTTGTTCTACCATTTTCATGCACATTTTCATCCGTTCAATCTCTAAATCTGCTCTAGGGTAACTCTTGTCTAGGTTTGCCGCTGTAGGCCCTTCTTGAAGTCGAGCCTGGTAGGCCTTGAACATCATGTCCAAGCCTTCTGGGGTTGGATCTGCAAGAACAGACCCTGGTTGCGGTCTATTTACAATGGGTGGTGAGGTGGGATGAGGTGGAGTGGATGGAGTTTCGGCATGCGAGGGGCTTTGAGATGCAATGTCTTCTATTTTTGTTTTCGCTTCTTTTAAGCTTTCTTCTAGTTCTGATAACTTTTTATTCCACTTGCGATTGGCCTTCTCTCTGGTATCCTTCCATGTTCTTGTTTTCCTCTTACTAGGCTCTCCCGATTCACTCGACTCTGATTGTTCTACTGGTTTATCCTGTTTTAAGGCTTGTGCTCTAGTGACAGCTTGTATAGGAGCCACATTGCTACTACTTGAACTTGGATCTGCCACTAAGCCTACCACATTAATGGGTGTAATCTTGGGTGCACTAGAGGGGTTTCTTGGACAATCTCTGGGGAGGTGGTCTTTGCCACAATCAGGACAAAAAGCCTGTATTGTGATAGCCTGTCCTTGACTCGGAGATGGTGGGTGGGGACAGTCACGAATGAAATGGTCACCATGACATCTGAAACAAGATCCTCTAGGGGCTTGTGGTCTCATTTGTCTCAACTGGGGCCTAGGGTTAGGATTTGTGTACATGACATTGGAGTATTCTGGCTCCCAATTTTGCTCCATAGGCGGTGCCTCATATTGATACGAGTAAATCTCACTATGTTCAGGTGACTCTGTGTAATAAGCATGTGGACTACCTTCATGGGAGTAGTCTGAACTATGAGCATGAGAGTCATTATCTGGTATCAATGGGGTTAGTGGCACCAAAGCTCTATTTGGATTTTCCTCTCCCACAGCATACTTGACTGGAATCACGTTGGCTGGAGCTGGTGGTTGGTTTACCAAGACAGGTTGTGGCCTATATGGTACCTGATACTGCTGTTGTGGTCTATAATATGGCTGTTGGTATTGATTCTGATACCTACCTTGTGGGTAAGGTTGCTGATAATTTTGTCTAACAGCCTGCCTATTGTAGGGACAATCTTGAGCCGTGTGGTTTGTGTATTTTCTCTCAATAGTGCAATATGGAGCATTCCTTTCTCTAATGTTTTGGTTTTGCATTGGGCATACGTTAGCCATGTGGTCACCTCCGCAAGTATAGCACCGATTCAATGAAGTGACTCTCTGTGTTTGTTTATTTTGGACTCCCAGCTTCTTGGCAACTTGCTCAGCTATCTCTTCTATTTCTGTGGAGATCTTTGAAGTATGACTAGTAGAACTATCCGAATCTTTGTAGAGTTTGGACAATCCTAACTCCTCACCCAAGTTATCTTCTATGTCTATGCACGTCCGCACACACTCTTCTATAGATCTAGGATCTTTCAAGTATACATAGGATCTTAACTTTGTGCTCAGTAAGCCATCTAAAAACAAAGCCACTTGTTTGGCTGGTGTGGGTAGCTCTGGAGCAGGGCATCTTTCTAGGTACTGTCTGAACCTTCTACCTGCTAGTCGCACTGTTTCTTGGGGTGTCTGCTTGAAACTATGGATCAGGGACGATGTATTATGCCTGATACCACTCTTGGAAAATTCTACAATGAATTCGTCTAACAGTTGACCTATATCGCGATAGCTGCTTCTACTCAATGGTTGAAACCAAGCTAAGGCAGTGCCTTTAAGGGTCAAACCAAATGCCTCGTACTGGGTGAACCAGTCCTCAATTTGTTCGGCTCTCAGCACTTGTTTGTACTCGGCCACATGATCATAAGGATCCCCTGTCCCATCGAAATAGTTCTTCATTGCCTTGATCACGTGACTGGGTTTAATGGTTCTTGGGTACTCCCGGGATCTAAGCAATGGAAAATCCTGTTCATCTCTTTGTTGCCTATGTGCTTGATGTCTCTCTCTTTCAGGTCTTTCATTTTCAAATCCTAACCTATTCCTGCCCACGGTGTGTGCAAAACTTACCTCAGGTCTCTCTCTAGTTCTTTCTCTCTGGGCTTCATGAGCCTGGGATGATCCTACCCCTTGGAGGCCATGGGAAACATTGGATCTTGGTGGGGGGAAAATCATGTCATTCTTCCATGTATATGCATGTCTATCATGTTCCGTTACCAAGAAAATTTTCTCTGATGTGTTATCCAGGTAGACAACTTTGCCTGGTATCTCAGGATCTTTGAATTCATAGATGATAACTATGCCCAATTGGCTAGGTTGATCTGGCTTGAACCTCCAAAAGGCTTCCTCTGTTTCTCTATTCAAAAATAGTTCTATGCTTTTGTTGTCTTGAGGGATCCAGTCCGGAGTGATCACTCGGGTCAAAACTGACTTACCTCTAGGAGTCTGGGGTCCTTGTCCTACGTTTCCTTGTTCTAGGTCTCCTATCTCATTCTCATGAATGATATTTCCAAACTCATCGGTCCTATCTGGTTGGTTGGTAACCACATACATGGTTCCTTCCTTATCAATGTATGAACCCTCTTCGAACTTGACCACCGGGTGTTCAAGTCCAAAGGATTGATCTGGATTTTTGAGTTGGACCACTGATCGCCTCAGACCATCCTCATAGATGCGAGCACCTAATTGGTTGGTCCGAATATATTCCAACTGTGTCTTATAGGGACCTTCCGGTGTTTGTAGATGGGCAGTCCCTGAGCCACCTGCAGGTTTTCCCATACTAAAAGACATTTCTGAATCACTTGTGTCTGATCTGAGTAAAAGATGACCACTTAGTTGTTGTGCCCAAGACTTGGATGTATGGTTGACACTAGCCTCAGAAGATCTAATGCTTTGTTTATCCTTGCCTAAGTGTCTACCAGATCTCAGGTTCATAAGCTTTAGTCAAGAGTCCAAATTTTCCCTTTGGTATGGTTCACAATTCTTTAGAGCCCCCTTGGTTCCCTAGTCCCACCTGAGGGTCAACTTCAAATTATCCTATCTCAAAATCAACGCATTATTCTTGAAAAAAACAGTTGAGATCGTGTAGGATTTGAAACGAGCTTTCCAACAAGCTATAGGGCTCAAAAAATGGACTTTGGATGAGAAAGTTATGTCAAATCAGGCTCCTGGGGGTCAAAACAGGCAAACAGGACCTTTGGAGAAAATCGCGATTTTGTGAACTTTCTGAAAATCGCGATGCTGTGAAGTAAAAAAAATCGTGATGTTGAGCACAGAATCGTGTTTTTGAAAATCGCGATTTTGAGCAGAAAATCGTGATTTGAAAATCGCGATGTTGAGCAGAAAATCGTGATTTGAAAATCGCGATGTTGAGCAGAAAATCGTGATTTGAAAATCGCGATGTTGATCACAAAATCGTGTTTCAGAGAATCGCGATGTTGATCACAAAATCGTGTTTCAGAGAATCGCGATGTTGATCACAAAATCGTGTTTTTGAAAATCGCGATGTTGATCACAAAATCGTGTTTCTGAAAATCGCGATGTTGATCACAAAATCGTGTTTCTGAAAATCGCGATTTTGACTCAGAGAATCGTGATTCACAAAGTCGTGTTTTTCACAAAATCGTGTTTTTGACTGAAAATCGTGTTTTCTCAGAATCGTGTTTTTGACATGAAAATCGCGATTTTGAGCAAAAATTCGTGTTTTCTCAAAATCGTGTTTTTGACTTGAAAATCGCGATTTTGTCCCACAGAATCGTGTTTTTCTCAAAATCGTATTTTTGGCTGAAAATCGTGATTTGTGAGAATCGCGATTTTGAGCAGAAAGTCGTGTTTTTTCACAAAATCGTGTTTTTTTGCTGAAAATCGTGATTGGTGAGAATCGCGATTTTGAGCAGAGAATCGTGTTTTTTGAAAATCGTATTTTTCACCTGAAAATCGCGATGTTGAGCACAAAATCGTGTTTTTGAAAATCGCGATTTTGAGCAAAAAATCGTGTTTTCACAGAATCGCCTTTTTCACAAAATCGTGTTTTCACAGAATCGCCTTTTTCACAAAATCGTGTTTTTGCTGAAAATCGTGATTGGTGAGAATCGCGATTTTGAGCAGAGAATCGTGTTTCAGAGAATCGCGATTTTGAGCAGAGAATCGTGTTTTTTTGAGAAAAACACAGAATCGCGATTTTTTCAACCAACTTTTAGGCGGGAAAACTGAAAATCGTGATTTTTCAAAAAATTTTGAATTTTCACAGAATCGCGATTTTCATCACAGAATCGCGTTTTTTGGCGGGAAATTCAAATTTCTGAGCGCCGGCTATGGCGAGCTCCGTATGAGCAGAAAATCATGAAAAAAAATACAGCGCTTGCTCTCCCTTGCACCTCCTAACTCCTCCACACACAATAATGCATGAAAAATGGAATGAAAATGGTGAAAATGCACTAAAAAACAAGAAATTTCTATGAAGAAGAAGATGGAAGAAGGTGGAGATGATGATGATGATGAAGATGAAGAGGAAAAAAACAGAAAATGAACTGAAATGACAGTTTTTTTACCTTCCAACGTCGCAAATCTACGATCTTACCATCACAACGCTCGTCCTCGAAGCTCTCTCCCCGGCAACGGCGCCAAAATTTGGTGTAGCTCAAGCGTAAGCACCACCTCCTTTACTTGTCAATCCGCGGAGACGTGAGGACCGGTATGAAGACCACGAGCAAGTGAAGGCACAAGTGCGTGAGTGAAAGCACACAAACATGCACACACATACACACACACGCGCACAAAGTAAGATCAAAGAGAGGAACAATGGAAAGCTTAGATTGCAAAAGAGTTCTCTTACAAAAGTTCTATTCTCTAACAAGCTACCCTCAAAAATGAGCTCTCTAGCTCTTTTTATAGTTTTTATAGTTCTTCTATGTCCACTTCTTTGATGTGCTTCCATGCTTTGTCCTTGACCTTGAGCTTCAACATAGTAGATGAGCTCCATTTACCTTTTCCCTTCTGACTAGCTAAGAAAGCTTGACCTACAACATGCATAATGGACTTATTTTGGCTAGAATAAAATAGAGACTAACTCTGCAAATGTTAAGGCATTTGGATTTCCTTTCATCATCAACCGAAAGGTAGAAGCAAACTCTAATATGAAACTAGAATACCATTAAGAACGGTCTACATAAGTGAACTATATGGCAAGACTTCATCTCCAAAAATCAACTACTCTTTCTCAAAGTTCAACCATATTTTTCTTATTTGAGCACTTGAGTCATGTAATACCTCCACCAAATTTCTCAATCATGAGTTTAGATGTACTATGAAGGTTTTTGATTCGTCTTCCATGCTATAATAAGAGGGGAGAATTTATGATCTTGTTGGAAGTCCAAGAGGGTCATATGTCTATCTCTTCACTATTATAGTTTTGTAGATAGAGATTGCAGAGCTTCTATCTTCCTCAATAAATATCCAATTATATTCTTGATGGTTCATTGGATATCTCTTTTTGTTCACTTTCATTCTCTAAATTATCATTATCATTGGATTTGTGAGTAGAGATCCGTGATCTCTACAAGTAGTGTGTGCTTTTGGGTTTATCTCTATTGAAGGTCTCCATTAAATGTCACGATTGGAGAGGTCATATGTCCTTGTGCATTTATCCACTTTGAGTGTCCTTTAGCTCATATTTGGAAAGCTCTTGGTGTCTATTATAAGTGTGTAAGACACTTTTCAAATTCTAACTGAGTAGAGAACAACAAGCTCTGCAAGCATGACTGATTTTCTACACATAAGTTTATGAGAAGGTCAACTAGTTTCTAGGGGGTTCCACCTACTTCTAGCTATAATTTAGAGGTCAATAAACTCCAACATTGGTATCATAACAAAGAATTGAAGCTTGGAGAAGCTTTTAATAACTTGATGATGAATTTGAAGCTATTGGAGCAAAGGTTCATCATCAACACTACATGAAGGTGGAAGGAGATAGCAAGGAAGCATCTCAGAAAACATCCAAGCAAAGAAAGGTGCGTAAAATTCATTATAAAGGTAAATCTCATAATTCTTATCACATATATCCAAAAGGAGGGTGAAAGGAGGAATCTTAGTATTTACAAAACGGATGATCAACATGCAAAAATAGAGAAGCTTGATAGGAACAACTATCAAGAATGGCAATTTAGAATCATAACATACTTGCAAGGTAGAGGCTTGTATGCTTTGATTGAGATATCAAACCTATATTACCAGATGATCCAAATCAGCAACAATTGAGGGAATTTAGACTTTGGAATGAAAGAGACAAAAGGGTTATATTCATTCTATCACAAAGTATTCAAGATTCAATGGTAGGACACATACAAGATCTAGACACAAGTAGGGACGTCTAGCTTGCATTGGAAAGGTTGTATGCTATAGGTACAATAGAAAGAATGGCTCTACTTCAAATAAAAAAGGATATGAAAGACCAGCGCTCTATGCATGATCATAAAGAGGAGGAAGCAAAGGTAGAAAAGGTTCAAATAGAGGTCGAGAAGGAAGAAATGATGATCAAGGCACTTCAAGTGGCTCCTTCAACACAAAAGGAATAGGAAGATCAAGCATTAGAGGTACAAGAGGCTACTACAACTACAATAAAAGACAAAGGTGTGAAGATAACAACAATTGCTACATATGTGGAAGGTATGGAAAATGTGCCAAATATTGCTATCAAAATGAGAATAATCAAGGTAGTAATCAAAGAGGAGGTTATTCAAGAAGAGTTAAACAACAAGGAAATTATCTAGATGAAGGTAAAAGTGATGATTATGGTTCTCTTCTTATTATAAATGTAGAAACTAAGATGAATTGCAATAGTGATATATGGTATGTAGATAGTGGTTGCTCTTACCATATGTCTCTTGATGCTTCATGGTTTTCAAATATGCATAATCCTTCATGTAAAGGTCATGTTGAAACAAGAGATGATACAACACATAATATTACACAGGTTGGAGTTGTTGTCATGCAGGATAAGTGCAAGAGTTGCTTGAAGGATGTACATTATGTGCTAATGATCACCAATAATTCGATGTCGGTTGGTCAAATGGTAGAAAAAGGTTTGCAATTAAGATTTAATCATGCACGTTGCTTCATTGAGGATCCAAAGCAAAGGAGATTGATTGCAAGAGGTCAAAAACATGGTAGATTGTTTATATTTAATGTAAACCCAAGTCATACAAAATATTTCTCTTATGTTATGCATAGAATAGTAGATCTTGATCTGTAGGACAAAAGGATTGGCCACAAGAATGTACATAGGTTAAAGGAGCTATCACAAAAGAGGATTCTTGAAGGATTACGTGATCTTACCAAGAAAAATATGGTGCATCTTTGTGAAGCATGTAAAATGTGCAAGCAAAGTAGAAAACCTTTCAAGCATTCAAGCTATGTAAGAGATCATTTGCTAGATCTTTTACACACGAATATATGGGGTACTACTAAAGAGGCATCCTTCTTTGGTAATAAGTACTATGTATCATTCATTGATGATCATAGGTATTTCATGAAACATAAGAGTGAAATCTTTGATTGTTTCAAGAAGTTCAAATCTTTTGTCAAGAAGAAAATAGGAAGGTATGTTAAGAAGCTAAGATCCGATGGAGGGGGAGAGTATTTCTCTCAAGATTATACTGTTTTTTTGTATGATGAAGGTATCAAAAGAGAAGTTACATGAATGTATATGCCACAACAAAATGGATTTGCTCAGAGAAGAAATAGAATCTTAGCAAAAGCATTTAGAAGCATGCTAAATGATGTGTTTGCCTAATTGTTTTTGGGTTGAAGTTGTTAGACAAGTGTGTACACTATGAATAGAGTTTCTGCCGCTAGAGTTCATCATTCGACACCATATTGCTACACTTATGTGCTCCTTGAGTATCTTTGATTTGAACCTTTTCCCTATACATGGGAACTTTTTACTCTAGTGCTAGCTAGAGGTTTTTTCCCCATGTTACCACATCCATGATTCACTCATATGTGGTGGTACTTTGTACTTAGGGATATTATTCAACTCTTGTGCTTCTTGTGTGTGCTTCTCATGTGTCTCACACACTTCTATACACACCCAATAGCAGTATCAAAGCAACTTCAACTCCTTCTCAAGTTTTGGTTTTTTGTGTTGCAATGTGTGCACACTTTTAATAGTACAAATCAACTTTCGAGCATAGAATAGTGATTTTTTCAGCCAAGAAACATTTCCACCAGTTGCAATGGGGTTTTACCCCATTTCAAAGCCATTCATATAGTTAGAATGGCCATTAAAGTAATGGATTGCGAGCTAAAATTTCAGCATTCATTTCAACTTTTGTTGAAGTAAAGGTTCTATCACATTATTGTTCTTCAATGAAATGGTGGGCAGTGATGACTTGTTTGGTATGCTTCAAGCTGAAGATAAGCTTGATGGGACTAACTATCCAATGTGTTCTTACATGATGACTATTATTGTTCATTTTCACGAGCATGCATGGGTGTATCCATTGAAAGAAAAGTCCAAAGTGTTTATGTGCTTCAAACAACTTTTGGTTTTGGCTAAAAATTTGTCAGCATGTAAATTGGGCACCCTTCATTTTGATCGAGGGGTGGAATATATGTCTTCTGATTTTAATGCATTTCTAACTGAATGTGGGATAAAACATCAGTGTATAGTGTTTTATACACCTCATAAAAATGGAGTAGCTCAAAGAAAGAACATGTCTCTTATGGAGATGGTGAGGTGTATGGTCAAAAGTCGAGCTTTACCACATAGTTTCTTGCTTGAGGTATGTGCAACATATGTACTTCACATGTGTCCCACCAAAGCAGTGCAATTCATCACTCCATATGAGGCCTAGCATGGTCACATGCCATTTGTTTCTCATCTATGTGTCTTTGTTTTTTTGGCACATGCATTAGCTCCTGAACAATAATGCAGAAAATTGCATGATATAGTAGTAAAATGTATTTTTGTTGGGTAAAGTTCTGAAAGCAAAGGCTATCGTTTGTATCATCCACAAACTAAATGCATCTTGGTTATCCATGATGTTGTTTTGGTGGAAAATGTGATTCCACCATTACTTTCATGTACTAAGGAGACATTAGTAAGCTCCAAGCATGTGTATGACACTTTGCTCCCTCTTTTATGAGTGGATAGTCAAGTGTTGGTCCAAATGAGGCGATTTCTTAGCCTTTATAGGTTTCATATGATGATGTAGATAATTCCATTTCTAATGCAAATTTACATGATGCACTTTTTGATGAGAGGCTGATATAGAGGAGGCAAAAACTATGCCCAAATGGTTGGTGTAGACTTTGCAACATAACAAATTAGATGCATCTCTGCCATATCATACTCATTCATGCTCTCATAGTGCTTCTTTTGCGTCAAATTTCTATGCAATGGATGCCTCTAGTCTTTGTGATGAGAATGAGCCTATTTCTTTTGATGAATCACAAAATTTACAAAATTAGATGGTTGCTATGCAATCAGAATATGATGTTGTTATGAAGAATGGTACCTAGTCGTTATGTGATTTACCACTAGGCAAAAAGGCCATTGAGAATAAATAGGTATACAAATTGAAGCACAAGCCTGATTGAACAGTTGACAAGCATAAGGCTAGGCTTTTTGCAAAAGTTTATGCTCAAGAGAGAGGCATTGATTTTGATGAGACCTTTGCACCCACCTACCAAATGACCATCGTTTGTAGCATCTCTGCACTTGCAGCTCATCATGGTTGGAATCTACATGAGTTGGACATTAAAACTACATAGGAACCTTGTGTTCCATGCTCACACAAACGACATTGAGGTGCATTATGATTATTTTAGGGAGAAGTTTTCTGCAAGGGGACATCCGTTTGGCATATGTGCCCACACATGATAACATTGCAAATCTTTTCACTACGGCTCTACTCGGAGAAGCTTGAAACTTTGCGCAAAGCTTTGGGATTACTTCCTTTTTGTGGATTGATCTCTTTCCACATCACTTGGCACTTCCTTATACTTGAGTGCCAACTCATTGTTCACTCAATCACTTCCAGGGGGGATTTGTTTATATATTTGGGTAGTGATGTGTGTGAACACAATTAGGACCATCAAAGCACTTTTTCCCTACTTAGGAGGTTTTTTCCCCTAACTTGTATATATGCCTATAACCTTAATGGGTCACTTATCTTTGTACATATGCTTGGTAATAAATTTAGTATTTTGTGTTGTGCTCCAAGCTTCTTCTTCTTCTTCCTTGTGCTATTCATGTGCTTTTGCAGACCTCAAACTCCAAAGGATAAAGATGATAAATTATTCAAATCCTTCAAACACCATGTCATGAAGTGCCCTTGAGTACTTAATTCTTTATGTACAATTACAAAATATTGCTTTGGCAGTTTCCCAACATAATTTGCAAGTGAAGAGCCAGCTCCATGAGAATTCTGATCCCCCTCTCCTAGCTGCAAAATTTTGTACTTCGATCACCTCCTACACAAAATTCTAAGGTTAATTATTTGCTTAAATCTATGTGAATTAATTTGAAAAAATAATTATTTCTTGAATTTTTTCTTCCTCTTTCCTCTCATTGGAGCACGTAAATTAGTACTAGAGTGGGGATATATGACTCTACTTAATTACTCGTGAAGTAGGAATGTTTTAATCCTAAGGTTAATTATTTGCTTAAATCTATGTGAATTAAATTTAAAAGCATACTTATGTCTTGAAGTTTGTCTTCCTCTTCCGTGTCATTGGAATTAGTAGTAGAGTGGGGAGATGTGACTCTACTTAATTACTAGTGAAGTAGGAATTTTTACTTTGAAATTCTATCTTTAGCATCATTCAATTCTTCCTTGATTATGTACCCATGTCCGATTGAAAGTATATCTTCACAAAACAATTATATTGTGTTTGCTAATAAGCCATCAAATGATAGACATATATCTTAGAGTTTCTATACAAAAAGCACTCTAAGACCGTACAAAATGAAAATTGAGGCATTTTCTTAGTCCTAGCCCAAATGCCTTCCCAAAAAAAACAAATATTCTTGTCCCTCAAAAAGAGCCCTAGATAAGTTTCTAGCTTGACATTTGTTATAGTCCCTTATGGTTCATAAGAGGTGGATCGTGAGGTAGTCAAGCCCATGTTCTTACTTCAATTTTTCATCCACACCTCTAGGGAAATGTTTATTGATGATCTATTTCTCTTTTGCAAGAGATTTAGGGCTTCTTGAGGTGGTTCTTTCTTATCATCAACAAATCCATCGATTGTGAGATGATGGACTCCATGATATATAGATCTCACTCCTCATTTACAATGAAGATGATAGCAACAATCAATAATGAGTATCTTGCACCCATCTTTGGTTTCCTATTTAATTTCGTTATTGTTGACAATCAAGGTCAAGCACAAGCATAGAAGCACATCAAGGAAGTGGACGCACAAGAAGATGGAGCATGTAGGGAGCTCCAAGAAGCACATGTCAAATTTTTAGAAGAAATCCCTATAAAAATAGTGATTTTTATCACTAAAAACCATTGTAAATACCATTTTCCATTTTTGTAACTCCATTTTGTTCAAGCTGAGGAGTCCTTGAGCTTGAGGAGTATTAGAACTATCATCCAACTAGTTTTCATAATTTTTAGACTCCATTTGAGCCCCCAAAGAAGCTCCGGAACCTATTTTTTAACTAGGTCGAACAGTAGGTCTGGACAGGGCCAAAACCACTCAAAAAACTATAAAAAGGGCTGGAGAGCTCATTTTTGAGGTTAGCTTGTTGTAGATTTGAGCTTTGTAAGAGAGTTCTTTTGTAATCGAAGATCTTCCATTGTTCCACTCTTTGTTCTTACCTTGTGCACGTGTGTGTGTATGTGTGTGCATGCTTGTGTGCTTTCACTCATGCATTTGTGCCGTCACTTGCTCAAGGTCTTCATACCGGTCCTCACGTCTCCACGGATTGACATTTATGAGGTGTATCTTCTCATGTTGGTATTGCCATTGTGCTAGAGTGACACCAAATTTGGCACTATTTCATTAAGCAGATGTCTCACGTTCTCTACAAGAAGTTGAAACCACTCTTGATGTTTTGAGGAGGCATCATCACCTTTTTTAATATATCAAAGCAAAAGGTCGCAAGATACCTTTTTTCCATCATAAGGGGATGTCCATCATAAGGGGATCTTGAAGCATGCTGGTCCATTTGGCAATAACATTGCAATCAAGAAGCTTGGAGAAAAGTTCATATAGGTGTTGTTGGCCTTTGTAATGGGTATTCTCAAAAAATATCCATAAAGCACTAGCGTGGGATCTTGGGAATTGAAGCGGTGGAAGTAGCCACGGCTCCTAGATATACATAGTGGCAAGGGTTCTCTAACTCTCCTTGGTTGGAAAAGTGAAAAATGAGGGCTCATAGCTTGCTTTTATAATACTTCTAGGATTTTTTTAAAGTGATGAGTCCCACTTTTTTAACATAAGTGACCATGGAGGAAGCTTTAGAGAAGCAACTTGAGGACTAGGGAAAATTCAAAAGGAAGAAAGAGGTGTGGAAGGGGCCTACAATTTTTCCAATGCAAAAATCATTCCGACTATGTAATAAATGACTTATTTTTCATCATAAAACCTCATTTTTGTATAATCCAAGCCTACCTTGTAAAGGTTGAGTACCAGTGGAGCCTTATGGGCATTAACACGGTTTCCATTGATGTTTATGGATTTTGTATACACCAATTTGGCCTTCAAATGAGCACTAGGGCTTATTTTTTACTTTACATGCCATCTACATACCATTGATGAGTTGCTCTCCTCTTATTTGAGATGGTATGTGTGCATGTGCAATTCACCCAAATATCTTGCAATGATTCAAGCTTAGTCTTCTTCCATTCAAAGCTTCATAAGAAAGCATATCATCTAGTGCTTTTCAAGGTAACCATTTTATTAGGTATGCGGCAGTGAATACTTCCTCTATCCATAAATAATTGGTTAGCTTCTTCTCATTCAAGGTGGACCTTGCTACTTCCACAATGGTCCTATTTCCCATCTTTGCTACTCCATTCTTATCATGTGTGTACATGGTGGTTATCTCTCTCTTGATTTTTCTATCTTGCAAGTAAGAATAAAATAATAGGAGAAGTATTCTCCCCCTCCATTAGATACCCTTTTTAGGGTTTTACCTATTTGATTTTCCATAAGAGCTAGATACTTCTTAAAACATGAGAAAACTTCATCCTTATGCTTCATAAAGTAAAGAATGGTCCATCTGCTACAATCATCTATAAATGACACAAAACACCTTGATCCTGAGATGGATCACTCCTTGCTTGGTCCCGAAACATTTGCGTGGACAAGCTCCAGAAGGTCTCCATGTATCTAACCTCTCTTTGTGAATGGTTACCTATGAGGCATCCCAAATTGGCATGTATGGCACTCATAAATCATGTGTTGCTTTGAGATATTGGGTATTCCAAGTACACTTTATCTCAACTGATTTGTTTGAGTGCTCTTTCTCCAATGTGAGCCAATCTTTCATGCCAAACCTCTAGATCGGATAAGCTTTGGGCACCATAATTGAACAATGCAATATTCTTAGTGTCTTGGAGTTCAAAGGTGAAAAATCTACCTATTTTTTCTCCCTTGGCTATCTTTTTGAAGCCTTGATATGGATCCTCTACAAAGGCTACATGCTCTATGAATCTCACCTACAACCCTTTCTTCAAAATCTAACAAACACTTATTAGGTCTTTAGTAATACTTGGTACATAGATAACTCTTCTCAACATATTCATATTACATTGGGAGTATTTACATTTCCTATCTTCTCCACAACGTGCCTTGTGTGATCACCAATTTGGACCTCATGCTTATTCTTTGGATCTTCCAAGCCTGAGAGCAAGGATTCATTATGTGCTACATGATTTGAGCATTCAGAGTCAATGTAGAATAGCACTAAAGAGGAGCCCCAAAATTTTCAAAATTATGGGCACAATTTTTCTTCTTCAAATGCTTATGGAAATCTCATGAAAGCCATGTAAATGCACTAGAGGAGTCCTCTAGATGCATAAGCCCAAATCATTGTAACATAACTCTTATAAAATAGTAGGAAATTAGAGTTACTCAATAAAGTGCTCGTCTCTTGTGTGAAAGGACCATTTTTAGGGCACATGTATACAAGTCACTTTGTGACTCTTGTAAAGAACATTTTGCCAAGTGAAGAAGTGAAGAAGAATTTCGAATTTGCTTCTTTCCTGTAGATTTTCTCCTTCTCCATGATCTTTTGTGTGTGTATAATGCTTGGAATGTGTGTGTAGAACTAATATCTATCCCTTCCCATCATTTTTGAGCTACTGTAATGTGTGTGTGAGCCATTAGGAGTTGTGGAACAAGTGTTGGTGCATTCCACCATTCACTATTTTTCTCATAACTTGAAGAGCATTTGTCAGATTCGAGTGAAAATAGCACAATAGATGCGTCTCATTGAGAGCTTCAAAGCGAACCCACTATTGCCCATATTCGGAGTCTAGAGCTAGGAGAAAAGTTCAAATTTATGCTTACTGCTGTAAATGGTATTGCAACATGCATTTTCAAATGATTAGTGATTTGGAGAGGTAGTTAATTCTTTTCACATGCATTGTAGCTTAGCCACTTCATTTTCCATCATGTGCACACACGTCTTCATACAATTGGTTCATATGGTTCCTCAGATTGATAATTAAACATGTATCGATCCACCACTATATGCACTTGTGGGGCGATTGAGGTTTAGTCTCATCGACACAAATCCCTAAGGCTTCACGACTTAGATACACATGTCGTACTTGTAGAGGTGAATTCATTCAGTGGCAAGTAGTCAAGCACTTTAGCACTTGTCACTTCACACTCTTGAGGTGTGTGTAATGAGTTTTTAGGTTTAGGGTTAGGAGTGAAGAAGAAAGGGAATATTTAGGGTTAAGTAAGAGAGCAGAGTAGAGTAGGAAGAAGAAGATTACACCAAGAAAAAAATCCCAAAAAATTGTCAAAATTAGCTCAGTTTAGGTCGGCAACTCAAAGCTATAAAAACAAAAAAAAATCAGTTCAGTTGGTCATTGTGAGAACATGTATCGTGAGCAAAGCAGTGATCGATATCGCAGCAGTGGTATCGTGCCTCGCAAGCAAGCAAAAGTTCTAGTGAGCCCAAAGCTTAGGCATGGCATCCTAGAAGGTGAGTTGTACAAATTGTTTATCCCAAAAAACACCATCAAAACACATGTGCACCTGATTTAAGTAGTTTTCGGTATCGTGGGGAAGGATAGAGAGTTTTTTGAGAGTTTTTGAGTGACAGAGGGTCAAGAGTGAAGAGCTGAGAGGAATAAACACTTTGCACATAAAAAAATTAAATTTTGAGTAAATTTGGCTGAAGTATCATGGTCAGTTGAGTTTTTGTATCGTGATACCAAAATTCCCTAGTATCGCGATACTTGCATGTATCGTATCGTTGCATACCCACTTGAGGTATCATGATACCATTCTGGTATCATATCGTCAAGTGATGGCATCACGATCGTGATCAGTCGGTGGTATCGTATTGGGATCCACTCAGTATTGTATCATCTCGGTCACGGCATTGTATCGTCGACCGAGCGATATCGTATTGCATGCCAGGTTGGTATCATATTGCCAACTCAGTATCGTATCGTGCCTATATTTAGTATCATATCATGCAAAAGGTGATATCATATCGTGTAAATCTTTGGTATCATATCATCCATAGAATCTGTATCATATCGTCGAATTTTTGGTATCGTATCGCGAGTTTTGCCAGTATCGTATCGTGTAAATCTTTGGTATCATATCATGCATTGAGTAGTATCGTATCGTCGACTGTTGAGGTATCATATCATGGGGTCAGAGAGGTATTGTATTGTCTGCACCTCTAGTATCGTATCGTGCCACTCTGTGGTATCGTATCGTCGAAGATTCTTGGTATCGTATCACACCAAAAATGGTATCGTATCGTCTGTGTGGTATCGTCCAGAACTAGTTAAGCCTTTTGAGGGCAAAATTTGAAGTGATTGAGGAGCTAATTAAGGGGCAGTAGGAAGTAAACATAAGCCCAAAGGGGTGAATGAACTTAAGATCAGGACAGGTGCCAAGTAGCCTGAGGAGCATCATCTCATAGATAGGAAGTGCAACCCAAGCAAGCCAGCACTCGATCTATATGGACACCTCTAGTGAGTGACAAGAGGAGCTACCCATGGCCTTAGAGGACATGCATGGTTTTGCCTGTAGGGAGAACTTTATGTCAACTGTGGAGGGTGAATACCGCACCTCTCTACAATATCCATCAATCCTCAATGGATCCCTATTTACCTTGATGGTTTAAATAGGTCCGTTGCAAGAACGGTAAATTCTATCGAATCAAAAATAGTGCCCAAGCCCGCAGTTAAGTATGAGGGAGGAGTGTACATGGATAAATTAGGTCACATCTACGTAGTGACAGAAAACCCAGACCGGATCAACGAGAGAGGAGAATTGGAAGGACAAGGAAACTCGGGGAGACTACCTTGAAGAGTTAGTAACTACACCAAGAGGTAAGTCGATGGTGACTCGAGTTTTGAGAGGGGATTTGATACCTCAAGATGACTACCTACTGGATGTATACCTGATCCACGGGTCAGAACTACTATTACAAACCGATTCACCCACACGAGGACAGGAAGTAAGCCCAATGACTTTCTATGAGTTGAAAGATCTCGAAGATGAGCCTAGAGTCACATACCTAGACCAGAACCAAAGAAGGTATTGGCCTTTAGACGTTGTTGATAGGTTTCAATTGAAGTATATGGGATTGCCTGTATTCCCTCCTCGAGAGCAGGCAACCTCCTCACACAATCCTTTTGGAACTCATCCAGGAACAGAGAATACAATGTAAGGACAAGCAAGCCAACGAAGTATTCCCAATCAAAATCATGTGCAATTCTCAATGTCAAGAATGCAGTCACACAACCAAACCCACCCTGGAATAGGCAACATGAACCATCCACCCATTAGACCAAGACCACAACTAGGTGTGCAACCAGGAATACCTCCATTTAGAACAGCAATTCCTGTAATGCCCACACCACTGAAACTTATAAGAAGCTTGAGGCCGATTCAAGTGGCCAAGTGTATGAGAAATCACTATGATGGAATGGAAGAACCATATGACCACATAGGAGAGTTCAAACAAGTATTACGAGCTGAACAAGTGGAGGACTTCTTTGTTCAGTATGAATCCTTTGGACTTACCCTCACAAGGACAGCTTTGACTTGGTTCCAACCATTGGACCCAAACCAATTTGGAAATATTGAGCAATTTTTCAAGGAGTTCACTGGAGAATTCACCAAGAGAGGGATTAAACAGAACTTGTCATCCTTAGTCCATAGTTTCAAACAGAACCCAAATGAAACTATAAAAGCCGCTGCCCGAAGATGTAACCAATATGTCGATAGATGCCTAGCAACAGAAAGACCATCCCAGCAAGAAATGATATCATTATTATTGGACGGATTGACTAATGGGACCTTAAGGATCCTAGTGTATGTAAAAAGGCTCCAAACATTGAGTGAGTGTCTTCAAGAATGTATTGACCTAGAGGACAACCTAGCTTATGACCTCAAAAGTACCCTACTAAATCAGACGACACTAGAAGTACAATGACATCTAACTCCAGTAATGTGGAGGAACTAGCAAAACTGGTAGCCAAGAAGTTAGGAGTCCACGGACGGAGGAATTACCAGAACCCACCAATGAGAATACCCATGTTACGATGATGTAGCCTATGCAGTGGAGATCATCCATCTCACCTGTGTGCAAGGGGAGGAATATGCATGCCTCAAGCTTACCCATATGATAGGCAGCCACCTCAAGGACCCAACCTATACTGCCATATAGAGAAAAAATACACTAACAATACTACTGAAAATTGCCCATTCAACAGATAGTCAAGGCCCTTAAATCAACCTCAGTATAGGCCTTATGGATACCCTCCTAGAGAACAAGGACGAGAGATTCCAAGATTTAATCCCTATCCAGGCCCACAAGGAGCAGCTAGACCATATGAACAAGGGCAATATGGACAACCGCAACCAGTATTAGGACAACAACCACCCCTTCCATAGAACGTAGTGCCAATTAAATATACTCAACCAGAGGAAAACATGGAAAGAGCCATAGTACCAGCTTCACCTTTAGCTAGTACAAAAGCAACAACTCAGGGATATGAGCAAACCCAAGGAGAATACTACCCCTATGTCATACTACCCCTATGTCACGAGTCTGATGGCGTATGACCAAACTTATGACTCACAGTACTATGATTATGAAGGATATGACAACACTTATGGACCAGAGTATGCAACCCTAATGTACACAGCACATAAAACACCCCTACCCGTGCCAAAAGAACCATGCTATAGATGTGGAGGAGACCACTTCATTGTTGGAGCAAGTCTATGACAAGCCTAAGTATTGGCTTGAGTCCCACAAAGTCATAGAAGAAGCCTTAAAATGAAGACTATGTAAATTTCACTTGTGAACTACCTCTTGTAACTTTTGAAGACTTTACTTAATGTAAAAGTGAAAGAATCTTAAGTGGTTGAGTCCACTTGATCAAAAAGGGAAAGAGGAGCCACGAATTCATGATTTGTGGTAGGTAGAGAATCAAATCAATCACTAATTGATTGGAGAGTGATTGAGGGAAGTTAGCCTCCCAAGCTCAACTATAAATAGATGGCTATTTTAGTCGTGGTTAGAGAGACCTATGTGAAGACCTCCAAGAGTTGAGCTTTATGCCATATCAAGGTGTGATTCCAAGGCACACATATGTATAAGTAAGTCCATTGTATTGTACAAGCAATATACTTTCATTTTCATGATCATTTGAGTTCATATTTCCATGTTCTTGTGAAGTGTACTAATCACTGCCATATCTCTCAGTTTTCCCAGTCAGATTGCAGAGATGGTTTCTATGAGCTTGGTGCATCATTTTCAGTGATTAACTTGCTAAAGTTAGCTCTATAAGTCTGCTATATGCCCATCAATTTTCATTTCAATTGGGTGTTTCAATCTTTATTTATGTTGAGTTGAAGTCAACAGTGTCTGTTCATTTTCACTTCTCTGTGAGGTACCCGACTTTTTTACTCATCTTGGCAGAGCTGTTTCTCAGTGTGTACTTACCCACATTCAATGATTTAAAGTTTTTTTGATTCAGCATACGGTCTAGTATAGGCATACAAATTTTTGTAATCATTGGATTCTTAGATCTGCAGTTATGTTCATTTTTCTGCTCACTGGTCTCATTATTATAGCAGCCCATGAAAATCGGGATGATGTCATCACTTGTTAAACATCTTTCTCAGTGTGTGGTTCATTATTTTTTATGAGATTACTTTTGAAAGTTAGCTCTTTAAGTTAACTAGACTTCCCCAAAAACGGAATTAAGCTAATTGCTGCTGTGCTCAGAGAATTATGCAAAACACTAGACATGTGTATGAACCAAAATAGCAAGTTCTTCACCTCTGAGCTAACTCCAACTTATCTATTTTGATCTATCTTTTTGAGAGTGATCTTCCAAGGTACATAGGGTGTCTAATACATCCATTGGCAAGCTAAATGGGCCCACCATATACTCCTGGAGTTCATTTGGCTGGTGTAGATCAAGGATTTCGCAACACCTCTTCATCTTCAAGCACATACCTATCCATCTCTTCACAGTGGTATCAGAGCAAGGTTGGACAACATGGCAGATGGATTTCCTTCATCAATTGACAAATTGGATAGAGGTAACTACTCAGCTTGGTCATTAAGAATGGAAGCTTATCTCCAAGGTAGAAGTTTATATGGTTATGTGGCTGGAGATGAATGTTATGCCAAGTTTCAGGAACAAAAGTCAACCAACACAAGAAGAGCAAGAAAGATTGAGCACATGGTGCTCCAAGGATGCACTTGCAAGGTCTTATCTCGTCAACTCTATCTCAGATTTTTTCTTGCCTCACATTAGAAGTTGCAAGACATCTCAGGAAGTGTGGGATGCACTTGAAGCTTTCTTCTCTTCAAGTACTAAAGCTAGGAAGCATCAACTATGGCTGGATTTCACAACTCTCAAGAAGGCTCCCAAACAAAATGTAACTGATTTTGTCACAAAGCTCAAGGACATAGCAGATCAGTTGGGAAGCATTGGAGAGGTAATAGATGAAGAGCAAATTGTAAGGCAGGTCATCAATGGCTTGAAGGCAGATGACAAGTGGGAAGCATTCACCACAGCTATGGATTTGTACATGGACATGCATGTACCTGATTTCAATACACTCATTGGACAACTACTTACTAAAGAGGCAACGCTTATAGAAAATGGAGAAAGCTCTAAAGGTAATCAATCTTCAGCTTTATACATTGATAAAAGCAAGTCCAAAGATAACAAAGGAAAGGCAAAGAAAGTGGATGATGAAGCAGGTACATATCAAGCTAACTATGCAGGTAGAGGAAGACATGGCAGAGGTAGAGGAAGAGGTGGTAGACAAGGCAGGGGGAGATCCCAAGACTCCAACCAATGTTCTATTTGTGGACTAACTAATCATACAATTGAAAATTGCTTTAGGAATTCCAAGAATCAAAGAGGCAGAGGATACAATAGAGGAAGTTATGGCTACTCAAGAGGAATGTTCAACAATTATCATGGCAGCTACAACAACTAGAATCATTCAAACTATCAAGGATGCTACAAAGGAAGGAGAGAATTCAATAACTACACAGAAGACTCAAACAAAGAGGATTCATTATTGATCATGAACATGGCTATGCCACAAGGTAAATCTGATGAGCATGTTTTCTACATAGATTCAAGTTGTTCAAATCATGTGGCAGGAAATGTGGCACTCCTATCAGATTTAGAAGATCCAAGGAATAAGCATGAGGTACAAACAGGAGATGACACAAAACATCTTGTGGAGAAAATAGGCAATGTCAAAGCACCTGATGGAAACATCAACCTACTCAGTAAGGTACTCTATGTCCCTACCATTACAAAGAATTTGATAAGTGTTGGGTAGATAGTAGAGAAAGGGTTGCAAGTCAGGTTCACAAAAGAAGGAGCATTTGTTGAAGATCCAAGTCAAGGATTCAGAAGAATTGCAAAAGGTAGTCAGACACTCACTTTAATTATGGTAGTCAGACACTCACAGAATTGGAAGTATGGCACAAAAGGTTAGCACATATTGGTGAAAGGTCATTAAAGCAAATTTGCAGGGACCAAAGTGTACTTGGACTCCCTAATTTGTCAAAACAACATATGATTTATAAGTGTAGTGCATGTCAATTTGGAAAGTCTCACAGGTTACCATTCATGAAGAAAGGTTATATACATGGAGATCTCTTGGAGTTGGTTCATACAGATGTATGGGGACCTAGCAAGGAAGCTTCAATATCTGGATCAAGGTATTATATCTCCTTTATTGATGATTGCAGTAGATGGACTATCCTATTCTTTATGAAACACAAAGATGAAGTTTTTTCATGTTTCAAAAGATATTTGGCTCTTGTGGAGAATCAAATAGGTAAATCACTAAAAAGGCTAAGGTCAGATGGAGGGGGAGAATACTTCTCCCATGAGTTTGATTCTTTTCTTCAAGAAAGAGGAATCAAAAGAGAGGTAACTACAAGGTACACTCCTGAGCAAATTGGAGTGGCAGAAAGGAGGAATAGGACAATTGTTGAAGCTGCAAGGTCCATGTTAAATGAAAAGCATTTGCCTAATTATCTATGGGCTGAGGCTGTATCTACAGCCACTTACTTGATTAATAGGTTGCCTTCAAAATCCCTTGATGGGATGACTCCATATGAGGCTTGGAATGGAAGAAGACCAAGCTTAGAGCATTGTAAAATTTTTGGATGTATTGCTTTTGCTCATGTTCCTTCACAGGTTAGAGGCAAGATGGATCCAAAGGCAGAAAGGTGTGTATTTATTAGATATGACAACAATCAAAAGGGCTACAGGTTATACAACCCTACCAACAAAGGATTCTTGGTAAGCAGAGATGTAGTTTTTGATGAAAACAATTCATGGTTTGAATATTCATGCAAGAAGGTCAATTTACCATATGATCTTGAAGAAGATTTTCCAAAGCTTGGTAGAGAACAACCGAAGATTGAAGAACAAGACACCTCAGAGGATGATGAAGAATCTCAGATGGAAAAGATCAAAGCATGGAAGTCTAAAGGTAAAGCAAAATTGCAAGAACTTGGACATGAGGCAGAATCATCACATCATGGCCTAAGAAGATCTATGAGGGAAAAGAAAAAACCAGAAAGGTATGGGTTTGACACCTCATTAGTAACTAAACATTCTATCTACATAGCACAGGACATAAACCAAGAGGAGCCATCATCCTTTGAAGAGGCCAAAGCAAAATCAGAATGGAAGCATGCAATGAAGGAAGAGATTGAAGCACTTGAGGAAAACAACACTTGGGATTTGGTGCCCAAGACTTCATCCATGAAGGTAATAGGCTCAAGATGGGTCTATAAACTCAAGAAAAATTCTGATGGTTCCATTAACAGGTATAAGGCAAGGATTGTAGCAAAAGGCTTTGCACAAACTCAGGGAATTGATTATGAGGAGACCTTCTTACCATTAAAAGCTATCACACGAGTGCAAGCCAAAGGAAAAGAAAGAAAGAAAGTAGACTCCAAACAAGAGATTAACAAGGACCTAGAGCCAAGGGTTCAGATATTGGAAGATTCGGAATATCCATGCGAGAGCAACCAAATGAAGAAGACATAGAGTTGGAAGGACAGAAGGGAGAAACTTAGAAACAAATGGATGAAAAATAGAAGTATGGAGGACAAGAAGGATGTAAATGATGGCAAGAAATTTGAGGAACTAGAAGTACAAGAGAATACACCACCTAAATCCCACACCCAAAAACAAGATAAACCAGGATCAGTTCTAGCAGACCCAAGACCAGACGACCTAGACTTGTGGTTGAAAGCATATCAATCTCGAATCATGACTGGACCAAACATAGAGCAGCATGAGAAAGTCTACCCACACGGGGAGCTAGAAAAGGAGAGATTGACGATATGCCGAAAGCTCATAGAGGTAGCCCAAGCCACTCTAGAGAAGGCTATCCTAGTCCTCCAAGAGACAAGAATATATGAGAATCAATTCAACGAATGCTGGGAAGAAAATAAGCTAAAACCCATAGTTACACCCAAAAAGAAGACAATAAAGAAGAACAATGGGGAACTAAGGGCAAATCAATTTCCATAGTCCCTGAACTAGAAGCTAATTGGCCACAAGATTTGTGGGCTAAGATTCAAGAAGACCGATGGAAAAAGAATGGAAGTTCGAGACCACCCTTTGAGGAGTTGAACATTGAAGAAAACCAGCCAACTCCAAAATTGGAGGAAGTCTATGAAGAAGTTTCCATGTGAGACCGAAATATTGAAGAAGTGCACAACATTTCTACCCTACCAAACTATATGGGAGATTATGAGAAAGGATCAATAGTTTTCCATGCTCCCACAATTCGAGGCAAGGAAAAGGGATCTTCAGGTGAAACCTCTCACAATTTAGCAAAACTCAAGAAGACCAAGGTATAATGTCAACTGACTGTGAAAGAGTTACTACGAGACAAGCTGCAATTATGGAGACAGTTAGTGGGACAATGGAAATTAGAAAATGAGGAGAATAACAAGAAAAATAGAGAAAATGAAGCCCCTTTTACCATACAAATCTCTATTGATAAAGTTGGAGAATTCAATGAGTGAGATGAGGGCAACACTTGCTTACCCATCACATATAAGATACATGACTAAAGCCATTTTAGACACAGGAGCAGGTGTAGGCATAGCCACCAAAGAAATTTGGGAGAAATGGGGAAAGCCAGCCCTGCGACCTACACATATGAAACTTCAATTAACAGATAGCTATGTAGAGAGACCCCTAGGAATACTGGAGAAGATTAACTTGACTACCTATGGAGTAGAATTTGAGCACACGCTAGCCATATGCTAATTTGAAAGAGAAAATAACTATGAAATGATATTGGGACGACTGTTCATGAGACAACTCAGGGTAGTACAAGACTGGGGAAGAGACGTGTTATACCTACAACATCAGGGGACTACTACCATGTCAATTCATAGTGCGGGTTCAAGTGACCAATCATGGATGCACGAAGATGCTCAACTATGGATGTGTAAGGAAGCAACACGGGAAAAGAAAAGAAGTCAAATATGGCCTATTGGACATCAAAATTACCGACCAATAGATGATCCTATGTATATGCCTCAAGGTTTTTCGGAGGAAGCATTTGAACCACATTGTTGGCCCTGGAGTTTTTAGCCACATTAGATGTGTGTGTGAATGAGGAGGTTTCACTCTAGCACAATGGCAAGTACCAACGTGAGGAGATCCACCTCAGCAAGTGAAGTGCACAACTGCATGAGTGAAAGCACACAAGCATGCACACACATACACACACACACACGCATAAGGTAAGAGCAAAGAGTGGAACAGTGGAAGATCTTTGATTACAAAATAACTCTCTTATAAAGCTCAAATCTAAAACTAGATAACCTCAAAAATGACCTCTCTAGCTCATTTTATAGTTTTTTGAGTTGTTTTGGCCCTGTCCAGACCTAGTGTTCGGCCTAGTTAAAAATTAGGTTTCAGGGCTTATTTGGGGCTCAAACGAAGTCTAAAAATTATGAAAATCGGTAGGAAGATACTTCTAATACTCCTCAAGCATGAGCACTTCTCGGCTTGAACAAAATGGAGTTGAAATGATATTTACAATGGTTTTTAGTGACGAAAATCACTATTTTCATAGGATTTTTTTTTTAAATTTGACATGAGCTTCTTGGGGCTCCCTATATGCTCTGTCTTTTTGTGTGTCCACTTCTTTGATGCACTTTCATGCTTATTGCTTTGTCCTTGACCTTGAGCTTCAACACTCCCCCCCTCTAGAGTCTGTCGTCCTTGAGAGACCCTTGTTGCAGCAGTTATTCCATGTAGTACTTTGGGAGGTAATGTCCATGTATCAACAAGAGTGATCTGTCTTTCGAATGTGGCATGGTCGGTTGTCTGGTTCTAGTGCTAGCCTTTGGTTGTTTTAGTCCCTTGGCATAGAGTTCCTCCTAGGATTCTAGCATGATAGTGTCGTTGTGAGCTTCCAAAAAGCTGCTAGTTGCTCAAAAGATGTAGTCCATATTGATTTTGAGTAGCCGTTGGCAATGAATTTCTTCAGAGATACTGATGTTGTAACCTTGATGTTCTCTGGATCTTTAAAACATGGCTATCATGTTCTCCATGTCAAGTTCTTGTGATCCATAATGACTGATGGGTAAGTGCATTAGTGCATAGGTTGAAAAAAGAATGTGCCTTGTGCACGGCCTTGTAATGTGGCCCTATGCATGCATACTTGGAAAACACATTGGAAGAAGTATGGTGCAAGAATTTGGGTCTTGAGCAAGGTGCTCAAGGGTATGTTGAGGAAGAGGTTTCCTAATCTATCAGGGCTATAGCATTGCCGAAGTAGGCGAGTCTTACCCTGATGAAAGGTTGGTAGGTGTTCAACTCTTCGTGCTGTGCTCCAACCTGGTGATTGACCATCAGCTTGTCTCCCATTGTTGATGGATGTCCTTGTTGATGGTTCATGTTGGAGATTCTTCAAGCGCACAGTCCTGTCTTTTCGTTTTTTTTTGCTTCTCTCTTTTTTTATTTTAAATAAAGCAATGTCATAAAACCAAAAGAAAGGCGTTAGCATCAATAAAATAATTTACATATGTCAAACGTGTCTCATGTGCCTGGGATTCTCAATTGTGTCTATGCACGGGCCGTGTAAGGTGGCCCTATATTAATGCATACTTTGGAAATGCATGACTTGAATGGTGCAAAAGATAAGGTTATGCCTAAGGCACATGGTTTTTGTGCGTTGAGGCTTTCAATGTTACTTGCAAATGTTGGTGCAATCGTTGTTTTTAGGTATAGATGGATCTCGATCATTTCTCTTTATAGGAATCCATTTTAGAACAATGTCCATCTGCTTACAAATCACTTGTGGCCTCTTCATCTTTGAATGGTTTTTGAAATTTGGTATCCAACATGGTTGGCTCTTTGGTTCTGTGGAAGCTATTGGTACTTTTGGCTTCCAAACCCATAGCCTTTTTGCATGTCTTCCTACTATTGCCAAAGAGGTGAGTTTATCTCCTTTTGGTCTTTGTGCTCGATTCTTATCTTTTTCTCTGACTTCTTTGGTGAGACCTTTTGCATGGTGGGGAGCATAGGCCTTTGTGCACGTAAGAGTCCTTTGGGAACCCACATGTGTAATCGCCCTAGTTGAGGTGCATCTAATTTTTTTGATACCCAAATTTGTCAGAGACCTTGTGGTTGAGCTTGTTCTAGTTTCTTGGTTCTTCTTTTGACATGATTGGCCCACGTGGATGGAAATTGTTGTGGAAAAACTGGTGGTTTCTCTCCCTTTCCTACCTAGATTTGCTTCATGTCTGGACCTGCTTTCTTCTTGAAATTTCTTTGTTTATTTGATATAGCAGTTGTCATGGACTATTTTGCTTGCCTTTTTGGTTGAGTTGTGGTGGCGGCATTAGTCCTTGCACAAGAGGGGGATTCCGCTTGACTTTGAGCCTATTCTTCCATGATTGAATTCCTATGGAACATAGGGCTTTTGATACATACAACATCATTGTTGCTAAGATTAGTCCTAGAAGAACTAAGAGAATGTGTGACATCTAGATTTGTGAGCATGCAATTCTCTAATTCTAATGTAATTTAATTCTTTGTTCTTGTATCCAAACTTGAAGAAGTGGACTTCTTAGGTTCAAGTTGACTGCATGGTCATAAATCCAATCTTGACCTAAGACAAGTGGCTCTATAAGGTCCTCATCATGACACACTAGCATTTTGACTTCCATTGGAACATCTTGAAGGTAGATGGGAAGTTCCACCTCGCCCAAACAAGGGGTTTCCACACCTCCCAAACCTATGAGATAGGCTTCTAGGGGCTTGATGTTCAATTGCAGGTCTTGGCAGTATGAAACTCTAATTGCACTAGTTGTTCCACTTGAGTCAACCAATGCTCTCACAGTCCTTACACTCTTCCCTCGTCCTACCTCTATAGTCACAAAAGGGCATCGGTCGATTATTCGAGAAGTAATTATGATCTATTTTTGACACATGTCCATGTGATATTTTGGGGCTTTCGGGTTGACATCTAGGCCTAGTCTCCTAATGCACTCTTTAGCCTATACCTGTGCTTCTTCTCTAACTCTCAACTCTTCTTCTTTTCGCTTCTTAGCCGTGTTGAGTCTCCTTAACGTATCCTCTATAAGAGGTTCTTGATATAGCTGGACTCAGCATCCACTAAGATAGTTTGGCAAGATGTCATCGTCTAGAGTGGGCAATTGAACTACACCACTAGCGGATATTCTATTAATGATCATGGGTCCATATCCTCGTTTCTCCAATTTGCGGGCATGTTGCTTTAGTGTATAAACCAGCACTAGATCTCCTTCTTTTAGTCCTTTATCCTTGATGTGTGCATCAAAGTATGCCTTTTGTCTTTTCTTTGTAGCATAGATGCCTGCTACCGCTCATAGCCTCATCTCACCTAAGCGTTCTATATCAAAGATCCTAGAGGACAACTCATGTCCATTCCACTCGTGCTCTTGTGCTACTTTTGAAGATGGGATTAGGAAGTCTAATGGTAGCACAACATTCTATCCTAAGACCATGTGAAATGGAGTGGCATTGGGTACCATTTTGTAGGGAACTTGATAAGCCCAAATAGCATGATGAAGCTGTTTGTCCCAATCAAAGCGTTTATTATTTATGAGTTTTGTCAACACATTACATAGGATCTTATTTGTGCTCAACAGCAACCCTCCTCATCACAATGAGGTCTCCATTGTTCTTCATTGACTATAATGTCCATGGTAGCTAAGATTTCTGCCCAGCCATGAGGCTCAAATTCCTCATCTGGAAATATCATTGGTGTATAGGTTGGGTCTTTAACTGGTCTATCTCCTCGTGGAGTTCCTTCTTCTCTTGCTTTGAGGCATTTTTCCTCTTCCTCTGCAACCTTGCACATCCAAAAGTGAGTATCTTCATGCATCCATGATGGTTCATGTGAACTTCTAGAATGCACGGAGATAGAATCTTCTTTCGATTTGTGGATAGGATTCCACTGTAGGGGTGGTACATCTATGAATGTATAGTCTTTTAGATTGACCTTGGTGGTGACCCCTAAGTGTTGCAAGTACAAGGAGCTGGTTCCCCAATCCTATACTATTTGTAATTGTCATAGGAAGGGTCTTCCTAGGATCATCTCATAGACATTATTTTTCCCAAAGTCACATATAGCAAATGTATGTTCAAAGTCTACACCACAAGTGGTTAGAGTTATCCCTTTGAGCAATCCTAGAGGTCTTTCAACATGGCCGTCCACCATTTGAAGCTTCATTCTAGTGGCTCTGTGTAATAAGCATGTGGATTGTCTTCATCGGAATAGTTAGAATTATGAGCATGACAGTCACTTTTTGAGACCAAAGCGGTCACTGGCACCAATGCTCTATTAAGGTTCTCCTCTCCCACTGCATACTTAACTGGGATCACATTGGCAGGAGCTGGTGGTTGGTTTCCTAGGATAGGTTGTGGCCTATATGGTGCTTGATATTGCTGTTGTGGCCTATAATATGGTTGTTTGTATTGGTTATGATACCTACCCTGCTGGTAAGGTTGTTGAAAGTTTTGCCTCACAGCCTTCCTATTGTATGGACAATCTTGAGCCATGTGGTTCGTGTATTTTCTCTCAATGGTGCAATATGGAGCGTTCCTTTCTCTTATGTTTGGGTTTTGCATTGGGCATACATTAGTCATGTGGTCCCCTCCGCAAGTATAACACCAGTTCAATGAGGTGACTCTTGGTGTTTTTCTATTTTGGACCCCTAGCTTATTGGCAACTTGCTCAGCTATCTCATTTATCTCAATGGAGGTTCTAGAGGTATGACTAGTAGAACTGTCAAAGTCCTTATAGAGTTTGGACAGTCCTAACTCCTCACCCAAATTGTCTTCTATGTCAATACATATTCGTACACACTCTTCTATGGATCTAGGCTCTTTCAAGTACATATATGACCTTAACTTTGTGCTTAATAAGCCATCTAAAAACAAGGCCGCTTGTTTGGCTGGTGTGGGTAACTCTGGAATAGGGCATCTTTCTAAGTACTATCTGAACCGTCTTCCTGCAAGTCGCACTGTTTCTAGGGGTGTCTGCTTGAAGCTATGGATCAAGGATGATGTTTTATGCCTGATACCACTCTTGGAAAATTCTACAATGAATGCTTCTAGTAGTTGGCCTATGTCTCAATAGTTGCAACTATTTAGGGGTTGAAACCAAGCTAAGACAGTACCCTTAAGAGTCAAACCAAATGCCTCGAACTGAGTGAGCAAGTCCTCAACCTGTTCAACTCTTAACACTTGTTTGAACTCGGCCACATGATCATAAGGATCTCCTGATCCATCAAAATAGTTCTTCATTGCCTTAACCACTTGAGAGGGTCTAAGGGTTCTTGAGTGCTCTTGTGGTCTAGCCAATGGAAAATCATGGTCATCTCTTTGATGCCTATGACCTCTATGTCTCTCCCTTTCAGGTCTTTCATTTTCAAATCCTGATCGATCTCTACCCGCGGTATGTGCAAAACTTACCTCAGGTCTCTCTCTCGTTCTTTCCCACTGGGTTTCATGAGCCTTGGATGATCCACCTCCTTGGATACCATGGGAAACACTAGATCTTAGTGGAGGGAAAATTGATTCACCCTACCAAGTGTAGGCATGCCTATCCTGCTTTTTTACCAAGAACATTTTCTCATATGTGTTATCCAAATATACAACCTTGCCTGGTGTCTCGGGATCCTTGAACTCGTAGATGGTGACTATTGGGATAGGTTGACCTAGCTTGAATCTCCAAAATGCTTCCTCCGTTTCTCTATTCGCGAATAGTTCCATAATTTTGTTGTCTTTAGGGATCCAATTTGGAGTGATTACTCTGGTCAAGACTGACTTACCTCTGGGAGTCTTGGGTTCTCATCCTAGGCCTCCTTGCTCTAGTCTCCTAGCTCGTTCTCAGGAGTGATTCCAAACTCATCTGTCCTGTGTGATAAGCTGGTAACCACATACATGGTTCCTTCCTTATCAATGTATGACCCCTTATCAAGTCCAAAAGGTTGATCTGGATTTTTGAGTTCGACCACTAATCATCTTAGACCATCCTCATAGCTGCGAGCACCTAATCGGTTGGTCCTGATATACTCCAATTGGGTCTTATAGGGGCCTTTTGGAGTCTGTAAATAAGTAGTGCCTGAGGTACATGTGGGTCTCTCCATGTTAAAAGACATTTATGAATCGCTTGTATCGGAACTTAGTACATAGGGATAACCACTTAGTTGTTGTGCCCAAGACTTAGCTGTATGGTTGACACTAGCCTCAGATGATCTAATGCTTTGTCTATCCTTGCCTAAGTGTCTGCCAGATCTCACATTCATAAGCCTTGTCTTTTGGTCCCCAGGTTCTCTTGTATTTCCCAAAATCCTTTGGGACTCCTTGGTTTCCTAGTTCCACCTAAGTGTCAACTTCAAAATACTTTCCAATGAACCCAAAATCACAACAAATGGATTTCATATGAAAAAGTTATGCCAGTTCAGGGTTCTGGGGGTTAAAAAAGGGAAACAAGACCTCTTTGGGATTGTTTAAGATCAGGCGATACACGATACCTAAGAAGTATCGGTGATACTTGGGAGCAGACGATACATGATACTTGGTGCCTTTTGAAGTATCACGATACTTGGACTAGTCGATACACGATACACGATACACGATACTTAGGGAACCCATGATACCTAAGTATCGCGATATGAGACAGTCGCGATACATGATACCTAGTGATGGATGACACATGATACCTGAAGTCTTGCGATACATGATACTTCAGTACCGCGATACTCAACTCGGCAATACACGATACTTGATGGTCGTGATACTTGGGACTTCATGATACATGATACTTGAACTACCGTGATACACGATACTCGACAAGTATCGTGATACACGGAAGTTCTAGTATCGTGATACCTGAACTCAGCCGGACATGATATTTGGAGATTTTGAAGTCTAAATTCAAAAATTTTTGCAAATATGTGTACCTTGAGTCCTCCTTGTCACTCCTATGTAGCTGTAGTTGCAAAAGTTCTCTCCAAATGCACGATACCACACTCACAATACTTGGCATAGGTCATGTCATGTCCGAGACTGGTCACTCAATTTTTTGGGTATTTTGGTAGTATTTCTTCAACATTTCTGATCTGCACCCCCTCTAGGCTTCTTGCTCACAGCCACGAGTGAAAAACAAGGTGAATGCACACTCGAAAATTAAAAAAAAATTTCTGAGATGATGGAGATGGGAGAAGATGGTGATGATGATGATGATGATGAAGATGAAGAAAAAACTCAAAAACTAAATAGAAAGTGCTGATTTTTTTACCTTCCAACATCGCTACTCTACATCTTACCGTCACACACTCATCCTCCAAGCTCTCTCCTTGGCGACGGTGTCACATAATCCTAGTAGGAGATGGTTGAACCACGCCTTAAGAGAGAGGATTAGGAAGTAATTATCAACCATGGTTTTTGGGCCAAGTGGTTAGCCCATCACACTCCTAACTGAGAGGTTGTGAGTTCAATTCCCAACATTGGTATCAGAGCCTAGTTGTGAAATTGGGCAAGATGGAGGGTGGCACCTCATTCCATGGCACTTGGGAAGCACTTGACCATGACTGAGTTTGAAACTAGCCAAGAAGGAAGGCACGTGCGCATTTGGGCACCAGAGAGAGGTGCATTGGATAGGTCCAAAATAGGTATAGGCACTGGAATTTGAGGTTAATGGAGATGCTCAAATGTGGAAAAGGGCCCAGGTTAGATAGGATGGTCCACAAGTGAGCATTGATGGCAATGCTCAGTCTAAAGGGGGAATGAATGTCACATAATCCTAGTAGGAGATGGTTGAACCATGCCTTAAGAGAGAGGATTAGGAAGTAATCCTCAACCATGGGTTTTGGGGCAAGTGGTTAGCCTATCACATTTCTAACTGAGAGGTTGTGAGTTCAATTCCCAACAGGGGGTGCCGAATTTGGTGTCACTCTAGCACAATGGCAAGTACTAATGTGAGGAGATCCACCTCATAAATGTTAATTCGTGGAGATGTGAGGACCGGTATGAAGACCAAGAGCAAGTGAAGTGCACAAGTGAATGAGTGAAAGCACACAAGCATGCACACGCATACACACACATGTGCACAAGGTAAGAGCAAAGAGTGGAACAATGGAAGATCTTCGATTACAAAAGAACTCCCTTACAAAGCTCAAATCTACACTCTTACAAAGCTCAAATCTACAACAAGCTAACCTCAAAAATGATCTCTCTAGCTCTTTTTATAGTTTTTTGAGTGGTTTTGGCCTTGTCCAGACCTAGTGTTCGGCCTAGTTAAAAATTAGGTTCCAGGGCTTATTTGGCGGCTCAAACGGAGTCTAAAAATTATGAAAACTGGTAGGAAGATACTTCTAATACTCCTCCAGCTTTAGAACTCCTCGTCTTGAACAAAATTGAGTTTGAAAAGGGTGAAATGAAAATGGTTTTTAGTGATGAAAATTGTTGGAGTTAGATGTCTGCGAAAGCACATGAACAACACAAGGAAGAAGAAGAAGCTTGGAGCACAACACACAATACTGAATGTATTACTAGAGATGTACAAAGATAAGTAGCCCATTAGGGCAATAGGCGTATATACAAGCTGGGGGAAAAAACCTCCTAAAGAGGGAAAAAAGTACCCCGGCGGTCCTAGTGTGTTCACACGCTTCACTACCTAAATATATCAGCAAATCCCCCCTGGGAGTGATGCGGTGAACAAGGAGCTGGCACTCATGTATAAGGAAGTGCCAAGCTATGTGGAAATCACTCCACAAAAGGAAGTAAGCCAAAAGCTTTGCGGAAAGCTTCAAACTTCTCCCTAGGTAGAGCCTTCGTGAAAAGGTCTGCAATGTTCTCCTCCGTGGGCACATATGCCAAGCTGATCTCCCTAGCAGAGAACCTCTCCCTGACATAGTGATAATGCACCTCAATGTGCTTAGTGTGAGCATGGAACACATGGTTCCTCGCAACTGTCAATGCGCTCTCACTGTCAGTGAAGATGGTGGTGGCAGAAGTCTGACCAACACCCAAATCATCCATAAGGCATCTGAGCCACACACACTCAAAAGTCATTGTGAAAGCTGCCCTATACTCAGCCTCACAACTAGAAGTGGCCACAGTAGGCTCCTTCTTGCTCAACCAAGATATGCATGAGCTACCAAGCATGAAGCAAAAGCCACTAGTGGACACATGAGTGTCATAGCAACCAGCCCAATCGGATTCAGAAAAAGCATGCAAATCTAGTGGTAGTGATCCCTCCTTGGGATAAAACAACCCAAGTAGCCGAGTACCACTCAAATAACGAAAGATGCGCTTAACTGCCTGCCAATGCTTGACTCCTGGGCAATGCATAAACCTGGTCATCTGTGAGACAATAAACTGATAGAGAAACTCTAATAGCCTGCTGATAGAGAACAACATCAAATGTATCTCCAACATCATGAAGACTCAATCGTAAACCTGTCTCCATAGGAGTGGCGATAGGCTTACAGTCTTCAAGGCCAAAATGTTGCAATAATGTGTCAATATATTTCGTTTGACACAAAGCCATTCCACCCTCAACTTGCATAAATCGAATGCCCAAATAGTGATGCAAATGCCCCAAATGAGACATCTCAAATGAGGCATGCAAAAAGCCTTAAAATCAGCAATATGCTTCTCAATAGGACCAATGAGCAGCATGTCATCAACATAGACAACAATGATCAGAAGCACATCATTAACACGCTTAACATGTAAGGTGCTTTCAGTTGGACTGTTCTCAAAACCATGTGCACTCAAATAGGCATGTATCTTCTCATACCAAGCATGTGGTGCTTGCTTTAAGCCATATAATGCCTTCTTTAACCTGCACACTTGGTTTTCATGCCCTTTCTACACAAATCCACAAGGCTGAAAAACATACACTTCTTCATGCAAGTCACCATTCAGAAATGTTGTTGTAATGTCCAACTGATGTACATTCCAACCATGATGTGTTGCAAGTGCATAGATGCTCCGAACAGTAGTCATACGGCATGTAGGTGCAAAGGTCTCATCAAAATCAATGCCTCTTTCCTATGCATAACCATCTCCAACAAGCCTAGCCTTATACATGTCAATCGTACCATCCGATTTACGCTTCAGCTTGTATACCCACTTAGTGCCAATGGCCTTCTTGCCTAGAGGCAAGTCACATAAAGACCAAGAACCATTCTTCATTATAGCATCATATTAAGATTGCATAGCAGCCATCCAATTTTCTGAATTTTGTGCTTCATCAAACGAAACAGGTTCATTTTCATCACAGAGACTAGATGCAGCCATAGCATAGCAATCTGATGCAAAAGAGGCACTATCAGAGCCTGAATGAGTACGATATGAAGGAGGTGCATCTAATTTGCTGTCACGCAAAGTCTGCACCAACCATTTTGGCATAGTTTTTGCCTCCTCAATATCAGCTCTCTCATCAACTGGTGTATCATGTAAATTTGCATCAGAAATGGAATGATCTGCATCATCACATGAAACCTGCAAAGACTGAGAATTTGCCTCATTGGGACCAGCACTAAACTGTCCACCTGTAAAAAGAGGCAGCAAAGTATCATACATGTCTTTGGAGCTAACAGATGTCTCCTTAGTACATGAAAGCAATGGCTGAATAGCATCTTCCACAAAAACAACATCACTGCTAACTAGAATGCATTTAGTCTATGGATTATACAGACGATAGCCTTTACTTTCAAAATTGTACCCAACAAAAATACATTTTACTGCTTTATCATCCAAAATACATCCAAGAAAGGTAAAGAAAAGTTTTTTGCTGGTCATAAAACATGTGCAAGTTTTGAAGACATTGATGGAGATTCAAGTGGTTCAGAAAAGAGCCTTGATGAGGAACTTGGATTGCCCTCTGTGAAGACTCCAGGAGTAAGAAGGGCACATGCAGATGATACAAGGAGAAGTGACCCAGGACCAAGAAGATCTGGGAGGATGACGAATTCAGTGCAACGATTGACATATGATAGTTACATGGCTCGTCATTATGCCTACATGACAAAGGTAATACAAGATGCTGAAACTTCTTTCTTTGAAGATGCAATTGGAATTGGAGATTGGGAAAAAGCTATGGATGAGGAGATGGCTGCACTTTATGGAAATGATACATGGAAGCTGGTTCCATTGCCACAAGGAAAGAAACCCATAGGTTGTAAATGGGTTTACAAGGTAAAGCATAATGTTGATGGTAGCATAAGCAGGTATAAAGCACGATTGGTAGCTAAAGGATATGCACAGACATATGGCATTGATTATGAGGAAACATTCAGCCTTGTAGCTAAAATGTCTACTGTTAGGACACTTGTTGCATTAGCTACAACAAAAGGATGGACTTTGCATTAGATGGATATGAAGAATGCTTTCCTACATGGTAAGTTACAGGAAGAAGTATATATGGACCAACCATAAGGATATGAAGATTCAAAGCATCCAGAATATGTTTGCAGGTTGCAAAAGGCTTTGTATGGGATGAAGCAGGCTCCGCATGCATGGCATGCAAGGATTGCTGATTACTTAACCAGCATTGGGTTTTCTTTGTGTGATGCAAATCATTCACTATATGCAAGGAAGGTTGATGATGGCATCATGATTGTGGCCATTTATGTTGATGACTTGATTGTAGGTGGCAATAATGAAGAAAGCATCAAAGAGGTAGAGCAACTTCTTATGCAAGAATTTGACATGAAAGATCTTGGTGTGCTACACTATTTCTTGGGCATTGAGTTTATACATACAGAAACATGTATTTGGATGTTGCAAAGGCAATATGCCTTGAATATGCTACAAAAATATGGTATGGCTGGTTGTAAGCCAATTTCTATGCCATTAGATCAGAATTTGAAGTTGGATACTACATTAGGTGAAGCATTGGAAAATGCTACTATGTACATGAAAATTGTGGGAAGTCTTATATATCTTACAATTACAAGGACTGATTTAAGCTATACTGTTGGACTTGAAAGTCAGTTTATGCAGGTTCCCACGAAGCCACATTTGGATGCTCTGAGGCGCACTCTATGTTTTGTGAGTGCTACTTTCGATTATGCATTGTTTTATGAAGCTGGTGTAGAATTGCAGGTTCATGGATACACCGATGCAGACTAGGCTGGTAGTACTCCAGATAGAAGATCTACTAGTGGCTTTCTTTTCTCACTTGGAGGTGCAACTATTACATGGAGCAGTAAGAAGCAAACCACTGTTGCTTTGTCGAGTATAGAGGTTGAGTATAGAGGTGTTGCAATGGCAACATGTGAGGCATCATGGCTGGAGATGTTACTTGCAGATTTAGGTGTGGAATTGCAAAAGCATATCACTATCTATTGTGATAATCTTAGCAGCATACAGTTAGCACGGAACCCTGTTTTCCATGCTAGAACAAAGAATATCGAGGTACATTATCATTTCATCATAGAGAAGGTATTGGCAGGTGATATTGATCTTATTTATGTGAGAACATATGAGCAGGTTGCTGATATTTTCACCAAAACACTTGGAGTTGAGAAGTTGAAGAAGTTTCGGGAGATGCTTGGATTACAGGATATGGTGTTGAGCTTGAGGGGGAATGTTGAGATATCAAGCTCAACATGTGATGATCCAGGATGACACGTACCTGTTTTTCATTTCTCTGACATGTATAGTGGTCACACTGGTATATGTCAGGGATACTTCATTGAGCTTTATTAGATTTATCTACCGAGAGTGATGGCACATTTGTTTCTTGCCAGCTCACTCATTCGCGGACATTAGGTTTTTCCTTATGTACTGATCTTTATATATTGCACTTGTTGTATTCTTGTTTTTAGGTCATTCTTGTACATTCCTTTTATGTAATAGAAGTAGAAGAAAAAGTTCATTCTTCCTTGCCTCAATCTCTGTGTGTGCTTCTCCTTGAGAGTGAGATTGTGTGTGTGAGCTCTCTTCCTTATCTCCTTCCTCGTGACAGAAGATGCACAGACATAGTCACTTTGATATGTTCATAACTCAATGTGTAAAACTCAAATGACCATAACACTTTGTAGCAATACTCAAAAGAAATTAATCTTCATATGCCAATAAATATATTAGACAATGAGATCATGTACTCAATGTAATGACTCAGAGAAGGTGATAGACTTCAAGCAATGTATTATAACAGTAAAGAGAGAGCAATGTATCTATAGAAATGTGATGTAAGTGTACTGATAAGTAAGATATGATAAAATGAGAGGTTGGAGGACTCCACAAGCTTTGAGCTAAGTACAATAATCACAAAAAATGAGTGTGATGATTAGCTCTCTATCCCACCACTAAAACCTGATGTATAAATACACATTTCAAATATGATTCTTGATTGGATCTAACTAAAAGTGATCCATATTTTTAGGATTCATTTTGAATTTTAAATTAAAACTATGGTCATGGAATTAATCTTCCAATATATCCATGAGATTCTCTTTATATCATCTATTTACTTTATACATAAGTAATCCATGAAAACTACCCCTTATCTATCACTCATCATCTATTCAAAATGGGGTAGACCATGAATTTTAGAACTTCTTGGATGGCATTGCAGGCTATAATTAGGTAGCAATCCCCCTTGAGGACCATCAAAATATTTCGTTTACTATTGAATGGGGCATCTTTGAATTTCATGACATGCCCTTTAGCTTGAACAATGCCTTGGCCACCTTCTCATGCTTGATGTGTCATGTGTTCAAGGAGTTTGTTCGAAAGTGCTTGGAAGTATACTTCGATGACCTATGCACATATGCAAAGAAACACATCATGCATATCCCTTATTTGAACCAATTTTTGCAAAATGCAAACAATTTTGTGTGTGTCACAATCCTAAGAAGTGCGTCTTCATGGTGTGACAAGGTTAAGTATTTGGACTCTAACTCCAAAAATGGGATTGCAACAAATGAAGAAAAGATCAAAGTCATTGTAGATCTATCCAAACCTAAGAATGTTAAGTTCAAGCCCTAATGTGCCATTTTGGTTACTCTTGGCAAAAGCCAAAGGTACAGATGCAGAGGAAGCATGTGAAGGTGGACTAACTCAAATAGCTCATCTCAATCATCCTCAGAACTTTCTAGCTTGATTGATGACCTAGTAGAAAAAGTGGCCCAGAAATTAGGAGTCTCAAGCAAATAGATGCCTAGGTTGACAACAAACAAACATTGTTACACCTGTAGTGGTGATCATGTGGAAAATGTGTGTCCTAATGTAACACATCCTCAAGCCAACCACATTGGCCAATATTGCACAATAGAGAGATGATAAAGGAATCACATGGCATAGGATTGCCCATACAACAAACAAATAGTGAGACAAAATTACCCGCAAGCATACCCCTAACCAGGTAGGTATCAAGGTCAATACAATACTCAGCCTCATTAGTATAGGCCTCCATAGAATTACCCTCATCAGACTCAACAGAGACCTCAACCTATTTTAGCTCAACAACCACCATCCCCAGCTAATGTCATCTCAGTAAAGTACCCTATTGCAAAAGAGAACTTCGATAGGGCTTTAGTCCCTTCTTCACCCCTGATCACAGAAGATGATCCTAATTCTAATAGTTTTGACTCCACCCATGTAGATAGTCCACCCGCATACTACACGGAGCCACCAGAACATATGGAAACATATCAATATGATAGTCCACCCCTAAAACCTAGTTGGGAGCCCGACTATGCCAATGTCATGTACACCAACCCTAACCCATGACCCCAGTTAAGATAACCAAGACCACAGGGTCCTAGAGGACCATGTTTTAGGTGCCAAGGAGATCATTTCATAAAGGATCGCTCACATCCTCCGATAGCAAAATAGTCACAATACTATAACATACAAGGTTTTTGTGCTGAATGTGGTAAGGAGCATGTCATTAGAGGTTGCCCTAAGAACCTTGCTAATGCCTCAAAAGTGACTCTCATTAATGTGATAGGTATTGTGCATAACTCAGATGGATCTAACCCCACATACGTGCCTATCCAAGCCATAACAAGAGCTGAAGTGCTATTATATAATCAAAATCCTAATCCTAAAAAGATAGCCGAGACTAGTGAAGTTGGAGAATCTAGTAGTAGAACGACTAAAACTTGGTTCCCGAGAAAGAATTAAGAGGAAATGGAGAAAAAAAGATAAGCGAATTATGGGAATTCTAAAGGAATTTAGAGCCAAAATCCTAGAATTAACTTCACAAGAATCTAATCGGGAGAACCCAGTTCAGCGATCACGATCAGTTCTAGTTGAACCCATACCTGAAAGCCTAGACATGATGTTTCGAGCATATTGTTGAGAGCAGTATGGGCACCCAAGGACTGACTAGACAAGGAAGCCAGCGGAGAGAGTCAGAGCGAGGTGAAGGAGTAAGTAGACAAAGCAGTCGACGCAAATCTAGCAGATAGGCCCTGCAAATTTTTCCAAACCAACATCTCTATAACAGTGATTCTTATCACTAACAATCAGTGTAAATACCATTTCATATTTTTGTAGCTCCATTTTGTGCAAGCTAAGGAGTCCTTGAGCTTGAGGAGCCTTAGAAGTACCTACATATCAATTTTCGTATTTTTTAGACTCCGTTTAAGCCCTCAAATTGGCCCTGGAACCTAATTTTTAACTAGGCCGGACACTAGGTCTGGACAGGGCCAAAACCTAGTCAAAAACTATAAAAAGAGCTAGAGAGCTCATTTTTGAGGTTAGATTGTAATTGAAACGAACTTGTAAGAGCTTTTTGAAAGTAATCTAAGAACTCCATTGCTTCTCACTCTTTGTCTTGCCGTGTGTGCGCGTGTGTATGTATGTGTGTGCATGTTTGTGTGCTTCTCACTCACGCACTTGTGCCTCCACTTGCTCGAGGTCTTCATACCATCCTCACGTCTTCTCGGATCGACATTAAAGGAGGTGCTACTCATCACTGAGCTACACCAAATTTTGGCGCCGTTGCCGGGGATCGAGCTTTGAGGACGAGCGTGTGATGGTAAGACGTAGATTGGAGACGTTGGCGTTGTAGGTAATTTCTCTACTTTTCCTATTTTTCTCTTTCTTACCTTACCACCACCATCATCATCATCATCATCCCCATCTTCCACCTCCACTTCCATCATCGCAAAAATTTCAGTTTTTTTACTATATCCTCTTCCTCCTTTCATTTCCTTCATTTCACTTGTGAGAGAGAGCGAGAGAGCGAACTGTTGTGTGCTATTTTCTGCATGCTTTTGGAGTTTCTTGCAGGTTTCAGCTTCATCATCCCCTCTAGCACGCCGCGCAGGTACGAAAATGTGCAGAACTGTCTCGCAGTCGCCGACTCCTGTCGATCGCGATTGACAGAAATTTTCACCTTTTGGTAAATCTGAGTGCACCACAGTGGACTAGAGACCCTACACACCACATTTCCACAAAAATTTTTGAAAATTTTGCAAAATTTCAGTCCATCGCGATTGACAGCTCTGTCCATCGCGATTGATTGCCTGTCCATCGCGACCGACTGGCTGTCCATCGCGATTGATTGCCTGTCCATCGCGACCGACGCGTGTCCATCGCGATTGACTGACCCCTGTCCATCGCGATTGACTGACCCCTGTCCATCGCGATTGACTGACCCCTGTCCATCGCGACCGATTGCCTGTCCATCGCGATTGATTGCCTGTCCATCGCGACCGACGCCTGTCCATCGCGATTGACTGACCCCTGTCCATCGCGATTGACTGACCCCTGTCCATCGCGATTGATTGCCTGTCCATCGCGATTGACTGACCCCTGTCCATCGCGATTGATTGCCTGTCCGTCGCGACCGACTCCTGTCCATCGCGATTGATACTCTGTCCATCGCGATTGATACTCTGTCCATCGTGATTAACACTCTGTCCATCGCGATTGACAACCAATTTTAGCCAATTTTTTAGGGTTTTTTAATTGAAGAGTTGGGCTAATTTTGGGCATAAACATTTTACTCTAGAGCACATAAGGGGGCCTTAGGAAAACAACTTGGGGAAAACCTGTTGCACAGTGATCCTGTTTGAACCCTGTTTTAACCCTAGAACCCTGAACGGTCATAACTTTTTCATACGAAATCCATTTTTTGAGCTCTAGGGCTTGTTGGAAAGCTCGTGGCGTTGATTTTTAGCTAGGGTATTTTGAAGTTGACCATACCCAGGGGGATCAAAGTCAGGGGTCTTAAGAATTGTTTTCCTAAAATTCACTATGCAAATTAGTATTTGTGCTACAGGAATGAGAATCATTGGTTCTGTCTTTGGAATTTAAATATTAAAGCTAACTTTGGAACTCTACAGATCTATTGAAAGCATCGAAAGGCGTTCTAAGCAAGTGTAAGTGCAAGCTTGGGAACACACTTCTTGGGCATTCAAGGGCAACCAAGCAGGAAACAAAAGGTTGGAAACTTTCAACCCCCTCTGTCAATTCCTAAGAACGACTAGAGGTAGGAGTAAGTCAGGGCGACGATAGACAATTATCAAGTTGAAGAACACCTAAACTTTCAAGTTCAAGCTAAGAACATAATCTTCGTACTATCGAGAACTTTAAAGGAAAAGAACTTAACGTGGAACGATCAACTATAAGTGCGGAACTACACTCAAATATACCTTGCGACATGATATCAGACAAGAATTTTAACACAGGAACCAACTAAAAAGAATCAAGTAACTGATACAAAAGGACTCTGCAACGAGGTTGTACTTGGGCAAATTTGGGTTATTCAATTAAGCTTATGAACCTTAGATCAGGGCGACATCTAGTAAGGGATAGACAAAGCCTTAGGTCTTTAGAGGCTAGTGTCAACCACACTGCTAGGTCGTGGGCCCAGCAGTTGAGCCACCACTCATACTACCCAAGTTCTGAGACTAGTGAATCCGAGATGTCTCAAGGCATGGATCGACCTACGGGAAGTTCAAGAGTGCCATACTTGCACAGGGTAGAAGGTCCCTACAAGACGCAGCTGGAATACCTTAGGACCAACCGATTAGGTGCCAGCATCTATGAGGACGGCCTAGGAAGATCTGTGGTACAGATTAAGAATCCTAATCAATCCATTGGATTAGAGCACCCAGCTGTCAAGTTTGAAAATGGAGCATACTTGGACAAAGAAGGAACCATATACGTAGTCACCAGTCACCCAGATAGGACGGACGAATTTGGAAATGTGATCCCCGAAGCAGACTTAGGTGACCTGGAGCAAGGAAACATGTGTGCAGAACCTAGAACCCCTCGAGGTAAATCGGTTCTCACTAGGATTATCACACCGGAGTGGATTCCCCAGGATAATAAGAGCATAGATTTGCTCCTCAATCGAGAAACTAACGAAGCCTTTTGGAGGTACAAACCTGATCGGCCAATTGATATAGGAACAATCATGATCTATGAGTTTAAGGATCCTGATAGCCCAGGTAGAGTGACCTACTTAGATCACGCTTCGGAGAGGATCTTTGTGGTGACAGAAAATGATAGGCATGCTTACACTTGGAAGGGTGAATTCGTTGTCCCCCAACCAAGATCGAATGTATCCTATGGTCACCCTGGAGCTGGAACATCCCAAGCTCATGGAATGCAAAGAGACAGAAGTAGAGATAGACCAGAAGTAAGCTTTGCCAACCCAGTGGCCAGAGAAAGAACGAGGACGGAAACAAATAGAGTAGAACCTGAGATACTTAGAGCTCACAGGAATCAAAGAAATGCAGATGAGTTCCCTTTACCACGACCTAGAGAGCACACAAGGACTCTGAGACCGACTCAGCTAGTTAAGTCCATGAAGAACTACTTTGATGGCACTAGAGATCCATACGATCATGTGGCTGAGTTTAGGCAAGTCTTGAGAGCAGAACAAGTGGAGGACCTATTCACACAATATAATGCCTTTGGTCTAACCCTTAGGAACACAGCCCTCACGTGGTTTCAGCCACTAAATGAGAGGCAGTTCAGGAGCATAGACCAACTCCTAGAGGCTTTCATTATTGAATTCTCTAAGAGTGGCATAAGGCATAATACCTCCTCACTGATTCACAGCTTCAAGCCAAACCCCTCAAGAAACCGTGAGACTTGCAAGAAGAAGATTTAGGCAATACTTAGAAAGATGCCCTGTTTCGGAGCTCCCCACACCAGCTAAGCAAGTGGCTTTATTCCTGGATGGATTGCTAAGTACTAAATTGAGATCTTATGTGTACTTGAAGGACCCTAGGACCATAGAAGAGTGTGTGTGCATGTGCATTGACATCGAGGATAACCTAGGGGAGGAGTTAGAGCTTTCCAAGATATACAAAGATTCAGATAGTGCCTCTAACCTTTCTTCCACGCAATCCACATCAATTGAGGAACTTGCAGAGAAAGTAGCTCAGAAATTAGGTGTCACTAACAAACAAATCCCAAGGTTTGCCCCTGTGAAAAGGTGCCATACTTGTGGTGGCGACCACATGGCGAATGTATGTCCCATTATGGCTCAACCCCAAGTTAATCCTAGTAGCCAGTATTGCACTATAGAACGAAGGTACACCAATCACACCGCGCAAGATTGCCCCTACAATAAGCAAACCGTTAGGCAGACGTACCCACAGCCATACCCTCAACAAGGAAGATACCAGAACCACTACCCACCTCAGCAGTATGCTAGGCCTCAACAAACCTACCAACCCTACCAAAACCAACAAAGGCCTCAGCCTGTGCTAGCACAACAACCCCCAGCTCCAGCTAATGTGATCCCTGTAAAGTATGCTGCTGCAGAAGAAAACCTGAATAGAGCTTTAGTCCCTGTAACACCAGTGCTTTCATAAAGTGATCCCAGTGACCATAGCTTCGATTCTACACATGTTGATAGCCCCCAGGCTTACTACATGCAATCTCCTGAACATGGTGAGTCCTACTATAGTGAAGAGCCAAATGAACCTAGTTGGGAGGCAGATTACACAAACGTCATGTATGCAAACCCCAACCCTAGACCTCAACCTAGGCAGGTAAGACCCCCTTTCCTAGAGGACCATGCTACAGATGTCAGGGGGATCACCTCATTAGTGATTGTTCCTTACCTCCACCTACACAACCCCAGTCAATGAGGATTCAGGGCTTTTGCCAAGAGTGTGGAAAGGATCATCTCTTACGAGACTGCCCTAAGAATCCTAATAATATGCCAAAAATTACTCCTATTAACGTTATTGGGTTAGTGGTAGATTCCACAGGAAGTGTCACTTCCACTACACCCGTGCAAGTGATCACTAGAGCTCAAGCATTGCAGCAAAACCAAGGGGTAAACCAGGAGAAGAGCACAAATGTTAGTGAAACAGAGAGCATGACAAAAAAGAGGACTAGAGCTTGGAGAGATAGCCGTGAAAGAATGAAACGGCAATGGGCAAAAAAGATGAGTGAACTCGAGGAAAGCCTCAGAGAAACAAAGGCCAGGATAACTGAACTCACATCTCTAACTCCCTCTCACATTACCCCACTTCCACCATTCCCAACTCCATCCGACCCGCCACCTTCCGACCCGCCTCAACTAATTCCACCACCCCCTAGAGTAGGATCAGTCCTAGCAGATCCCACTCCCGAAGACCTTAATATGATGCTTAAAGCATATCAGGCCAGAATCCAAGAAGGGCCAAACGTAACTGATCATGAAAAATGTTACCCAAGAGCAGAACTAGAGTTAGAACGAACTAAAATTTGTGCTAAGATGGTGGAATTGGCTCAGACCATGTTTGAGGCCAGTCGCCTATTTAACATCTCTAGTTCAGTGAAGACACAGTTGCACTTTGATGGACTGTTAGAAAGAATAGAGAAGCTGATTGCACAATCAGAAAAGGAACCCGTCTCTCAACACAAGGACAAGGCAAGCGAAAGATTAAGCATTCCTGCCCAGGAAGCCTATGTGCCTGAAGCCTATGTGCCTAACTCTACGGAGCTAGACACATCATCTTCTATGAATCGGTTCACACCAGAATTCCTACGCGAGATTCAAGAGGACAAATGGGCTAAAGAAAGTGAAGTCCCTCCTCCTATTGAACTTGTGGATGATGCACACGACCAGTTCCCACAAGACATCCCATCCATTTATGAGGAGCAGGAGAGCACCCACTCTCAGGACAGACTAGACTTTGAGTCTAACTCTCTACAAGAATTACCCCACTTCACAGGCCCATGGGAAGCTAAGTCTACTTGTATGAGAGCACCCACGGTCATGGTACGAAATGAGGACTCAGTCTTACCTAGGAACACAGAGGTAGTGAAAAACACTAAAGTGTAGTGCAATCTCAAGTTAGAAGAGCTACTCAAGGTTAGACCTGAATTATGGAAACATGTCACCAAACAAGTACCAGAGATAGAAAAACCTCGTTCCTAGGTAGGATCCCAAAGGACAGTGCCAGAAATACCCTTGGATAAGATAGGAGATATGTGTGAAGGTGAAGAAGGGAACACCTATCTTCCCATTACCTACCAGGAGTACACCACCAAGGCAATTTTGGACTCAGGTGCAGGAGTTGCAATTGCCACCACTTCCCTATGGAAGCGTTGGGGCAAGCCAGCACTCAGGCCAACGAGAATGAAATTGCAGATGGCCGATGGTCATATTGAGAGACCCTTAGGATTGCTAGAAGGAATAACTCTCACCACCTGTGGTGTCGAGTTTGAGCATACATTTGCTATATGTGACTTCAGCAAAAATCATGCCTATGAGATGATTTTGGGAAGACCATTTATGCGAAAGTTGCAAGTGGTACAGGACTGGGGAACCAACTCCTTGTATTTGCAACACTTAGGTGTTACAACCAAAGTAAATCTCAAAGATTACTCTCATAGAGATGTACCTCCCATCCAATGGAATCCCATCCATAGAGCCAAAGATGATACAGAATCGGTGCATTCCATAGGGTCAGGATCCTCATGGATGCATGAAGACACTCACTTATGGATGTGCAAGGTAGCAGTAGAAGAAGAGAAGAGAGAGAAAGCCAGAGAGGTAGGTGCAAAAGACAACCATAGATCAATTCAAGAACCAGCCTATGCACCTGTAGTCTTTCCGGACGAAGAATTTGAACCCCACGGCTGGGCAGAAATCCTAGCAACAATGGATGTAGCCATCAATGAAGAACAATGGACACCTCACTGTGATGAGGATGGCTATGACATTTCAGTCTTCTCCATAGAGCCAATCATGGGAGAGGCAGTTCTAGAGGAATGCGAACCTAGCCCTGATGCGTTTGAGGATGCAAGTGACTCCGATCTAGAGTCAATCATTATGGACCCACCTTTTGCATCAGATGAAGAATACTTCCATGAAGTAGAATTTCAACCCCAGAGGCATGGAGAGCTTACAAATGATGTAAGATTAGCAACACATGTGACCCCAAAGGAAGAAGGAAAGAAACGAAAGAAGAGAGAAGTCTCACCAGAAGAGGAAGAATCTTTGTTTGAGGTCCCAGAAAATTTTAAGAAGTATGAGATAGACGACAGGAGAGTCATGATAAGAATGCCTAAACGAGAGGCACAATTAGGAGAGGCCTATGACAACAAAGAAACCACCAAGAAAATAGTAGTGGCCCTAGAAGAAGGAGAGGAGAGATGCACGTACATAGGCCATGACCTAACAGAGGAAGAAGAGCATGCGTTAATAGCCTTGCTAAGAGAATACAGAGCTGTATTCGCTTGGAGTTACAAGGATTTGAAGGGTGTTGACCCAGACATATGCTCACACACCATCCCCATGACTTCATATGCTAAACCCTCTAAGCAAAAGCCCTATACATATAACGATAATTACGCTGCCAAGATCAAAGAGGAGATAGATAGACTGGTCGAAGCTGGATTTATCTATGAAATTGAGCACACTGAGTGGGTATCCCCCATCGTAGTGGTGCCCAAGAAAAATGGAAAGCTGCGCGTATGCATTAACTTGAAGAAGGTCAATGCAGCCACAATTCGAGATAACTATCCGCTTCCCATCATAGAACATCTCTTAGAAAGAGTGGCGGGCAAGGAAGTGTACAGCTTCCTTGATGGATTTTCGGGTTACAATCAAGTAGCCATAGCTCTAGAGGATCAGCATAAGACAGCCTTTGCCACAGAATGGGGCATTTTTGCTTTTAGAGTAATGCCATTTGGGCTTACCAATGCACCAGCCACCTTCTAGAGACTAATGTGCCATGTATTTAAGGAGTTCCTGAGGAAGAATTTAGAAGTCTATGTTGATGATCTTTGTGCTCATTCCAACATTAGACAAACCCATATTCCTGAACTCAGAAAAATCTTTGACAAATGTAGAGAATATCAAGTCTGCCTGAACCCAGAAAAGTGCGTTTTTATGGTCAGGCAAGGCAAGATTCTAGGACACATAGTGTCAAAGAATGGCATATCCACTGATGAAGAGAAAGTGAGAGCCATAGCCGAGCTTCCAAGACCAAGGAATGTCAAGGAAGTACAAGCTTTCATGGGACATTGTGGTTACTACCGCCGGTTCATTCACATGTATGCTGTCATTGCAAAGCCCATGTACGGACTTCTGACTAACTTTGAGTGGACTGAGGAATGTGAGAATTCCTTCAATGAGCTTAAACGAAGATTATGTTCAGCACCAATCTTGACCACACCAGATTGGAATAAGCCATTCCATGTTCACGTGGATGCATCCAATTATGCTATTGGGTGTGTGCTTGCTCAACCTACTGGTGAAGGTAATATGGATCTTCCAATTGCCTATGCTAGTAGACAATTGAATGCAGCTGAACAAAATTACACCACTACTGAGAGAGAAGGCTTAGGCATGGTATATGCAGTTAAGAAATTTAGACACTGTTGCAAACAAGTTTAAATTTTTTACTGACCACCAAGCATTGTTATATCTCGTGAACAAGCCATGCAATACAGGAAGATTAGTAAGATGGTTTCTCTTACTAATGGAATATGATTTCGAGGTTGTGGTAAGGAAAGGGAAGACTCATTTGAGAGCTGATCATCTTTCTAGGCTCACATCTGGAGAAGCCCCACAAGGAGTATCAGATGACCTTCTTGATGCTTACTTGTTTAACTTGGAAGTGGTGCCGCAGTGGGCTAAGCCATTAGTACCAGTGTTAACATATGGACCTAACCACCCAGTAATAGCCACACAGAATAGAGAGGTAGTAAAAGCCCAAAAGTACCACATCATGGCTGGAAGTATGTACAAGCACACAGATCAAGGGATCTTGGCTTGTTGTGTAAAAGAGGACGAGTATGCGAAGTGGTTGCAATTAGCACATGTAGGTGCATTAGAGCAACACTACTCTCAACAACGAACCCTACAGACACTAAGGAGACTCGGAGTGCACTGGCCAACTATGGAAGCGGATGTCCAAAGGTTGTGCAAAGAATGCCCAATCTGTCGCACTAAACCACCGGTGGAACATGCCACTCTTTATCAAGTGTCCATAGTGCCAGATTGGAGTGAACCACTAGTATCCTTCCTGAGGACAAAAACATTCCCCCAAGACATGACTCTGGCTAGGAAAAGGAGTTTAGAACAAGAAGCCCAGGATTACTCTCTCATTGGTGATAATCTATACAAACGTGGTAAAAATGGTTACTTGAGACTATGTGTCCATGAAAGTGAATATCTCAAGATCTTGGAAACTGCTCACCAAGGTGTAGCAGGAGGACACTTTGGACCAGATCGGGTGATCAAGGCAATACTATTTGCGGGCTTCTGGTGGCCGACCCTTCACATGGATGCACATACCTATGTGAAACGGTGTGAAGTCTGTCAGCGAACTCAGTATCCTATACGCAAAGATGAGATGCCACTGAAACCTATGATGGGTGGACGTGCATTCTCTAAGTGGGGAATAGACTTCGTAGGTCCTATTAATCCCCCAGCTAAGGGTTCCCATGCAGAATATATCATTGTTGCAACAGACTATCTAACTAAGTGGGTAGAGGTAAAAGCCACAATGAAGAATGATGCTCAAACAACTGCTAAATTCTTGTTTGAAAATGTATTCACAAGATATGGGCTACCTATTGAGCTAGTGAGTGATAGAGGCACTCACTTCTTGAACGAAGTAATTGAAAATCTACTCCAAGAATTCTTGGTAGTTCATAAGAAGTCTGCCCCCTATCACCCTCAAGCAAATGGCCAGGCTGAGAGCACCAACAAGATCTTATGCAATGTATTGACGAAATTAGTGAACAATAAACGCTCTGATTGGGACAAACAGTTACACCATGCTGTTTGGGCATACCGAGTCGCCTACAAGACGGTACTCCAAGCCACCCCCTTTCAGATGGTGTTCGGCCAAAACGCCGTGCTACCTTTGGACTTCTTAATACCTACATTGAAAGTAGCACAAGAGCACGAATGGACGGGTCATGAACTCTCCTCTAGACTTTTTGACCTTGAACGATTAGGAGAAACAAGACTGAGAGCAGCTGCAGGGATATATGCAGCTAAGAAGAGACAGAAGGCATACTTTGATGCCCATGTGAAGGATAAGGGCTTGAAAGCAGGAGATCTAGTTTTAGTCTACACATTGAAACAACACGCAAGGAAGCTAGAAAAGAGGGGCTACAGACCTATGATCATCAATAGGATCTCCACGAGTGGAGCAATACAACTAGCCACTTTAGAGGGTGATGTTCTCCCAAACTATATTAGCGGATGCAAAGTCAAGTTGTATCAGTAACCCCTCATGGAGGAAATGCTGAGTCGACTCAATACTGCTAAGCAACGTAAAGAGGAGGAAAAACGAATTCGAGAAGAAGCTCAAGCAGAAGACCTAGAGCGCATACGGAGAATGAAATTAAGAAGACAAGGTAGAGAGCAACCTGTGCCAAATGCATACGCAGATCCAGGATATCACGTGGCTATGTGTGAAGTTTCAGGTGTTAGCTCACATAGGATAACTGATCGACGTCCTTTCATAACCATAGATATAGGGCAAGGAAAGAGTGCAAGGACTGTAAGAGCCTTGATTGACTCAGGCGCAGCCACTAGTGCTGTTAAATTGTCTTACTGTCAAGAGTTGCAATTAACTGTCAATCCTGTGGAAGCATATCTCATAGGATTGGGAGGCGTGGAAACCCCTTGCATGGGCGAGGTGGAACTTCCCCTCTATATTCATGATGAGGCAATGACAGTTAAAGTACTAGTGTGTCAAGATGAGGACCTCACAGAGCCTCTTGTCTTGGGTCAGGACTGGATCTATGATCATGCAGTCAACCTAAACCTAAGAAGTGGACTTCTTCAGGTATGGGTCAATCATAGTCGAATGACAATAGAGTTAGATAACGGAGCACTCAAGGAACTAGGAAAGGCACACACTCCTGGTCCTTCCAGGAGTACACATGAAGATGACCATGCTGTTCTTGTCCAAAACTATGTGTTGCAGAGGAATGATGTTCGCAAAAGAGGAGTCAGGGATGCAATGGAACTTCCTTCTTTTCCAAAGGCCAGAGGGAGGCATCAACCAAAGGTGGATCAAAGGCAGAAGAAGCAGAGTACTACCTATGTTGGAAATCAAAAGTACACGCGCAGCAAAATGTCTCAGCTAGTGAAACAAGTGTGGGTGCGGAAAGGCGACCACCCGGTTGCACTCAAGCCAACCACACGGGAAAAGCCTCTTATTAGTAACCAACAACACGACACTAATAAGAAGTCTTTCAGAATTTCTTCTGCTAACGTGAAGTCTATTTGGGTGCCCAAGAAGTCGATGAAGGCCAGCCCACAATCAAGACAAATTTGGGTGCCTAAGGCTTGTTTGCGGGCTCAAATAGCTACACCAAGAATACACCCTATACAGCATGATCCATTCACTCGCACAGCCGGCATCCACTCGTTTTTAACACTCAGGAACACACCAAGGCCAATGAGCATGAACAAAATCACTTGTAAATGGGTCCCTAAAAGGCCTCATTTTCAAGCTGACACACCTATAAAGCCCTCCCGAATCTCCACAAAACCAAGTCCAAAAGCCATCCATGGCATTTGGCAACCTAAAACTTGTAATAAACCCCCGGACCCCAATTGTAAATCCATGGCCACCTACTAACTACTTCACTCTCACACCACATCATTCCGCTTAGCTCTTAGGTCTACCCAATTCCTAACTACACACACAAGCATCGAGCACTTATTAACCCCTAACCTCTCTTGCACCTTAGGTTAATGTTGTAACAGGAGACACCATGTCATTTTGTGTCCATTGCGATGTTAACATTTATTCATATATTCTCACAGAACCAGCTGCGAAGTTTTCAACATGGCTGAGGCAGCAGGAACTAGCTCTCAAACAGAAACAAGCCAGCAAGTGGTGGACTTAGACAGTTTACCCGTTTTGCCTGAGACAAATGAAAGGCCAGAAGAATTGCGGGCCATCAAAATCATACCTATTGCGGACCCGCCGCGTGGCCACACCATGCCCATAGGAAAGACTTCCCACTGGTTTACTGAAGTGGCAGGACCCTTGGGTGAGGGAACGTACCTATGGGAATCAGAGTTGGACTTCAATGGGAAGCAAGGCAGATACCATTTCTTTACAAGAGAACTCGAGAAATTACAAAATGCAAAAGGTCTACGTTCGATATGGGAAAAGGCAGGATTGGATGCATATTTCAGTGCACGGCTCCCAAAGCCTGACTTCATGCGATGCTACTACCTTATCAACACCTTGACTCCAAACCAGAACCCAAAAGGTGCAAGCTCATTTGTGATTCCATCTCTGACAAAGGGGAACGAGCTTAAGAGGTTCAGGCTATCAAACAACTTGGTGAGAGAGGCTCTAGATATGCGCGGAATGCATATTCCTACAGAAAAGGAAACCCTAGTACCGGATTACATGAAGAATCGAATCTCACCAAACTCAAGGACATGGTGTCCATGACGCCTAATATTGCAATACACCTTCGCATGTCCATGCAACACTTTGCTTTCCCGACACAAGATAGATTCACCATGCCGCCCAAAAAGATTTGGTTTAGTTTGTATCTGGCAGAGACACAGAGCCTCACCATCAACTTACCCCACTGGATAATTGATCAGATACACCTAGCTCACAAACGATGGCCGCGGAAACAGGTTTTATATGGTTGTTGTGCTCTGACGAGAATCATTTATAGGTGTTTGGCTTATGACATTCCTAATGTGGAATCGTGTAGAGCAGTTTAGAGGCAGGACATCCACTGGACCCCCTTCTAAGAAGATGAGAGGCACTGTCCAAGTCCCATGTGCTCAACCACGTGGAGCCACCCTAACACCAGACGTTACCCCTCCACCCCGAAGAGTCCCACCATTCACACTCCGACTTCCAAGACGCAGCACCGATGGTTCCACCTTGATATTCCCTCCTATCCCAACCGATCTTGAATTTCCCAGTGGTGCACCTTTGGAAGAACTCACTAATGAAGATTTCGAACAATTATTACAAGATGTAGAGCTGGAGGCAGAAGAGGCACAACAAGTGGAGAACGTGCAAACGCAGGCCACAACCTCCCAAGCACCTGTCACAACAGTTGAAGTGGATGAAGAGGTTGATGGAGATGAAGAACAGGAGGAAGATGAGGAGGATTATGATCAAGAGCATCAAGAGGAGCAACAAGAAGTGCCAGAACTTGTAGGTGCACCAGCATATACAGCTCAACTACAAAGGTTATACGACACAATCAAAGCAGTACAAGAAAGGCATCAACTCTCTCTTGTATCCGGTCAAGCTTTGATGCAAGAAATGCTATCAGATGAGGGGGTGGACCAACAGTTCATTGACACCCTCAAATTAGTGTCAAAATCTTTAGGAGTTCCGGAGGCTGTCCACACTGCAGCCCGCCAGTCCGCAAGGTATGACAAACGCATAGTTGACACATTACCACGAGCAGGTAAGACTATCAGGATACCCGTCACAGATCAAGAAGTACCCATTGAAACCACAGCTACCCCCACAACCACCACTGACCTCTCTGCTGAAACCTTCGTTCAGACATCACCCATCTCACCCCAACATCCTCCATCACCACCTTCTCCACCCCCACCACCACCTCCCACCATGGAAGAAACGACAATCATCACCTCTACCTTCACTTATAACCCATCCTCATTCACATCATTCTCATTTCAAGAACCCACCTCACAAGACACCCTCTTCTCCTTCGCCACCAATCCCTTGTACACTTCATCCCTTCTATCCTCCGAACCCATAACTGGCCATCCCATAATTCCAAGTGTGGTTGGAAACCCAGCACCCACCGAAGGCACCTTGTGTTTCCCAGCCTATTCCCCACTATGGGTACCTCCATTCCATGACCCTCACTTCCCATCTGGCCCCTACACCTCTTTCAACCTGACCTCACCACCCCAATACCCGTCCTTTGTGGAGCAGTTCATCCGCTCTCCAATGTTTCAGAGGCACATTTCCTCGATGTTAGCAACGACATCAATTTACACGAACACCACACTCACTTCACCTACCATACCCACCTACATGGTAGCCCCTGTACACACCACCTTGTCCGACCCAATGGACATTTCACCAACCACAGCACCTCTCCCCACGATTCCACCATCTCCCCCTCCCTTACCCCCCACCTCACCACTCACATCATTGGCACACACAGCACTCACTACCCCCCTACCCAATCCCACCTCCCCTGCATTTCAAATTTTTCCCCTTGCATCTCATACTGTAAATAGCACGTTTAATACATTACTTCAGTGTGCACATCAACTTCAACAAGAATACCATCAATTGGAAGAACGCATTGCTGCCCTCCAGGCAGAATCTCAACGTCTGCAAGCTAGAGTCACCACTCTTGAAGCTGATTACCAAACGCTCCTAACCGAGCATACAACCTTACAATAGGCTCACTCCGAATTGGAATCAAAGACATCAACAGTAGATGACCACGCAGTCAAGGAATTAGAAACAGTGCTCCAAGCGCAAATGATATCTAATGCTACACTCAGACGCAACCTTGGGCTATTAAGGAAGCATATGGGTGCAGCACTAGAAGAGAACAAGAGGCTTCAACAACAAAACCAAGACAACTTTGAAGCGGCTATGGAAGGAACTGCAGGAGCAACCATTAGCCCTACCAGATATAGAGCAGTCCCATCGGAAGACATTCACATCTTACTTGAGGAGCATGCAAATTTCTTGGAGTCATATGAAAAGTTAGAGACTGAATGTGCAGACCTAAAGAAACAGATAGCTAGTGCCCCCACAGCTCAACAGGAGCCAGTAGTCTTGCAACACTCTCCAGAAGAATTAGAGACCCTCCGGAAACAGGTGACCGAACTCCAAGCGCGTCTCTTACCATATGAAAGGCCACCCTCGCCAACTGAAGAACCAGAACCTGAAACAGTGGTGGAAATCCTCGTCGATGACAGCTATGAAGAGCCATATGAGCCGATGCCGACACCCGGTGGTCGAACTACAGAGGAAGGATAAGACACTTTAGAAATTCAAGTTCCAGATTGGGTCAAAAGGGTCGAGAAAGTGGGTAAGACACATGATGATCGTGTGGCCGTGCAAATGCAATCTCTCACAAATCTGGAAGAAACTGTCCTTCGGTCTTCTTACTTTCAAAATCTATCCCATCAACGGTTAATCACAACATCAGAGTCGCAATACATGCCGTATTTTGTCTTGCTACATGATTATAATGCAGAAGTCAAGAGACATACAGGGAAGGAGCCCACATTCGCCACTCAATTTGAGCTAGGGGATTTACCGACAGATGCACGTGCTGGCTCGATCTTCCAACCTAATTGGCGTGCACGTCTACTAACCGATTACCCAGAGATGATGAGCACCTGGGCAACCATGCCATTATATATCAAGTATAATCCATGCTATTGCCCAGTGGTACGTCGCAGATCCTGGCAAGCATTTGCAATCAAGGTACGCAACAATAAAGAATGCTCGGCTTGGGTTAACTATCCATATTTTGCTCCAGCTCGAGGGACCCCAACCGTAGCCTACATGATATCAAAAATTCGGCACTGGTCTACACATCTAAATAATGTACCCGACATCACAGCGAAAATGTGTATGAAGATATTCGAGCTCATGACCATTGTCTTCAAAACCTTCCGGAATGTACAAGCTCCATACATCTCTGCCCCTGGATTCTCTCAAGGTAACAAGGATTTAGTCTACGACATGAGCCAGACCCCCTCGGTCACTATAATCTTTGCTTGGCATGCACGAATAAAGTACTTACCCGCATGCTTCAAGCAGACATTTGAGGAAATGTTCTCTACGGGATTCTGGGAATATCATTCGGAAGTTTTCATTCCCAAACCCACACATTTGCTACACCTATTCGCAGTAGAACAAGCGATCCATGCAGATCAGTTACGTCTGCCACATCCGGACATTCCTGGACCAATTGATTGGGATCGTATGATGATAGATTTGGCCAGAGGACTACGCATACAAGAACATCAGCTTGCCACTCAGGTTGTGGAATATTACATCTAACACTCCCAGCAACAAGGGTCTGTCAGGGACGACAGACGCGAGAGAGGGGGGGGGGTGTTGAGAGCAGTATGGGCACCCAAGGACTGACTAGACAAGGAAGCCAGCAGAGAGAGTCAGAGCGAGGTGAAGGAGTAAGTAGACAAAGCAGTCGACGCAAATCTAGCAGATAGGCCCTGCAAATTTTTCCAAACCAACATCTCTATAACAGTGATTCTTATCACTAACAATCAATGTAAATACCATTTCATATTTTTGTAGCTCCATTTTGTGCAAGCCAAGGAGTCCTTGAGCTTGAGGAGCCTTAGAAGTACCTACATATCAATTTTCGTATTTTTTAGACTCCGTTTAAGCCCTCAAATTGGCCCTGGAACCTAATTTTTAACTAGGCCGGACACTAGGTCTGGACAGGGCCAAAACCTAGTCAAAAACTATAAAAAGAGCTAGAGAGCTCATTTTTGAGGTTAGATTGTAATTGAAACGAACTTGTAAGAGCTTTTTGAAAGTAATCTAAGAACTCCATTGCTTCTCACTCTTTGTCTTGCCGTGTGTGCGCGTGTGTATGTATGTGTGTGCATGTTTGTGTGCTTCTCACTCACGCACTTGTGCCTCCACTTGCTCGAGGTCTTCATACCATCCTCACGTCTTCCCGGATTGACATTAAAGGAGGTGCTACTCATCACTGAGCTACACATATCAAGTGAGATTAAAAGAAGGAACCCAGGTAGCTGAATTGAGTAAGAACTATCCAAGAGAAGACTTAGAGATTGAGAGAACTAAACTTTGCATGAAGATGGTAGAACTAGCACAAGCTATGTTCGAAGCCTCTTGATACATCAATTGGATAATCAAAAGATTCTTGCTTGCTATGTAGATGAATCAAAATACACGAATTGGTTACAACTAGCACATGTAGGTGCACTGAAGCAACATCATTCAAAATATCGTACATTGTAGACTCTGCATAGACTAGGAATATATAGGCCTTCTATGGAAGCAGATGTCTATAAAATGTGTAAAGAATGTCATGTTTGTTGTGAAAGACCACCGGTAGAACATGCCACTTTATATCATGTGTCTCTCACACCAGAATGAAGTGAACCACTAGTGACGTACTTGAGGACAAAAACATTCCCTCAAGGAATGACTTTAACACGACAACGATGTCTAGAGCAGGAAGCTCAAGACTACTCACTTATTGGCGATAACCTATACAAGCGTGGATGAGACGGATACCTAACACAATGTGTTCATGAAAGTGATTATTTAAGCATATTAGAGACTTCACATCAAGGTGTTGCAGGAGGTCATTTTGGCCCCGACAGGATAATCAAAGCCATACTATTTGTAGGATTATGGTGGCCCACTCTTCACATGGATGCACATACCTATGTTAAGAGATATGATGTGTGCCAAAGGACTCAGTTTCCTACTCGAAGAGATGAAATGCCACTGAAACCCATGATGGGAGGCATGCATTCTCTAAGTGCGGTATAGACTTTGTAGGACCCATTAACCCCTTGCAAAACGTACTCATGTAGAATACATCATAGTAGCAACAGATTATCTTACCAAATGGGTAGAGGCTAAGGTCACAAAAAACAATGATGCACACATGACTGCAAAATTCTTATTTGAAAATGTCTTTACAAGATATGGACTGCCTATAGAACTAGTGAGCGATCGAGGAACTCACTTTCTAAACTAGGTCATTGAATATTTGTTACAGGATTTTATGGTGATTCACAAGAAATTTGCACCATATCATCCTCAGGCCAATGGTCAAGCAGAAAGCACTAACAAGATCCTTTGTAACGTATTGATGAAACTCGTGAACAACAAATGTTCAGATTGGGACAAACAGTTACACCACACTGTTTGGGCATATCGAGTGGCCTAAAAGACCGTACTCAATGCAACTCCCTTTCATATGGTTTTTGGTCAAAAAGTTGTGCTTCCTTTGGACTTTTTGATCAGTGGATCGACCATGAATTATCATCAAGAATAATGGACTCTTTGAGTCATTGATGCAAGAACATTAGTGGATGGACCATGAATTATCATAAAAAATAATGGACTTGGAAAGATTAAGAAAAACCAGATTGAAAGCAGCAACAGGCATATATGCAGCAAAGAAGCAACAGAAAGCCTATTTTGATGCACATGTGAAAGACAAAGGCTTAAATTATGTTGAAACAACATGCACAAAAACTAGAAAAGCGAGGTTATGGACCTATGATCATTAACAGAATTTCGACAAGTGGAGTGGTACAATTAACCACCCTAGAAGGAGAGATAATGTCTAATTACATTAGTGGTTGTAGAGTCAAGCTATATCAAGAACCTCTTAAGGAGGATATGCTTAGACAGCTCATGCTGGAAAAGAAGCATAAGAAGGAAGAAAAGAGAATATGTGCGGAAGCTCAGGCAGAAGCTCTAGAATGCATTAAGTGCATGAAGTCAAGAAGACAAGGACTAGGGAGAGAACATTATAACCACCTAGAAGAAACACCCAGATACCCCATGTCCATGTGTCAAGCAAAGTCAATTGCTCATCCTAGCATACTAGATAGGAGACCATTCATTACAGTCATGATAAAACACGGCAACACTCGCTACAAGCTTAGGGCTTTAATTGATTCAGGTGCTTCCATTAGATGGTCCCACTATCAGGATTCATGCATAGAAATGCGACTAATTGAGGCTTACCTCATAGGGCTAAGAGGCATGGAAAACCCTTGCATAGGTGAGGTGGACCTTCCTATCCTTATACATGAAGTGACCATGACAGTGAAGCTCCTAGTGTGCCATGACGAGGACTTGATAGAACCCCTAATCCTTGGCCAAGATTGGCTATACGATCACTAAGTGGACCTAAATCTTAGACAAGGCTCCTTGTAGATCACGACCTTAGATTGGCAGCGAGTGATACCGCTTGACTTCCCTAACAACACTCCACCTGAGGTATGTAACCCTAGACCATATGAAAAGACTGCGATGAAGGACTGCAAGATCTTTGGTCAAATCCATCGGCTAAGCATGCTACTTCCAAAGTCAACCCATGAGAGCTTGACGATGGATAGGTGCCAGACTAGAGGACGTTAAGAGATCTTCCCTTGGTCTTGTATCAGTGGTCAGGTGGGTTACATCAGTGGTCAGGTTGACTACATCAGCGGGCAGAGGGGCATGATAGCCTCCGGTGTCCATCCCTCCACACTTATTGCAGACTAGCCTAGATCTTTTGTATAGAATGCCTCACTTCCTAATGGGAAAGTTTTGCAAGTGTTGGAACTCCCTTCTTTTCCAAAGCAAAGTGTCAACCAGAACTCTCAACCATAATCTCCAAGAAGTCAACCATGACTAAGGAACCCAAACCGATGATCGTACCAGATGACATAAAGATGGCAGCAGCATCAGCAAATGGAGACTACCTGCATAAAGCAAGTATGGGTGCCAAAAGGACAGGAGGCACCAACCAACCACAACAACAAAGGCTTTGACAAGGAGAAGTCCAGGCAGAATTAGAGTCAGCAGTCCACATACCCTCGACCTTCTTCTCCAACAACAAGAGTTCAAAAGATTTGGATCTCCGAAAAGTACCTCACCAATCGACCCACACCCACCCAGATGTGGGTACCTAAGCATTGTATTATAGCTCAAAACTCAAGCCATGTAATATATACCCCTTTGAAATCACTTCATCCATCAAAACCACAACCACCAAAATCACCTTTTGTACCTTAGTAGAAGAATACCACCCACTCATCAACTCTTAGGAAATGGATACTGAAACGTATCTAGAAGCCGCCACATGATCCTTTGTACAACATAACACCCATCCCAACTAACCTCTACCTTTGTAATAATTCACTCACGACTGAACTTTGTATAAATTCACCCACACTAACCCACAGTCACTTGTAATACAAGACTCATCATAAGCAATGTATGCATTATCTAAAGCATGTAGGTGTCTAGTGACCTGCATTTGTTTCTACAAAATCATTCCATAACCATCTCACAACACTCGGCTACATGGGTTACACATCAGTTATGGAACGGGATTGTGGTCTCGCCTTATTGGGATCCTAATTTGTTTCCATAGTAATGTGTTATCCTTTTGTCGCAGATCATCTATTTTGAGTCATCATGCAAGCTAAAGGACCCTCAGCAGTTGGCCCCAGTATGCCAGTGGTGAATTTTGGCAATTTACTAGCTAAGTCTTATCCTACCTTGTAACCCTCAGAATTTTAGGGTTTTCTAGGACCAATGCCAATAGATGATCCTCCTATGGGACACACCAAAAAATTTCATAGCAATTCTCATTGGTTCCAAGGCCTAGCAGGACCTCTTGCGGATGCCAACTTTATTCATGATGCCAAGCTGTGTTTCAATGGTATCAAATGGGGAAGATACCAATTTTTCTTGAGAGAATTTGAAGAGATCCAGAATTCAAAAGAGTTAAGGCATATTTGGGCTAGAGCTGGTTTTATTGAATATTTTAGTGATCCATTGCCCAAACCTGACGTCTATCGGTGCTATTACTTGGTGACTACACTTATAGCCCCCCAGAACAAGGACTTGCCAGGAACATTTATTCTTCCATTGCTTGTTAATGATCCTCCATACAAGAAGTTTTACCTTTTGAAAGATCTCATTCGGGCAACACTTAAGATCCACAGGACTCACACACCGACAGAGAGAGAAAGGCTTATTTTAGAGCCTATGAAATGTGTTGATGTCTTGAAGTGGGCTAACATTTCGGCCATCACACCTAAACTCTCCAAGCCGTTGCACATATGTATGCAAAAATTTGCATTTCTACCATTTCTGAAAAATAGTATCGTGGACGAGTAGTGACCGGTATCGTGAGGGTGGTGTCGCACGCTATAGGCTGACAAGGCTAGGTATTGATCTCAAATTGCAATTAGGACACCACAAAGCTAAGATTCAACAAGAATTCCTTGGCAAAAACACACTAAAAGTGCACAAACACGTGATTAAGTGCGCATTCAGTATCGCGGGGGGGGGGGGATAGTTCATTTTTTGAGTTTTCTTGAAAGGGACAGTGTGTTAGGAGTGAAGAGGGATGAGAGAAGAGCAAGGGGGTGCAAAAATTTTGAATTTTGGAGGTATTTTGGCTTGAGTATCGCGATCGGTTGAGTTTTTGGTATCACGATACCAAAAATTCCCTTGTATCGCAATACTCGCCGAAGTATCATATTGTTGATTACCAATCTTGGTATCACAATACCACTTGTCGTATCATATCTCCGAGTTGGTATCGTGATCTCAGTTTACCCCCGTGGTATCGTATCATGTGCCACCCGAGGTATCGTATCGTGTGCCACCCGAGGTATCGTATCACCCACTTCCTAGTTTAGTATCACGATACCATTTCAATATCGTATTGCCTCGATCCTAAGGTATCGTATCGCCAACCCCTGAAGTATCGTATCGTGCCAGGTCCTAGTTTAGTATTGCGATACCATACCAGTATCGTATCGTGATCACGCAGTAGTATCGTATTGCCTGACTGATTCAGTATCATATCGTGTGGACCCCTAAGGTATCGTATCGTCAGGAAAGTCAGTATCGTATCGTGATCATGCAGCAGTATCGTATCGCTTGATTGATTCAGTATCGTATCGTGTGGACCCCTAAGGTATCGTATCGTCAAGAAAGTCAGTATCGTATAGTGATCAGCAGCAACATCATATCGCCTGACTCTTAGGTATCGTATCGTGAGTTGTTGTGGTATCGTATCATGTGAGGGAATCAATATCGTATCATTTCGGTTCTCAGGTATCGTATCGCGAGGACTGTTGGTATTGTATCATCCCGGATCTTGGTATCGTATCATAGGAAACTCTAGTACCGTATCATTGAATTACTTCAGTATCGTATCGTCGGGTGCATCAATTATCCTATTTGCCAAGCATTAGGTATCGTATCATGACCAACTGTGGTATCGTATTGCTGACTACGACACTATCGTATCGCCTAGATATTTGGTGTCGTATTAGAAGTATCGCCTAGTGCAGTATCGCGTAGAAGTGGTATCATCCAGAGTTTTTGTAGTATTTTGCAGGACAAACTTGAGGCACTTGAAGAGCCACTCAAGGAGAGTTTTAGAGACCTAGAGAGCCTCAGGAGGGTGAATGAACTTGAGGTCAGGGAGAGTGCTAAGTAGCCGAAGAAGTGTCGTATCCTCTGTAGGGAGTGTTGCTCAGGTCAGTCACCACTCTGTCTATTCAGGTACCTTTAGTGACTCCGAAGAGGAGATACCAATGGCCTCAGAAGACATGCATGGTCCAGCTCCAAGTAGAAACTTCATGACCGCGGTAGAGGGAGACTACCGAACCTCCTTACAGTATGTTTCTACTAATGCCCAGGAGATTCCCATCTACCTGGATGGCTTAAACAGATCAGTAGCTAGGATGGTAACCTCTATGGATGCCACAATTGTGCCTAGACCTGTTGTTAAAAAGGGGAGAGTTAGTGGAACAAGAAGACCTAGGAAGAGCAAACCTTGAGGAGCTAGTGACGACCCCTAGAGGTAGATCCCAGGTAACACGAGTCTTGAGAGGAGACTTGATACCTCAAGATGACTACATGTTGGAGGTATATATGATCCATGGATCAGATGTATTACTTCAAACAGACTTACCTGCACCAGGAGAGAAGAAAACCCAATGACGTTTTATGAGCTGAAGGATCCAGAAGATGAAACTAGAATCACATACCTGGACAAAAATCAGAGGAGATATTGGCCGGTTGGTGCCTTAGACAGAGCTCGATTGAAATACATGGGGTTGCCTGTATTCCCTCAAAGAGATCAGGCAACTACTTCGCAGAACCCTTTTGGAAATCAACAAGAGACAGAACACACCATGTTAGGACAAACTAGCCAAAGGAGTGGTACAAACCGTACTCATGTACAATTTGTGACTCGAGGAGTGCAAACAAACAATCAGACCCACCCAGGAGTAGGCAATCAGTACCGACCACCAGTAAGACCACGACCACCAGTAGGAGGATAGCCTGGAATACCTCCAGTTAGACGAGCAGTTCCAGCCTTTCCTGTAATGCCTAGACCGCCAGAACCAACGAGAAGACTAAGACCTATCCAAGTGGCAAAATGTGTAAGAAATCATTATGACAGATTGGGAGAACCCTACGATCACACTACTGAATTTAAACAAGTTCTAAGGGTAGAACAAGTAGACGACGTCTTTGTGCAGTATGAGTCTTTTGGACTCACCCTCACAGGAACGGCTCTGCCTTGGTTACAGCCATTAGATCCTAATCAGTTTGGAAACATGGAGCAATTTTTTCAAGAATTCATTGGGGAATTCACTAAGAGAGGGATTAAACACAATTTTGCATCTTTAATCCATAGTTTTAAACAAAACCCTAATGAAACAGTGAAAACAGCTGCCCGAAGATTCAATCAGTATGTTGATAGATGCGGAGCTGCCGAGAGGCCCACTCAGCAAAAAATGATCTCATTATTTTTGGATGGACTCACCAACGAAACCCTAAGAACTTTAGTTTACGTGAAGAGGTTACAAACCCTGAGTGAATGTCTTCAGGAATGCATTGATCTGGAAGATAACCTAGTTGAGGACCTCAAGAGCACACCCAGCCCAACTAAATCAAAAGACTCTCGAAGTACCATTACATCCAACTCTAGTAATATGGAAGAATTAGCGGAGCTACTAGCAAAGAAACTAGGAGTAAAGGGGCAAAGAACTTACCAACACCTAGCCCTAAGAGTGCCTATGTTACAAAGATGTAGCCTATGTGGAGGAGATCACCCCACTCACATGTGTGCACGAGGAGGGACGGGTGCACAACAAACATATCCTTACAACAGACAGCACCAACAAGGAACCGCTTTGTATTGCCACCTAGAACAAAAATACACTAATCACACCACGGAGAACTGTCCATTCAATAGGCAATCACGCCCCTTACAACCACCGCAGTATCGACCATACGGATATCCACCTAGAGAGCCAGGCAGAGAGATGCCTAGATACAATCCCTATCCAACACCAGCAGGAGCACCGAGACCTTATGAACCAGCACCATATCCACCACCACAACCATTGTTAGGGCCACAACTGTCAGAACCTCAACAAGTGGTCTCGGTGAAGTATGCTCAGCCAGAAGAAAATTTGGAAAGAGCCATAGTGCCAGCATCGACGACGATCAATGTGGAATCAACAAACCCTGGATATGAGTTGGCCCCAGGAGATTATTATCCATATGAAGCTAACATGTTAGAGTATGAATCAGCCTATGATTCGGCTTATTATGGATATGAAGGATATGATCAAGCTTATGGAACGGAGGTAGCAACCTTGATGTATACTGCACCTAAAGCACAACCACCCATGAGACCACCCATTAGACCACCTGTGCCGAGAGGACCTTGGTATAGATGTGGGGGAGACCATTTTATTAGAGAATGTCCTTGGCCTTACAATCCACCACCCCCTAGGACTTGGGAAGGATATTGCAATGATTGCGGAAAGGAACACCTTTTCAGGGACTGCCCTAAGAATCCAACCAAAGTCCAAGACACTGTGCCAATTAATGTAATTGAAGTGATAGAAGCATCTGGAAGTGATAAGGAATATACTGTACCTTTAAAGGCCATTACTAGAGCTCAAATGAAATAACAAAAAACCACCAGAACAGGAACGAGAGAGCAAAAGAACGGTAAGTCCCAAGATTCAAATAGTTGAAGATTCTGAGGATCCACGTGAGAGTACCCAGACCATTAAAGCACAAAAATGGAAGGAAGGAAGAGAAAAACTCAAAGATAAGTGGATGAAAAACAAAAGTCAAGATAATAAGAAACAAACTAGAAGCATGACAGAACAAAAAGAACAGGAAATTCAGAAGGAAGTGCCCATTCCACCACCTATCCAAGAGGTAGAGCAACCAGAATCCATTTTACTTGACCGAAAATCCGACGACAAAGACATGTGGCTGAAGGCCTACCAAGCTAGAATTAAGACTGGACCGAAAGTAAAACAACATGAAAAACTTTACCCACAAGGAGAATTAGAAAAAGAAAGGCTTGCAATATGTCGAAAGCTTATAGAGGTTGCCAAGCTACCCTAGAAAAGACAATTCCAGCCCTACCAAAGACGAGAATACCAGATAATCAATATAAAGAACACGTCGGGGCCTTGGATAAAGAACTTAGAGGGAAGGATGACAAGCGCAAGCGAACTAGAACCCAGGATGAACCACTGTCAACCATACTTGACCTAGAGGCAGAATGGCCAAAGGAGTTATGGAATAGAATCCGAGAAGAATAATGGAAGAAAAATGGAGTATCAAAGCCTCCTTTTGAGGAAATAGACGTGGGGAAAAATGGAAATAGACGTGAGAAAATTCCAATGCAAATTAACAGTGGAAGAATTACTTCAGGTAAAACCACAATTGAGGAGGCAATTAGCGAGACAATTAGGATTGGACGAGAGAAGGAAGAAAAGGAAGGAAAGGGAAACGAGAACACATCTAAAATACAAATCCCAGTTGATAAAGTGGGAGAGTTTAGTGAAGGAGACGAAGGCAATACATGTCTACCTGTCACATACAATGGGTACATGACCAAGGCTATACTAGACACAGGAGCCGAGGTAGGAATCGCCACCAAGGAGATTTGGGAGAAATGGGGAAAACCTGCCTTACGACCCACACACATGAAGCTCCAATTAGCAGATGGTCATGTGGAGAAACCCTTAGGAATATTGGATAGAATCAAATTAACCACCTGTGGAGTAGAATTTGAACACACATTAGCCATTCGTAAGTTCGAAAAAGCTAACAACTACGAAATGATATTAGGACGACCCTTCATGAGACAGTTGCCAGTAGTACAAGACTGGGGAAGAGACTCATTGTACCTACAACATCAAGGAAATACAACCAAGATAAACTTGCATACGTTTGCATATCGAGATGTTCCTCCACTGCAATGGAATCCCATACACAAGGAGGAAGATGACCTATCTATTCATAGTGCTGGAACAAGTGATCAATCATGGATACACGAGGACGCTCAGTTATGGATGTGCAAGGAAGCCAAGAAAGAAGAAGACAATAGACAGATATGGCCAATAGGACATCCTAACTACAGACTTGTAGAGGACCCAAGGTACATGCCTCAAATCTTTCAGGATGAGACCTTTGAACCGCATGGATGGATGGAAATCCTAGCAACCTTAGATGTGTGTGTGAATGAGGAAGTCTTGGCAATGAATGAGTGCGTAGATGAGGAAGGCTATGATGTAAATCTTTACATGGTTGTCCTTCAAGAAGTAGGAGAAGGGGAAGTATTGGAAAAAGAATGGAAAGAAGAGTATGAGAGTATAGAAATGGAACCAGAATTCGATTATGAAGAAAGCTACATGGACACCATTCGAACCAGAGAGAAACAGGAACTGACAAAGATCTTGGCAATAGAAGCCGCTCCCAGAGTACAAGAACAAGAAGCAGAAATGAGTAAATCTGGGCCAGACCCAGATCTGTTCGAAGTTCCTGAACATTTTAAAAGATACGAAGTAGAGGAGAGAAAAATAGCTATTCAAATGCCTAAACGAGAAGCTCGAGAGGGAGAAGCATACGACAACAAAGAACAAACGAAAAAGATCATAGTAATGGTGGAAGAGGGAGAAGAAAGAAGTACCTACATAGGCAAAGATGTATCAGTCGAAGAGGAAGAGGAACTCATACAACTGATCCGAGAATATCGAGACGTGTTCGCGTGGGCATATAAGGATCTCAAAGGCGTGGAACCCTCGATTTGTTCTCATAGGATACCAATGAAAGCAGATGCAAAACCATCAAAACAACGCCCTTATACATATAATGAGATCTATGCTGCTAAAATTAAGGAAGAAATAGACAAACTACTAGCGGCAGGCTTCATATATGAGATAGAACACACCGAATGGGTATCACCACTAGTAGTTGTGCCTAAGAAGAACGAAAAATTGAGAGTGTGCATTAATTTGAAAAAGGTCAATGCAGCCACCATACGTGATAGCTACCCATTACCAATTACGGACCATCTATTGGAAAGACTAGCAGGAAAAGAAGTATATAGCTTCTTAGACGGATTCTCAGGATACAATCAAGTAGCTATTGCTATTGAGGATCAACATAAGACCGCATTCGCGACCGAATGGGGGGTCTATGCTTTCAGAGTGATGCCTTTTGGACTCACTAATGCGCTTTCCAATGATTGATGTGTCATGTTTTCAAGGAATTTCTGAAAAAAAGCATGGAAGTATATGTAGATGACCTATGTACATACTCCAATCAAAGACACGATCATATCCCTGAATTGAGGAAGATACTTAATAAATGTAGACAGTGCAGAGTCTGTTTAAACCCAGAGAAGTGTGTTTTTATGGTGAGACAAGGGAAAATCCTCGGACACATAGTCTCTAGGAATGGAATATCCACGGATGAGGATAAGATTAAGGTCATCTTAGAGCTCCCTAGACCTAAGAATGCGAAGGAGGTGCAAGCATTTATGGGACATTGTGGATACTACCGTCGCTTTATCCACATGTATTCCATAATCGCCAAACCTCTGTATGGTCTCTTAACTCAATTCACTTGGACAGAAGAGTGTGAAAAGGCATTCAACGAGTTGAAAAAGAGGCTTAGCACGGCCCCAATTCTGAAAACACCAAATTGGAACAAGCCTTTTCATATTCATGTTGGTGCGTCTAATTATGCAATAGAATGTATATTAGCCCAGCCAACCGATGAAGGAAAATTAGATCATCCAATTGCCTATGCAAGCAGACAACTAAATCAAGCTGAAAGGAAGTATACCACTACTGAGCGAGAAGGATTAGGAATGGTCTATGCAGTGAAGAAATTTAGACACTATCTCTTAGCCAAAAAGTTCAAGTTTTTCATAGACCATCAGGCTTTACTATACTTAGTCAATAAGCCTTGCAACACGGGAAGATTGGTAAGATGGTTCCTACTATTAATGGAGTTCGACTTTGAGGTGATAGTAAAGAAGGGAAACACCCATGTTAGAGCTGATCATCTTTCAAGGTTAACACATGGAGAACCACCTAATGAAGTACCCGATGATCTGCCTGACACTTATTTGTTCAATCTGGAAGTTTGTCCAAAGTGGGCAGAGAAATTAATTCCTATACTTACTCATGGTCCACAACACTCCATTAATAAGGAAAATAAAAAGGAAATTTTACAGTCAAGGAACTTGCATATCATTGCGGGAAGCGTGTACTATAAGGAACCCAACGGGGTATTGCTAAGATGTGAACAAATGGAGAACACACCAAGGAACTTGTGGAACCATCAGGGAATTAAAAAGATTAGGAGTATACTGGCTTGAGATGCCCAAGAATGTCCATGACTATGTAAGTAATTGTGCAGAATGCCAGGAGACAATCCCAGAGGATCATACGTCCATACCTTTCTCAACGATAGCACCCAATTGGAGCAAAACATTAGTGAAATTCCTAAAGACAAGAGAACATGAGGAAGGAGTTAGCGCGGCTAGAAAACGATCCCTAGAGGAGATAAGCAAGGATTATGTTCTCATAGGAAGAAACTTGTTTAGAAGAGGAAAAGACAACCAATTACGAATATGTATTCATGAAGGAGAGTATTTACCCATATTAGAGATGGCGCACGCAGGTGCAGCAGGAGGTCATTTTTCCACTGAAAGAACTCAAAAAATGATTCTTTTCGCAGGCTTGTGGTGGCCCACTTTACATATGGATGCTCAAACATATGTACGAAGTTGTGAGACATGCTAGAGAGCTAAATACCCAATTCAAGGAGATGACATGCCATTGCGACCTATGGTTTTCGCGAGAGCATTCTCTAAATGGGGTATTGACTTCATAGGACCCATTAATCCACCGGCCAAAAGATCACATGCTGAGTACATCATAGTAGCCACTGACTACTTGACAAAATGGGTAGAAGCAAAGGCTACTAGGAGGAACGATGCTCAAACCACTGCTAAGTTCCTTTTTGAGCATATATTCACTCGTTTCGGATTACCAATTGAGATTGTGAGTGACCGAGGAATTGAATCTCTACTGAATGAATTTTTAGTGATCCACAAAAAATCAGCCCCATACCATCCCCAGGCCAATGGTCAAGCGGAAAGTTCCAATAAGGTGTTATGTACAGTGTTGACAAAGATTTTCAATAATGGAAGGTCTGACTGGGACAATCAATGGCACCATGCAATTTGGGCCTTCCGAGTAGCATACAAGACGGCTATTGGAACTACCCCATTCAATTTAGTGTACGGGCAGAATGCAATTTTGCCAATTGATTTTTTAATCCCAACATTGAGAGTAGCCCAACAGTATGAATGGAATGGACATGAGTTATCCCAACAACTAGACCAAATCGAGAAGTTACATGAAACTAGGTTACAAGCGGTGGCAGGAATCTATGCAGCCAAGAGAAGACAAAAGGCATATTATGATGCACATATAAAAGGCAAGGGACTTAAAGAAGGGAACTTAGTCTTGGTGTACACCTTAAAGCAACATGCCAAGAAGTTACAAAAACGCAGATATGGACCTCTGATCATCAATAGAATCTCTACTAGTGGAGCAATTAATTTAGCCACCTTAGATGGAGACATTCTTCCTAACTACATAAGTGGATGCAGAGTTAAACGGTTCATGGAGCCATTAACGGATCAAATGCTAGAACGTCTAGTAGGTGCTCAAAATAGGAAGAAGGAGGAAGAACAGATTAGAGAGGAGGCTCGACAAGAAGCCCTAGAACACATCAAGAAAAGGAAAGAATGGATTAGGCAAAGAGATGAACGGTATCTCCAAGGAGAAGAACCGGTACCTATGGCTAATTACCAAGTCCATAAATCTGACACAGCAAATTCCTATACGTCACAGCCTTATTTAAACATAGGAATCGGCAAGACAGATTTGATAGATGCATTGATAGACTCAGGAGGAGTACTTAGTTGCATACGTAATAATGTCATAGAAAATCTTGAACTGATTACGACTCCCACAAAAGCTCGGATGGTAGGAATTGGAGGTCAAATCATAGAATGCATGGGAGCAACTAACGTATCCCTCCACCTAGGAAATTCTTCCATGGAACAACGAGTCTTAGTGTGCAGAGACGAGGATTTAATAGAAGATTTGATCCTAGGATAGGATTGGATCATTAAGAATAAGTCAGCATCAACCTAGCTCAGGGATATATTTCAGCCAAGATATGGCACAAGGAAATTTTTAGTCTATTAGGAGATAAGCCTTTACTCCAACCCACCACCATCGAGAGTGCGAAAAGATGCAAAAAAGAGCTAGTCGAACACGATTCCAGCCCCAATACCTTAGAAACCAGTCTTGAAGAAGCAGGAAGCTCAAACCCTAATATATCCAAGGAGAAGGTGATACCACCTTACTCAATTGATGAACAACCAAACAATCAGGAACCCAACTCTCGTGAAGGCCATCATACGACAGTAGGATCACCAATGTGGAGGACAACATTCAGACATTCACATCAAGGGAAGAACAAATTCAAATGGGTACGCAAAGATCAAGTGCAGAAACCGGAAACGTCATCACCAAATCGTAGAGAGAATAAGAAGAATGACAAGTCAGCATCACAAAAATCTGAAACAACAATGCCCTTGCAAGTATGGCTCCCCAAGCCTTTGATTGAAGCTCAGAAAGCACGACAACAGATATGGATTCCCAAGAAGGTTAAACAAGCAGCCAAGCAAGAATTACGGAATCAAAAGGATACATTACATCAAAACATTCGAATGACAAAGCAAACGCAGACTCGTCCTAGATACATGAAGAGCAGAGCCTCTCATATGAGGACACTTGAGAAAACAAAGAAAACACACGAAGCCCGAGGCAAAGAAAGCAAACGACCTTTCAAAGCGCCAACGAAATGGATTTGGCAACCAAAGCAACCGCAAGGAGTGAACCATCGAAACAAGGGAGATTCCAATTGCACTCATGGAGTGTCACATGCACCTAAAGTATGCATAGTAGGGCCACCTTACACGGCCACACATTCGGCACATGATGTACATGATAAAATTAGTGGTGCACATTCTCCAATTGAGAATAGATCATAGCTTCAACTCTCTTAGGAATGTACATACTATGTACTTAAATAAATGCTTCAGCTACACTAATGATTGTTTTCTTTCAGGAAAAGAAATAAAGAGATGTGGTAAGAGATCTCACCTATAGAACCATGGGGAACGGAGTGATGAAACGACAACAAATTACTGCAATGCACTACACAGTTGCTACATTTTCTATTGAAGCTAATGCACTTTTCCTTACAAGTGCAGATGGCTTCTGAAGATTTGGAAGCAACAATTCAGGAGGAAGTATTGGATTTTCCCCTACAAAGTATCACCAAAGCAAAGGGACATTGGTTCAGGGAAGATCAACTGGCTAGGGAGTATCTCTTCCTAGCGACTATCAAAATCATGGATACAGATCACCAATTTCCAATCATGTACCAAGATTTCAGAGTACTACATGAACTCCCGTCTACAATAGACATCATGAAAAAAGCGGGCATACACCAATATTTTGAACTGCCAATCTATAAGCCCGACTTCCACAGATGCACTCAAGTTATGAATACACTACAGCCTGCACTCCATGACCCTTTGGTGCCCGAGGCTAGAGTAATGGATGGCGTAGGTGAATGGGTAGTCATCCAATTCACACATGATTTGATTAAGGAAGCATTCAGATGGGAGAAGGATGGCATTACTGTCGTAAAGGAAGAGAGTCGTGGGGCCAAGACCAGAACATTCACAGACATTAACAGAGTTGACATAGAAGAGGAAGTCAGGCTCATCCACCAGCACTTTTGCTTCCCAAATATGCATCGCTATACGGCTCCTCAAAAGATTATTGTTCAATTGCTCTCACACACAATCAAACAGATTGGAAATCAAATTAATCTGACTCCTTATATACAGGAAAGACTATTTGAAGCAAAGAAGCAGTGGAATAATAAGAAGTTCCTCAATGGCACTGTCGCTCTGACAATATTGATTTACCATGCTTTAGGCATTAGAGAGCACCTGCAGGAAATGCCATCATCAACTGCTATGGCGAAGTATGCCAAAGTCGCCACAGTTCCTAAAAAGAAAAAAGGAGTCAAGATAGTGGAAGAGGAAGAACCTAGCTCTCAACCCAGAATGAGAGGTACAAAGAGGGTAAGGGAATTAAAGCAAGTGGAAGAGGTAGTTCCAGCCCCGAAAAGAATACACGTGCTTCCAAAAACAAGAATTGAAGAGCACATGCCGCTTACAGAGGAAGATTTAACTCAAGCCCTCGAGGATACACATCAATATATAGAAGGGCAAGTCAATTTGCCAGTACAAGGGCATCATTATAAGCAGGCCCAACAAGAGATAGAAGCCAAAAAGAAGCTCACAAAAGTAGACCGCTACAGGGAATTAGGGTTGGAAAATTCAAGCTCATCTTTGGATGCACAAGAAGAACCCGACACCTCATTATTGAATGTAGATATTCAAAGTGAATCCAAGGATGATGGACAATGGGAGGAATTGAATGCAGTAAATTACAATGAAGAAGAGGGCATAAAAGTGGATAACAACTCTACCCACCCAGAGTTGAACACCGAAGGCATAGAAGTCAACAAAGAAGGAGCGCATGCGATTAAACTCAATGAAAGTTCTACTATTCATATCAGGGAGGCAACACTTTCAAGGGAAGAGTCAATCAAAATACCAAAGAAAGAGCCTCATGAAGCGACAGTAGAAGAAGAAGAACCCTTCACCCCAATAAGGGTCGTGGCAGAACCCTCCCCCATGGACGTCACCTTTCAAGGGAGTGCCACAAAAGCTATTGATTTGGATGAAGAAGAAAAAGTACAAAACATACAATTACAAATTAGACAACCACATAACGAAACTGTTCATGTCGAGCAAGGAAAAGATGTACAAACCGGAGAAGCTCTGAGCATACCTAGGACATGGTTGAATGTCGACATCGCTTAGCTCAAGCCAATGGTGTAGGACATGATCAGAACCGCACTGGACACACAACAACTAATGCTTGAGGCTGATGAAGAATATGATCAAGTGATGCAGGACAAGCATGAGCTTCAAGAAAAGAGTAAGATTCTTTCCGCAGAATTAAAATTTACAAGAGAACAAGTACAATAGAAACAAAATGAAGTTCAAGAGTTCAAGCAACAGTGCAAACTCTAGCCATGGAAAATGAAGGATTGACAGCACAACTATAGGAATTAACAAAGAAAATTGAAGCTAGCGAGGCCGAGAAAATGTGGATGAACGCAAGAAGTAAACTAATAGAATCACAAATAAAGGTATCCATGGAAGAGGCAAAAACCTAAGGAACCAAAACAAGGAGCTCATGACAGCTCTTCTAAGTGATCAACATGTTGAAATTCAGGGAAGCCCTGCAAAGGATATCAAAGACTTGGAAGAAAAGCTAGCTAAGTATGAAGATCAGCTCAAAAAGGAGCAGGCCACCATTGCCGAATGGGAAAAGAGGTACATGGATGACACTGCGGCTCTAAGAACTAAATGGAAACAAGCTGAGAATCCATACCTTATGCAATGTAAAGAGGACACTGATCACCTTGACGTGGTAGCTAAAGAGATACTCAAAAACAAGGAAACTATTGCTAAAGCTGAAGCAAAAAATTAAGCAGCAAGAGGAGACAATAACGTAGCTGAGAGAACAGCTCAAGCAAAAGTCAACTGAGGGGACACCAGTAGTTCCACAACCTGCTGCGACTACTGAAGAGACTGAGGTATGTCCTCTCTCTCCCCCTCATATCATTCACCGATAAGGGAGGAACAGGAGGTCCACATTGAACATAATACTCGGGACATTGCAGAACTGAGCCGACTGGAAAGGGCACTACTGGTGTCCCAGCTTACTACTGAATTCGAAGATCAAATAATCCAGGTGATGAAGGAGGCCCAAATCAAAAGCAAAAATTTGGATCAAATTTTGAAGCCCTTCAATGTACCATATGGTCTCCTTAAAGAACAAACGCGATAATATATAAAGAATACTACACATAAAGATCCGGACACGAACCTCCAGTTCAGCCAAGATACATTCAAGTATACTCAAGAGGAATTCGAAAAGTCTGATTCCATATGGAGGCGGAAACTATTGGAAAAGAACCCTACATTGCGGGTACAATGGGAAGCTTCACCATATGTGCTTCAAGTCAATCCATCATTTTGCCCCGTACCCCGCAGACACTCTTGGATGCAATTTTGGGAAGGTCAGCGCCAGGGAAGCATAAATACTCAATGGCTGAATTATCCATTGTTACCTAGTCCGCCACATAACTACCTACCAACGAAAGAGTACATGGTAAAAACAATGGAATTTTGGATCACAAGATATTCCACTGTCCCTGATTTAGTGGTCAAAATGACAAATCCTTACTGTAATCAAAGTCTTTCAGCACACAAAATATACATTTTTGAATTTTATCGGCATTACGCAAGGATCATAAGCACTCATTTTTTATCTTTCTACCATTTCGAGTCGCATAATACTTATGGCGTATTATTCTCGACTTATGTTTTTGCTGTCAACATATATGCAGACTTTCGAAGAAGCATTTTTCACTGGCTTCTTCGAAATAGATTCAGAAATTTTTGTCAAAATGACTTCAAATCTTAATGCACGCCTGGTGGCTTATGAAACCAGCTTTTTTGCGGATCACCGACAAGCGCCAGAGGACGGAGTGAAGTCAAATCAATGGAAAGAATTTATGATATGTCATGCCAATTTGTTAAATCAAAGAGAGCAAGCAGCAATACAAACCTATTCACGTCGCCACAAAAAGCCTGTCGAGGATGACAGAGTTCAGGAGGAGGGACGTGTGAAAGGGGAATCGAGCAAGAAGAAATGAAGAAGAAGATCAAAGTCAAAAACTGTGCAATAAATAAATGAAGATCATAAAATGAAAGAACCACCCTCTGCCCAAAGCCCCGTAGGGGCATGCATCAGGCAACAACGCGAATCATCCAGGTCCTGAGGATTGGAATTAAAGATCAATCAGAACCACGACATTTCATGGGAAGGACGGACCAGGGCCAGGAACTATACATGAAGAAGTGCAAGACAATATTTGGCAGGTAGTAATCCTTCCGCTGATAGCGTGCGTCATCAACAAAGTAAACAGGCTCAGAACAATACAACAGGGTCAGATGTGTGCAACCAGGACAAATCAAAAGTCCAAAAGCTAGAAAGCGGTGACTAAGAACAGCACATTCCTAGTCACTGGTGGCATGCGTGGCAGCCCGAGTGAATGCAACAACCCAAATTTGTGATGTACGGGATATCAAGGGGAAAACAGAAGCAAAGGACCTACATCGGATAAAATAACAAATTCTCTGACAGTCCTTGCTGCCGCTTTGACCGCTGGGTGCGTGTATTCAGAAGACTTAAGCAAGCAGCCGACGAGAAGCTAAAGCCTGTCAAGGGACGACAGAGACAAAGAGGGGGAGAGTGTTGCAGAGCAAAGAAGCACAAGAGAAGAGTCCCAAAAATTTTAAATTAATGGGCATATTTTTTCTTCTTCAAAACATTCAGAGAATTCCCTCAAGCCATGTAAATGCACTAGAGGAGTCCTCTAGTGGCATAATCCCATTGTGTTGTAAAATATCCCTTGTAAATTAGTAGGAAATTCACTTTTTAGTAATAAAGTGCTGGTCTCTTATGTGAAAGGACCAAATTTAGGGCACATGTATATAAGTCACTTTGTGACTCTTTGTAGAGACTTTTGGCTATTTTGAACAAGGAGAGCTTTGAAATCTCGAATTTGCCTCTTTCCTGCAGATTTCCATCTTCTCTTTCATCTTGTATGTGTGTGTAATGTTTGGAATGTGTGTGTAGGACTGTTGTCTACCCCTCTCCACTGCTTTTGAGCTACTGTAGTGTGTGTGTTAGCTTGTAGGAGTTATGGCATGAGTGTGGGTACTTCCTGCCATTCACTATTTTGGTCATAACTTGAAGCAAGGTCGTCAGAATCGACTGAAACTACTTCCAATAGATGCGTCTCATCGAGAGCTTCAAAATGAGTACCCTATTCACTATATTCGAAGCTTGGAGGTGAGAGAAATCCTTGATTTACTGAAAAATGCTATAAGAGGTATCGCGGCAGACACTTTCAGTTTTTCAGTGAGTTTGAGAGGTGGATTAGTCTTTTCTCATGCATATCAGCTGAACCACTTCATTTACCATCATGTGTGCACATGTCTTCATACACTTGGTTAGGTCGTTTGATCGGATTGACATATAAGCGTGTGTCAATTTCCCACTATACACACTTGTGTTGTAAGTGAGGTTTAGTCTCTTTGGCACAAGTCCTTGAGTCTTCTTGACTTGAGTAAAGAGGCAGAGGTGGAAAGCAAGGCAGGGGGAGATTCCAATCATCTCAACCTTGCAATATATGTGGCTTATCTAATCATACTACTGAAGAATGTTTCACGAACCCGAGGAACTCAAGAGAAGAGGATTCAATAGAGGTGGCTATGGATCAAATAGAGGCAGATACAATGGAGGCTACAACAACAACTACTACAACAACAATTACAACAACAACAACAACAACTATCAAAGTGGCCGTAGAGGAAGAAGAGACTACAATAACTATGCAGAGGACCAAAGCCAAGAAGATTCATTATTGATTATGAATCTATCAGTGAAGAAGGGTAAGGATGATGATCACATATTTTACATTGATTCGGGATGCTCAAACCATGTAGCAGGAAATGTGTCTTTACTTTCTGATTTGGAAGATCCTGATAACAAGCATGAAGTGCGGACAGGAGATGACACAAAGCACTCAGTGGAGAAGATAGGTAATGTGAAGACATCAAATGGGAATATGAACCTCTTAAGCAAAGTCTTGTATGTCCCTACAATTACCAAAAAATTAATAAGTGTTGGACAGATTGGTGAAAAAGGATTGCAGGTTAGATTCAACCAATTTGGAGCATATGTTGAAGACCCAAGGCAAGGCTTTAAAAGGATTGCCAAAGGAGAAAAGACAGGAAGGCTTTTCACCTTTGAAGTGGAAGATACAAAGAACATAGCTTTGTTTAGCTATGGATCTCAAACTCTAACAGAGTTGGAGATATGTGTTGGCAGTAGCCAGAGGCATAGAAGATGCGGAAGCATGTGAAAACAGAGCATAACGAAGAAGCAGGGAGTCAGTCGAATCATTTTTTCAAAGACTTATATTTTATAAAAACCTTTCAAAACCTTCAACAATGATTTTCATCACTTTTGTACTATATGTAACATAGAAAAAACCTTTTTGTAATTTATAGCTCCATTTTGTGCAAGCCGAGGAGTCCTCGAGCTTGAGGAGCTTAGGTAGAATGAGCGTACCAATTTTGGTTATTTTTAGACACCGTTTACCCTTTCAAATAGCATCTAGAACCTATTTTTTAACTATGCCGGTCACTAGATGTGAAACCGGTCAAAACTAGTTTAGAATCTATAAAAAGAGCTCGAGAGCTCATTTTTTAGGTTACTTAGTGTTAGCTTGTTTGAGTAGAGAAGAGCTTAGAGCCATTTTGAGCTTGTAAGAGTGTTCTTGAGTAATAGAGTTGATTTCCTACCTTCCATTGTGTCTTGCTTGTCTCTTCGTTGTGTGTGTGTACGTGTGTGTGCATCTCTATGCTTCTCACCTTCACTCTCACTTCACCTCACATTCACGATCTTCATATCACTCCTATCTCTTCCGCGGATTGACATTAAGGAGGTGGAGCTTCTTAACGTGGTTCTCACCATTGTGCTAGAGCAACACCAAATTTGGCACCGTTGCCGGGGATCGAATCTAAAATGAATGTGTGATGGTAAGAGTATAGCAAGAAGTGGCATTGGAAGGTAAAAATTTCAGTTTTTGTTGTTGTTTTTAGTTAGTTTTTAGTGTTTTTCACCTTCCCCACACTCCATCTTCATCACCGCATCATCATCTTCCACTCCAAAAAAATCAAAAAATTCACCATATCCACCCATTCTCCTCATTTCCCTCATTGCTGCATGTGCGAGAGAGAGAGAGAGCTTTTGTGCTTGCATGTGCTATTGTCCTTTTGAGTTTTCTTGCAGGTACAGTGCTCTAGTGCATCAGGAAAGCTTGCAAAAGGTAAAATTTCACTTTCTGTCGGAAATTTGCCATGTGTGTCAGACCATCGCGATGGTCTGCAAACTTCGACATTTTTGGTATGCGAGTTCACGAAGAGGTAGGCAACACTAGCGCTTGCACGTATCCACAAACGCATTTGCAAAATCATCTATTTGGTGGACCATCGTGATTGGCTCAGACCATCACAATTGTGTCACACCATCGCGACGGCTCGGCCGGACCATCGCGATGGTCTCATGCCATCACGACGGTTCACTTGAACCATCGCGACAGTCCTTGACCATCACGACGATCCCGTCGACCCCACGCCATCGCGATTGGCTCATGCCATCGCATCGATGCTGCCACGTGGCAAGCTAGACCATCGCGACAATACCCTCAGACCATCACGACACCTCAAAAATTGAACCATCGCGATTGGCTCACGCCATCGTGCTTTGTGACCATCGCGACGGGCTCACGCCATTGTGATTGTCTCGTTGACCGTTGACTGATGCCATCGCAATTGTTCGCAGATCGGGCCATCGTGACGGTTCATTTTCGGACCATCATGACAGTTCACATTCACGCCATAGCGATCATTCACTTTCGGACCCTCACGATAAGTCATTTTCAGACCATCACGACAGTTCACTCCTTCAGACCATCGCGATTGTGCCACGCCATCGCGATTGTGCCACGCCATCGCGACGGTTCACTTGGACCATCGCGACGGTCCCAGACCATCGCGATTATCTCAGACCATCGCGATTGCTCAACCCAAATGCAATTTTCAGGGTTTCAATTTTTGGCCAATTTTGGGGCTATTTTTTGAAAATTTTTGGGTGATTGCACTCATAGGAGACCCCTTAGCTCATATTTAGAGAAAAACCTGTTTGTCAGTTTTTACCCCCGAGGGCCTAAACGGTCATATCTTTTTCATCCGAAGTCCGTTTTTTGAGCTTTATAGCTCGTTAGAAAGCCCTTTACAAGTAAGATAATTTGAGGTTGACATAGTTGGGACTAGAGAAGCCAGGGGGCATTGAAATTTTGGGCAAAAGGGAAAAGGATGTCAAAAGTGTATATATTCAAGTGCTTGATCATCCATTTGAGAATTGGTCTAATAGTGGATTTTTACAGGTCTAGCAAGGGCAATCAAGGGCAAACAAGGCAAGGCAGTGAAGAATGCAAGGCTTGGGAAGCGCGGCTTCTTGGGCATCAGAGCACTCAAAGCAGCTGAATTGAGGTTGGAAGATTACTCAACCCCCTCAGTCAATTATTAGCTCAGGATAAATGGTAGCATTGGGGATTAGATTGACGACGATAGGAATGCATCAAGTTCAAGAAATTTAAAATTTTCAAGTCTAAGACTAAAGGTAAAGGTGTGTGATACGAAAACCTAAAGGAAAAGAACCTAAGTTTCACGGAACGAGAACTCAAAAGTACCACAAAAAGTCAAATTCCTGACGCATACATCTAGACAAGAATCCAAAGGGATTTAAAAAGAATCAAGAAAGTAAGAAAAAAGAATCATTGATGATCTGAGCATGTACTAAGTGTGCAAGGAAGTAAATTCATGAACCTTAGATCAGGCAAACACATAGGTAAGTGTAGCTCAAGCGTAAGCACCACCTCCTTTACTTGTCAATCCACGGAGACGTGAGGACTGGTATGAAGACCACGAGCAAGTGAAGGCACAAGTGCGTAAGTGAAAGCACACAAACATGCACACACATACACACACACGCGCGCAAGGTAAGATCAAAGAGAGGAACAATGGAAGGGCTTTGATTACAAAAGAAATCTATTACAAAACTGAAATCTACAAGAAGCTAACCTCAAAAATGAGCTCTCAAGCTCTTTTTATAGTTTTTGGACTAGTTTTGGCCTTGTCCAGACCTAGAGTCTGGCCTAGTTAAAAATTAGGTTCTAGGGCTTATTTGAAGGCTCAAACGGAGTCTAAAAATTATGAAAATTGGTAGGATGATACTTCTAGTGCTCCTCAAGCTTGAGGACTCCTCGGCTTGCACAAAATGGAGCTACAAAAATAGAAAATGATATTTACAATGGTTTTAGTAATGGAAATCACTATTTTTGTAGGGGATTCTTCTGAAGAGTTGACATGTACTTCATGGAGCTCCCTACTTGCTCCCTCTTCTTGTATGTCCACTTCTTTGATGTGCTTCTATGGTCTGTCATTGGTCTTGAGCTTCAACACTCCCCCCCCTCTCGTGTCTGTCGTCCCTGACAGACCCTTTTTGTAGTGGTTGTTCCATGTAGTGCTTTGAGAGGTAGTATCCATTCTGTATGAACAAGAGCCGTCTATCTTCCAAATTTGGCAGCGTTGGTTGTCCGGTTCTTCATTTGTCACTGCAAGCCTTTGCAAGTCGTAGTCCCTTGGTATGTGCTTCTTTCGTGGATTCCGCATGAATGCGTCGTTGTGAGCTTTCAAAGATTGTGAGTTACTCAAAAGAGGTTATCAAGATTGAATTGGAGCAACTGCTAGCTTCGAATTGCTTCCTAGGTATTGATGTTGCCCCCAGGATGTCCTCTAGCTCTTCTAAAGATGATGTTCAAAGTAGTCATGCCAAGTACTCATAACCCATAGTGAATGATGGGTAAGTGTGTTAGTGCATGGGTTGAAAAAAGTATGTGCCTTGTGCACGGCCTTGTAATGTAGCCCTATGCATGCTTACTTGGACAATGCATTGGAAGAAGTATGGTGCAAAAATTAGGGGTCTTGAGCTAATTGCTCAAGGGTATGCTGATGAAGAGGTTTCCTAATCTAGCAGTGTTGTCATGATACCCAAGTAAAGGATCCTTACCATGAAAGGTCGATCGATAGTCTACTCTTCGTGTTGTACACCTAGCATTGTGATGGACCATCAGCTAGTCTTTCATTGCCAAAAAGTGTCCATGTTGATAGTTCACTGATGAAATTCTTTGAGTGTTGCACCCTGTCCCCTTTCTTCTCTGTAGCTCACCCTAAGCAGGAGTCTTCACACCTTCAAACTCTTCCCTCCTACCATGGTAAAGGGAAACAATAGTTGTGGATGCCATGTTCCTGCCAAGTGCTTGACATCTACCAGATAAGGCAACAATAATAGTAGCTGCTAGCCGAGACACACTTCTACCCAAGCCATGGTTCCACCTTCAACTAGGCATGACTTATTCATGTTCCATGAGCCAAACCTGGGAACAAGCTCTCTCTCACTCTCTCTCGTTTTTTTTTTTGCTCCCACTCTTTCTTCCCTTTTTTTTTTGAGGAAAAAATATCACAAAACAAGAACACAAAAGTTAGTATCAATAGAAATATTTGACATATGTCAATGTGCTCTTGTGCTTGGGATTCTCAAGTGTGTCTATGCACAACCATGTAATGTGGCCCTATATGAGTGCATACTTTGGAAATGCATGACCTGAATGGTGCAAAAGACAGGGTTGTGCAAGGAGCACATGGTTATCGCTCGTCGAGGCTTGATGTCACTTGCAGATGTTGATGCCATATTTGTTGGAGGTATCCATTGTATCTCGAGATGACAACTGATCATTCCTCCTTATAGGGATCCATTTGAGAACGGTCTGCGACTGGGTAGTGATCACCTTTGGCCGCTTCGTGTTTGAATGATTCCGTGAGGGTTTGATCCATCATGGTTGGGTCTTTACTTTGGTGGATGCTATCGGTACTTTCGTCTTCCAAACCCATATCCTTGCAGAAGAGGTTCTTTGATCTTTATTGGAGCTCTGTGCTTGATTCAGTCCTTTACCTTGCCTTGGTGTCTTTGTTGTGCAGGTTGTTGCCTTGAAGTCCCCCCTTGTATTTTTTCTGAGCTTAGGCTTGATTGCTTGGGATCCTTGGATTGGAAGTGGTCTTTCTTGAGGATAAGTCATGGAAGGCCTAGACCATAGATTTTGAAGTCTAGTGTGAGGGGACTGATTTTGTGCAAGGGCTTTCTTTGGTACCCATATCATAGTGCGATTTGGTTGGGCTCTAAGTAATTTCTTGGCCACCCAAATTTTCTTGACATTACCAAGAAAATGTGATTTCTGTTTCTCGATGTAAGGGTCTTTTGGGCCTTCTATGTGAGTTTTTTGAGAAAACTCATCTTGACATGGGGAATGCAACAAGGGTTGATCTTCTATACATACATCAGACTTATGCAAGGGATCAATGGGTTGTGTGGTTTGAGATTGATCTAGAGATTCATCGAGACATTTATCCTTATTACACATAGAATCCCTAGGTGTACAAATGGGTGATGGATTGTCATGATTCACCCTAGAGTCGACATCCTTTTCCACATCAGTGATACAAAGCATTGGTTGATCATCTCCTTCTTGACCATATGAGTGTAGATCATCCCTGCTTATGGCTTCATGAGGGGAATCCAAATTTACAGGAAGAGAGGGTCCTTCCACATCCCCCAAATACTTGGAGTCCTCCATTTCTCCATTCTCTAAGGTTTCCTGTGATTTACTCAAAGAAGGATTAGATTCAAAAACATGAGTAGAAAGAAAAAAATTTTCATGAAAAGCGCACTCTTTGAAAAGATGATTTTGCCCCCAATTATCATAAGGTTGATAGTCATTAGGATTTTCCATTGACAAATATGTAGAAGCACAGGTAACAGGTGGAGAAGACTCCTCAAATTCTTGATGATTTTGTGTAATGAACCTTTGGGTGCCAATGATCAAGTCTTCATCTATACAATCCATGACAAAGAATGTTTCTGAAAATTGCATATCATCCACCATAACAGGCAACACAACTTGACCCATGCATTCATAATGTTCATCATCCATGAGGATAGAAGAATGAGTTGTTGGTTTAATGTTCTCAAAAATAATGGTCAATAAGTCAATATGAATCAAATTCCACTCACAATGAGGATTGATATATGCACTCAACCTTCTACAGTCATATCCTATTCTTATATGCACAAAAGTATTGTGATATTCTCTTGTTGCAAATATGGATCCCACCCCCCTAGACATTTCCTCCGTTTCCTTGACTCCTTGCAATTTTTCTCTAGATGTTTCACCCTCATGTGAGATTATTTCATGCACTTCATGTTTATCTCCCTTGTCTTTTCCCGTCTTAGCCCCCTTTCTTCTATCTTTTGCTTTTTTCTTTCCCATGACACAATTTTTTTCTCCCCCTTGGTATTGCTCAAAAATCCTTGGGAGCCCCCTGCTCAAAATCACGATTCTCACAAATCACGATTTTCAGCAAAAACACGATTTTGTGAAATCGCGATTCTCAAAAACACGATTCTCTGCTCAAGATCGCGATTTTCAAAAACATGATTCTCTGCTCAAAATCGCGATTCTCACAAATCACGATTTTTAGCAAAAACACGATTTTCAAAACACGATTTTGTGAAAACACGATTCTCTGCTCAAAATCGCGATTTTCAAAAAACATGATTCTCTGCTCAAAATCGCGATTTTCACAAATCACAATTTTTAGCAAAAACACGATTTTCAAAACACGATTTTATGAAAACACGATTTTGTGAAAACACGATTTTGTGAAAACACGATTCTCTGGGTACAAAATCGCGATTCTCTGATTTCATAGCATCGCGATTCTCTTGAAGTTCACAAAATCGCGATTCTCTTGAAGTTCACAAAATCGCAATTCTCTTGAAGTTCACAAAATCGTGATTCTCTTGAAGTTCACAAAATCGCGATTCTCTTGAAGTTCACAAAATCGTGATTCTCTTGATTTCACAAAATCGCGATTTTTCCTAGAAGGTCCTGTTTGCCTGTTTTGATCCCCAAGAGCCTGATTTGACATAACTTTTTCATCCAAAGTCCATTTTTTGAGCTCTATAGCTCGTTGGAAAGCTCGTTTCGAATCCTACACGGCCTCAACTGTTTTTTATAAGAATAATGCGTTGATTTTCAGATAGACTAATTTGAAGTTGGGCCTCAAGTGGGACTAGGAGAATCGTGTGCTAGAGAATCGCGATTTTGTCTTATAGAATCGTGGTTTTCAAAATTTAGAGAATCACGATTTTGAGTACAAGCACAGAATCGTGTTCTTTGAAAATCGTGATTTTGAGCACAGAATCGTGTTTTAGAGAATCGCGATTTTGAGCACAACCACAGAATCGCGATTTTGAGAATGACCATAGAATCGTGATTCTTTCAGCAAGCTTTTAGGCGGAAAACAAAAAATCATGATTTTCAAAAAAATTTGAATTTTCACAGAATCGCGATTTTTATCACAGAATCGCGTTTTTTGGCGGGAACTTCGAACTTTTGAGCGCCGAGCAATGGCGAGCTCCGTATGAGCAAAAAATCATGAAAAACACAGGCGCTTGTTCTCCCTTGCACTTCCTAACTCCTTCCCACATAATAATGCATGAAAAATGGTATGAAAATGGTGAAAATGCACTAAAAAACAAGAAATTTCTATGAAGAAGAAGATGGAAGAAGGTGGAGATGATGATGATGAAGAAGATGAAGAAGAAAAATCAGAAAATGAACAAAAATGATAGTTTTTTTTTTACCTTCCAACGTCGCAAATCTACGATCTTACCATCACAACGCTCGTCCTTGAAGCTCTCTCCCCGGCAACGGCACCAAAATTTGGTGTAGCTCAAGCGTAAGCACCACCTCCTTTACTTGTCAATCCACGGAGACATGAGGACCGGTATGAAGACCACAAGCAAGTGAAGGCACAAGTACGTGAGTGAAAGCACACAAACATGCACACACATACACATGCACGCGCGCAAGGTAAGATCAAAGAGAGGAACAATGGAAGGGCTTTGATTACAAAAGAAATCTATTACAAAACTGAAATCTACAAGAAGCTAACCTCAAAAATGAGCTCTCAAGCTCTTTTTATAGTTTTTGGACTAGTTTTGGCCTTGTCCAGACCTAGTGTTCGGCCTAGTTAAAAATTAGGTTCTAGGGCTTATTTGAAGGCTCAAACGGAGTCTAAAAATTATGAAAATTGGTAGGATGATAATTCTAGTGCTCCTCAAGCTCGAGGACTCCTCGGCTTGCACAAAATGGAGCTACAAAAATAGAAAATGGTATTTACAATGGTTTTAGTGATGGAAATCACTATTTTTGTAGGGGATTCTTCTGAAGAGTTGACATATACTTCATGGAGCTCCCTACTTGCTCCCTCTTCTTGTGTGTCCACTTCTTTGATGTGCTTCTATGCTCTGTCATTGGTCTTGAGCTTCAACAGTAAGTCAGACAGACAAAGCCTTAGATCATCAGAAGCAAGCGTAGGAACTACTGTAGGATCGTGGGCACAACAATTGAATAGTAATTACCCCTACAAGAGCTCAGACACGAGTGAATTGAAAATGGCTTTTAGCACGGAAAGACCAGAAGGAGGGTCAAATGTAGCATATTTGGAAAGACCCGAAGGACCCTATAGGACTCAATTAGAATTTCTCCAAACCAACTGCTTAGGTACTCGCATCTATGAGGATGGTTTGCGAAGACAAGTGGTGCAAATGCACAATTCTGATCAACCCATGGGATTGGAACGTCCAGTGGTAAAATTTGAGAGAGACGCATACATAGACAAGGAAGGAACGATTCAGCCAAACAATACCAACGAGTTTGGCGTAATTCAGTTAGAAACGGATGTGAGAGCCCAAGGAAAAGAACCATTAGAAGAACCTAGGACACCTAGAGGGAAATCTATACTGACACGAGTACTAGTTCCAGATTGGACCCCTCAGGATAACAGAAGCATAGAATTATTCGTAAACAAAGAAACAGACAAAGCATTTTGGAGGTACAGAATGGAACAACCTAGTGAGGTAGGCTCCATTATAATCTACGAATTTAAGGACTCGGATACACCTAGAAAGGTTGTATACCTGGATGAAACTTCAGAAAGAGTATTTGTGGTACCTGACCACGCAAGAAACACATATACATGGAGAGGTGATTTTGTATTCCCTCCATCACGAGCAAACGTAAACACGAGCCAACAAGGGGCAGGAACATCCTCCACCCATGCTAATCAAAGAGAGAAATACAAAGAAATACCTGAAGTAAGTTTCAATCACCCCATAGGAAGAGATAGAACCACCATAGACACGGACAGAGTGAAAAGACAAAGAATGCCAGGTGGTAGAGACGATTTTCCTCTACCTAGACCACGTGAACACTCAAGAATATTAAGACCCACTCAGTTAGTGAAATCCATGAAAAACTACTTTGATGGGATAGGAGATCCCTATGACCATGTTGTAGGATTTAAGCAAGTTCTAAGGGTAGAGCAAGTTGAAGACATGTTCACACAATATAATGCATTTGGACTAACGTTAAAGAATACAGCTCTAACTTGGTTCCAACCATTGCAACAAAGGCAATTTAGAGACATCCATCACTTTTTAGAATCATTCATCACAGAATTCTCTAAAAGTGGGATCAGACATGACACGTCTTCGTTGATTCATAGTTTTAAACAGACCCCTCAAGAAACAGTAAGACTAGCAGGACATAGGTTTAGACAGTATGTTGAAAGATGTACAATGCAAGAGCTACCCTCACAGGCCAAGCAAGTTTCATTGTTTCTCGATGGCCTGTTGAGCTCTAAACTACGCTCCTATGTCTACTTGAAGGAACCCAAAACGATAGAGCAGTGTGTAAGAATTTGTATAGACATTAAGGACAAGTTAGCAGACGAGTTGGAACTCTCAAAGGTCTATAAGGACTCAGATTGTTCCTCTCTAGCATCCACAAAATTGTCCAGCTCAATAGAAGACCTAGCAGAGAAAGTGGCCCAAAAACTAGGAGTTTCTAGTAAACAGATGCCTAGGGTAACAACAAACAAGTGTTGTTACACCTATGGTGGTGATCATATGGCAAATGTGTGTCCCAATGCAACACAACCGCAAGCTAGCCCTAGTGGCCAATATTGTACAATTGAGAGAAGGTACACAAATCATACGGCTCAGGACTGCCCATACAACAAACAAGCAGTTAGACAAAACTACCCGCAAGCATACCAACAGCCAGGTAGGTATCAAGGCCAATACAATACTCAGCCTCATTACTATAGGCCTCCTCAGAACTATCCTTATCAGACTCAACAAAGACCTCATCCTATCTTAGCTCAGCAGCCACCCCCACCAGCTAATGTCTGTTGGTGCATTTTGCCCAAGCCTACATGCTTGATATGCTTGATATCATCCTCATTTGTAAGTCACATGAGTAGTCATGTGAACACCTCTTGTAAAAGAGTTCATTTTTATCTCTTGTAATTGAAAAAAGAAAAAGGAAAAGAATGGCTTACCTCATGCATGATGTAAAAGCAATTTCGTGGCTCTAACTACCAAAACCCACGACTTTTTGAGCTGAGGGAATATCTCCTAACTTTGGGGATCACTTTTAGGTGGAGCCATTCGAATTCGAATTCAAAACTCCCTCCAAGAATAGCTATAAAAAGAGCAAGAAGGAAGAGGCGATTAGCAAGCCTTGTGCGTGACCACTTCATGTCATTTTGTAGAGATTGAAGAGCTTACTCCATAGCTCTATCATTCTACTCCCATTGTGCAAAGATTCATTGCCAATGTGGTTGTAAGCATATATGAATTTATACATTTATCATCATTCACTTCTCTGTTTTGTTCTCTGCTATACTCACTCAGAGCAGTACCTTCAGAAGGTCATATCTCGAGTTCTACTGACCCTTTTTCAGTGATTTAACAAGAGTTGGATAGCTCGTACTGTCTACTTTTTGCATATCAATTTTCAAGGTCATTGAATTTATAATTTTGGAGATATCTGCATTTTACTGCTCACTGGTCTATCTCTGTAGAGCCTCGAGAATGGTGGGCATGTTCCAGAAATTGATAAATCTTGTTCTCAGTGCTCAGTCCATCATTTGAAGTGTTTTAACTTGGATTGGGAAGCTTGCTAAGTCTATTTGCTATGCACAAAAGGAATTTTTCTAATTCCTACCAGGTTGAGAGCATTGTTCATTTTTTCCAGCAGGTGTATGTCCAAAAATAGCAAGTTTTGGGAGCTAGTCATTTCGCAACTTGTCTGTCTTGACTTAAACTTTTGGGATACATGTTCCAAAGTACTTGGCTGTCCTGCTACAATCATCTATGAAAGCACATAATATCTTGAGCCTGATATAGATGGATCCTTACTTGGACCCCACACATCCGTGTGCACTAGATCCAAAGGATTTTGATACATATATCCTTTCTTATTGAAAGGTTGTCTATGAGCCTTGCGGAGTTGACAAGCTTCACACTTATAAATCATGTGTTGCCTTGTGATATTAGGCAAACCAAGTACACTTTGGTCCCTGCAAATTTGTTTGAGTGTCCTCTCACCAATGTGAGCAAGCCTTTTATGCCATATTGTTGCTCTAGCACAATGGTGAGAACCATGTTAAGAAGCTCCACCTCCTTAATGTCAATCCGCGGAAGAGATAGGAGTGATATGAAGATTGGGAATGTGAGGTGAAGTGAGAGTGAAGGTGAGAAGCATAGAGATGCACACACATGTACACACACACACAATGAAGAGACAAGCAAGACACAATGGAAGGTAGGAAATCAACTCTATTACTCAAGGACACTCTTACAAGCTCAAAATAGCTCTAAGCTCTTCTCTACTCAAACAAGCTAACACTAAGTAACCTAGAAAATGAGCTCTCTAGCTCTTTTTATAGATTCTAGAGTAGTTTTGACCGATTTCACATCTAGTGACCGGCATAGTTAAAAAATAGGTTCTAGATGTTATTTGAAAGGGTAAACGGTGTCTAAAAATAACCAAAATTGGTACGCTCATTCTACCTAAGCTCCTAAAGCTCGAGGACTCCGCGGCTTGCACAAAATGGAGCTATAAATTACAAAAAGGTTTTTTCTATGTTACATATAGTACAAAAGTGATGAAAATCACTATTGAAGGTTTTGAAAAGTATTTATAAAATATAAGTCTTTGAAAAAAATGATTCGACTGACTCCCTGCTTCTTTGTTATGCTCTGTCTTCACATGCGTCCGCGTCTTCTATGCCTCTGGCTACTGCCAACACCCCTCTCCCTCTCGCTTCTGTCGTCCTCGATATGTATTTGCGAGGGGCCAAATGAGCAAAATATGGAGACTCTAAAATTCTTTCTTCTATCATTGCCATTGCGTGTAATTGCGCTTCTACCATGCCGAGTGGGTTGTTCCAAGTTCTTCAATCGTCTTCATCCATGCGAGAGTTGGAAGTTCAAAAGTCGTCTGGCCTTCGGCCATGACTCGTCCGCCTGGGATGGGTTGAGGTTCATATGCCTCTTCAAAAGTTTCCTCCACCGAAATAGTGACTGTTTCTTCCTCTGTTGGTAGTTCCGGTGGGGAGTCTGGCCTGGGGGGTGCTTCATATACAGCTATCTGTGATTGGAGCGTTGATACCTGGGCCCATAATGCGTTGAGTTCCTCTAGGATGTCAGGAGATGGGTCCGCATGAGCTGGTAGTCATTGTGGTATTGGTGCTCTTAACTACAATATCTTGTGTTCATCTTTGAGCTTCTGAAACTCCTCATTCATGCTGTCGTACTCATCTAACAACTGACATGATCATCTAACAACATTTTCATAGATTCTGAGGGCACGGACTTGAAGCGGCTGGGGCTTAATGGTTGGTCGGGTTGATCTAGGGTAGCTTCTAAATTTTCTCTGTTTTGTTCCTGTAAACGTTGGTTCTCTTCTTTTGCTGCTGCCAAGTGTCTTCTGAGTAAGCCCATGTTCCTAGTGAGCGTTTCATTGCGAATAGTTTGTGCCCTTAACAAGTTATCGATATCCGTGACAACTTCTTTCATCTTTTCTTCACTTTCTAGTTCAAGTTTGTGATATGCCTCTCATAGCTCTTGGTAGCGGGTGTTCAATGAGGCATTCTCGATGGATAGTGAATTGAGCTTCGATTGTAGATCATTTGTTGTCTTCTGCAGCTGCTGATAATTAGTTCCAAGAGATGTGAACTCATCTCTTACTTGAGTCATACACGTGAATATATGTCGAAATGTTGTGTCTATGGTGGGTGATAATATTAGTGACGGGGTGAATGTAGTTGCGGTGTGTGTGGGTGTTGATGCAAAGGGTAAGGGAGATGGGGATGGGAATGTGGATGCAGTGGTGACAGTGGGAAAAAGTGAAGTGCCTAAGTATGGTTGTGCCATGAATGATGTGAGCGGTGGTGCGGTGGGTGGTGAGATATCCATGTCATTGGACGTGGTATCAAGTGCGATGACTGTGAATAATGGCATGAGAGTGGGTGCGTGTGTGGGTGTAAATACAGGATTTACAAAAGTTGAAGAGTAATTTATAGAGGGGTTCTCTTGTACTGCTTGGTGGAAAGGGGAGAGAGGAATGACTGTGGGTCGAGGGGGAGAGATTGGGGAGAAGGTTAATGGGGGTGGGAATGGGAAAAGGGGTCTTGGAGGTGTGGGGAAGGATGGGAAAGATGGAGGGAAAGTTGGACTGGATAGAAAGGTGGATGTTCGAGGAGGAAAACTAGGTTGGGTGGGTGCAGGAATTGTCGGGTGAATGGAAGTAAGGAAGGCTTCTGCTACAACACTATCCAAAGATGTGGATGGTCTGGGAGAGATCCGATGTACAAGGGAGATTGGAGATACGGGAGGTGAAAGAGGAGCGATTGGGGTGGCGGGTACTTCAGTCACAACGGTGGTATGTACAGTAGTAGTGTAGGGTGGGGAGTCGATGATAATGGTGTCTTCTACCAATGAACCGTCAGGGATCAGACGTGCTTCCCTGGCGTGTTCTGAAGATTGTGCTCCTGTCGGTACACGAATGTATTCACCAGGTTTGGTTAGTAAGCGAACTCTGCGAAGATCATACTGCGGTAACGGTTTCCTCTGCAAATATCTTAAGGCTTCGGTGGATCCCATTGATTTGACAAGTTCCCTGAAGCCTCTGATGTATACTTCTTCGAAACCACTTGAGACAAGTTCTTGCTCTATGAGTGCTTGGCTCTCTTCCTCAGTTAACTTCTTATGCGCCCAAACTTTTCCCATAGTACGATACAACTTTTTGATGGCCAGTGTATAAGCTATTGCTTCACAAGTTTCATCTTCATTCGTACTGGTATCACCTTGGGTGTCGGTTTGGTGTCCTTGTTCATCTGTCTGTACATGCTCTTGTGATTCATGAGTGCCCTGGCTGGCTTCATCATCTCCGTCATCTTCATCTGTCTCTATTCTTTCTTCCTCGAAACTAGATACTACTTGTCCTTGCGGTTGGTCCGGGGGAGTGGTCGGGTAGCTTGGACGTTCGTATTCTTGAGAAAAGATTTGACTTCAGAAAATTGAAATTCATTTGAGAAAGCATCTGGCATTTTGAAATCAAATGTTGTATCTATGGGTTCTGCTTCCAAGTTAGGTATCGGAAAAGAAAAAGCTTCCGCACCAATAGTGGTGTGAACTTCTGCAGCCGTGGTGGGAGGTCCTGGGGCTGTGGCTACTTGAGGAGCGACTGTGCTGGTAGTGCCCTTTGTTAGGACTGGTCTTGATAACCGTATGCGAATGGGTTGAATGGTTGTAGGGGCCTCTGTCAGAGACTGTTCTGGGGAGGGTTGCGATGAGGGTGATTTTGGGACCTGTAGGGATGGAATGGTTCCTCTCATGCGCTTTCCTGCTCATCCTTTGCTAGCCTTCCTAGCTTTCTTTGCTTTCCCTTTGAATGCTTTCAATTCCTCGCTTGTCATTGCATGCTTGATTGGTAAATCTTATGCTAAACACATATATACAATGCGCGTGAGGGTGCAACATCCATTGATTACTTTCTTTCTTTCCCATCTATGTTGTGCTAAGTACAACTGATCAATTATCCAGCTTGCTAGATCAACTGTTTGTGGCCCAGTTGTTGGTGCATATCAATCACCAATTGAAGATTTGGAATACAGAAAATGGATACATTCACAAGAGTGAAGGACATGTACACATATGTACATTAGTTATGACATAGGTTACATATACTTATGCTTTGATGAGAGTTTGTACATAGATGCCTATAAATACTTTTGGAAAATGTCGGGCAAATAGAGAGCAGAAGAGAGAAGACAAAGAGAGACTATGTATGAGCATAGGAATAGAGAAATGAGTGATTGTAAATGTCAATAGACTGATGAGAAAGTAGTTGAAGTCTCTCTCAATTTTTAGTTGTAGTCTTCTTCTGAAATGAAGAAAATGTTGCGCCCGATATTTCTGCGTCTACTCCGTCTGTAGTAGATCATTTGTGAAATCCTTTTGAGGATATCTAAGCTGTTAGTTAATGAGTTTGTGGTTTGAATTTCAGAGTCTAATTGTAAACAGGTGAAGAGAATTGCTGGTAGGAACATTCACATGTATTGAGTGTTCACAGCTCTCTGAAACAGGCGCACATTTCGAGTTCAAAGAAATGAGTAGTGCTCAGTGCACAGTGTAAAGTTTTACACATATGATAGCTTAAAATCTAAGTTGAGAGATAAGTTATCTTCAGTCAAAAAGATTTGGTAAAACGGGTTCGACATTGTGAGAACCAAAGTTAAGAAGTTAGGGGTGTAAAATCGACTGTTCTGAGTAACAGTTTCTGACATAGGTAACTTGTGAAGTTGATTTCTCAAGTTATACTAAAGCTTTTGAAGTAATTCAACTTGGAGGTGATGCGCAATCCCTAGGAGATGATTCGTACAAAGTTTCATAAAAAACTTTACACATTTGATAGGTCAATGTGAGGAAATAGTGCAGCAGACTTTTCTGTGTTTCACTTTCTTCACAGATTTTCTTAATTTTGAGAATTTGGAGATTGGACCTATAATTTAGTGAAGGTTTTGATTTACTCTTGATATAGAGGTGTTCTAAATTCAAGAGTAGGTTGTTCTTTTGGAGATTAACACTCTCCATCAGTGGTATCAGAGCAGGAGACATCAAATCAAGGAAAGGAAGGTCCCGACTGCTGCAGATTCAAGAAGTTCAACATTTGAAGAGCTAAGAAGTGAAAGCTTGGAGTCAAAAGCCTGAGGAGAAGACTACTCGACATCAAGAAAGGCAAAAGTAGCCTAATTCGAAGTAAAGGTACATACATTGCTTGTAAAGCTTGAAGTTTTCAATACACAGGTGAATACAAGATGGGAGATGCTCTACAGATAGAGAAATTGGATAGAGAAAACTATCCTGCATGGTCAATGAGGATGGAAGCTCATCTTATGAGCAAAGATTTAATTGGTTACATCACAGGAGAAGAAGAGAAGCCAGAATTTAGAGATCCTAGTGTTCCAACTAGGGAAGAGTTAGCAGATCTGAAAAATTGGATGAAGAAAGATGCTCAAGCTAGGAGCATTATCTATATGGGAGTCAATGATTACTTGTTACCTCATATTAGAGGTCTTGAAAGTGCAACTGACATATGGAATGCTTTGGAGGAGCATTTTCAGAACACTACAAAGTCAAGGAAGGCATCCTTATGGGCAGAGTTTACTACCTTCAAGAAGAAGGCCTCTCAATCTATTTCAGACTATGTGACAAGGATGAAAGATATTGCAGATGCTTTAGGAGCTGTTGATGAAGACATTGAGGAAGATAAATTGGTAAGGCAAATACTTACAGGGTTGAGAGGTGATGACAAATGGAAGCCATTTATTTTGTCTACAGAACTATCACTTGACCATTTCACTCCTGATTTAAATCAATTGTTAGGTCATATGCTAACATTTGAGCAGGATGTTAAAGGAGATGGTGACAAGAGTACAGGTCATGCAATGTACTCAAAGGATAAGAAGAAGAATAGCAAAGGAAAACAACAAGCAGGTGAAGATGAAGGAACAACTACTCAAGCCAACTTCCTAAGAGGAAGAGGAGGTGGCAAAGGTAGAGGAAGAGGCAGAAATAACAAAGATGGAGGCAAAGCTTGCTGGATTTGTGGTAAGACAAATCACTTAGCTAATGATTGTTGGCACAATACTCAGAATAATAATGGATATAGTCAAAACTATAATGCAAGAGGAAGAGGTGGCAGAAATCAAAGAGGTAATTACAGAGGTAGAGGTGGAAGGAATTACTTTGGAAGAAATGCAGGTAGAGGATTCCAAAGTCAACAATACAACAACACCTACTACAATTATGCTTCAGATCAAAAGGAAGATTCAACATTGATAATGAATGCAACTTGTGAAAGGCAGAGTGAAGATCAAAGAATTTTCTACATTGACTCAGGGTGTAGCAATCACCTGAGTGGTAACATATCTTTGATGACTGATTTGGAAAGTAAAGTTTTTAATCATGTTGTTCAAACAGGTGACAACACAAAGCACAATGTGAAGTCAATTGGATCAGTGAAGGCCAAGGATGGAAGCACCTTATTGAGTAAGGTTTTGTATGTTCCTACAATCCCTAAGAATTTGATAAGTGTAGGTCAAATTGTTGAAAAGGGATATGAAGTAAGGTTCACTAATGATGGAGTATATGTGGAAGACCCTAGCCAAGGGTATAAACATATTGTTTCAGGGAAAAAAGAAGGAAGATTGTTTACATTGAAGATTCAAGGTAACATTGGTCATGCTATGTTCACATATGGAGGACATAAGATCTCTGAGTTAGATCTTTGGCACAAGAGGCTTGGACATTTCAATGAAAGAGGTATTAAAGATATGGTAAACAATGGTTCAGTGCTTGGATTGCCTAATGTTGCAGGTCAACATATGACATACAAATGTGAGGCATGTCAATTAGGTAAAGCTCATAAGAACTCTTACTCCAAGCATGGTTTTATGCACTCAGAGAAGCTTGAGTTGGTACACACAGATGTGTGGGGACCATCAAAAGATTTCAGTATAAATGGATCAAGGTATTATGTGATTTATGTTGATGATGCTACTAGATGTGATCAAAGATAAGTCAGAAGTGTTTAATACATTTAAACACTATCATGCATATGCAGAAAGAATTACAGGTCATAAGTTGAAAAGACTAAGGTCAGATGGAGGGGGAGAGTATTTCTCAAATGAGTTCAGTGATTACTTATGGAATGCAGGTATAAAAAGGGAAATTACTTGCAGGTACTCTCCTCAACAAAATGGTGTTGCAGAAAGGAGAAATAGAACTCTTGTTGAGTTTGCCAGATCCATGATGAAGGAGAAAAATTGCCCTAATTACTTGTGGGCTGAGGCTGTAAATACAGCCACTTACTTGGTCAATAGGCTACCATGTAAAGCCTTGAAGGGTATGACACCATATGAGGCTTGGTGGGGTAAAAGACCTACCTTGGATCATTGCAGAGTATTTGGGTGTGTGGCATATGCATATGTGCCATCACAATTAAGGCACAAGTTGGAGCCTAAAGCTGAAAAGTATGTTTTCATTGGCTATGATGACAATCAGATGGGCTATAGATTGTGGAGTCCATCAACAAAGCAATTTATGGTTTCTAAGGATGTTACATTTGATGAACAAAGCACTTGGTATGCAGGTACAATCAAAATCAATACAGATGTTGAAGAAGAAGTGAGTCAAAGAAAAGGTAAATCAAAAGTTCAAATATTTGATGAGCAAGAGAATAATGAAGTGCAGGTTGAAGTGGAAGAGACACCTAGATTTGATCCTGAATGTGAAGAGCCAGAAACCTCAAGGAGTGGAGAACTCAGAAGGTCAACAAGAAATAGGTGGCAACCTACAAGGTATAGTTATGATACTTCATTTCTAGCCACAAAAGATTATGCTTATATGGTGAATACAGATGAAGACCCTTCTACATATGAAGAGGCAAAAGGTAAGGAAAAATGGGAGAGTGCTATGGAGGAGGAATATGATGCACTATTGGAGAATCAAACTTGGGATTTGGTTCCTAAACCAAATAGTCAGAAAATCATTGGATGTAAGTGGGTCTACAAGACAAAAAGGTTTGCAGATGGAAGTGTGTCTAGGTACAAAGCTAGACTTGTGGTCAAAGGTTTTGCTCAGACATATGGTATTGATTATGATGAGACCTATAGTCCTGTGGCAAAGATGACAACCATAAGGACACTTATTGCTATTGCTGCATGTAAAGGTTGGAAGCTATGTCAACTTGATGTGAAAAATGCTTTTTTGAATGGTTATATTTCAGATGATGTATTCATGGAGCAACCTCAAGGATTCAGAGATAAAAGGTATCCAGATCATGTGTGCAAGCTCAAGAGAGCTTTGTATGGCTTGAAGCAGGCCCCAAGGGCATGGAATTATAGACTTGTGAAGTTCCTAAAAGAACTTGGTTTCCAGGTGTCTAAAGCAGATAGTAGCTTGCTTGTTAAGGCAAGTGAAAATGGTTTCATATACATGTGCATATATGTTGATGATATAATTCTTACAGGTACAGATGAAGAAGGAATACAAAGGCTCAAGAGGCAAATGGAAAAGGAGTTCAAGATAAGTGACTTGGGAGACTTATCATACTTCTTGGGCATGGAGATTACATATACTCAACATGGAGTATTTGTGACCCAAGAAAGGTATTTGAAGAACTTGTTAATCAAGTTTAAAATGGATGATTGCAGGGTAGCACCTACACCAATGGAGGTGAATCACAAATTGAGTAAGTATGGAGGTGAAGAACTCAAGGACATGAGACAATATCAGAGTTTGGTTGGTAGCCTTATCTATGCTACTCTAACTAGACCTGATTTATCATATGCAGTAGGGGTTTTGTCTCAATTTATGCATTGCCCAAGAAAAGAACATTGGATTGCAGGACAAAGGGTGTTGAGGTACATTAAGGGTACACTCAATGAAGGTTTGTATTATGGGTTTACCTCAGATACAAATATCAAAATTTATAGTGATGCAGATTGGGCAGGTAATCCAGATGATAGAAGATCTACTTTTGGATACATGTGTTATGTGGGAGACAAGTTAATCTCATGGTGTTCCAAGAAGCAACATACAGTTGCTTTATCTTCTACAGAAGCAGAGTATAAAGGCATGGTTGAAGCTGCAAAAGAAGTAATTTGGGTCAAGACATTGATGAAAAGTCTTGATATTATGCATGGGGTACCAATCATATATGGAGATAACATGAGTTCATTGTATTTAGCTGCTAATCCTGTTTTTCATGCCAGGACCAAACACATTGAGATTCAGTATCATTTTCTAAGAGAGAAAGTGATGGATAAGGAGATTGAAGTCATACATACTTCAACAAAGGATCAGATAGCTGATATGCTTACAAAGAGCTTGGATGGACCAAAGCTACAGAAGTTTAAAGACATGGCAGGTATAAAGAAGAAAGGAGAAACCTCAATTGATGATTGAGGGGGAGCTGTTGGTGCATATCAATCACCAATTGAAGATTTGGAATACAGAAAATGGATACATTCACAAGAGTGAAGGACATGTACACATATGTACATTAGTTATGACATAGGTTACATATACTTATGCTTTGATGAGAGTTTGTACATAGATGCCTATAAATACTTTTGGAAAATGTCGGGCAAATAGAGAGCAGAAGAGAGAAGACAAAGAGAGACTATGTATGAGCATAGGAATAGAGAAATGAGTGATTGTAAATGTCAATAGACTGATGAGAAAGTAGTTGAAGTCTCTCTCAATTTTTAGTTGTAGTCTTCTTCTGAAATGAAGAAAATGTTGCGCCCGATATTTCTGCGTCTACTCCGTCTGTAGTAGATCATTTGTGAAATCCTTTTGAGGATATCTAAGTTGTTAGTTAATGAGTTTGTGGTTTGAATTTCAGAGTCTAATTGTAAACAGGTGAAGAGAATTGCTGGTAGGAACATTCACATGTATTGAGTGTTCACAGCTCTCTGAAACAGGCGCACATTTCGAGTTCAAAGAAATGAGTAGTGCTCAGTGCACAGTGTAAAGTTTTACACATATGATAGCTTAAAATCTAAGTTGAGAGATAAGTTATCTTCAGTCAAAAAGATTTGGTAAAACGGGCTCGACATTGTGAGAACCAAAGTTAAGAAGTTAGGGGTGTAAAATCGACTGTTCTGAGTAACAGTTTCTGACATAGGTAACTTGTGAAGTTGATTTCTCAAGTTATACTAAAGCTTTTGAAGTAATTCAACTTGGAGGTGATGCGCAATCCCTAGGAGATGATTCGTACAAAGTTTCATCAAAAACTTTACACATTTGATAGGTCAATGTGAGGAAATAGTGCAGCAGACTTTTCTGTGTTTCACTTTCTTCACAGATTTTCTTAATTTTGAGAATTTGGAGATTGGACCTATAATTTAGTGAAGGTTTTGATTTACTCTTGATATAGAGGTGTTCTAAATTCAAGAGTAGGTTGTTCTTTTGGAGATTAACACTCTCCATCACCAGTACATGCTAAATATAAACCAAACCAGATGCATTTGTGGGGCATGGTGAATCTATCCTGAGCGGGGAAAGCGAAGTGCTGCATACATATCCTCAACGATTTAGAGAGCTCAGGTGTGATTGCTGAAATATCTTCCCACTTAGTAACATCCCCATGTTTCATAGGCTCTGGAATTAGCCTTTCTCGTTCTGTCCGCGTATGCGTTCCATGTATCTTGATAGCAACTGTAATCAAATATTTAGACAGATAAAACTTCTTATATGGCGGATCATTTACTAAAGACGGTAAAATGAATGTTCCTAGCAAATCTTTGTTCTATGAAGCTATCAATGTTGTGATTAAGTAATAGCATCTGTAGAAGTTGGGTTTAGGCAAAGGATCACTGAAATATTCTGTGAAGCCCGCTCTTGCCCAAACATGCGTTAAGTCTTCTGTGTTCTGTAGTCCTTCGAATTCTCTTGAGAAAAATTGGTACTTGGCCCAAGTATGGTGATCAAACACCAAGTTGGCCTCGAAAATGAAATCTGCATCTGCCAATGGTCCTGCTAGCCCTTGAAACCAGTGAGAACTACGATGAATCCTCTCAGTGTATCCCCTAGGGGGATCGTCAATTGGCATGGGCCCTGGAAATCCTTGAAACTCTGGTGGTTGAGCCGTAGGATGTGGTTCAGCTAGTAGTTCACCAATATTGGCCATAGGTATGCTAGCGCCAGCTTCAGATGGTCCTTCTGCCTGCATGATGAGTGATGCGAGTGTGTAGCAGATCTGCTACAAAAGATTAACACATTAGTATGGAAATTAATTATGATCCCATTAAAGTGAGATCGCAATCCCTTTCCATAACTGATGTGTAAACCATGTAGCCGAGTGTTGTGATGTGGTTTATGGAATGATTGTTGCAAAACTAGTGCAGGTCTCTAGAAACCTACATGCTTCAGATGATGCATACATTGCCGATGAGATTGTTATTATGAGTGATGTGGGTTATAGTGTGTGGATTTGTACAAGGTTCAATCTTGAATGAGTTATTACAAGGTTGTAGATTAGTCGGGGTTGGAGTTATGTTAGATAATGGGTTTTGAGGAGACAACTGGATACGTTTTGGTATCCATTTCCTAAGAGTTTGTGAGTGGGTGATAGGTTTCTGCTGAGGTACAAAAGATGATATTGGATTTGGTGGTATTGAAGGGTGAAGAGATTTCTGAGGGGTATATATTACATGGCTTAAGGGTTGAGCTATAATACACTGTGTAGGTACCCAAATCTGTGTGGGTGTGGGTCGATTCGTAAGATACTTCTTGGCGATCCAAATTTGTCGAATGTTCGTACTCGTAGAAGAAGGTCGAGAAGGCTTTGGATATTGCTTCTGCTTCTATTGAAACTTCTTCTGAGCTTCGTCTGCATTGTTGAAATCTATTAGTGATGTCTGTCCTTTTGGCACCCATATTTGTCTCGTGCCACTTGCTTTGTGATGCTGATATTGAAGTTTTCTTTCGTGTGTCGTCTGATATTGTCGTCGGTCTGGGTTCCTTCGTCATGGTTGACTCCTTTGTGGTTGAGGTTGAGAGGTCCGAGGGACACTCGGCTTTGGAAAAGAAGGGAGGTCCAACACTTGCGAAACCTGCCCATTAGGAGTCCACCTGACCATGTGGCTGCTGATGGAGTCCACCTGACCTGCAATGGTCCCCATTTGTCCGCTGATGTAACCCACCTGGCCGTTGATTGTGTCCATTTGACCAAGCGGTTGGGTGGTTGAGCCTTCTAATTTGCAAGAAGCCCAAGGGAAAATCTCCTGACGTCCTTTTGATTGACAATTGTCCATTGCCAAGCCCGCGTGGGTTGGTGTAGACGTAACATGACTCATTTGACCAAAGATCTTCCGGTCCTCCTTCGCATGTTGTTCATATGGTCTAGGGTTACATACCTTAGTCAGAATGCCGTTAGGGAAGTCAAGCGGTATCACTCGCTTTTGATCTAAGGTTCCAATCTGCAAGGAGCCTTGTCTAAGATTTAGGTCCACTGAGTGATCGTATAGCCAATCTTGGCCAAGGATTAGGGGTTCTATCAGGTCCTCGTCATGGCACACTAGTAGCTTTACTGTCAAGGTCACTTCGTTTATGAGGATAGGAAGGTCCACCTCACCCATGCAAGGGGTTTCCATGTCTCCTAGCCATATGAGGTATGCCTCAATTGGCCGCATTTCTATTCCTGAGTCCTTATAGTGGGACCATCTAATTGCACTAGTCACAGCACCTGAGTCAATTAAAGCCCTGAGCTCTTGGCAAGGGTTGTCGTGCTCTAGCCTGACTGTAATGAATGGTCTCCTATCCACTATGCTAGTATGTGTACTTGATTTTGCTTGACACATGGCCATGGGATATCTGGGTGTTGTTTCCAGATAGTTATAATGTTCTCTCCCTAGTCCTTGTCTTCTTAGCTTCATGCACTTAATGCGTTCTATAGCTTCTGCTTGAGCTTCTCCGGGTATTCTATTTTCTTTCTCCTTATGCTTCTTTTCCAACGTGAGTCGTCTAAGCATATCCTCAGTAAGAGGTTCCTGGTATAACTTGACTCTACAACCACTAATGTAATTAGGCATTATGTCTCCTTCTAAGGTGGCTAATTGTACTGCTCCACTTGTCGAGAGTCTGTTAATGATCATAGATCCATAACCTCGCTTTTCCAACTTCCGTGCGTGTTGCTTCAGCGTATATACTACGACTAAATCTCCTTCTTTTAAGCCTTTATCTTTCACATGTGCATCGAAATATGCTTTCTATCGCTTCTTTGCTGCATATATTCCTGTTACTGCTTTCAGCCTGGTTTCTCCTAATCGTTCCAAGTCCATTATTCTTGCTGATAATTCATGGCCGGTCCACTGATGTTCTTGTGCAACCTTAAGTGTCGGTATCAAGAAGTCCAAAGGAAGCACAACATTTTGACCAAAAACCATCTGAAAGGGAGTTGCATTGAGTACGGTCTTGTAGGCCACTCGATATGCCCAAACAGCGTGGTGTAACTGTTTGTCCCAATCTGAACGTTTGTTGTTCACGAAATTCGTTAGTACGTTACAAAGGATCTTGTTAGTGCTTTCAGCCTGACCATTGGCCTGAGGATGATATGGTGCAGATTTCTTGTGAATCACCATAAAATCTTGTAACAAATATTCAATGACCTGGTTTAAAAAGTGAGTTCCTCGATCGCTCACTAACTCTATAGGCAATCCATATCTTGTAAAGACATTTTCAATTAAGAATTTTGCAGTCGTGTGTGCATCATTCTTTTGTGTGGCCTTAGTAATATGTCGCAACAATAATGTATTCAGCATGTGTATCTTTTGCAGGGGGGTTAATGGGTCCTACAAAGTCTATACCCCACTTGGAAAATGCACGTCCTCCCATCATGGGTTTCAATGGCATTTCATCTCTACGAGTTGGAAATTGAGTTCTTTGGCACACATCACATCTCTTAACATAGGTATGTGCATCCATGTGAAGAGTGGGCCACCATAATCCTGCAAAGAGGATGGCTTTGATGATCCTATCGGGTCCAAAATGACCTCTTGCAACATCTTGGTGTGCAGTCTCTAGTACGCTCAAATAATCACTCTCATGAACACATTGTCTTAGCTATCCATCTCGTCCTCATTTGTATAGATTGTCGCCAATAAAAGAATAGTTCTGAGCTTCCTGCTCTAGACTTCGTTGTCGTGCTAAGGTCATTCCTTGAGGGAATGTGTTTGTCCTCAAGTATTTGACTAAAGGTTCACTCCAGTCTGGTGTGAGAGACACGTGATATAATGTAGCATGTTCTACTGGTGGTCTTTCACAACAAACAGGGCATTCTTTACACAATTTGTAGACATCTGCTTCCATCGAAGGCCAATATACTCCTAGTCTATGCAGAGTCTGCAATGTACGATATTTCGAATGATGTTGCTTTAATGCACCTACATGTGCTAATTGCAACCAATTTGCATGTTCTGATTCATCTACACAACAAGCAAGAATCTTTTGATTATCATGTTTATATATACTTCCTGCTATTATTTGATATCTTTGAGACTTGGTAATTTCTCGTTCTTTGATCCTTATCCTAGGATTTTTGGGTCCATATGTGAGAATAGGGACTATAGACTTAGCCCATTCTGGTGCTATCTCAAGGTTAAACAATATGCATCTGGTAGTTCATCCACTATTCCTTGAGGGGCTTCTCCTGAGGTTAGTCTTGAAAGGTGGTCAGCTCTAAGGTGTGTCTTTCCTTTTATAATAACCACAATGACCCATAAATGTCTGTACCTCTTTTACATTATTTGGCCTAGGTAGATCTGCAATTACTTTCACTTTTTCTTCATCTGTCGAAATTCCATTCTTTGACACAATGTGTCCTAGAATTTTGCCTTGTCTGACCATGAAAACGCATTTTTCTGGGTTCAAACAAACCTGATATTCTCGACATTTGTTTGAATAATTCTGGGATATGTGTCTGCCTGATATTCGAATGAGCACATAGGTCATTGACATAAACTTCCAAATTCTTGCATAAGAATTCCTTAAAAACGTGACACATGAGTCGTTGGAAAGTGGCAGGTGCATTTGTTAAGCCAAAAGGTATCACACGAAATGCAAATATGCCCCATTCTGTGGCAAAAGCCATCCTGTGTTGATCTTCTGGAGCAATGGATACTTGATTATAGCCTGAGAATCCATCAAGAAAGCTGTAAACTTCCTTGCCCACAACTCTTTCCAATAAATGTTCCGTGATAGGAAGAGGATAACTATCTCTAATCGTGGCGGCATTAACTTTTTTAAGGTTAATACACACACGTAATTTTCTATTCTTCTTAGGCACAACCACAATGGGGGATACCCATTTGGTATGCTCAATTTCATATATGAATCCTGCTTCTATCAAACGATCTATCTCCTCTTTAATCTTCGTAGCATAGTTATCATTGTACGTGTATGGTTTTTGTTTCGTAGCTTTTGCATCTCGAGTCATAGGGATTCGATGAGAACATATATCCAGGTCTACTCCTTTCAAATCTTTGTAACTCCAAGCGAACACATCTTTATATTCGTGCAATAGGGCAACTAATTCTTCTTCTTCTTCATTCGTCAAATCATGCCCTATGTATGTACATTTTTCTTCTTCTCCTTCTATGGCAACTATCATTTTCTTGGTTTTCTCTCGATTATCATATACTTCTCCAAGGTTAGCTTTTTTGTTAGGCATTTGTACCATGATTCGTCTATCTTCTATTTCATACTTTTTCAAGTTATCGGGAACCTCAAACAAAGATTCTTCTTCTTCTGACATGGTTTCTTTCTTCTTTCTTTTCTTGCCTTCACTCTTAGTGGTCACGTGTGTGGCTAACCTCATCTCATTCGTAAGTTCCTCGTGCCTCTGTGGGTAAGTTTCTACTTCATAGAAGTATTCTTCCTCTGATGCAAAGGGTGGGTCCATAATAATTGACTCTAAGTCAAAGTCACTCGCATCCTCAAATGCATCAGTGCTCGGTTCACATTCTTCTAGAATTGAATCACACATGATTGGCTCTATCGTGAAAACAGAAATGTCATAGCCATCCTCGTCACAGTGGGGTGTCCATTGTTCTTCATTGATGGCTACATCCATGGTTGCTAAGATTTATGCCCAACCATGAGGTTCAAATTCTTCATCTAGAAATACTACAAGTGCGTAAGCTGGGTCTTGAAGGGTTCGTGGATGTTGTTCTGCACCTAAAGTCCTAGATTCTAATCGTTCTTCCTCTTGTTTGGCTACCTTACACATCCATAAATGAGTATCCTCATGCAACCATGAGGGGTTTGACTCCAATGAGTGCACCGATTCCGTTTCTACCTGTGTCTTATGGATGGTATTCCATTGTATTGGGGGTACATCTCGATGTGAATAGTCTTTAAGATTGACTTTAGTAGTCACTCCTAAATGTTGCAGGTACAAAGAATTAGTTCCCCAATCTTGTACAATTTGCAATTGACGCATGAATGGTCGTCCTAATATCATCTCATAAGCATGATTTTTATTGAAATCACAAATGGAGAAAGTATGCTCAAATTCCACACCACAAGTGGTGAGGGATATGCCTTATAGTAAGACTAATGGTTTTTCTATATGTCTGTCAGCCATTTGTAGCTTCATCCTGATGGGTCTCAATGCTGGCTTACCCCAACGTTTCCATAAAGCGGTGGTAGCAATGGCTACTCCGGCTCCTGAATCTAAGATGGCTTTCGTGGTGTAGCCCTGATGGGTTATTGGAAGATAAGTGTTACCTTCCTCTCCTTTGCTTACATCTCCGATCTTTTCTATGGGTATCTCTGGTACCTTCTCGTGTGTTCCTATCTGTGAGGGAGTAGTAGCAAGCTGAGGGAATTGATTTGCTACATGTTTCCACAATTCTGGTTTAACCTTCAACAATTCCTCTAGAGTGAGATTACATTGTACTTTCGTGTTCCTGATCACTTCAGTGTTTCTAGGGACCACTGATTCTTCATTCCTCACTATTATCGTGGGTGCTCTCATACTAATAGACTTATCTTCCCAAGGTCCTGTGAACTGAGGTAATTCATGTAAAGAATTGGATTCAAAACCTGTGTGTTCACTCAGTTGCTCTTCCTCTACATCATCGTAAATAGAGGGGATGTCTTGGGGAAATTGCTCCTGCAAGTCATCTATTTCTTGAATACGAGGATGGGTTCCTTGTTCTTTTCTCCACTTCTCTTCTTGGATTTCTCTCAAAAATTCATGTGAATATCTATGTATGGAAGACAGGTTGTCTTCACCCTTTGTATTTGGTACTTGGGACAGGGATGGTGCATTCATTTCCTGTGTCTCTGGGACCGTAGGGTTCCTATGCTGATCCTTTTTCTCTTTATTTTCGATCAAGTATTCTAGCCTCTCCATCAGTCCTTGAAAATGTAGTTCCGGTTTTGCCATGTTATTCCAATTAAGATATCTAGAGGCTTTGAACATTGCTTGTGCTAGTTCTACCATCTTCATACAAAGTTTAGTTCTCTCAATTTCTAAGTCTGCTCGAGGGTAGTTCCTGCTCATTTCAGCTACCTGAGGTCCTTCTTTCATTCTGGCTTGATACACGCGAAACATCATGTCTAGGTTTTCCGGTATGGGTTCTACTAAAACTGATCCTGTTTTTTGAGCTAGAGTCTCTTGATTCAATTCTTGTGAAGTCAATTCTAGGATTTTGGCTCTCGATTCCTTGAGACTTCCTTCCAATTCTGTTATCCTCTTACTCCACTTTCTCTTAATTCTTTCTCTGGAAACTTTCCATGATTTCAATTTTTTACTACTAGACTCTCCAACTTCACTGGTTCGGGCTACTTTATCATGATTAAGCTGTTGATTCTGTAAGAGCACCTGGGCTCTTGTTATAGCTTGGATAGGCACGTATGTAGGGTTGGATCCATCTGCATTGTTTACAATACCTATCACGTTGATCGGTGTCACGTTTGAAGCATTAGCAGGGTTCTTAGGACAATCTTTTATGACATGCTCTTTACCACAATCCGCACAAAAGCCTTGTATGTTATAGTATTGTGATTGTCCTACAATCGGAGGATGTGGCCAATCTTTTATGAAATGATCTCCTTGGCACCTAAAGCATGATACTCTAGGGCCCTGTGGTCTTTGCTGTCTTAATTGGGGCTGTGGATTCGGGTTTGTATACATCACATTAGCGTATTCGGGCTCCCAACTAGGTTCCAATGGTGGACTATCGTAATGATATGTTTCCACATGTTCTGGTGACTCTGTGTAATACGCGGGTGGACTATCTACATGAGTAGAGTCAAAACTGTTTGAGTTCGGGTCACTTTCTATGATCAAAGGTGAAGAAGGCACTAAAGCCCTACTTAGGTTCTCTTCTGTAGCAGCGTATTTAACTGAGATGACATTGTGAAGAGAGATGGTGGATGCAATCCAAAGATGAGTTGGTGCTGCTACAACCAGCTTCACACCAGCCAACTGAGACTTCAGAGATGATTAGAAGACCCTTTGAGATTCCTAAATCCACCAAAATATCATCCAAGTACTTTGGAACATGCATCCCAAAAGTTTAAGTCAAAACAGACAAGTTGCGAAATGACTAGCTCCCAAAACTTGCTATTTTTGGACATACACCTGCTGGAAAAAATGAACAGTGCTCTCAACTTGGTAGGAATTAGAAAACTTCCTTTTGTGCATAGCAAATAGACTTAGCAAGCTTCCCAATCCAAGTTAAAACACTTCAAATGATGGACTGAGCACTGAGAACAAGATTTATCAATTTCTGGAACATGCCCACCATTCTCGGGGCTCTGCAGAGATAGACCAGTGAGTAGTAAAATTCAGATATCTCCAAAATTATAGATTTAATGACCTTGAAAATTGATATTCCAAAACTAGACAGTAAGAGCTATCCAACGCACGTTCAATCACTGAAAAAGGATCAGTAGAACTCGAGATATGACCTTCTAAAGCTACTACTCTGAGTGAGTATAGCAGAGAACAAAACAGAGAAGTGAATGATGATAAATGTATAAATTCATATATGATTACAACCACATTGGCAATGAATCTTTGCACAATGGGAGTAGAATGATAGAGCTATGGAGTAAGCTCTTCAATCTCTACAAAATGACATGAAGTGGTCACGTACAAGGCTTGCTAATCGCCTCTTCCTTCTTGCTCTTTTTATAGCTATTCTTGGAGGGAGTTTTGAATTCGAATTCGAATGGCTCCACCTAAAAGTGATCCCCAAAGTTAGGAGATATTCCCTCAGCTCAAAAAGTCGTGGGTTTTGGTAGTTAGAGACATGAAACTGCTTTTACATCATGCATGAGGTAAGCCATCCTTTTCCTTTTTCTTTTTTCAATTACAAGAGATAAAAATGAACTCTTTTACAAGAGGTGTTCACATGACTACTCATGTGACTTACAAATGAGGATGATATCAAGCATATCAAGCATGTAGGCTTGGGCAAAATGCACCAACAGCTCCCCCTCAAGCCTAACATGCTTGGCCTCCAAATAAGTCTTCAATTGTCCTTGATTTCGTGCAAGCCAATCATCAACTTGAACCTACTTAACTTTGTACCATCAAGAGCTTTAGTTAACATGTCTGCACATTGCATATCTGTAGAGACATAGGATAGTTGAATATCCTTGCTCATTAGCTTCTCCCTTACATAATGGTAGTGGACTTCAATATGCTTGGTTCTAGCATGGTATACTGGATTAGCTGCTAGATGTAGTGAGCTTGTGTTGTCACCAAAAATGTGAGGTGTTGAAGAATGAAGTCCAAGATCTGTGTACAAAGACTTTAACCACATGATTTCTTGAGTTGCATTACCCAAACCTCTATATTCTGCTTCAGTAGAAGATAATGCCACGGTTGGTTGCTTCTTCGATGACCAAGAAATGATTTTTGAACCTGCAAATGATATATACCCTGATGTGCTTCTTCTATCATCTTTAGATCCGGCCCAATCTGCATCTGAGTAGACCTTTAGCTCAATATCTGAAGTATATGAATAGAACAAACCTTCATTCATGGTCCCCTTTAGGTACTTGAGGACTCTCTTGGCCGCTTCCATATGTGGTCTTCTCGGCTTATGCATAAACTGACTCAATATGCTAACACTATAGCATATATCCACCCTTGTGAGTGTTGCATAGTTCAAACTTCCAACCAAGCTTTGATAGCTTGTGATGTCTTCAATTGGCTCTCCTTCATAAGCACTAAGCTTATGATTTTGCTCCATAGGTGTACCTGCACACTTGGTATTTTCCATCTTGAACTTGACGAGCATGTCATGGACATACTTCCTTTGTGTGATGTATATACCTGAATCTGTGTAGATCAACTCCAATCCAAGAAAAAGTGAGTGGTCCGAGGTCACTTATTTTGAACTCCTCCTTCATTTGACTCTTTACCTGTTTGATTCCTTCAAGATCATTGCCTGTGATAATAATATCATCAACATACACACATAAATAGATCACTTCAGATCCATTCCTCTTTATGAACAAAGAGGTATCCGCCTTGCTAGCTTTGAATCCTTGGTCCTGCAAATAAGTCACCAATTTGAAATTCCAAGCTCTTGGAGCTTGCTTCAATCCATACAAAGCTTTCTTTAGTTTGCATACATAGTTAGGATGATGTGCATCCTCATATCTAGGAGGTTGTGCCATATACACTTCCTCAGAAATCCATCCATTCAAGAAAGCATTCTTTACATCAAGTTGATAAAGATTCCAATTTCTAGATGCAGCAAGACTAATGAGAACCCTAATTGTAGGCATTTTTGCAACAGGAGAGAAAGTCTCCTCATAATCAATACCATGGGTTTGAGCAAACCCTTTAGCAACTAACCTTGCTTTGTGTCTATTTATACTTCCATCTGGATTCCTCTTGATTTTGTATATCCATCGAGATCCAATTACCTTCATAGATGGCTTCTTAGGTACAAGCTCCCAAGTGTCATTCTCCTTCAAGGCTTCCATTTCTTCATCCATTGCATCTCTCCAAGCTTTCTTGCTTTGTGCTTCTTCGAATGTGGTAGGCTCTTCATTGGTTGAATCTTTTGCAATGTAGATTGAGTGCTTCGTGACCAAAGAAGTATCATAACCAAACCTCTCTGGTTTCTTCTTCTCCCTTGAAGACCTTCTAAGTGGTTGATGTGAGCTGTAGCTCAAGCGTAAGCACCACCTCCTTTACTTGTCAATCCGCGGAGACGTGAGGACCGGTATGAAGACCACGAGCAAGTGAAGGCACAAGTGCGTGAGTGAAAGCACACAAACATGCACACACATACACACACACGCGCACAAAGTAAGATCAAAGAGAGGAACAATGGAAAGCTTAGATTGCAAAAGAGTTCTCTTACAAAAGTTCTATTCTCTAACAAGCTAGCCTCAAAAATGAGCTCTCTAGCTCTTTTTATAGTTTTTTGACTAGTTTTGGCCCTGTCCAGACCTAGTGTCCGGCCTAGTTAAAAATTAGGTTCCAGGGCTTATTTGAGGGCTCAAACGAAGTCTAAAAATTATGAAAATTGGTACGATGGTACTTCTAATACTCCTCAAGCTCGAGGACTCCTCGGCTTGAACAAAATGGAGTTACTAAAAATAGATAATGGTATTTACAATGGTTTCTAGTGATGAAAATCACTATTTTTGTAGGGGATTCTTCTGAAAATTTGACATACACTTCTTGGAGCTCCCTACTTGCTCTCTCTTCTTCTATGTCCACTTCTTTGATGTGCTTCCATGCTTTGTCCTTGACCTTGAGCTTCAACACTCCCCCCCCTCTCGAGTCTGTCGTCCCTGACAGACCCTTGTTGTAGTGATTGTTCCAAGTAGTGCCTTGAGAGGGAGTGTCCCTTCTGTATGAACACAAGTCGTCCGACGTTCTTCATCTATCACTGTGAGTCTTTGCAGGTTGTAGTCTCTTGGTATGTGCTTCTGCCTTATATTCCAGCATGACTGTGTCGTTGTGAGTCTCCGTTGATGTTTTCTAGATCTTCCAAAGTTGATCTTCATAGTAGTCAAGCCAAGTACTCATAACCCATAGTGAGTGATGGGTAAGTGTGTTCGTGCATAGGTTGAAAAAAGTATGTGCCTTGTGCACGGCCTTGTAATGTAGCCCTACGCATGCTTACTTGGAAAATGCATTGGAAGAAGTATGGTGCAAAAATTGTGGGTCTTGAGCTAAGTGCTCAAGGGTATGCTGACGAAGAGGTTTCCTAAACTATCATGGTTATGGTGTTTCCAGAGTAAAGATACTTACCATGGCGAAGGTTGATGGATGTTTGCCTCTTCGTGTTGTACACTCGGCCTTTGGGATGGAACCTTGTTGATGAATGTCCATGTTGATTGTCCACTGATGAGATCTTTTGAGTGGTGGGTCCCCTCTCCTCTTTTCAAAGCAACATTTGTCACTAACAATGTGCATTTCTGAGCTTGGGCTCATGCACGTTCACTTCCCTATATTGACACTCAGAGGAATATTGGACACGTGCCGGTTTCTAAGAGATTACCATGCTGATTGACATAGACCATTCACCAGTGCTACTGTTCCATACTGGTTCAGGAAATACTGAGAATGGAATTGCTTTATATTCCTTGGCAAGCAACATCGGGTAACTACACCAAGCTGTGTTTCACATATACTCTTTAGCTCACCATATGCAGGAGTCTTCTCCTCCAGAACTACCTTTTGCAGATATCTCCTTGGATGCTCTGGTACATGAAGTAGTTAAGCGTCACGCAAGTTGCAGACCTTCAAGCTCTTCATTCCTACCATGGTAAGAGGAAATCATAGCTGTAGATGCCATGTTCATGCCAAATGCTTGTCCTCTACCAGATAAGGCAGCAATAATCTCACTGCTGGCCGAGACACACTGGGAACAAGCTCTCTCCCACTTCTCTCTCTCTCTTCTTTTTTTTTTTTTTTTTTTTTTTTTTTTTTTTGAGGAACAGGATATCACAAAATAAGAACACAAAAGTTAGTATCAATAGAAATGTTCGACATATGTCACTGTGCTCTTGTGCATGGGAATCTCAAGTGTGTCTATGCACGGCCGTGTAATGTGGCCCTATATTAATGCATACTTTGGAAATGCATGACCTAAATGGTGCAAAAGACAGGGTTGTGCAAGGAGCACATGGTTGTTGCTCGTTCGAGGCTTTCGATGTTATTTGTGGAGGTTGATGCCGGCCTTAGTGGAGGTATCCATTGAGTCTCGAACTGATGTAATCCTCCTTATTGGAGTCCATTTTAGAACATCATTTGGCACTGTAGAGGTCACTTCAGGCGTCTTTCTCTTTGGATGCTTTCTGAACTGTGGTATCCAGTGTGGTTGATGCTTTGGTTCGGTGGAGGCTACTTGCACTTTTGGCTTCCAAACCCATATCCTTTTTGCATGTCTTCCTACTAATGTTGAAGAGCTGATTTGATCTTCCTTTGGTCTCTGTACGTGGTTCTTACCCTTTTCTCTTTTTGGCCTCTTTGTTGAAACCTTTTGCATGTGGGAGAACAAAGGTTGTTGTGGGTGTAGGATCTTCTTAGGTACCCACATCTGTAATTGCCCTTGTTGAGCTGCAGCTAACTTCTTAGGCACCCAAACTTGTTGGATATCTTGTGACGGAGCTTGTCTGAGCTGCTTCCTTCGTCTTCTAGCTTGGTTAGTGTGCATGGATGGGATTTGTGGGGGTAAGGCTGGTGGTTGCTCTCCTTTGCGTACCCAAATCTGCTTCATGCCCGGAACCGCTTTTTTATCGAATGGTGTCTTTCTATTTGATGTAGCAGTTGTCGTGAGCGGTTGTGTTTGCTTGTGTGGTGGGCTCACTACTGTGGCTACTTGAGTCTTTGGAGAAGAAGAAAGATCCACCCGCCTTCGAACCTGGTCTACCACGATTGACTCCTTCTGCATCATAGAGCTTTTGACACATACAACATCTTCTTTCATATGATTAGTCTTGGAAGAACTAAGAGAGTGTGTGGTGCCATGATCTAGGAGCATGCAGTTCTCTAATTCTAATGTAATGCATTGTTCATGTACCCAAACTTGAAGAATTTGACTTCTTAGGTTTAAGTTAACTGCATGGTCATAGATCCAATCTTGACCCAAGACAAGTGGTTCTGTAAGGTTCTCATCTTGACATACTAGCGCTTTGACTTTCATTGGAACATCTTGAAGGTAGATGGGAAGTTCCACCTCGCCCAAACAAGGGGTTTCCACACCTCCCAATCCTATGAGATAAGCTTCTATGGGATTGATGTTCAACCCCAAGTCTTGGCAGTAGGAAAGTTTAACTGCACTACTTGCTGCACCTGAGTCAATCAATGCTTTCACCGTCCTTGCACCCTTCCCTTGTCCTATCTCTATGGTCACAAAGGGTCTTCGGTCAATGACCTGAGAAGTCGCAATGCCTGACTTTTGACACATATCCATGTGATATTTTGGGGCTTTTGAGTTGACATCTAGGCCTAATCGCCTTAACTTATTTTGCCTAATACGCTCTCTGGCCTCTTCCTGTGCTTCTTCTCTCACTCTTAACTCTTCTTCTTTTCGCTTCTTCGCAGTGTTGAGTCTCATTAGCATATCCGCAGTAAGAGGTTCTTGATATAGCTTGACTCTACAGCCACTAATATAGTTTGGCAAGATATCTCCTTCTAGAGTGGCCAACTGAACTGCACCACTAGTGGAAATTCTATTAATGATCATGGGTCCATAACCTCTTTTTTCCAACTTACGGGCATGTTGTTTTAGTGTGTATACCAACACTAAATCTCCCTCTTTCAATCCCTTATCCTTGATGTGTGCATCAAAGTATGCCTTTTGCCTCTTCTTTGCAGCGTAGATGCCTGCTGCCGCTCGTAGCCTCGTTTCACCCAAGCGTTCGAGATCAAAGATCCTAGAGGACAATTCATGCCCATTCCACTCATACTCTTGTGCTACTTTTAAGGCAGGGATTAAGAAATCTAATGGTAGCACAGCGTTCTGTCCGAAGACCATCTGAAATGGGGTGGCGTTGAGTACCGTTTTGTAGGCAACTCGATAAGCCCAAACAGCATGATGAAGTTGTTTGTCCCAATCAGAGCGTTTATTATTTACCAATTTTGTCAATACGTTACAGAGGATCTTATTGGTACTCTCGGCTTGTCCGTTGGCTTGTGGATGATAGGGGGCGGATTTCTTATGTATCACCAAGAATTCTTGGAGAAGATTTTCAATGACTTCATTCAAGAAGTGTGTGCCTCTATCGCTCACCAACTCTATTGGTAGTCCATATCTCGTGAACACATTCTCGAATAAGAACTTAGCCGTAGTCTGAGCATCATTCTTTGTTGTGGCTTTGACTTCTACCCACTTTGTAAGGTAATCTGTGGCTACAATGATGTATTCTGCATGGGAGTTTCTAGCTGGGGGGTTAATAGGACCTATGAAGTCTATGCCCCACTTCGAAAATGCACGTCCTCCCATCATTGGCCTCAAGGGCATCTCGTCTTTTCTCACTGGATATTGTGCACGTTGGCATGTGTCACATTTCTTCACATAGGTATGTGCATCCATATGAAGAGTGGGCCACCAAAGTCCTGAGAATAGAATGGTTTTAATCACTCGATCAGGGCCAAAATGTCCACCTGCAACACCACTGTGTGCAGTCTCTAAGACCCTTAAATAGTCTGATTCATGAACGCACAGTCTTAAGTAACCATCTTTACCTCTTCGGTATAGGTTTTCTCCTACTAAGGCATAGCCTTGAGCCTCTTGCTCCATATTTCGTCTTCTTGCTAGACTGGCCTCTTTGGGTAATCTTCCCGATCTCATAAACTCTACCAATGGAGTACTCCAATCTGGAATTAATGATACTTGATAAAGGGTCGCATGCTCCACTGGTGGTTTCTCTCTACACATTGGACAATTCTTGATCCACTCATGTATTTCTTTGTCCATGCTAGGCCAATACACTCCTAAACGTTTCAAATTCTGCAATGTTCGTTGTTTAGAATAGTGATTTCCTAGCAATCCCTCATGAGCTTGCTGCAACCAACTACTATGTTCATCATCCTCGACACAACAAGCTAATACACCCTCAGTATCTTGTTTGTACATGCTTCCTGCCAATATGTGATATTTTTGTGATTTTACAATTTCTTCTTGTGATGTTTTCACATTCTTATTTGCAGGGCCGAAGGTTAGGACTGGTACCAACTTATTTGCCCATTTAGGAACAACTTCCAAATTGAACAGATAAGCATCAGGTAGTTCATCAGACACTCCTTGTGGTGACTCTCCTGAAGTAATGCGAGAAAGGTGATCTGCCCGAAGGTGGGTTCTACCTTTCCTGACAACAACTTCAAAGTCATACTCCATTAGTAAGAGGAACCATCTTACTAAGCGTCCAGTGTTGCAAGGTTTATTGACCAAATATAACAAAGCTTGATGATCAGTGAAGAACTTGAACTTGTTGGCCAATAAATAGTGTCTAAACTTCTTTACAGCATATACCATGCCTAACCCTTCTCGCTCGGTTGTTGTATAATTTCTTTCGGCTGGGTTTAGTTGTCTACTAGCATATGCTATGGGCAAATCTAAATTCCCTTCACCTGTGGGTTGTGCCAGCACACATCCTATGGCATGATTGGATGCATCCACATGGACATGGAATGGTTTATTCCAATCAGGAGTGGTCAGTATTGGTGCTGTGCACAAACGTTTCTTCAGTTCATTGAAAGAATTCTCGCATTCGTCGTTCCACACAAAATTAGACAACAAGGCATAAAGGGGTCTAGCTATGATCGCGTACATGTGGATAAACCTACGGTAATATCCACAATGGCCCATAAAGGCTTGTACCTCTTTAACATTCCTTGGCCTTGGCAGCTCCGCTATGGCTCGTACCTTATCTTCATCCGTTGAGATTCCATTCTTAGAAACAATATGACCGAGGATTTTACCTTGACGCACCATGAACACACACTTTTCTGGGTTCAGACACACTCGATATTCTCTACACTTGTTGAAGATTTGTCTGAGTTCAGGGATGTGAACCCGTCTTTCTTGGGAATGAGCACATAAATCATCCACATACACTTCTAAGCTCTTTCGCAAGAACTCTTTGAAGACATGACACATGAGCCTTTGGAATGTTGCAGGTGCATTGGTGAGCCCAAATGGCATCACCCGAAATGCAAAGATTCCCCACTCTGTAGCAAAAGCTGTTTTGTGTTGATCTTCTGGGGCAATGGCTACTTGATTGTAACCTGAAAATCCATCAAGGAAGCTATAAACTTCCTTGCCTGCAACACGCTCCAATAGGTGTTCTGTGATTGGAAGTGGATAACTATCTCTAATCGTAGCGGCATTAACTTTTTTAAGGTTAATACACACTCGCAACTTCCCGTTCTTCTTGGGTACCACAACAATGGGGGACACCCATTCGGTATGCTCAATCTCATAGATGAATCCAGCCTCAATCAACCTATCAATTTCTTCTTTGATTTTGGCTGCATAGGTATCATTATATGTGTAGGGCTTCTGTTTGGTGGGCTTAGCATCAGCAGTCATGGGGATAGTATGAGAACAAATTCTTGGATCTACCCCTTTCAAGTCTCTATAGTGCCATGCAAACACATCCCTATATTCCCTTAATAGAGCTATGAGCTCCATTTCTTCTCTTGCACTTAGATCATCTCCTATATATGTGCATCTCTCTTCGTTCTCTTCAATGGTCACTACAACCTTCTTGGTCTTTTCTTTATTATCATATGATTCTCCTATGATGGCCTCTCTCTTAGGCATTCGTACCAGAATTTTGCGGTCGTCAACTTCATATTTCTTGAAGTTTTCTGGTACTTCAAACAATGATTCCTCCTTTTCTTGTTTCACTGCTTTTCTTTTCTTTTTCTTTTGACTACTCTCACTTCCATCCTTTGAGTTTACTGTTTTAATACTTGTGAGAGGTTCTTCTTCTTTCTGGGTGAACACTCCTATATCTTCTAGATAGTGCTGCTCTGAGTTAAAGCAACTATCCATCACAATAGACTCCAAATCATCGTCATTCTCTTCTTCTTCTATGACATCACTAGGGTCACATTCTTCTAGCAGGGGTTGACACATGAACACTGAGATATCATAACCCTCCTCATCACAATGAGGTGTCCATTGTTCCTCATTGACAGCAATGTCCATGGTGGCTAAGATTTCTGGCCAGCCATGAGGCTCAAACTCCTCATCTGGAAAGATCATCGGTGTGTAGGCTGGGTCCCTAACTGGTCTATCTCCTAGCGAAGTTCCTTCTTCTCTTGCCTTTAAACGTTTTTCCTCTTCCTTTGCGACCTTGCACATCCACAAATGAGTATCTTCATGCAGCCATGATGGATCAGGTGAACTTCCAGAATGCACAGAGATGGAATCTTCTTTCGCTTTGTGGATAGAATTCCACTGTAGGGGTGGTACATCTCTGAAGGTGTAATCCTTCAAATTGACCTTAGTGGTGACCCCTAAGTGCTGTAAGTACAAGGAGTTAGTTCCCCAATCCTGTACTATTTGCAATTGTCGTAGGAAGGGTCTTCCTAGGATCATCTCAAAGACATTATTTTTCTCAAAGTCACATATAGCAAATGTGTGCTCAAACTCTACACCACAAGTGGTTAGAGTGATCCCTTCTAGCAATCCTAGAGGTCTTTCAAAATGACCATCAGCCATTTGGAGCTTCATTCTAGTTGGTCTTAATGTGGGTTTGCCCCATTGCTTCCACAGGGAGGTGGTCGCAATAGCAACACCAGCACCTGAATCTATGATTGCTTTGGTTGTGTAATCTTGGTAGGTGATTGGAAGATAAGTATTACCTTCTTCACCTTCACACATGTCCCCTATTTTGTCTAGAGGTATCTCGGGTACCCTTTGCTTGGAGCCTGCTTTTGGCATGTTGGAATCAAGTTCTGGGACCTGATCCTTCACATGATTCCATAACTCAGGTTTTGCTTTGAGCAGCTCTTCTACAGTGAGATGACACTGAACCTTAGTGTTCTTCACGACATCAGTGTTCCTTGGAACCACTGAGTCTTCATTTCTTACTAGTATTGTGGGAGCTCTAATCTGGAGTGATTCAGATTCCCATGGGCCTGGAAATTGAGGCAGTTCTTCTAAGGTATTAGATTCAAAATCTAATTTTTCGTCTCCTTGTTCTGCTTCATCTTCGTAAATAGATGGAATGTCTTGGGGAAATTGATCATGAAGATCATCAATCTCAGGAATAGGAGGGGAATTACCCTTCTCCTTGGCCCATTTCTCCTCTTGTATTTCCCGCAAGAACTCTTGAGAGTACTGTTGAATAGAAGGAGGTATTCCAGCATCCGTGGAATTAGGAACATAAGCTCCCCTTGGTGGTGAGCTTCCTCTTTCAATAACTGGTTGAGCCTGTGGAGGTAGAGAAACTTGTGGTTTGTTTACCAACTGCTCTAATCGTTCTAGTAAGCCCTGGAAATGCAAATCCGATTTGATAGAGTTTGTCTGATTGAACTTTTGACTAGTCTCAAGTATGGCTTGAGCTTGTTCTACCATTTTCATGCACATTTTCATCCGTTCAATCTCTAAATCTGCTCTAGGGTAACTCTTGTCTAGGTTTGCCGCTGTGGGCCCTTCTTGAAGTCGAGCCTGGTAGGCCTTGAACATCATGTCCAAGCCTTCTGGGGTTGGGTCTGCAAGAACAGACCCTGGTTGCGGTCTATTTACAATGGGTGGTGGGGTGGGATGAGGTGGAGTGGATGGAGTTTCGGCATGCGAGGGGCTTTGAGATGCAATGTCTTCTATTTTTGTTTTCGCTTCTTTTAAGCTTTCTTCTAGTTCCGATAACTTTTTATTCCACTTGCGATTGGCCTTCTCTCTGGTATCCTTCCATGTTCTTGTTTTCCTCTTACTAGGCTCTCCCGATTCACTCGACTCTGATTGTTCTACTGGTTTATCCTGTTTTAAGGCTTGTGCTCTAGTGACAGCTTGTATAGGAGCCACATTGCTACTACTTGAACTTGGATCTGCCACTAAGCCTACCACATTAATGGGTGTAATCTTGGGTGCACTAGAGGGGTTTCTTGGACAATCTCTGGGGAGATGGTCTTTGCCACAATCAGGACAAAAAGCCTGTATTGTGATAGCCTGTCCTTGACTCGGAGATGGTGGGTGGGGACAGTCACGAATGAAATGGTCACCATGACATCTGAAACAAGATCCTCTAGGGGCTTGTGGTCTCATTTGTCTCAACTGGGGCCTAGGGTTAGGATTTGTGTACATGACCTTGGAGTATTCTGGCTCCCAATTTTGCTCCATAGGCGGTGCCTCATATTGATACGAGTAAATCTCACTATGTTCAGGTGACTCTGTGTAATAAGCATGTGGACTACCTTCATGGGAGTAGTCTGAACTATGAGCATGAGAGTCATTATCTGGTATCAATGGGGTTAGTGGCACCAAAGCTCTATTTGGATTTTCCTCTCCCACAGCATACTTGACTGGAATCACGTTGGCTGGAGCTGGTGGTTGGTTTACCAAGACAGGTTGTGGCCTATATGGTACCTGATATTGCTGTTGTGGTCTGTAATATGGCTGTTGGTATTGATTCTGATACCTACCTTGTGGGTAAGGTTGCTGATAATTTTGTCTAACAGCCTGCCTATTGTAGGGACAATCTTGAGCCGTGTGGTTTGTGTGTTTTCTCTCAATAGTGCAATATGGAGCATTCCTTTCTCTAATGTTTTGGTTTTGCATTGGGCATATGTTAGCCATGTGGTCACCCCCGCAAGTATAGCACCGATTCAATGAAGTGACTCTCTGTGTTTGTTTATTTTGGACTCCCAGCTTCTTGGCAACTTGCTCAGCTATCTCTTCTATTTCTGTGGAGGTCTTTGAAGTATGACTAGTAGAACTATCCGAATCTTTGTAGAGTTTGGACAATCCTAACTCCTCACCCAAGTTATCTTCTATGTCTATGCACGTCCGCACACACTCTTCTATGGATCTAGGATCTTTCAAGTATACATAGGATCTTAACTTTGTGCTCAATAAGCCATCTAAAAACAAAGCCACTTGTTTGGCTGGTGTGGGTAGCTCTGGAGCAGGGCATCTTTCTAGGTACTGTCTGAACCTTCTACCTGCTAGTCGCACTGTTTCTTGGGGTGTCTGCTTGAAACTATGGATCAGGGACGATGTGTTATGCCTGATACCACTCTTGGAAAATTCTACAATGAATTCGTCTAGCAGTTGACCTATATCGCGATAGCTGCTTCTACTCAATGGTTGAAACCAAGCTAAGGCCGTGCCTTTAAGGGTCAAACCAAATGCCTCGTACTGGGTGAACCAGTCCTCAATTTGTTCGGCTCTTAACACTTGTTTGAACTCAGCCACATGATCATAAGGATCTCCTGACCCGTCAAAATAATTCTTCATTGCCTTGATCACTTGAGTGGGTCTGAGGGTTCTAAGCAATGGAAATTCATGTTCATTTCTTTGTTGCCTATGTGCTTGATATCTCTCTCTTTCAGGTCTTTCATTTTCAAATCCTGACCTATTCCTGCCCACTGTGTATGCAAAACTTACCTCCGGTCTCTCTCTAGTTCTTTCTCTCTGGGCTTCCTGAGCTTGGGATGACCCTACTCCTTGGAGGCCGTGGAAAACATTGGATCTTGGTGGGGGGAAAATCAATTCATTCTTCCAAGTATATGCATGTCTATCATGTTCTGTTACCAAGAAAATTTTCTCTGATGTGTTATCCAGGTAGACAACCTTTCCTGGTATCTCTGGATCCTTGAACTCGTAGATGATGACTATGCCCAATTGGCTAGGTTGTTCTGGCTTGAATCTCCAAAAGGCTTCCTCTGTTTCTCTATTCAAAAATAGTTCTATGCTTTTGTTGTCTTGAGGGATCCAGTCTGGAGTGATCACTCGGGTCAAAACTGACTTGCCTCTAGGAGTCTGGGGTCCTTGTCCTATATTTCCTTGTTCTAGGTCTCCTATCTCATTCTCATGAATGATATTTCCAAACTCATCGGTCCTATCGGGTTGGTTGGTAACCACATACATGGTTCCTTCCTTATCAATGTATGAACCCTCTTCGAACTTGACCACCGGGTGTTCAAGTCCAAAGGATTGATCTGGATTTTTGAGTTGGACCACTGATCGCCTCAGACCATCCTCATAGATGCGAGCACCTAATTGGTTGGTCCGAATATATTCCAACTGTGTCTTATAGGGACCTTCCGGTGTTTGTAGATGGGCAGTCCCTGAGCCACCTGCAGGTTTTCCCATACTAAAAGACATTTCTGAATCACTTGTGTCTGATCTGAGTAAAAGATGACCACTTAGTTGTTGTGCCCAAGACTTGGATGTATGGTTGACACTAGCCTCAGAAGATCTAATGCTTTGTTTATCCTTGCCTAAGTGTCTACCAGATCTCAGGTTCATAAGCTTTAGTCAAGAGTCCAAATTTTCCCTTTGGTATGGTTCAAAATCCTTTAGAGCCCCCTTGGTTCCCTAGTCCCACCTGAGGGTCAACTTCAAATTATCCTATCTCAAAATCAACGCATTATTCTTGAAAAATTGCGATGTTGAGCGCAAAGTCGTGTTTTTGAAAATTGCGATTTTGAGCAGAAAATCGTGATTTGAAAATCGCGATGTTGAGCAGAAAATCGTGATTTGAAAATCGCGATGTTGATCACAAAATCGTGTTTCTGAAAATCGCGATGTTGATCACAAAATCGTGTTTCTGAAAATCGCGATGTTGATCACAAAATCGTGTTTCTGAAAATCGCGATGTTGATCACAAAATCGTGTTTCAGAGAATCGCGATGTTGATCACAAAATCGTGTTTCAGAGAATCGCGATTTTGACTCAGAGAATCGTGATTCACAAAATCGTGTTTTTGACTGAAAATCGTGTTTTCTCAAGATCGTGTTTTTGACATGAAAATCGCGATGTTGAGCACAAAATCGTGTTTTGAAAATCGCGATTTTGAGCAAAAATTCGTGTTTTCTCAAAATCGTGTTTTTGACTTGAAAATCGCGATCTTGTCCCACAGAATCGTGTTTTTCTCAAAATCGTATTTTTGGCTGAAAATCGTGATTTGTGAGAATCGCGATTTTGAGCAGAAAGTCGGGTTTTTCACAAAATCGTGTTTTTTGCTGAAAATCGTGATTGGTGAGAATCGCGATTTTGAGCAGAGAATCGTGTTTTTTGAAAATCGTATTTTTCACATGAAAATCGCGATGTTGAGCACAAAATCGTGTTTTTGAAAATCGCGATTTTGAGCAAAAAATCGTGTTTTCACAGAATCGCCTTTTTCACAAAATCGTGTTTTTGCTGAAAATCGTGATTGGTGAGAATCGCGATTTTGAGCAGAGAATCGTGTTTTTCAGAGAATCGCGATTTTGAGCAGAGAATCGTGTTTTTTTGAGAAAAACACAGAATCGCGATTTTTTTCAACCAACTTTTAGGCGGGAAAACTGAAAATCGTGATTTTTCAAAAAATTTTGAATTTTCACAGAATCGCGATTTTCATCACAGAATCGCGTTTTTTGGCGGGAAATTCAAATTCCTGAGCGCCGGCTATGGCGAGCTCCGTATGAGCAGAAAATCATGAAAAAAATACAGCGCTTGCTCTCCCTTGCACCTCCTAACTCCTTCCCACACAATAATGCATGAAAAATGGTATGAAGATGGTGAAAATGCACTAAAAAACAAGAATTTTCTATGAAGAAGAAGATGGAAGAAGGTGGAGATGATGATGATGATGAAGATGAAGAGGAAAAAACAGAAAATGAACTGAAATGACAGTTTTTTTTACCTTCCAACGTCGCAAATCTACGATCTTACCATCACAACGCTCGTCCTCGAAGCTCTCTCCCCGGCAACGGCGCCAAAATTTGGTGTAGCTCAAGCGTAAGCACCACCTCCTTTACTTGTCAATCCGCGGAGACGTGAGGACCGGTATGAAGACCACGAGCAAGTGAAGGCACAAGTGCGTGAGTGAAAGCACACAAACATGCACACACATACACACACACGCGCACAAAGTAAGATCAAAGAGAGGAACAATGGAAAGCTTAGATTGCAAAAGAGTTCTCTTACAAAAGTTCTATTCTCTAACAAGCTAGCCTCAAAAATGAGCTCTCTAGCTCTTTTTATAGTTTTTTGACTAGTTTTGGCCCTGTCCAGACCTAGTGTCCGGCCTAGTTAAAAATTAGGTTCCAGGGCTTATTTGAGGGCTCAAACGAAGTCTAAAAATTATGAAAATTGGTACGATGGTACTTCTAATACTCCTCAAGCTCGAGGACTCCTCGGCTTGAACAAAATGGAGTTACTAAAAATAGATAATGGTATTTACAATGGTTTTTAGTGATGAAAATCACTATTTTTGTAGGGGATTCTTCTGAAAATTTGACATACACTTCTTGGAGCTCCCTACTTGCTCTCTCTTCTTCTATGTCCACTTCTTTGATGTGCTTCCATGCTTTGTCCTTGACCTTGAGCTTCAACATGAGCTCTCGGGTCCATATGTAGCATCCTGCATCTTTGCTTTTCCTTTGTTCTTCCATAGCTTTAGTCTTTCCAAGTCTTCTAGGTCAATCTCCGAATCACTTTCTTCAATCTGCTTTGGCTCCTTTGGTTGAAGTGATGGAAAATCTTCATCCAAGTCATATGGAAGCTTCACTTTCTTGTCATCATCAAACCATGATTTGTTTTCATCAAAAATTACATCTCTACTCACAGAAAATCCTTTATTGGTTGGATTGTACAGTCTATATCCTTTTTGGTTTTGATCATAACCAATGAATACACACTTCTCTGCCTTGGGATCCAATTTCCCTCTTACTTGAGAAGGAATGTGAGCATAGGCTAAGCATCCAAAGATTTTGCAATGCTCTAGACTAGGTCTTCTTCCATTCCACACTTCATATGGAGTGGTTCCATCTAGTGACTTAGATGGAAGTCTATTTATGAGATATGTGGCTGTCTACACAGCCTCTGCCCATAGGTAGTTCGACAATCCCTTTTCATTGAGCATGGACCTTGCAGCTTCGACAATAGCTCTGTTCCTCCTCTCTGCTACACCATTGAGTTCGGGTGTATAGCTTGTAGTGACTTCCCTTTTAATGCCTCTTTCATGCAAGAAGGCATCAAATTCAGAAGAGAAGTATTCTCCTTCACCATCTGATCTGAGTCGTTTCAAAGTCCTACCTGTTTGGTTTTCAACAAGAGCAATATACTTCTTAAATCAATTAAACACTTCATCCTTGTGCTTCATGAAAAATAGAATGGTCCACCTGCTACAATCATCTATGAAAGACACATAATATCTTGAGCCTGATATAGATGGCTCCTTGCTTGGACCCCACACATCCGTGTGCACTAGATCCAAAGGATTTTGATACATATATCCTTTCTTATTGAAAGGTTGTCTATGAGCCTTGCCGAGTTGACAAGCTTCACACTTATAAATCATGTGTTGCCTTGTGATATTAGGCAAACCAAGTACACTTTGGTCCCTGCAAATCTGTTTGAGTGTCCTCTCACCAATGTGAGCAAGCCTTTTGTGCCATATCTCCAACTCTGTTAGAGTTTGAGATCCATAGCTAAACAAAGCTATGTTCTTTGTATCTTCCACTTCAAAAGTGAAAAGCCTTCCTGTCTTTTCTCCTTTGGAAATCCTTCAAAAGCCTTGCCTTGGGTCTTCAACATATGCTCCAAATCGATTGAATCTAACCTGCAATCCTTTTTCAACAATCTGTCCAACACTTATTAAATTTTTGGTAATTGTAGGGACATACAAGACTTTGCTTAAGAGGTTCATATTCCCATCTGATGTCTTCACATTACCTACCTTCTCCACTGAGTGCTTTGTGTCATCTCCTGTCTGCACTTCATGCTTGTTCTGAGGATCTTCCAAATCAGAAAGTAAAGCCACATTTCCTGCTACATGGTTCCAGCATCCCGAATCAATGTAAAATATGTGATCATCATCCTTACCCTTCTTCGCTGATAGATTCATAATCAATAATGAATCTTCTTGACTTTGGCCCTCTGCATAGTTATTGTAATCTCTTATTCCTCTATGGCCACTTTGATAGTTGTTGTTGTTGTTGTAATTGTTGTTGTAGTAGTTGTTGTTGTTGTAGCCTCCATTGTATCTACCTCTATTTGATCCATAGCCACCTCTATTGAATCCTCTTCCTCTTGAGTTCCTCAGGTTCCTGAAACATTCTTCAGTAGTATGGTTAGATAAGCCACATATGTTGCAAGGTTGAGATGATTGGGATCTCCCCCTGCCTTGCTTTCATGAAGCGCAAGGATGGTGTTTAATTTCTTTAAGAAGTATATTGCTCTTGTTGAAAACCAAACAGGTAGGACTTTGAAAAGAGTCAGATCAGATGGTGGAGGAGAATACTTCTCTTCTAAATTTGATGCCTTCTTGCATGAAAGAGGCATTAAAAGGGAAGTCACTACAAGGTATACACCTAGACTCAATGGTGTAGGAGAGAAGAGAAACAGAGCTATTGTCGAAGCTGCAAGGTCCATGCTCAATGAAAAGGGATTGTCAAACTATGTGGAAGGGGAATCGAGCAAGAAGAAAAGAAGAAGAAGATCAAAGTCAAAAACTGTGCAATAAAGAATGAAGATCATAAAATGAAAGAACCACCCTCTGCCCAAAGCCCCGCAGGGGCATGCATCAGGCAACAATGCCAAACAGCGAGGTCCTGAGGATTGGAATTAAAGATCGATCAGAACCAGGACATTTCATGGGAAGGACTGACCAGGGCCAGGAACTATACATGAAGAAGTGCAAGACAATATTTGGTAGGTAATAATCCTTCCGCTGATAGCGTGCATTGGCAACCAAGTAAACAGGCTTAAAGCAATACAACAGGGTCAGATGTGTGAAGACAAAGACAAATCAGAAGACCAAAAGTTAGAAAGAGGTAGAGGCTGAAAAGTTGAAGAGGGTGACTAAGAACAGCACATTCCTAGTCACTAGTGGCGTGCGTGGTAGCCCGACTGAATGCAGCAACCCAGATTTGTGATATACGGGATATCAAGGGGAAAACAGAAGCAAAGGACTTAGATCGGATAAAATAACAAATTCTCTCAGAGTCCTTACCGCTTCTTCGACCACTGGATGCGTGTATTTAGAACTCTTAAACAAGTTAAAGACAAGAAGTTAAGCCTGTCAAGGGACGACACAGACAAAGAGGGGGAGAGTGTTGTAGAGCAAAGAAGCACAAGAGAAGAGCCCCAAAATTTTCAAATTAATGGGCATGATTTTTCTTCTTCAAAGCATTCAGAGAATTCCCTCAAGCCATGTAAATGCACTAGAGGAGTCCTCTAGTGGCATAATCCCATCTTGTTGTAGAATATCCCTTGTAAATTAGTAGGAAATTCACTTTTTAGTAATAAAGTGCCGGTCTCTTGTGTGAAAGGACCAAATTTAGGGCACATGTATATAAGTCACTTTGTGACTCGTTGTAAGTACTTTTTGCTATTGTGAACAAGGAGAGTTGTTAAATCTCGAATTTGCCTCTTTCCTGCAGATTTCCATCTTCTCTTTGATCTTGTGTGTGTATGTAATGCTTGCAATGTGTGTGTAGGACTGTTGTCTACCCCTTCCCACTGTTTTTGAGCTACTGTAGTGTATGTATGATCTTGTAGGAGTTGTGGGGTGAGTGTGGGTACTTCTCACCATTCACTATTTTGGTCATAACTTGAAGAAGAATTGTCAAAATCAAGTGAAACCACTTTCAATAGATGTGTCTCGTCGAGAGCTTCGAAACGAGTACCCTATTGACTATATTTGGAGCTTGAAGTCCTTGATTTACTGAAAACTGTTGTAAGAGGCATCGCAGTAGACACTTTTAGTCTTTCAATGAGTTTCAGAGGTGGATTAGTCTTTTCTCATGCATATCAGCAGAACCACTTCATTTTCCATCATGTGTGCACATTTATTCATACACTTGGTTAGGTCATTTGATCGGATTGACATATAAGCGTGTGTCAATTTCCCACTATATGCACTTGTGTTGCAAATGAGGTTTAGTCTCTTTGGCACAAGTCCTTGAGTCTTCTTGACTTAAGTACACATGTTTTTGGCACCGTTGCCGACGAACAGTCAGCCAAGGTGCCTTCGTGATGGTTATAGATCGAGTGTGATGAAATTGTACTTGTAGAAGTGAATTCGTTCTGTGGCAAGTAGTCAATCACTTCAGCACTTATTACTTCACATCCTGGAGGTGTGTGTAATGAGTTTTTAGGTTTAGAGTTAGTGGGAAGGAAGAGAAGGAGGAGTTAGGGTTAGGTCAGGAGGAGAGGAGAGGAGAAGAGGAGTGAGGTAGGAGTAGGCCAAGATCACCAAAAAAGCCCAAAAAATTTACCAAAATTAGTGTAGTTCAGTTTTTGCCACCAAAAAGTATAAAAACCAAAAAAATTGACTTCATTTGACACTTTCCTGCATTCTGGTATCGTTGGAGAGCAGCGATCGGTATTGTGGGTGCACTATCGGGCATTGCAGGCATTTAACACTAGTTGTTGAGCTCAAAGTGCAGCCAAGACATCACTGAGGTAAGGTTCCATAAGTGCTCACTGACCAAAACAAATTAAAGAGCACAAACACGTGAATATATGCGCATCCGGTATCGTGGGGAGGGGCAGAGTATTTTTCTGAGTTTCTGTGCAAGAGACAGTAAGCTACAAGTGAAGAGGGGTGAGAGAAGAGTAGGGGGTGACAAAATTTTTTGACTTTTGAGGTATTTTGGCTTGATCGGTTGAGTTTTTGGTATCGCGATACCGAAATTCCCTTGTATTGCGATACTCGCCGAAGTATCGTATCGTCGGCTACCAGCCCTGGTATCGAGACACCACTTCTAGTATCGTATCGCCGGGTTGGTATCGCGATCTCACTTTGCCAAAGTGGTATCGTATCTTGGTCCACTTTTGGTATCGTATTGTCCTCTTCTCTGTGTGGTATCGCGATACTGCTCCAGTATCGTATCGTGTTGTTCGGTGGTATCGTATCGCCTAACGGTCGATATCGTATCATGATCCATTAGTGGTATCGTATCGTCTCGAGTCCCGCCTAGTATTGCGATCCCATACTAGTATCGTATCGCCCTGTTTAGTGGTATCGTATCGCCACTTGCATTGGTATCATATCGCGCCCCACACTAGTATTGTATCATCTCATTTTCAGGAGTCATATTGCGATACCAAGTTGGTATCGTATTGGCCCCTTGCAAGTGGTATCGTATCGTGTGAGAAGGCTGGTATCATATCGGCTTATATTCAGGTATCGTATCGGGGCAAACTCCAGTATCGTATCGTGCCCTTTTTGGTATCGTATCGTCCAAAAAGTGGGATCGTATCGTTTGGGTTTTCAGTATCGTATCGCCTGACTGATTCAGTATCGTATCGTGTGGACGCCTAAGGTATCGTATCGTTAGGAAAGTTGGTATCGTATCATGGCCAAGCGCAACATCGTATCGTCTGCTACTACAAGTATCGTATCGCCTAGGTTTCCGGTATCGTATCGTGGCCAGCTTAGTATCACCTAGTGTAGTATCGCCTAGAAGTGGTATCATCCAGAGCTTTTGTAGCATTTTGCAGGGCAAACTTGAGGCATTTGAAGAGCCACTCAAGGAGAGTTTTAGAGACCTAGAGAGCCTCAAGAGGGTGAATGAACTTGAGGTCAGGGAGAGTGCTAAGTAGCCGAAGAAGTGTCGTATCCTTTGTAGGGAGTGCCGCTTAGGTCAGTCACCACTCTGTCTATTCAGATACCTCTAGTGACTCCAAGGAGGAGATACCAATGGCCTCAGAAGACATGCATGGTCAAGCTCCAAGTAGAAACTTCATGACTGCGGTAGAGGGAGAGTATCGTACCTCCTTACAGTACGTTTCTACTAATGCCCAGGAGATTCCCATCTACCTGGATGGCTTAAACAGATCAGTGGCTAGGATGGTAACCTCTATGGATGCCACGATCGTGCCTAGACCTTCTGTTAAGTACGAAGGAGGAGCATACATGGACAAGGTAGGTCACATATACATAGTGACTGAATTTCTCGAGATGATCAATGAAAGGGGAGAGTTAGTGGAACAAGAAAACCCAGGAAGACCAAACTCTGAGGAGCTAGTGACGATCCCTAGATGTAGATCCCAAGTAACACGATTCTTGAGAGGAGACTTGATACCTCAAGATGACTACCTGTTGGAAGTATATGTGATCCATGGATCAGATGTATTACTTCAAACAGACTTACCTGCACCAGGAAGAGAAGAAAATCCGATGATGTTTTATGAGCTGAAGGATCCAGAAGATGAAACTAGAATCACATACTTGGACAAAAATCAGAGGAGATATTGGCCGGTTGGTGCCTTAGATAGAGCTCGATTGAAATACATGGGGTTGCTTGTATTCCCTCAAAGAGATCAGGCAACTACTTCGCAGAACCCCTTTGGAAATCAGCAAGAGACAGAACACACCATGTCAAGATAAACTAGCCAACGGAGTGGTCCAAACCGTACTCATGTAGAATTTGCGACTCCAAGAGTGCAAACAAACAATCAGACCCACCCAGGAGTAGGCAATCAGTACCAACCACCAGTAAGACCATGACCACCAGTAGGAGGACAGCCTGGAATACCTCCAATTAAACCAGCAGCTCCGGCCTTTCCTGTAATGCCTAGACCACCAGAACCAATGAGAAGACTGAGACCTATCCAAGTGGCCGAATGCATGACTGAGAAGAATGAGAACCCTACGATCACATCGCTGAATTTAAACAAGTTCTAAGAGCAGAACAAGTAGAAGAATTCTTTGTGCAGTATGAGTCTTTTGGACTCACTCTCATAGGAACAGCTCTAACTTGGTTCCAGCCGTTAGACCCTAATCAGTTTGGAAACATGGAGCAATTTTTTCAAGAATTCATTGGGGAATTCACTAAGAGAGGGATTAAACACAATTCTGCGTCTTTAATCCATAGCTTTAAACAGAACCCTAATGAAACAGTGAAAACAGCTGCCCGGAGATTCAATCAGTATGTTGATAGATGCGCAGCGGCCGAGAGGCCCACTCAGCAAAAAATGATTTCATTATTTTTTGATGGACTCACGAATGGAACCTTAAGAACTTTAGTTTACGTGAAGAGGTTACAAACCCTGAGTGAGTGTCTTCAAGAGTGCATTGATCTAGAAGACAATCTAGATGAGGACCTCAAGAGCACACCCAGTCCTACTAAATCAGAAGACTCTCGAAGTACCATTACTTCCAACTCTAGTAATATGGAAGAATTAGCGGAGCTACTAGCAAAAAAACTAGGAGTCCAGGGGCAAAGAACTTACCAACACCCAGCCCTAAGAGTGCCTATGTTACGAAGGTGTAGCCTATGTGGAGGAGATCACCCCACATGCATGTGTGTGCGAGGAGGGACTGGCGCACACCAGACATATCCATACAACAGACAACACCAACAAGGAGCCGCTTTGTATTGCCACCTAGAACAAAAATACACTAATCACACCACGGAGAACTGTCCATTCAATAGACAATCACACCCCTTACAACCACCGCAGTATCGACCATACGGATATCCACCTAGAGAGCCAGGCAGAGAGATGCCTAGGTACAATCCCTATCCAACACCAGCAGGAGCACCGAGACCTTATGAACAAGCACCATATCCACCACCCCAACCAGTGTTAGGGCCACAACTATCCCAACCTCAACAAGTGGTCCCGGTGAAGTATGCTCAGCCAGAAGAAAATTTGGAAAGAGCCATAGTGCCAGCATCGACGACGATCAATGTGGAATCAACAAACCCTGGATATGAGTTGGCCCTAGGAGATTATTATCCATATGAAGCTAACACGTTAGAGTATGAATCAGCCTATGATTTGGCTTATTATGGATATGAAGGATATGATCAAGCTTATGGAACGTAGGTAGCAACTTTGATGTATACTGCACCTAAAGCACAACCACCCATGAGACCACCCATTAGACCAAATGTGCTGAGAGGACCTTGTTATAGATGTGGGGGAGACCATTTTATTAGAGAATGTCCTCGGCCTTACACTCCACCACCCCTTAGGACTTGGGAAGGATATTGCAATGATTGCGGAAAGGAACATCTTTTCAGGGACTGCCCTAAGAATCCAACCAAAGTCCAAGACAGTGTGCCAATTAATGTAATTGAAGTGATAGAAGCATCTGGAAGCGATAAGGAATATATTGTACCTTTAAAGACCATTACTAGAGCTCAAATGAAAGAACAAAAAGGAAAACAACCAGAACAGGAACGAGAGAGCAAAAGAACGGTAAGTCCCAAGATTCAAATAGTTGAAGATTCTGAGGATCCACGTGAGAGTACCCCAACCATTAAAGCACAGAAATGGAAGGAAAGAAGAGAAAAACTGTTGGTATCGTATGGAAAGAAGCAAGTACGGGTATACATGCAGATCTAGCACTAAGGCAACCCTTTAAATTTTTTCCAAACGTGACATCATTTTAAAAGTGATTCTCATCACTATAAACCCTTGTTAATACCGTTTCATCTTTTTGTAGCTCCATTTTGTACAAGCCGAGGAGTCCTCAAGGTTGGGGAGCCTTAGAAGTAGGTACCTACCAATTTTCATATTTTTTAGATCTCGTTTGAGCCCTCAAATAAGCCCTGGAACCTAATTTTTAACTAGGCCGGACATTAGGTCTGGACAGGGCCAAAGCTAGTCAAAAACTATAAATAGAGCTAGAGAGCTCATTTTTAGGCAACTTCTTGTAGTTTTGAGCTTGTATGAGAAATTTTTTGTAATAGAAGTAATTCCATTGTCTTACTCTCTTTGTTCTTACCGTGTGTGCGCGTGTGTGTGTATGTGTGTGCATGTTTGTGTGCTTCTCAGTCACGCATTTGTGCCTTCACTTCCTCGAGGTCTTCATACCATCCTCATGTCTTCCCGGATTGACATTAAAGGAGGTGCTACTCATTACTGAGCTACACCAAATTTTGGCGCCGTTGCCGGGGATTCGAGCTTTGAGGACGAGCGTGTGATGGTAAGACGTAAAGAGGACGCGTTGGAATGGTAAGTAGTAGGTAAATTTCTTATTTTTTTCTCCACCTCCATCTCCATCTTCATCTCCTTCTCCACCTTATATTCCCACTTCCAAATCATTTCCCTCATTTGCTTTGTGCGAGTTTGAGAGAGAGCGAGTGTGTGTACTTGTTTTTGTGTGTTTTTGCATGCTTCTTGGAGGTTTCAGCTTCATCACCATCCCCAGCAAGCTCAGCAGGTATGGAATCTTTCTGTGCAAGCCCCGAGGCATCGAGCTCGAGCTATCACGACACACCGAAAAGCTTACCCAATCACTATTCTGAGTGCACCACGACATTGCGCAGGCTGAGAGCTCCTAGAATCACTAGACAGATCAGAAAAATTCACCATATCCCGACCTATCGCGACACACCCAAGTATCGCGACACTCCCAAGTATCACGACACCTCGACCTATCGCGAGACTCCCAAGTATCGCGACACCTCGACCTATCGTGACACTCCCAAGTATCGCGACACCTCGACCTATCACAACACTCCCAAGTATCGCGACACCTCGGCCTATCGCGACACTCCCAAGTATCACGACACCTCGGCATATCGCGACACTCCCAAGTATCGCGAGACCTCGACCTATCGCAACACTCCCAAGTATCGCGACACCTCGGCCTATCGCGACACTCCCAAGTATCGCGACACCTTGGCCTATCGCGACACTCCCAAGTATCGCGACACCTCGACCTATCGCGACACTCCCAAGTATCGCGACACCTCGACCTATCGCGACACTCCCAAGTATCGCGACACCTCGACCTATCGCGACACTCCCAAGTATCACGACACCTTGGCCTATCGCGACACTCCCAAGTATCGCGACACCTCGACCTATCGCGACACTCCCAAGTATCGCGACACCTCGACCTATCGCGACACTCCCAAGTATCGTGACACCTCGACCTATCGCGACACTTCGACCCGACCTATCGCGATACACAGGCTTAACGCACGAGTTTTTAGGGTGAATTAATTGAGTGAATTGAGGTACATTTGGGCTTAATTTTGGACACATTGGGATAATATTAGAGCTTTAGAAGTGGGCAAAATACCTAAAAACCAGGGAGGAATTCCCTGAACCCTGAGAGCCTGTTTTGACCCCTAAGTGCCTGATTGGTCATAACTTCACCATACGACCTCCGATTGAGGAGATTTTGGTCTCGTTGGAAAGCTTGTTGAGAATCCTACGTGGAGTTTTAGAACATGTATTTTTAAGTTGGCCTTTAGGTGGGACTAGGTGGTCATAAGATTTTGGGGGTACAGTGAGTTACTCCAAGGGGGGCCTGTAATTGTTGATGTGTGTCTTTCAATCCATTGTAGTAAAGGAGCTATACTAACTTGTGAACTTTTGCAGAAACATTGTGTGGACTCAAGGCATTCCAAGGCAAGCTAGCAAGGGTGAGTACCAAGCTTGGGAGAAGGCTTGCTGGGCTAGTGTAGTAGTCTGAGCAACCAGAGGATTGAGGTTGGAAGTTCTCTCAACCTTCCTTTGTCAATTCCTAGCTTAGGCTAGTACGACTTAGGTGTGATGATTAATTAGAGCAACGCTAGGCACGAATCAAGTCCAAGAGAACTAATCAACGAAGTACAAGCATTAAGTAGAGCTTAAGTGCGAAAATTCTAAGGAACAAAAGTAAACTTAAATCGAGCAAATATCAAGTATGAAATTCACTTAAGTAATCCTGATGACGTGATTCCAAACAAGAGCTTAACACAATATTCAAATAAAAAGAACAAAGTGATTGGTACAAATTAACCTGCAACGAGAGTGTACTTGGGACCAAGGGGGTAGAGAAACTAGGCATATGAACCTTAAGTCAGGCAGACACTTAGGCCGAGACCGACAAAGCCTCAGATCTTCTGAAGCTAGTGTCAATCACACTACTAGGTCTTGGGCCCAGCGGTTGAGTGATTACCCATACACTCCCCGATTAGAAACAAGTGATTCTGAGATGTCCTATAACATGGAGAGACCAGTAGGTAGTTCAAGGGTGGCGTATCTAGAAAAGCGAGAAGGACCTTACAAGACTCAATTGGAATACATCAGGACTAATCGTCTAGGTGCTCACATCTACGAAGACGGCCTGAGAAGATCTGTGGTCCAGATTAAGAACCCTGATCAACCGCATGGACTAGAACACCCGGTTGTCAAGTTCGAGAATGGAGCATACCTAGATAAAGAAGGGACTATTTATGTAGTCACCACTCTTCCAGATAAAAGAGACGAGTTTGGGAATGTGATCGCAGAAACTGACATGGGTGATATAGAGCAAGGGAATTTAGAGAGAGAGTCGAGGACTCCCCGTGGTAAATCAGTCTTGACTAGAATCATGACTCCAGATTGGATTCCCCAGGATAATAAAGGCATAGATTTGCTTTTAAACCGCGAAACCGATGAGGCTTTTTGGAGATATAAGCCTGCTCAGCCTCATGAAGTAGGTGCTCTCACAATCTATGAGTTCAAAGACCCTAATAGCCCAGGCAAAGTAACCTACCTAGACAATACATCAGAGAGGATCTTCGTGGTCACTGAACATGGTAGACATGCCTACACATGGAAGAGTGAGTTTGTTTTTCCCCAACCTCGGTCCAATGTGTCCTACAGCCACCAAGGAGCTGGGACCTCCCAAGCTCATGGAGCTCAAAGAGACAGAAGTAGAGACAGACCTGAGGTAAGCTTTACCAACTCCTTGGGAAGAGAAACGATGAGAACAGAAATGGACAGAGAAGAAACCGAGAGACCGAGAGCCCCAAGGAACCAAAGAAATGCTGACGATTTCCCTTTGCCAAGGCCAAGAGAACACACTAGGACCCTGAGGCCAACCCAGTTAGTGAAGTCCATGAAGAACTATTTCGATGGCATAGGAGATCCATACGATCATGTGGCCGAATTTAGACAAGTCTTGAGAGCTGAATAAGTAGAGGACCTATTCACGCAACACAATGCCTTCGGTCTAACCTTACGTGGTTTCAACCCTTGAATGAGAGACAGTTCAGGAGCATAGACCAACTTCTAGAGGCATTCATCACTGAATTCTCTAAAAGTGGCATAAGGCATAACACTTCCTCACTGATCCACAGCTTCAAGCAAAAACCTCAAGAGACCGTGAGACTTGCGGGAAGAAGGTTTAGGCAATACCTAGAGAGGTGCCCAATGCCTGAGTTACCCACACCAGCCAAGCAAGTGGCTTTGTTCTTAGATGGATTGTTGAGCACCAAGCTCAAGTCATATGTATATCTGAAGGACCCCAGAACTATAGAAGAATGTGTGCGCATGTGCATAGACATTGAGGATAATCCACGCGAGGAGTTGGAGCTATCAAAAATCTACAAGGATTTGGATAGCTCTAGTAGCCTTATGTTGGGTCAATCCACATCCATTGAAGAACTTTCAGAAAAGGTAGCCCAAAAACTAGGTGTCTCTAGCAAACAAATCCCAAGATTTGCCCCAGTTAAGCAGTGCTATACTTGTGGAGGTGACCATATGGCAAGTGTATGTCCCATTACGGCTCAACCCCAAGTGACTCCTAGTAGCCAATACTGCACAATAGAGCGAAGGTACACCAACCACACCGCACAAGACTGCCCTTATAACAAACAAACTGTCAGGCAAAATTACCCTCAACCATATCCACAACAGGGTAGATACCAAAATCAGTACCCACCACAACAATACGGCAGACCACAGCAACCTTATCAACCACAATATCAGGCCCAAAAGAGACCTCAACTAGTTCTAGCACAACAACCCCCTGCTCCAACCAATGTAATCCCAGTGAAATATGCATCTGCTGAAGAAAATCTGAACAGATCCATAGTCCCAATCACCCCGTTGCTATCAGACAGTGATCCAAGTGACCATAGTTTTGACTCCACACATATTGACAGCCCACAGGCTTACTACATGCAGTCACCCAAGCATAACGAGTCATACTATTATGAGGACCCAAGTGAAAATAGTGGGGAACTTGAGTATGCTAATGTCATGTACACAAACCCCAACTCTAGAACTCAACCTAGGCAAGTACGACCGCCATTTCCTAGAGGACCTTTCTTCAGATGTCAGGGAGATCACCTCATACGTGATTGTCCACTGCCAGCCCCTACACAACCCTAACCAGTGACCATTTAGGGCTTTTGTCAAGATTGCGGGAAAGAGCATCTCTTACGAGATTGCCCGAAGAACCCAAATAACCTACCAAAAATCACTCCTATCAACGTCATTGGGTTAGTGGTAGACTCTACGAGAAGTATAACTTCCACAGCCCCCATGCATGTGGTCACTAGAGCTCAAGCCTTGTAGCAAACCCAAGGAGCGGGATAGGAAAAGAGTTCGGAGGTTAGTGAGACAGAGAGTATAACCAAGAAAAGGACAAGAGCATGGAGAGATAGCCGGGAGAGAATGAAAAGACAATGGTCACAGAAAATGAGCGAACTTGAAGAAAGCTTGAGAGAAACCAAGGCAAAGATAAGTGAACTCGCATCTCAAAACCACTCTCACACTACCCCACCACCACCCTTTCCATCTCCCTCCGACCCATCAGCTTCCATCCCCCAACTTTCTAATCCACCATACATCGCCCACCCACCACCCAGAGTAGGATCAGTCCTAGCCGATCCCACTCCTGAGGATCTAGACATGATGCTTAAAGCATATCAGGCCAGAATCCAGGAAGGGCCAAATGTGACAGATCATGAGAAATGTTACCCTAGAGCCGATCTAGAGTTAGAGTGAACAAAGCTTTGTGCTAAGATGGTCGAATTTGTGCAAGCCATATTTGAAGCCAGTCGCTTGTTCAATGGCTCTAGCTCCACTAGGACACCATTGCATTTTGATGGTCTATTGGATAGATTGGAGAGGTTACTTACAAAGTCTGGAAAAGAAGCCACCTTCCAGGCTAAGGAGAGGGCAAGAGATAGAACAAGCATTCCTCCCAAGAAGCTTATGTGCCTAACTCCATTGAACCAGACACCTCTTCTTCTATGAATAGGTATTCACCAGAGTTCTTGAGAGAGATTCAAGAAGAGAAATGGGCAAAGGAAAGTGAAGTCCCTCCTCCCATTGAACTTGTGGATGACGCACATGATCAATTCCCACAAGACATCCCTTCTATTTATGAAGATCAGGAGAGCGCCCAATCTCAAGAGAGATTAGACTTCGAGTCTAATTCCTTACAGGAACTACCCCATTTCACAAGCCCATGGGAAACCAAGTCAACTTGCATGAGAGCACCCACTATCATGATAAGAAATGAAGATTCGATCATACCTAGGAATACTGAGGTAGTAAAGAACACTAAAGTGCAGTGCAACCTCACTTAGAAGAGCTACTCAAAGTTAAGTCGGAAGTGTGGAAACATGTAGCCAAACAAGTGCCAGACATAGCGAAATTGCATTCCCAGGTAGGATCACATAGAACAGTGCCAAAAATACCATTGGATAAGATAGGAGATATGAGTGAAGGAGAAGAAGGAAATACCTATCTCCCAGTTACCCATCAGGAATACACAACCAAAGCAATTTTGGACTCAGGTGCAGGAGTTGCAATTGCTACCACTTCCCTATGGAAGCGTTGGGGCAAGCCAACACTCAGGCGGACGAGAATGAAATTGCAAATGGCCGATGGTCATATTGAGAGACCTTTGGGATTGCTAGAAGGAATAACTCTCACTACATGTGGTGTAGAGTTTGAGCATACATTTGCTATATGTGACTTTAGCAAAAATCAGGCCTATGAGATGATTTTGGGAAGACCATTTATGAACCAGTTGCAAGTGGTATAGGATTGGGGAACCAATTCTTTGTACTTGCAACACTTAGGTGTTACAACCAAAGTCAATCTCAAGGATTACTCTCATAGAGATGTACCCCCCATCCAATGGAATCCCATCCATAAAGCCAAAGATGATACTAAGTCAGTGCATTCCATAGGATCAGAATCCTCATGGATGCATGAAGACACTCACTTATGGATGTGTAAGGTAGCAGTAGAAGAAGAGAAGAGAGAGAAAGCCAGAGAGGTAGGTGCAAAAGAAACCCATAGATCAATTCAAGACCCAGCCTATGCACCTGTAGTTTTTCCTGACGAAGAATTTGAGCCTCACGGCTGGGCTGAAATTTTAGCAACAATGGATGTAGCCATCAATGAAGAACAATGGCCACCCCACTGTGATGAGGATGGCTATGACATTTCAATCTTTTCAATAGAACCAATCATGGGAGATGCAGTTCTAGAAGAATGCGAACCTAGCCCAGATGCTTTTGAGGATGCAAGTGACTCCGACTTAGAGTCAATCATTATGGACCGACCTTTTGCATCAGATGAAGAATACTTCCATGAAGTAGAAGTTCACCCCTAGAGACACGAAGAGATCATTAATGATATGAGATTAACCACAGAAGTGACCACTACGAGTGAGGGAAAGAAAAGAAAGAAGAGAGAATTCATACCAGTAGAGCAAGAGTCCTTGTTTGAGGTCCCTGAGAACTTTAAAAAATACGAGATAGACGATAGGAGAGTCATGATAAGAATGCCTAAACGCGAGGCACAATCACGAGAGGCCTATGATAGCAAGGAAACTACCAAGAAAATAGTGGTAGCCATAGAAGAGGGAGAAGAAAGATGCACCTACATAGGGCATGACCTATCGGAAGAAGAAGAGCAAGAGTTGATAGCGTTGTTAAGGGAATATAGAGATGTTTTTGCTTGGAGTTACAAGGACCTGAAAGGTGTAGACCCTGACATATGCTCACACACGATCCCCATGACCTCAGATGCCAGACCCTCTAAACAAAAGCCATACACATACAATGACAACTATGCTGCCAAGATCAAAGAGGAGATAGATCGCTTGGTTGAAGCTGGATTTATCTATGAAATTGAGCACACTGAATGGGTATCCCCCATTGTAGTGGTGCCCAAAAAGAATGGCAAATTACGTGTATGCATTAACTTGAAGAAGGTTAACGCAGCCACTATTAGGGATAGTTATCCGCTTCCTATCACTGAGCATCTACTAGAAAGGGTAGTAGGCAAGGAAGTTTATAGCTTCCTGGATGGGTTCTCTGGCTACAATCAAGTAGCCATAGCTCCAGAAGATCAGCATAAGATGGCTTTTGCCACAGAGTGGGGCATATTTGCTTTTTGGGTAATGCCATTTGGGCTTACCAATGCACCTGCAACCTTCCAGAGGCTGATGTGCCACGTGTTTAAGGAGTTCTTGAGGAAAAATTTGGAAGTCTATGTTGATGATCTTTGCGCTCATTCTAACATTAGACAGACCCATATACCCAAACTCAGACAAATCTTTGACAAATGTAGAGAATATCAAGTCTGCCTGAACCCAGAAAAGTGTGTTTTCATGGTCAAGCAAGGCAAGATTCTAGGACACATAGTGTCAAAGAATGGCATATCCACAGATGAGGAGAAAGTAAAAGCCATTACAGAACTACCTAGGCCAAGGAATGTCAAGGAGGTACAAGCCTTCATGGGGCATTGTGGTTACTACCGCCGGTTCATTCACATGTATGCCGTCATTGCAAAGCCTCTGTATGCTCTTCTAACTAACTTTGAGTGGACTGATGAATGTGAGAATTCCTTCAATGAGCTTAAACGAAGATTATGTTCAGCACCAATCTTGACCACACCAGATTGGAACAAGCCATTCCATGTTCATGTGGATGCCTCCAACTATGCTATTGGATGCGTACTTGCACAACCTACTGCTGAAGGTAATATGGACCTTCCTATTGCCTATGCCAGTAGACAGTTGAATGCAGCTGAACGGAACTACACAACCACCGAACGAGAAGGATTAGGCATGGTGTATGCGGTTAAAAAGTTTAGACACTATTTGCTTGCAAATAGGTTTAAATTTTTTACTGATCACCAAGCTCTACTGTACCTGGTAAACAAGCCCTACAACACTGGCAGATTAGTAAGATGGTTCCTCTTACTAATGGAATACGACTTTGAGGTAGTGGTGAGAAAGGGCAAGACTCATTTGAGAGCGGATCATCTCTCAAGGCTCACATCAGGAGAGGCCCCACAAGGAGTGTCAAATGACCTACCTGATGCTTACTTGTTTAATTTGGAAGTTGTACCGTAGTGGGCTAAGCCATTAGTGCCAGTATTGACATACAGGCCTAATCACCCGGTAATACACACAAAAGATAGAGAGATGGTAAAAGCTCAAAAGTATCATATCTTGGGATGATGTATGTATAAACATACGGATCAAGGAGTATTAGCCTGTTGTGTGGAAGAGGACGAGTATGCGAAGTGGTTGCAATTAGCACATGTGGGTGCATTAGAGCAACACTACTTGAAACAAAGAACCTTACAGACATTGAGGAGACTAGGAGTGCATTGGCCAACTATGGAAGTTGATGTCCATAGAATGTGCAAAGAATGCCCAATCTGTTGCACTAAACCACCAGTGGAACATGCTACTCTTTATCGAATATCTTTAGTACCAGATTGGAGTGAGCCATTAGTGGCCTTTCTGAGGACGAAAACATTCCCTCAAGAAATGACTCTGGTTAGACAAAGGAGCTTAGAACAAGAGGCACTAGAATATGCTCTCATTGGAGATAACCTATACAGATGAGGAAAAGATGGGTATCTTAGATTGTGTGTCCACGAGAGCGAATTTTTGAAGATATTAGAGACTGCTCACCAAGGTGTAGCAGGAGGACACTTTGGGCCAGATCGGATGATCAAGGCAATTTTATTTGCAGGTCTTTGGTGGCCAACTCTTCACATGGATGCCTGTTAATCGGTTGTTGGTAAAACGCCTTTTCCAACTATCGGAAGTGCATTTTACCTGGTCCTTGGGTTCTTGGGTGTGGTAGGGGTCTGTTAGACAGAGGCCCTGTACTTAATTCCCAGTTCGATCACAACTGATACAGATGCCTACTGAACTTAGTGAACCTCACAAGGTTCTACTATACTCAGATAATTTCTGTTCACGTCTCCCTTAACCAACAAGAAACAATCGTACTTGACAAGGTTAATACTTAACTTACAGCCGATCTCAGAACAGGACTCAAGATTCACTGTTATAGTTAGAGATCACAATCTTATACAACCGGAGTTACAGCTCATACACATATATATGACTGACATACTGTAACTCTACTATAAGTCTGGAGATTTCGTACTGCGTATCAATGGACAGTATAACAACATTCCAAAACATTAACACAACATTTTCACACCTATTACTAGGACTATTATCTTCGGCGTACTGATCTTATAGACTATTGTCAACATTCCAGGATGATTACTTATCTTAAGACGTATACCCTACACGCCACAAGATCTACAGACAATTCGTTCAGACTTCAATAACAGAGTTATCGACAACAGAAACGGCTCGCGATCGTGACCAAGATTAACGGTTCGTGATGCAATACAATATCAGACAAGGGACTACACAGATCAGACCAACAGATACACAGGTCACTTAGACAACTCAGAAATAACAAGATTAACTAATGTCAGACCACACACAGACAAACAGACTGGTGAATTTCCAAAACAGATCCCGTCTCTCTCTCCTCGAGCGTCTCTTTTTCATTGCTTTATATAAGCTTTTACAAGAATGCACGTAACAGTTTTTTTCGCACGTGTTTACAAAGATTTCGTTATACCTGTCCCAATCCGACACAAAACATGACCACATTTGTTCAACTGGAGGAACAAGTATAGCAAGCCACCTTTTATGAAAAAGTTTCCAACTATTTTGAACATGATTATTGTAGCTCAATGATGAGTAGCACCTCCTTTAATGTCAATCCGGGAAGACGTGAGGATGGTATGAAGACCTCGAGCAAGTGACGGCACAAGTGCGTGAGTGAGAAGCACACTAGCATGCACACACATACACACACACGCGCACACACGGCAAGACAAAGAGTGAGAATCAATGGAGCTTTTAGATTACTTTCAAAATGCTCTTACAAGTTCGTTTCAATTACAATCTAATCTCAAAAATGAGCTCTCTAGCTCTTTTTATAGTTTTTGACTAGCTTTTGGCCCTGTCCAGACCTAGTGTCCGGCCTAGTTAAAAATTAGGTTCCAGGGCTTATTTGGGGGCTCAAACGAGATCTAAAAAATACGAAAATTGGTACGCAACTACTTCTAAGGCTCCTCAAGCTCAAGGACTCCTTGGCTTGCACAAAATGGAGCTACAAAAAGGTGAAATGATATTTACAATGATTGTTAGTGATAAAAATCACTGTTGTTGTAGGGATTTCTTCTAGTGATCTGCCATACATATCTTTGAGCTCCCTACTTGCTCTTCCTCCCTGCATGTCCATCTCTTGATTTGCATTAATGTCTTGAAAAAATATTGGCCTACTTGCCAGATCTTCTTTGACTGCCCTGTTTGCTTGTGCTGTCCCTTCGCTCTGACTCCCTTCTTTGACTTTCACGTCTTGTAAGTCCTGGTGTACCAAGGCTACTGCCAACACCCCCCCCACTCTCGCGTCTGTCGCCCCTGACAGACCCTTGTCTAGCTGCTTTTTGGACGTAGTATTGTACAACATCGGCGGCGAGGTGGTGTTCTTCTAACCTGAGTCCCCTTGCTAGATCTGTCAGCAATGCATCCCAATTGACTGGCCCTGGGACATCTGGATGTGGCACCCGTAACTGCTCTGAGTGAATGGTTCGCTCCACAGCAAATAAATGGAGGAGATGTGAGGGTCTGGGTACAAATATTTCTGAGTGGTATTCCCAGAACCCTGTTATGAACATCTCTTCGAATGTTTGTTTGAAGCAGGCCGGGAGGTATTTTATTCTGGCGTGCCAAGCGTATATCACCTCTATGGAAGGAGTGGTGCTCATGTCATAAACTAAATCTTGGTTGCCTGTAAGGAATCCGACGCCTGAGAAGTGTGGGTCCTTGATATTCTTGAATGTCCTGAATGTAATAAGCATTAACTCAAAAATTTTCATGCACATCTGGGCCATTACATCAGGGGTATTCTTTAATCGGATGCTCCAGTGCCGTATAGTGGAAATCATGTAATTGACGGTGGGAGGCCCTTGAGGGGGTGCTAGATAGACATAGTTTAACCATTTGACGCATCCCTTGATATTCTTGACTGCAATGGTAAACTCTGGCCATGTGCGTCTGCGGAGTACAGGAACATAACAAGGGTTATATTTAATAAAAAGAGGCATATTCGTCCAGGTGCGAACCATCTCCGGATAGGTTTCGAGGAGTCGGATCCTCCAAGTGGGTTGATGAATGGATCCTTTTTTAGCGCTCTCTGGGATGTCATCTGGCCCAAATTGTGTAGCAAACGTTGGAGGTTTGCCACATCTGTGTTGGATTTCTGCATTGTAGTCCGCCAGAAGTATACAATATGGCACGTATTGATCATCATTGGTTCCGATCCATCTATGGTGGGACATGCTGCGGAAGTATTCTGATTTAATAATAGTGTCCTCTATCTTTGCCATAGATTGGATCTGAACTGCCACTCGATCTTCATGAGTTGAGGCCGTTTTCTCTAGTGTTTGGAGCCACTCAGGTACTTCGATTTCTAACGTATCCATTCCTTCTGCGGTTTGCTCACCACCTGGCATTGGCATAGGAACGTAAGGTTCCTCATACGTCTCATCTACCTCGATGGGTACCAAATCCTCGGGTTCAGGTTCGACAACTGGAGAGGGTTGCCTTTCATGTGTGAGTAATCTTGCCTGTAATTCGGCCACCTGCTCTTTCAATGCCTTGACTTCCTCTGAAGTCGTGGTCGTTTCTGTGACTTTGGGTGCTGTCTGTTGCTCTTGGAGTTGATTGCGCAGCGCATCACGTTCCCTTTCCAAGTCATCATGAGCTTCTAATAGATCTGCATAGCTGTCCAAGATGGTCTTCATTGTCTCTGAGGGCACAGCTTTAAACTGCTCTGGATCAATTTCGTGTGGAGAGCCTTCCAATGCTGCTTCTAGATTTGCTTCATTTTGCTGCTGCAGCCTCTTGTTTTCTTCTAGGGCGGCCGCCATGTGTTTTCTGAGAAGTGCCAGGTTACGCCGGACTTTGAGATTATCGGCTTGGTATACCTCGAGCAAAGCTTCTAGTTGTTTGGCACCTGATTCTGTCGAGGGTTGGGGTGCCGCCAATAAGGTTTGGTGAGCCTGCTCAAGCGTCGTGTAGCGTTGATTCAGTTCTGCATTTTCTGTTTGTAGAATGAGAAATTGTCTTTGTAAGTTTTGATGGTGCGTTTCCAGATTCTGATACCGGTTGTCCAGAGCTTTGTATTCATGCTGGAGCTGGTATACACATTGGTTTAGTGCTAAGAATATGTTATTTACATTAAATAATGATGGGGAGGGTGAAGATGCAGGGGGAATGGGGGCGGGAATGGGAGAGGTGAATGATGTGGATGTACGTGGAGATGTGGGTGGAGGGGGTATGGGTGATGAAGGTGGCATAGGGGGAGGGAGCGGTGCTGTGGCAGGTGATGTTTCCATCGTGTCAACTGTTTGAGTGACGGTGTAGATGGGAATCGTTGGTGGAGTGGATGTGACATCGGTGAACAGGGTGGTGAAGGTGGGCATGGTGACTCCCCCGTATTGGATTCCCGGAGAGAGTGGGATGCCCATGACCACGGTAGTGGTAGTGGATGTGGTAGTGTTAGTGTCCGGTGGTGGAGTGAATTGTGTAGTGTGAGGTGGGGATGGGGGTGACAACGGTGCTTCCTGATAGTCTTCTGCTTGCGCTGCCTCGCCTGGTGCTGATGTATTGATGTGAATTTGCTTCCCGGACCTCCTGGGACGAACGGGAACTCTTTTTTCAAACCTGTGGATGTAGGCCATTGCCTCATGAATGGCCTCGTCCAGTCCTACAGCGTCGGCATGAAGGTTCATGGACTCAATGAACAACTCGTCCACACCTTCCTCAGCTAGCAAGTCGTTCATGAGTCTTTTGCCCTGTTCTAGAGACATCTGATGCTGTTCCTGAACCAGTCGCATGGTTCGATATAGTCTCTTGATTTGTGCCGAATATGCTGGGGCACTTGCTAACTCGGAGAGTTCGTCATATTCTTGATGTTGTTCTTCGTCGGCCTCTTCTTCATCTCCTCCTGCCTCTTGTTCATCTACATCGACTTCTATAGTTTGTGGTTGGGTGGGGGCCGATGTTGTTTGGGGTCGCGGTTCCTGAGCTCGCGCTGCTTCGGCTTCGAGGTTAGAGTCATAGATTAATCTGGCAATTTCTTCATCCGTGAGGTCCTCAAGAGTAAATCCCTGCGGAAATTCCAAATCGGATGGAATGGGTGGAAACACCAGATTAGGCCCCTCTGTGCTTGGTCTTGGTAACCGGATTGTGAATGGCCTAACTCGTCGTGTCTGGGGAGGAGTGATTTCTGGTGTAGCGGTAGCTCCCCTTGGTTGAGCACAGGGTAGTTGGACTCCCCCCCTCATCTTCTTTGATGGGGGACCTGCTGCTGATAGTCTTCTCTGGAATTCTTGGACTCGGGACCATACAAGTGCCCGCTGAACAGGCACGTCATAAGCCAAGCATCTATAGATTATTCTGGTCAAAGCACAACACCCGTGGAGCACATTCTTCTGTTTTTTGTTCCACCTTTGATGCGCTAGGTGGATCTGATCTATGATCCAGTGTGGTACATTGATGGGCAGGCTTTCGGTTTCTGCTAGATATAAACTGAACCATATTTTTTTCGGGGGCATTGTGAAGCGTTCTTGGGCGGGAAAAGCAAAATGTTGCATGATGGTTCGCAGGTGAAGCGCAATGGTAGGTGTCATCGCCACCATGTCCTTGAGCTTATTAAGATCCTTGTGCTTCATTCGACCTGGAACCATGGTTTCCTTTTCTGTTGGGATGTGCATGCCATACATACCCAACGCTTCTCTTACCAGATTGAGGGTCAACTTGAATCTTTTGAGCTCATTACCCGGCAGCAGTGATGGCAGCACAAAGGTGCTGTCGCCGCCCTTGGCTCTGCTTGGTGTGATGGTACTGATCAGATAAGAACATCTTAAAAAATCCGGCTTTGGTAAGTGAGTCCTGAAATAACTTTCCACACCTGCTTTGACCCAAACTGATCTCATGACTTCGGCATTTTGGTAGCTTTCAAACTCGCGTGCGAAAAAGTGGTATCGACCCCATTTGCCATTGAACTCCAATTCTGCTTCCCAGAAATAGGTCCCATCGCCCAGTGGTCCAGCAACATCACTGAACCAATGCGCATGCTTACCTACTTGAGAAGTGTGCCCTTGAGGAGGATCCTGAATGGGGATCACATGCACTGCTTGAAGCTCTTGCGGTCTTGCTGTGAGACGTGGCTCAAGGAGAAGTGTTTCTATGTCCACAATCTGGGCACCAGATCCGGCTTGAGAACTAGTACCTGCTTCTGCCATGGCCCTGTTCGCTGGTTGGTTCTGTGAGAATATAGAACCAAGTGTTAACATCGTAATGGACAGACTAAATCCGTTGTTGTCCCCGTTACAACATTAACATGAGGTGGGTGATGAGTTAGTGGTTAGTAAGTGCATGAAGACAGTGTGTGTATTTAGTGCTTGTGTTGTCCTAGGAGACTACTGCAGTTAGTAAGTAGGTATGGATTTAAAAATTGGGGTCGGGGGGTTTATTACAGGCCCTAGGCTGCCAAATGCAGTGAGTGGGCTTTGCCTTCGGTTTCGGAGAGTCTCTACAGAGCCTTCTCGGTGTCGTGGTTTGAAGATGAGGCCTTTTCGGGACCCATTTACAATTGATTACATGTACGCTCTTGGGTTTTGGTGTGTACATGAGTGTCGAGAACGAGTGAAATCTGGCAGTATGCGTCGCTGCGTTATGCTGTTTAAGTTGTGGCCTCAGCGTAGCTACTTGTGCCATCAAGCAAGCCTTAGGCACCCAAATTTGTCTTGATTGTGGGCTTGCCTTCATCGACTTCTTGGGCACCCAAATAGATTTTACTTTAGCAGAAGAATTTTTGAAAGACTTCTTATTAGCGTTGCGTTGTTGGTCACTAATAAGAGGCTTTGCCCCTGTAGTTGACGGTGGTGCAACCGGTCGTTCGCCTTTCCGCACCCATACCTGGTCTATTTTCTGGGCTGTTCTGCTGCGCAGGTACTTTTGATCTCTGACATAGGTAGTACCCTGCTTCTTCTGCCTTTGATCCACCTTGGGTTGCTGCCTCCTTCTAGCCTTTGGAAAAGAAGGGAGTTCCGTTGCATTCCTGACTCCTTTTTTGCAAATATCATTCCTCTGCAACACATAGTTTTGGACAAGAACAGCATGGTCATCTTCATGTGTACCCCTGGAAGGACCAGGAGTCTGTGCCTTTCCTAGTTCCTTGAGTGCTCCATTGTCTAATTCTACTGTAACTCGACTATGATTGACCCAAACCTGGAGAAGTCCACTTCTTAGGTTTAGATTGACTGCTTGGTCATAGATCCAATCCTAACCCAAGACGAGAGGTTCAGTGAGATCCTCATCTTGACACACTAGTACTTTAATGGTCGTTGCCTCCTCGTGAATGTAGAGGGGAAGTTCCACCTCGCCCATGCAAGGGGTTTCCACGCCTCCCAATCCTATGAGGTATGCTTCCACAGGATGGACAGTTAACTGTAACTCTTGACAGTAAGACAACTTAACAGCGCTAGTGGTAGCACCTGAGTCAATCAAGGCTCTTACGGTCCTTGTACTCTTTCCTTGTCCTATGTCTATGGTTATGAAAGGACGTCTATCAATTATTCTATTCGAGCGGGTTCCTGCAACTTCACACATGGCTATGGGAAATCCTTGGTCTGCATAGTCATTCGCTCCAGGCTGATCTCTACCTTGCCTTCGTAATTTCATCCTTCTGATGCGTTCTAAAGCCTCTGCTTGAGCTTCTTCTCTAATTCTCTTTTCTTCCTCTTTGCGTTTCTTAGCAGTGTTGAGTCGGCTGAGCATTTCCTCCGTGAGGGGTTCCTGGTACAACTTGACTCTGCATCCGCTAATATAGTTAGGGAGAACATCACCCTCTAATGTGGCCAATTGTACTGCTCCACTTGTGGAGATCCTATTGATGATCATAGGTCCGTAGCCTCTCTTTTCTAGCTTCCTTGCGTGTTGTTTCAGTGTATAGACTAAGACTAGATCTCCCGTTTTCAAGCCTTTATCCTTCACGTGGGCATCAAAGTATGCTTTCTGTCTCTTCTTGGCTGCATATATCCCTGCAGCGGCTCTCAGTCTTGTTTCTCCTAATCGTTCAAGGTCAAAGATCCTAGAGGAGAGCTCATGACCTGTCCATTCGTGCTCTTGTGCTACTCTCAATGTGGGGATCAGGAAGTCCAAGGGTAGCACAGCGTTTTGGCCGAAAACCATCTGGAAGGGGGTGGCTTGGAGTACCGTTTTGTAGGCCACTCGGTATGCCCAAACAGCATGGTGTAGCTGTTTGTCCCAATCAGAGCGTTTAGTGTTCACTAATTTCGTCAGTACATTGCATAAAATCTTATTAGTGCTCTCAGCTTGTCCATTAGCTTGAGGGTGATATGGGGCAGACTTCTTGTGTATTACCAAAAATTCTTGGAGTAGATTTTCAATAACTTCATTCAAGAAGTGAGTGCCTCTATCACTTACAAGCTCTATAGGTAGTCCATATCTCGTGAATACATTCTCAAACAAGAATTTGGCAATTGTTTGAGCATCGTTCTTGGTTGTAGCTTTTACCTCTACCCACTTGGTGAGATAATCTGTTGCCACAATGATGTATTCCGCATGAGAACCCTTAGCTGGGGGATTAATAGGACCTACGAAGTCTATTCCCCACTTAGAGAATGCACGTCCACCCATCATAGGTTTCAGTGGCATCTCATCTTTGCGTATAGGATACTGAGTCCTTTGACAGACATCACACCGTTTCACATAGGTATGTGCATCCATGTGAAGGGTAGGCCACCAGAAGCCCGCAAATAGTATCGCCTTGATTACCTGATCTGGTCCAAAGTGTCCTCCTGCTACACCTTGGTGAGCAGTTTCCAAGATCTTCAGATATTCACTTTCGTGGACACATAGTCTCAGGTAACCATCTTTACCGCGCTTATATAGATTATTACCGATGCGTGAGTAATCCTGGGCTTCTTGTTCTAAACTCCTTTTCCTAGCTAGAGTCATGTCTGGAGGGAATGTGTTTGTTCTCAAGAATGATACTAGAGGTTCACTCCAATCTGGCACAATGGATACTTGATAAAGAGTGGCATGTTCCACTGGTGGTTTAGTGCAACAGATTGGGCATCCCTTGCACAACTTTTGGACATCTGCTTCCATAGTTGGCCAATGCACTCCGAATCTCTTTAGAGTCTGCAAAGTTCTTTGCTTTGAATGGTGTTGCTCTAACGCACCTACATGTGCTAATTGCAACCATTTAGCGTACTCATCCTCTTCTACGCAACAAGCCAAGATCCCTTGATCTGTGTGCTTGTACATGCTTCCTGCCATGATATGGTACTTTTGGGCTTTTACGATCTCTCTATTCCGTGTGTTCACCACTGGATGATTAGGCCCGTATGTCAATACTGGTACTATTGGCTTGGCCCACTGCGGTATAACTTCCAAATTAAACAAGTAAGCATCAGGAAGGTCATCTGACACTCCTTGTGGGGCTTCTCCCGATGTGAGCCTAGAGAGATGATCGGCTCTCAAATGAGTCCTACCTTTCCTTACCACAACCTCAAATTCGTATTCCATTAGCAAGAGAAACCATCTTACTAATCTACCTGTATTGCATGGCTTGTTTACTAGGTACAACAATGCCTGATGATCAGTAAAAAATTTAAACTTATTTGCAAGCAAATAGTGTCTAAATTTTTTGACTGCATAAACCATGCCTAATCCTTCGCGCTCTGTAGTGGTGTAATTCCGTTCAGCCGCATTCAATTGTCTACTGGCATAGGCAATTGGAAGGTCCATATTACCTTCACCAGTAGGTTGTGCAAGTACACATCCAATAGCATAATTGGATGCATCCACGTGAACATGGAATGGCTTATTCCAATCTGGTGTGGTCAAGATTGGTGCTGAACATAATCTTCGTTTAAGCTCCTGGAAGGAATCCTCACATTCATCCGTCCACTCAAAGTTGGTCAGAAGTCCGTACATGGGCTTTGCAATGACAGCATACATGTGTATAAATCGTCGATAATAACCACAATGCCCCATGAAAGCTTGTACTTCCTTGACATTCTTTGGCCTAGGTAGCTCTGCTATGGCTCTCACTTTTTCTTCATCGGTAGATATGCCATTCTTTGACACTATGTGTCCTAGAATCTTGCCTTGCCTGACCATAAAAACGCACTTTTCTGGGTTTAGGCAGACTTGATATTCTCTACATTTGTCAAAGATTTGTCTGAGTTCAGGAATATGGGTTTGCCTAACGTTGGAATGAGCACAAAGATCATCAACATAGACTTCTAAACTCTTCCTTAGGAACTCCTTAAACACATGGCACATCAGTCTTTGGAAGGTAGCTGGTGCGTTGGTAAGCCCAAATGGCATTACTCTAAAAGCAAAAATGCCCCATTCTGTGGCAAAGGCTGTCTTATGCTGATCCTCTGGAGCTATGGCTACTTGATTGTAACCCGAAAATCCATCGAGGAAACTGTACACTTCCTTGCCTGCCACTCTTTCTAAGAGATGTTCTGTTATGGGAAGCGGATAGTTATCTCGAATTGTGGCTGCATTAACCTTTTTCAAGTTAATGCACACACGCAGTTTGCCATTCTTCTTGGGCACCACTACGATGGGGGATACCCATTCAGTGTGCTCAATTTCATAGATAAATCCGGCTTCGACCAGTCTATCTATCTCTTCCTTGATCTTAGCAGCATAGTTATCGTTATATGTATAAGGCTTTTGCTTAGAGGGTTTGGCATCTGAGGTCATGGGGATGGTGTGTGAGCATATGTCAGGGTCAACACCTTTCAAATCCTTGTAACTCCAAGCGAATACATCTCTGTATTCTCTTAGCAAGGTAATCAATTCGTACTCTTCTTCTTCTGTCAGGTCATGGCCTATATACGTGCATCGCTCCTCTCCTTCTTCTATGGCCACTACTATTTTCTTGGTGGTTTCTTTGTTATCATAGGCCTCTCCTGATTGTGCCTCTCGTTTAGGCATTCTTATCATGACTCTCCTGTCATCTATCTCGTACTTCTTAAAATTTTATGGGACCTCAAACAAAGATTCTTCCTCCTCTGGTAAAACTTCTTTCTTTCTTCGTTTCTTTCCTTCTTCCTTCGAGGTCATATGTGTTGCTAATCTTACATCATTTGTAACCTCTCCATGCTTCTGAGGTTGAAATTCTACTTCATGGAAGTATTCTTCATCTGATGCAAATGGAGGGTCCATAATGATTGACTCTAGATCGGAGTCACTTGCATCCTCAAATGCATCAGGGCTAGGTTCGCATTCTTCTAAAACTGCCTCTCCCATGATTGGCTCTATGGAGAAGACTGAAATATCATAGCCATCCTCATCACAGTGAGGTGTCCATTGTTCTTCATTGATGGCTACGTCCATTGTTGCTAAAATTTCTGCCCAGCCATGGGGTTCAAATTCCTCGTCTGGAAAAACTACAGGTGCATAGGCTGGGTCTTGAATGGGTCTATGGGTTTCGTTTGCACCTATTTCTCTGGCCTTTTCTCTCTTCTCTTCTTCTACTGCTACCTTGCACATCCATAAGTGAGTGTCTTCATGCATCCATGAGGATCCAGACCCTATGGAATGCACCGATTCTGTATCATCTTTGGCTCTGTGGATGGGATTCCATTGGATAGGAGGGACATCTCTATGAGAATAATCCTTGAGATTGACTTTGGTTGTAACACCTAAGTGCTGCAGGTACAAAGAATTGGTCCCCCAATCCTGTACCACTTGCAACTGTCGCATGAATGGTCTTCCCAAAATCATCTCATAGGCATGATTTTTGCTGAAGTCACATATGGCAAAGGTATGTTCAAACTCGACACCACAAGTGGTGAGAGTTATTCCTTCTAGCAATCCTAGGGGTCTCTCTATGTGACCATCTGCCATTTGCAATTTCATTCTCGTTGGCCTGAGTGCTGGCTTGCCCCAACGCTTCCAAAGGGAAGTAGTGGCAATTGCAACTCCTGCACCTGAGTCTAAAATTGCCTTGGTGGTGTACTCTTGGTAGGTGATGGGAAGATAGGTGTTCCCTTCTTCGCCTTCACACATATCCCCTATCTTATCCAAGGGAATTTCTGGCACTGTCCTATGGGATCCTACCTGGGAACGAGGTTTTGCTATCTCTGGTACTTGTTTGGCTACATGTTTCCATAATTCAGGTCTAACCTTGAGTAGCTCTTCTAACTTGAGATTACACTGCACATTAGTGTTCTTCACTACCTCTATGTTCCTAGGAATGACTGAGTCATCGTTCCTTACCATGACTGTGGGTGCTCTCATACATGTGGACTTTTCTTCCCATGGGCCTGTGAAGTGGGGTAGCTCTTGTATGGAATTCGACTCAAAGTCTAATCTCTCGTGAGACTGAACACTCTCATGCTCCCCGTAAATAGATGGGATGTCTTGTGGGAATTGGTCGTGTGCATCGTCCACAAGTTCAAAAGGAGGGGCGACCTCGCTTTCGTTATCCCATTTGTCTTCTTGAATCTCTCGTAGGAAGTCTGGTGCAAACCGATTCATAGAAGAAGAAGTGTCTGGCTCCGTAGAATTGGGCGCATAAGCAACCTGTGAAGGAGGGCTGATTCTATTGTTGACTCTCTCTCCTCGTTCTCGCAAATGGCTGGAGCACAAGCTTCTTGGGGAGGAGTGCTTATTCTATTACTCTTCCGAGCAGGCTCATACACTCTCTGGGAAGGAATGTGGGTTACCTGTGGAGGTACATAAGCTTTCGAGGGAGGCTCCTGTGACTTTTGGGGGGGGAGATAAGCTTCTTGAGGAGGCTTGCTTATCTGTTCTCTCGCCCTTTCTTTTCTTTGAGGGACAGGTTCCTTTTCTGATTGTGCAATTAGCCTTTCTATTCTTTCTAAGGAGGGGGAGTTGTCTGGTTTAGTGGAATTGGCTGCATAAACTTCCGATGGGGAATGGCTCAGGTTTTTGCTTGCTTTTCCTGTCTCCTGATTTTTTTCTTCCTTGTCAGATCTTGCAATTATCCTCTCTAACTTTTCTAGGAATCCATCCAAGTGTAATTGCGTCTTGGCCGAGCCCGAGTAATTGAAAAGGCGACTGGCTTCAAACATAGTCTGAGCCAATGCGACCATTTTCACGCACAGTTTGGTTCTTTCTATCTCTAGGTCAGCTCTAGGATAGCACTTGTCATGATCCGTGACGTTTGGCCCTTCTTGGATTCTGGCCTGATATGCTTTAAGCATCATGTTTAGGTCTTCAGGAGTGGGATCTGCTAGGACTGATCCTACTCTAGGGGGTGGTGGGATTTGATGAGGCAGTGGGGAAGGTGGTGAGTCGGATGGAGATGGGAGTGGTGGAGGCGGGGTGATGTGAGAGGGAGTTTGAGCTGTGAGTTCAGTTATCCTCGCTTTTGTTTCTCTTATGCTTTCCTCAAGCTCACTCATCTTTTTGGCCCATTGTCGTTTCATTCTTTCTCGACTATCTTTCCATGCTCTAGTCCTTTTCTTTGTTACGCTCTCGGTTTCACTAGCCTCTGGGCCCTTTTCCTGGCTTGTCTCTTGGTTTTGCTGCAATGCCTGAGCTCTAGTGACTACCTGCACTGGTGCAGTGGAAGTGACGCTTCCTGAGGGATCTACAACCAAACCAATCACATTGATAGGAGTGATTTTTGGCATATTATTGGGGTTCTTAGGGCAATCTCGTAAGAGATGTTCTTTTCCACAATCTTGGCAGAAACCTTGGATAGTCACTGACTGGGGTTGTGTAGGTGAAGGTAAGGGACAATCACGAATGAAGTGATCCCCCTGACATCGGTAGCATGGTCCTCTAGGAAAGGGTGGTCGTACCTGCCTAGGTTGAGGCCTAGGGTTGGGGTTTGCATACATGACGTTCGTGTAATCTGACTCCCAACTAGGTTCACTTGGTTCTTCACTATAGTAAGACTCACCATGTTCTGGAGACTGCATGTAGTAAGCCTGGGGACTATCGACATGCGTAGAATCAAAGCTATGGTCACTTGGGTCACTTTCTGAGATCAATGGGGTTACTGGTACAATGGCCCTATTCAGGTTTTCTTCTGCAACAGTATACTTTACTGGAATCACGTTAGCGGGGTTTGGAGGCTGTTGAGCCAGCACCGGTTGGGGTCTCTGTTGGGCCTGATATTGTGGTTGGTAGGTTTGTTGGGGTCTAGCATATTGTGGTGGTGGATTTTGGTTTTGGTATCTGCCTTGTTGGTAGGGCTGCGGGTAGGGTTGCCTAACTGCCTGCTTGTTGTATGGGCAATCTCGTGCGGTGTGATTGGTGTATCTCCGTTCTATGGTGCAGTACTGGCTACTAGGGTTCACTTGGGGTTGAGCCATAATAGGGCAGACATTCGCCATATGGTCACCACCGCATGTATAGCACCTTTTCACAGGGGCAAACCTTGGGATCTGTTTGCTAGTTACACCTAATTTCTGAGCTACCTTCTCAGCGAGTTCCTCAATTGATGTGGATTGCGTGGAAGAGTGGCTAGATGCGCTATCTGAATCTTTATAGATTTTGGAAAGCTCTAGCTCTTCCCCTAGGTTATCTTCAATGTCAATGCACATGCGTACACACTCTTCTATAGTCCTAGGGTCCTTCAGATACACATAGGATCTCAATTTCGTGCTCAGCAATCCATCGAGGAATAAGGCTACCTGTTTAGCAGCTGTGGGTAGCTCCGAAATTGGGCACCTTTCAAGATATTGTCTAAATCTTCTTCCGGCCAATCTGACAGTCTCTTGGGGGGTCTGTTTGAAGCTGTGAATCAATGAGGATGTATTGTGTCTTATGCCACTCTTAGAAAACTCTACAATGAATGCCTCTAAGAGTTGGTCTATGCTCCTGAACTGGCGCTCATCCAATGGCTGAAACCATGTAAGTGCCGTATTCCTAAGGGTTAGACCGAAGGCATTGTACTGCGTGAACAGATCTTCCACTTGTTCAGCTCTCAAGACTTGCTTGAACTCTGCCACATGATCGTAGGGATCTCCTGTGCCGTCATAGTAATTCTTCATGGACTTAACTAGTTGGGTGGGTCTCAAAGTTCTTGTGTGCTCTCTAGGCCTCGGCAGAGGGAATCCATCTACATTTCTTTGGTTCCTGTGGGCTCTCTGCATCTCAGGTTCTACCCTATTCGTCTCTGTTCTCGTTCTTTCTCTGCCCACTGGGTTGGCAAAATTTACTTCTGGTCTATCTCTTCTTCTGTCTCTTTGCGTACCATGAGCTTGGGAAGTTCCAGCTCCAGGGTGACCATAGGATACATTTGATCTTGGTTGGGGGAAAATGAATTCACCCTTCCAAGTGTAGGCATGCCTATCATTTTCTGTCACCACGAAGATCCGTTCTGAAGCATGATCTAAGTAGGTCACTCTGCCTGGGCTATCCGGATCCTTAAACTCATAGATCATGATATTTCCTATGTCTGTTGGCTGATTAGACTTATACCTCCAAAAGGCTTCATCAGTTTCTCGATTGAGGAGCAACTCTATGCTCTTGTTGTCTTGGGGGACCCACTCAGGTGTGATAATCCTAGTGAGAACAGATTTACCTCGAGGGGTTCTAGGTTCCGCATCCATGTTCCCTTGCTCCAGGTCACCTAAGTCCGCTTCTGAGATTACATTCCCAAAGTCATCGGTCCTATCAGGGTGACTAGTGACTACGTATATAGTTCCTTCTTTGTCCAGGTATGCACCATTTTCAAACTTGACAGCTGGGTGCTCTAGTCCAATGGATTGATCAGGGTTTTTAATCTCGACCACAGATCTTCCTAAGCCGTCCTCATAGATGCTAGCACCTAATCGGTTGGTCCTAAGGTACTCCAGCTGCGTTTTGTAAGGGCCTTCTACCCTGTAGAGATAAGGCACTCCTGAACTTCCCGTAGGTCTGTCCATGCCTTGGGACATTTCTGACTCACTGGTCTTAGAGCTAGGGTAGTTTGAGCGGTGGCTCAACTGCTGGGCCCAAGACCTTGCAGTGTGATTGACACTAGCCTCTGAAGACCTAAGGCTTTGTCTCTCTCTTGCTAGATGTCGTCCTGATCTAAGGTTCATATGCCTAACTGATTAACCCAATTTTTTTTTAGAGTACAACCTCGTTGCCGATCAATTGGTATTAGTTACTTGATTCTTTTTTATTAATTATTGTGTTTATGGTCTTGTCTGATATCACGTCGTCAGGAACACTTGAATGTTCTTCGTACTTTAGGTTGATCGTTCCACGTTAGGTTCTTTTCCTTTATGTTATCGACAGTGCAGAGATTAAGTTTTTAGCTTGAACTTGAGTTTTTAGGTACTCTTCAACTTGATAACTGCCTACCGTCGCTCTCACTTGCTCCTACCTCTCGTCGTTCTTAGCCTAAGCTATGATTTGACAGAGGGAGTTAAAAGTGTCCAACCTTACTTGTTGATCCCTTGCTTTATGGTGCTCAAGAACCCGGTTCTCAAGCTTGCAAAGAAACCTTGCCTTGTACGCTCTCAGTTGCTCTCAATGGACCTATAAAAGACCCACGGTTAGCTCAATGCTTATATTCAAAGGACACAACCAACCACTTTCATTCATGTAACATAAACACATATTTGCATTGTGATTTTTAGAAAAATAATTCTAAAGACCCCTGACTTTGATCCCCCTGGGTATGGTCAACTTCAAAATACCCTCTCTGAAAATCAACGCCTTACCTTTATAAAAAACAGTTGAGGGCGTGTAGTATATGCCACGAGCTTTCCAACAAGCCCAAGAGCTCAAAAATTGGATTTCGTATGAAAAAGTTAGGACTGTTCAGGGTTTAGGGAGTTAAATCAGAATTCAACACAAGCTAACAGTCAAACAGGAATACTCGAGTAGCTTGTGGCACGGCCTCGCGATGCAATACTACACCCTAGTGTTTGTCCCACACTCAATCAAAATTTAGACCAATAATTTTGCCTTGAAAATTTGACCTAATTTGCCCTTCTAACGCGTTCGCAAAGTCTGTCGGTCGCGATTGACAGGTCAGTCGCGATCGACGTGTCGATCGCGATTGACAGGTCCGTCGTGGCTGTCAGTCGCGATTGACTGGTCAGTCGCGATTGACAGGGGTTACGAAAAGTCAATCAGTCGTGGTCAAAGGGTCGTTGACTCTGTCGGTCGCGATTGATGAGTCGATCGCGATTGACAGGCCGGTCGCGAGGGTCTGTCGATCGTGGTCAAACAGTCGTTGACCGTGTCGGTCGCGATTGACGGATCCGTCGTGGTCTGTCTGTCGTGGTCAAACAGTCGTTGACTGTGTCGGTCGCGATTGATGAGTCGATCGCGATTGATGGCTCGATCGCGATTGACACGTGTCACGCGTATGGTCAGTCGGTCGTGGTCAATCGGTCGTTGACTCTGTCGGTCGCGATTGACAGAGCCGTTGTGGGCTGTCGGTCGCGATTGACGTGTCGATCGCGATTGACAGGTCTGTCCGTCGTGGTTTGTCGATCGCGATTGACAGAGCGATCGCGATTGACAGAAATCTGTGGAATTTCAAAAAACTAAACACATTTTTGGGAAGCTCTAGGCCTGTAGGTCATGGATATGCACTTTGTTTAGCAATTAGAGCAAGTTTTCAGTCGGTCGCGATTGACAGAGCTCGGCGACACACAGACAGTTACTCAGATTTCCGTACCTGCGCAGAGTGCTGGGGATGATGATGCGGCCTGTACCTGCAGAATGCTCACAAAACATGCAAAAAATAGCACATGCAAATTCGCTCTCTCGCTCTCTCACAAGTGAAATGAGGGAAATGAGGTGGAGATGGGGATATAGTCAAAAAACTGAAATTTTCGCGATGATGGAGATGGACGTGGGAGATGGTGATGATGATGATGGTGATGATGATAGTGACGAAAGTAAAAGAAAATCGATGAGCGTGAAGAAAATACCTACAACTCCAACGCGTCAACTCTACGTCTTACCATCACACGCTCGTCCTCAAAGCTCGGTCCCCGGCAACGGCGCCAAAATTTGGTGTAGCTCAATGATGAGTAGCACCTCCTTTAATGTCAATCCGGGAAGACGTGAGGATGGTATGAAGACCTCGAGCAAGTGACGGCACAAGTGCGTGAGTGAGAAGCACACTAGCATGCACACACATACACACACACGTGCACACACGGCAAGACAAAGAGTGAGAATCAATGGAGCTTTTAGATTACTTTCAAAATGCTCTTACAAGTTCGTTTCAATTACAATCTAATCTCAAAAATGAGCTCTCTAGCTCTTTTTATAGTTTTTGACTAGCTTTTGGCCCTGTCCAGACCTAGTGTCCGGCCTAGTTAAAAATTAGGTTCCAGGGCTTATTTGGGGGCTCAAACGAGATCTAAAAAATACGAAAATTGGTACGCAACTACTTCTAAGGCTCCTCAAGCTCAAGGACTCCTCGGCTTGCACAAAATGGAGCTACAAAAGGTGAAATGATATTTACAATGATTGTTAGTGATAAAAATCACTGTTGTTGTAGGGATTTCTTCTAGTGATCTGCCATACATATCTTCGAGCTCCCTACTTGCTCTTCCTCCCTGCATGTCCATCTCTTGATTTGCATTAATGTCTTGAAAAAATATTGGCCTACTTGCCAGATCTTCTTTGACTGCCCTGTTTGCTTGTGCTGTCCCTTCGCTCTGACTCCCTTCTTTGACTTTCACGTCTTGTAAGTCCTGGTGTACCAAGGCTACTGCCAACAATTATCCAATTGTTGTTTTAATAATTCTATATCCACTTTCGTCATTAATGTGGCATTCAATTCTACTCCTTCATCTTTTAATATCTGACTTTCCAGTGCCTGCAAAACCTGTATTCTTGAACGCAAAACTTCATGTTCTGTTTGCAATGTAGCATTCATCACGGAAAAATTCATCATCTCTTCTTGAATCTGTTTTTTAACAGTTATCTGCCACTGTTCAAATTCCTGTATGGACTTTTTAGTCTTAATCAAAGCTACCACTAACTGTTTCTGGTCATTCTGCACTTCCTTCAATATACCTTCCTTGTAATCCAATGTGTCTTGCAATTGTTTATTCTTTACCAACAACGAATTGGAATGATTCACATTAGCAATTACCTTTGCCTGTTCATGCTGAATTCTTTCTTCTTGTTTCAGTAAGAAGTCCGAAACTCCCTGTAACTTATTTTGCATTCCTAGCACATCATTAGTTGAAAGATTATCATTGTGGAACCTTTTTGTACTTACTGTTTGTGATGGTTGTTCCGTCCTTCTTTTTGTTGACAGTTTGAAAGGAGTTCCGAATACAGGCGGTTGTTCAACGCCATCTGTCATTTGAAAAATATTTTCCTGCATTTGTGCTATTTCCTCTTGCTCTGCTATTTGTTCGTGCCCTGGATTGCTCATAGAGAAATTAATTTCCTTCTGATCCTTGACTGACTGCACATACCCGAACAATGCCGCTAAATATATTGACAGTCGACTATTTGTTTGTGTCCGCTTATCCCCAACAAAGATCTGAGTATATAGGTGATTATACATCCAGTGTGCCCAACTTACTTTTCCACCTCCTTCTGCATATACCAGCGGTGAAAAATTTTCTTTGGACATAGAATCAAATTTAACGAGAAAGCATAGTTTCTCCAAATACCATTTTAGTTGTTCCCGACGAATATATGTTGCTTTCTTTATCATATAATATTTCCTGCTTCCCTCGCAGGTTCCAAAGTCTTTTCTCAAATCCTCTTCCGAACATCTTGGAATAGTTACATCCTCATACAGAGGTAATTGAAATATTTCTGAAACTAATTTCGGGGAAAATTGTACCTGATGTAATATCTGACCTTTTGTTCTCCGCATAATTTGCAGCTGATTCTTTGCGTCATCATTACATGTCCAGCGCTCCCATGGTAACATGGAAAACTGTAGTAATCCAATTCTTTGGAGCCAATTCTCATTCCGCATAGAGTGTATATCAAGCTCTACTTTAAAATTCGTGAATAATCTTCTGTTCTTATGTTGCACTTTAGACATTATAGAAGTCATCGAAACTTCATCGCCATCATCTTGTAACGAAGTATCCGTCTCCTTTGTTGTAGTCTCCTTCCTTCTCTGTATAGTTTCTCTCTTCCTGATTCGCCATCTCATGATTTTTGATTCAGACATTGATGCAAAAATCGCAGAAAAAATACTATCCTGGAAGCTTTTAAATAGCACTGGACATATGCATTCTTTAAGTAACAAAGCTTGAACTGCCACTTGCTGCAATGATGATCCTTGATTCGGACATGACACTTCATACAACTTACCAGTATTTTAGCATAGATAAAAATCATCATCCGCCTATTACTTTGCATATCGATGATCCACTTAGCAAGTCTTTTACATGTGCCAAAAACATCATGAAACACAGCCATCATGTTTTCTTCAAAATTACGAAAATGAACTTTCTTAGCACTACTTTGTTTAGTGCAAAAAAAATGTCCAATTATACACTTCTGACAATTTGCACTTTGCACTATAATCATTAGTCAGATACTTGTTTCCTGCTCATATTCTACTCTCTACTACTGCTTGTTATAGATTTGCTGACTTGGTCTTCAGACATATTTCGAACTTATCATTACCTTGCGAACCTGTTTCCTTATTGCGACACCCTCCTTGTGGATTCGGTTGACGAAGTAAGCGGCAAAGTTTACGGGTTCATGAGCGGCCTGATCGATAGCGGAGTATGCTGTAATTGCGTTGGATGAGTGTCGGGTGCGCAAGAACTCTCCTACGTCAGTAGGGAGTCCGTCACGGAAAGTAGTATAGTTGGCTAATGATTCCATGGCGTACACGAATACAGAGCACAGAACATGAATACACAGAACACGGTGAAAACAAAGAGCGCAATCACAAAAACACAATAACGTTTGTTCGGCGAGCGGGACGATGTAGCAGAGAGTACTTAAAAGTAGTAATAATCACGCAACAGGGTTGATAATTCCTATCTCTGGCATGCATGCAGGGGCAAAAAGGAGAGGGCGGCGGTTTCAAAATACGGCTATTTATACTTAATTTATTGGTTATGCAAAATTAAAAGAAAGAAAAGGGCTGAAAAGAGAACGTCAAAAGTCGCGGCACTCTGCGTAATGTCTTATCGCAGATGTGGTGCTTGTTGATATGGTCGCAGCTTCGATCCATTTATTACTTTTGGCAAGGGAATTCCGGTTAATGTGGTTAACCGAAATGTTGCAGGGCCCACCTGTTCCGCTATTCGATAAGGGCCAAACCACCGTAGCTTGAACTTGCCGGCAGCGCGATTCGATTTTGCATTGTAGAAGAGGACAAGCTGACCTACCGTAAAAACTGGAGTTCGTAGATGTCTATCATGTGTTTTGGCTTCTCTTAGCTGTACTTCCCTCATAGTCATAAAACTGTGCCATCGATGTTCGTCTAATTCTCGGAGGGTCTCCAACCGAAATGACAGAGAATCTTTCGGTAGTAATTTATGGTTGATGGCTACTCTTAAACTTGGCACCACTATCTCCATTGGTGCTATAGCTTCGATTCCAAAGGCTAATTTGAAAGGAGTCAGTCCTGTGGTTACCTTATAAGTTGTTCGGTATGCCCACAGTACGGCAGGTAAGAATTGATCCCATCTTTCCGGTGCGTCCATAATCAATTTTCGAAGTATATTTAGCAAAGACTTGTTGGTACTCTCGGCCAGACCATTAGCACGTGGATAATATGAAGAACTAAATTTATGAGTAATCTGGAACGAATGTGTAAGTACCTTTATCAAGTTATTAGCAAAATGAGTGCCTTGATCTGTCACCAGTTCGAGGGGTAAACCAAATCTTGGAAAAACATCTGTCAGTAGGCACTTTGCTACCACAACAGCTGTAGCTGAGCGTAAAGCCCATGCTTCTGCCCATCTTGTTGCATAATCAGTGCATGTTAAGATATAGTGATTATTGTTGAGAACTGAGGGTGGTGTAATAGGACCAATGAAATCCAAACCCCATTTCTGGAAGGGTTCTAATGGCAGTACAGGTTGAAGAGGAAAATGATGACGTTGTAACGGCTGTCCGGTTCTTTGGCAATTATCATAGGATTTGACAAACTGCAACACATCCCTGTACATAGTCGGCCACCAGAGTCCACTCTTTAGAATTTTCCGGTGGGTTAGATCTACAGCAAAATGACCTCCTGTCGGGATCGAGTGAGCCAAAGTGATGACTGAGTTTACTTCGTGTGGAGGAATACAACGAAGTAGAATTCTGGTATGATCCACATAATATAGTTCACCAGCAATCAACCGGAATCGGCGGCTGAATGCTGCAACTTTTCTGCGTATTGCTGTAGAAGTCTGTGATGGCAGGTATCCATTATGGAGAAAGGTCACTATCTGATCATAATAATTAGTTGGCATAGGCAGGTCGGTGCTTTTATCGTGAGTTGGTTCAGAAGTATAAATCGCTGGAGTTGTGTCATCTACACCTACTGGAGCCTCACCGGAATCTAGGCGAGACAGAAAATCTGCTAAGGCGTGTGAGGTGCCTGGTCTATGTATAACTTCATAGTCAAATTCTTGCAAAAGCAGCACCCATCGTGCTAATCGTCCTCCCAAATGCTGTTGCCGAACTAGATAAATAAGTGCAACATGATCTGTGTGGAAAGTAAACTTACGGCCCAGTAGATAATGTCTGAACTTTTTGACCGAATATACTAGACCTAAGCATTCTCGTTCTGTTACCGAGCAATTCCGTTCAGCAGGGGCTAATCTTCGACTGGCGTAATACACAGGTCTGAACCATTTATTGGTCGGTTGCATTAGGACGCTGCCAATAGCTATATCTGAAGCATCAACAAATACGTGGAAGGGGTGATCCCAGTCGGGGGGTTGTAATATGGGAACCTGTGTTAATAAACACTTTAACCGATCAAACGCTATCTGGCACTCCTCAGTCCATTCAAATTGTCGTGGGGTCTTGGTGATTACTCTGTTCAGTGGTACTGCCAAATGGGCAAGCCATCGTAAGTGCCGTCCATGCCATCTAACTTGGCCCATAAAACGCATTACTTCCTTAGGTGTTGTTGGTGCAGGCGCTTCTAATACTGCTGAAATCTTATCGGGATCTACCTAAATGCCTTGCGCAGACACAATATGACCAAGTAATTTTCCACAGGAGACCGCGAATACAGACTTGTTTGGATTTAAACAGAGCTTGTATTTTCTACATTTTTCAAAACAGCACCGTAAATGGAACAGATGTACTATCATTTTGCCAAATACTGAAAAATCGTCGAGATAAACTTGCATAAATGAAGTAAGGTAAGGTGAGAATATCTCTTGCATGCATCTTTGAAAAGTACTGGGAGCATTTCGTAACCCAAACCACATAACAGTGCGTGCGAACACACCCCAGTTGGTGATGAAGGCGGTCTTCGGAATGTCTTGTTCAGCCATCCTAACTTGATTATATCCACTGTATCCACCTAAAAATGAATACATTTCGTGCCCTGCCACCCTATCAAGCATGGTGTCCAGGAAAGGTAATGGGAATGGATATGGAACCGTAGCTGCATTCAGCTTCCGGTAGTCTACACAAATGCGGAGCTGCTTGTTCTTTTTCGGTACAATAACAATTGGTGATATCCACTCCGCGTGCTCTATAGGTACAATGAATCCAACCTTCAATAGCCTATCCAATTCTGCCTTTACCTGTGCTGCGTAGTTCAGGTTCATTCGATAGCTGGGTTGTTTAATTGGCCTTGTCTCCGGCTTGAGCATAACCCTGTGTTGATAGATGCGCGGATCCAGACCCTTCATATCCTTATAATCCCAAGCAAAAATGTCAGAAAATTCCCTGAGAAGCTGAAGTAATTCTACTTGAAATTTTTCTGGTAAGTTTTCTTTTATCTTGACTGGGCGTGGGTGGTTTGCATCTCCCAAATTATAAGTTACTAACTGATCTTCTGGCACATAAAATTGTCGCGGCTTCTAGGTGTGGTCTGCTGGTTTGAAAAGTTGTTGTAGTTCGGCATCGTCTGTAGCAGCAATATCTTCTTTCTTATCTTCTTCTGTTACAGGTGTCATTGAGCAGACTGAGGGGCTCCAATTATCTATAGCAGCTTGTAGGTCAACGGTTCCTAAGGAAATCAAATCAATGTTGTTCTTTAAAAATTCTTCTTCTTCGTCATCTGATAGTCCGTCTAGCATATGAACGGGCTCTGCGAAATATGGTCTAGCATGTAATTCACAGGGCTATATAGCGTCTAATTTTACAACACATCTTCGATTTTTATCCTTGAACGTGAGCTCCTGTGCGGACCAGTCTTGTATCACCTTAGCTTGCTTCAGCCAAGGGCGACCGAAAAGGAGATTGTAATCCAGGGTGGATTCCAACAATTCTAAGACGACAAAGGTCATCTTAAATGTGGTGCCTTGCAAAGTTATTGGTATGTTCCGAACAAGCCCCACTGGGTGGACTCTGGACTGGTCAGCCATTCTAACAAAAAATTGAACCGGTTCTATTTTAGTCCATCCTAGTTTCTTGCATAGTGCAGTAGTGGCAATATTCACACCAGACCCTCCATCAATTAATACCTGTGTGATTTTATGACTATTATACCATACCGTAATCAGAGGAACTGAATGATCGACCGTAGAATCTGGTTCCGGTTGTACAGTTGCGGTGGCCGGAATGCAAGCAGATTCGGCAGTAAATTGTTGTTGGAATTGCTGGCGGAATCCTGGTACTAATGCCAGTAATTGGCCAAGAGGAAGCGTAATGGGTGCTTTGGATAGAATCTCCCAGGCTTGTTGTGATTGATTTGTAATTTCCACAGATTTTGAAGATGATGCACGGGCTGGTGTTGTTGTACCTGCTACAGATGATGTTTCTGCTTCTGTGTTAGCAGCATGATCTTGTGTTGCTTCCTGAGTTAACGGAGCTTGGGTTACCGGAATTGGGTCGGGAAACACTGGTGGTTCTGATGCGATCCATTGATTAGCCTTTTCATATGTTCGTTTCTGTTCTTGAATGCCGGGTTCAAATATCTCATCCGCTGGTTGTAATGGTCTACCAGATCTGGTCTGAACAACGGCAGCTTGTGTTTCTACCGGCGTGATCTGAACCATATTTGTCATCAGATTTTGTCCTTCCTTCTTCCTTTGATCATACTCAGCTGCGTCTTTGCAGAACCTTCTAATGTGTCCGAATTCACCACAAAAATGACAACGCGGCAGTGGCAAATTGGGGTTTTTCGGTGTCTGTACGGTCTGCCAGTGGTTTGCGTTATAGTTGTTGTTCCTCTGTCCTCTGTAATTTCGATAACCTTGTTGCTGGTTGTTTCTCATCTGCGGAGGCACATAGTGATTGGCTGGTTGCCCTGGTTCCTGTATAATTGCATTGACCTTCGCTGTCCCTTGTACTTTAGCATTATAGGCGTAGTTTTCGGTGGTGTGTCCGGTGGTGTTGCAGATGGCACAAAATATCTGATTCAGTGCACAAGTGGCCCTCGTATGGCCCGAATTCTTGCAGGTGGTGCAATACATTTGCCTTGTTAGATCTTCTGCACCGTTTTTTTTGTCTTTAACCACTCCAGATCTTCTGTAAATCCCCCGACTTTGTTTTCTAGTTGTAGAGCCATCGCAATTACTGCATCTAGGGTCATTGCTCCGACACACCGAATAATCATGATCTGTTTGAGTTGTGGATTCAGTCCATTAATAAACCATTGAGTAATGATGTCATCCGGCAGGTTGGCATGTGCTGGTGGCAATTGCCGCAAGTGTGTTCTGAATAAAGTGGCATATTCTTGCACTGTTTGGTTTACTTTCTGTCTATTGTTTTGTAAGTAGTCAAAAATTTCTGCGGGATTCTTCTTTAGTCTAAATCTTTGCAGAAATGCATCCCTCACTGCTTCATAGGTGCCGAAGTGATTTATATCATACTTTGTAAGCCATCTAGCGGCTTCATTGACCAAGGTGGACTGGAAAACGATAGCCTTATACGCCGGGTCAATCGAGTGATTGAGTACTGCATAACTAATCTCAAAAGTGCGTACATGCGCATCTGGGTCATCCCCTGGAAATCCACCGAACTTAGTGTACGTTACACCTATCGGCGGCGGCCTGGGTGGACATACTTGTTGCTGTTGTTGCTGTTGCTGTTGTTGTTGATGCCCGTTCATTGTGCCGGTAATTGTATAGTGACTACTTCCTGTGTTCTGAGGTTGAATATCTGGATCTTCAGAATCTGCCTCCTCAGCCTGTGTACTATCTGGTTCGATAATCTTGCTCAGTATGTTGCGAATCTCGGCTTCAAACAAACTTCCTTCCCTTTTGTAGTCAATCGTAGGGAAGTTTACTCCTAATGACGGAGTGTACGTTGATGGTTCACCAAAAAGTGGTAACCTGTTACCAAAAAACTGCACCGAAATGTCACCGGAAGGTGTTGATTTTCCACCAATGCAGGCTGTTTTCTTTTCTTTACTGCCTTCTTCGGCAAAATCGTTGCTATTCGTTAACAATTTTGAATCTCCAATCAAAGTGGGTAAGCTCACTTCAGATTGCGTCCTGGTAGATTCTAGGATTACTGTATTTTCGACAGACAGATAAATTGGATCGAAACAACTACCCGGCATGGTCTCTAAGGATGGAAGCTTACCTTCAAGGGAGGAATCTGTTGATATATTTAGGTAGTGATGTGTGTGAACACTCTAGGACCGCCGGGGCACTTTTTTCCCTTTTTAGGAGGTTTTTTTCCCCCGGCTTGTATATATGCATATTGCCCTAATGGGCTACTTATCTTTGTACATTCTCTAGTAATACATTCAGTCTTGTGTGTTGTGCTCCAAGCTTCTTCTTCTTCCTTGTGTTGTTCGCGTGCTTCCTCAGACGTCTAACTCCAACAATTGGTATCAGAGCAGGTCACCGCTTCATCTAGGGCGTCGTCGACACTCCTCCGGTTGCAGTCTCAGATTCGCACGAAATTTGGTGAGCATACTTAGGGTGTTTCAGAGATAAAAACAGCTTCGCTATGTGGTGCCGAAATCGCGATCTGAGCTCGTTTCGGCATCCAAATGCACTATCGCAGCGCTTGTGCAGGCTATTTCATCTTTTTGTGCCAAAGGTATATACCTGTTTTGATTCGCCAGTATAAGCGTCTCGAAGTCTACTACAAGTTTAGCAGAACTTGTTTGGACAGTTCCGTTCAACTTTTTGAGATACAGTCAATTTTCTGCATCAATGTATTTTAGTCGCCGGCCATGGCTGAAAGCAGTGATGTATTCCGTATGTTGGCTGTTGAGAATAAGTTGGATGGTACCAACTACCCATTATGGGCTTATATGCTACAAGATGTATTGGTTGCAAAAGGATTGTGGAACATTGTGCAAGGTGTTGAAAGACGTCCTGTTACACCTGCGACTACGGGTACTGCAAATACAGGTGTTGAAGCTGACGGAGATGGTGTCGAAGATGATATTCTATAGATTTTTGTTCATGCTGCTTCTCACATTCGCTCTTGCAGAACAGCAAAGGATGCTTGGGATACACTTACCACATTGTACGAGGCTAGGAATGAGGCTTGTGTTGCTTACCTCCGAAAATAGTTGGAGAGTGAGCACATGAATGAAGGTGATTATATGGACAATTTTCTAACAAAGATCAAAGACTTGAAGGAACAATTGATTTCTACTAATGAGGTTATACCACATAGCTCACTTGTGCAGACCGTTCTGAATGGTCTTCCTGATTCATATCAGAGTTTTGCTTCTACTCTTTGATTGATGATGAAAGACAATCCAAATGCCTTGTCATTTGAGGAGTTAGTTTTTGTTATGTTACAGGAAGATCAGTCCAGGCAGAATAGGTCCATTATGCGTGTTGCAGATCAAGCTCTCCTGGCTAGTCAGAAGGGCAAAGGAAAATGGAGCTCTTCTACTAGTAAGCAGAAATCTGCAAATGCTGCACATTCGAAGAACCAGGATAAAGATGAGAAGAAATCAGAAAAGCAAAAATTGTTTTGCAAGTACTATAAAGGGAATGATCATATCATAAAGAACTGTCCAAAATTGGCTACAAAAGAGGCAAAGAAAAAGGAAGCTCGAATGGTTGTTGCATAAGCCTCTACACCAAAAACAGAGTCTGCTAATCTTGTGCAGGAAGAAGAATGGGCGTTTACTACTGTTTGCAGTTTTGACCCATCTTCTCATGAGCAATGCATGTCTGCAGTGGACTCAGATGTTTGGTACTTTGACAGTGGGGCGACCAAACATATTACCTCACAGCGTAGTGTCTTCTCTTCACTCGAGCCTGCCCCTACAGGGAATACTGCCACATGCGCCAACAACTCCTCTTATCCTGTTATGGGAGTTGGTAAGATCATTCTGACTACTGCTGATGGTAGTTCTTTCACCTTGTCTGTTAGCCCACAATTTGGTTGGTTTTGATGCACTAATGCGGCTCTATTTGGCAGGAATGACTCGCAAAGATCCCTCTCAGCCATACTGGTTGGATCCAGAAACAGGTGAAGGTTTCATTGTGAAATCTGCAAGGCAGTTGCACATTGTATGGGGGGGATGACATGCCCTACTGGCATTGGGCATCACAACCTGATTCATGGTTTCCTGAGAGGTCAAACTAAGGGTTGATCCAGGCAGAAGTTGGAGTAGAGCACCAGTCAAGTTCTATCTTTCTGCTAATAATGGCCAAAATGTCGAAGTACAACGGTTTTTGATGATAAAAAAAAATGGAGAGATCACTAATCTTGCTCGATTAAGGCGATTACCTTCATATCCATGGAGGGAACTTGACATTGGTGAGTTTGTAGTGGATAAAGAGATGCATGTTGCATTGAAATATCAAATGATGGAAATAGAAGGCGGACAGTGGAAGAGCGGAATTATTGTGGACTGTCTGAAGATCCAGCCGAGTAGTGCTATAAGAGGTGTTGCTGAGGGTGCTACATAAATTATCCTTTGGAGTAGTTCTAAGTACTAGATGATTGTGAAGACCATTCATAAAGCACTAAGGTGTCTCGGACATCATTTTTAGTTTAAAGTTCTGGAGATATTTGTGATTGGCACTTATATTGAGGTTTCATGCGCATAATGTCTTTATTGAGAGCTTCTGACTTCTGCCGCATGGCAAGAGTTTGCCGTAGATTTCGGAACTTAGCAGACTCTGACGAGGTATGGGCTACCCTCGTTCCGTCAGACCCGGCACCATTCCTTTCCCGCAAGGATCTCTTCTTCTGTGAACTGGCAGGTCCGTTTTTGAGTGGTTGTGACTGCCCTGAGAAGAAAAATGGAAAAGGGGGGTTGAGTAGTGGCCGCCTGCCTCTGAAGTGTCAAAAGAAAAAAGGATTGCCTCCTTAAATGTGCACGAATGGGGGACGTCGGCTGGAGGTCTTCATACGGAGAAAAGGGGGCAGAAGATGGGAAAAAGGGGGGAATCAATTTGGCTCGTTCTTCTTGCCTGTTCTCTGTAGGCCATAAGGACATTCCGAGAGTGTGTCTTGGTGCTCTTCGACAGGGGCGGCAGGCATTCTCGGTAGCTGGAAGATCAATACAGGAGGCAACAGAGGAAGGAAGCGGTAAAGTACAGGAGGAGATTCACACTTCTTTGAAGCATTTTTCAACGAAGGCCAACGCGGCTGTGGTGGTTAAAGCTCTGTGGAAGGTTGCATGAAGAAGATGATAGCCCAAGGCGTTGTATTCCGGTATGGTGTTTGAGTTAACAGAGAAGTGTGCCATTACTCTCCATTGGAAAGAGATGAAACCACGATATCTGAATAACGGAGCACTGAAGAGGGTACGCTACAGCATATAGCAGGGAGCCAAAAACATCTTCATCTGTACATGTGCTAGGAGTGAACATCTCATTCGGCTATGGACTGAGTCGCCATCTTTTGTTGACAGCGAAGGACAAGTGTGCTTTTTCTCCTTGGGTAATATCTGATCTGTGCATTCATTTTTTATGATGCTTTACATGGTATGGCAGTTATTTTGTTGCATCATTAATTCTACATCAAAACGCTACAGTTGTCCTTGCTTTGGTCATGCCGTACATCTTTTCGTTGCAGGAATAGTTAACATGAATGTCTGATAGATTGTTTAGAACTTGCTTCAAAATATTTTTACTTGTATGTGTGCTATGTTTGGCTGATGAATCGCGTTTCAGATTAGAACATCCCATCAAAGTTATTATACAGAATATATATATTTAACACTGCTACACTGTGATGTTGGATCGATAGAATGTATTGCATATGGCGTCTCACATAAGTGATTCGAAACACGATATTTTGACTGTGTTGGATGTAGCACACTCATTTCAACTTTTTTTCTTCAAATTGTGTTAGAAAAGTAGGTATGTTGATTTCTGAGTTGGAAAATAGTCGATACTCGATACCTAGCTAAAACGTGCTTCATGCTATTACATGTTCTAGTTATGACGTCCTTTTGAAGTGAATATGTATTTTCGGATGTTTGTGTGTCTTTTGAGAGCACTTCAATTACCACATTTTGTGCTTTTTGTCGTGACTAAACTCGAAAGGAACAGCACCAATCTTTGAGTGTGGTTGGACCTTGCTTATGTTCATGAATAGATAAAATCTGGTGGCATGTGTGTGAGGGATCCCATGGAAGTGTATGCACTGTTGTCTCTGCGAAAAACCTTTTTCTAGCATGAGATGGTCTATCATGGAGGTATATCCACCCAAGTAATAGATGATGCAATATGATTAAGATGATGGTAACAAGACCAGTCCAAAATTATGGTATTCAGTCTTTTATTTATCTGTTTTTCAAGGGTTGAATAGTTTCTCGTTGTGTCGAATGCTTAATTGGATTTGCATCTGTTGGATTCGATACTATCAATCACATTATCCATAAGCTATCGGAAAGAGAGATCTGATATGTACGTACATTTGACGAGTGAAGAACTATAGAGGTTGTGGATAAGCATAACGCAGATGACAAAAAGGGTGACATAATTAACAAAACATGCACGTATACATTCGTGTTGAACTGATTATATATTCCTACAAGAGGAAACATAGTTCCACTTTTGAGTCACAACCGCCAAAGCCAAGCTTGAATTAAGTCGAACACTTCGTATTTTATTACATTAAAACTAGTGAGATTTCTCTTAGTAATATCGTAGTTTTTTTCGTCACCTACTGAAAATGATCTCCATATGCTTCACATAGGAGATATCCCCTATGCCATTCCTAAACCCTAAACAAAGAAGGGGTATTTTTCCTCCTTGAACTTGATAGTTCTTCACAATTGACTTTGGCGAATCTCGGAACTTAAGAAATAGAGGACTCATTTTCTTGAGTTTTCTTTCATACAGACCCAAATGCCTTTAAGATCGAGTTAGTATGCGTTCTTCCTTTCTCAAAAACTCGATGTGAAAAGAGGAGGGGGGGGGGGTCAAGCGAAGAAAGGGAGGTTACCGGAAGTGACCACTGGAGGTGGATATCCAATCGCGCATGCGTTTTCTCGCCTCCTCCATCAAAACTTTGGAGTGAAATTGTGGACTTAGGGAAAACCAAAATTGACCTAGTATCAAGAAAGTTGGGCAAAACATCATTGAGCGTATGCACTTTCCCTTGGACTAAGAGTGTATCATTTTGGTGCGTTTGCCGGGAAGCATATGAGCTAGTGCATAGACATAGGAAGAATCCATTGCGAGATAATTGTGGGCTCTAGGTAATCCAATTGGATCGATTCCGAGAGATTTAAACCGAATAAAGTCTCGTACAATCATCTTTTCCGTGGGCTTAAGAGCCTTTCATTGTCACATGCTTTATTTATGCCAGGGATCAAGAAGAATCTGTTATCAATTTTTGCATTAGCCAAGATTGGCTTGGTTGTGAAATTTGTTGATGATAGATGTACAGTTCATGACCTGTCAAATGGCGATGTTATTATTGCTTCTGGCATTTTATGTCGTGGGTTGTATAAGCTCATAGACTATGAAAGATCTGTGAATGATTCGGCATGTGCAGTTCATGATTCTCAGGCTATCTCAGATGCAAAGCTTTGGCATGCATGCTTTGGTCATCTGAATTTTGCTAGTTTGCTACGCCTGCAGAAATCTGATATGGTGTCTTCTTTGCCCAAGCTTGAGGCACTTGGAAAACATGTATGTGAAGGCTGTATTTTGGGAAAAATGCAGCGTTCCTCCTTTCCAAAAGATGGTTCAGTTCGGGCTACGCAGAAATTGCAGCTTGTACATAGTGATGTATGTGGTCCTATGCAGACACCTTCTTTTGGAAACTATCTTTACTTCGTGAATTTCATTGATGATTTTTCCAGGCATACATGGGTATATCCATTGAAGGCAAAGTCTGAAGTGTTTTTGTGCTTCAAACAGGGTTTTGGCTGAAAATCTGTCAGCATGTAAAATGGGCACCCTCCGTTCTGATCGAGGGGCGGAATATATGTCTGCTGATTTTAATGCATTTCTGGCTGAACGTGGGATAAAACACCAGTGTATAGTACCGTATACACCTCAAGAAAATGGAGATGCTGAACAGAAGAACATGTCACTCATGGAGATGACAAGGTATATGGTCAAGAGTCAGGATTTACCACATAGTTTCTGGCTTGAGGTTGTCATGTGTGCAGCATATGTACTTAACAGGTGTCCCACTAAAGCGCTACAGTCTATCACTCCATATGAGGCTTGGCATGATTGCAAGCCATCTGTTGCTCATCTGCGGGTTTTTGGTTGTTTGGCATATGCACTAGTGCCTGAACAACATCGCAAAAAATTGGATGATAAGGAAGTAAAATGTATTTTTGTTGGGTACAATTTTGAAAGTAAAGGCTATCGTCTGTATCATCCACAGACTAAACGCATTCTGGTTAGCCATGATGTTGCTTTTGTGGAAGATGCTATTCAGCCATTGCTTTCATGTACTAAGGAGACATCTGTTAGCTCCAAAGACATGTATGATACTTTGATGCCTCTTTTTACAGGTGGACAGTCTACTGTTGGTCCTAATGAGGCAACTTCTCAGCCTGTGCAGGTTTCATGTGATGATGTAGATCATCCCATTTCTGATGCAGATTTACATGATTCACTTGTTAATGAGAGAACTAATATTGAGGAGGCAAAAACTATGCCAAAATGGTTGGTGCAGACTTTGCGTGATAGCAAATTAGATGCACCTTTGTCATATCGTACTCGTTCAGGCTCTCATAGTGCCTCCTTTGCATGAGATTGCTATGTTATGGCTGCGTCTAGTCTCTGTGATGAGAATGAGCCTATTTCTTTTGATGAGGCACAAAATTCAGAAAATTGGATGGTTGCTATGCAATCTGAATATGATGTTATAATGAAGAATGGTACTTGGTCTTATGTGACTTGCCTCCTGGCAAGAAAGCCATTGGTACTAAGTGAGTATACAAGCTGAAGCATAAACCTGATGGTACAGTTGGCAGGTATAAGGCTAGGCTTGTTGCAAAGGGTTATGCACATGAAAGAGGCATTGATTTTGATGAGACCTTTGCACCCACATGTCGTATGACTACTGTCGGAGCATCTGTGCACTTGCAGTCCATCATGGTTGGAATGTACATCAGTTGGACATTAAAACTGCATTTCTGAATGGTGACTTGCATGAAGAAGTGTATGTTTTTCAGCCCCGTGGTTTTGTGCAGAAAGGGCATGAAAACCAGGTGTGCAGGTTAAAGAAGGCATTATATGGTTTAAAGCAAGCACCACGTGCTTGGTATGAGAAGATACATGCCTATCTGATTGCACATGGTTTTGTGAATAGTCCAACTGAGAGCACCTTATATGTTAAGCGTGCTAATGATGTGCTTCTGATCATTGTTGTCTATGTTGATGATATGCTTCTCACTGGTCCTATTGAGAAGCATATTGCTGATTTTAAGGCTGATTTGCATGCCTCATTTGAGATGTCTGATTTGGGGCATTTGCATCACTATTTGGGCATTCAATTTATGCAAGTTGATGGTGGATTGGCTTTGTGTCAAACAAAATATATTGACACATTATTGCAGCGTTTTGGCCTTGAAGACTGTAAGCCTATTGCCACTCCTATGGAGACAGGTTTACGATTGAGTCTTCATGATGCTGGAGATGCATTTGATGTTGTCCTCTATCAGCAGGCTATTGGATTCCTGATTTACTTATGCATTACTTGGCCAGATATTTAGTTTGTTGTCTCACAGATGAGCAGGTTTATGCATTGCCCAGGTGTCAAGCATTGGCAGGCGGTTAAGCGCATCTTTCGCTACTTGAGTGGTACTCGGCTACTTGGGTTCTTTTATCCCAAGGGGGGATCAGTACCGCCAGATTTGCATGCTTTTTTTGACTCAGATTGGGCTGGTTGCTATGACACTCGTGTGTCCACTAGTGGCTTTTGCTTCATGCTTGGTAGCTCATGTATATCTTGCTTGAGCAAGAAGCAGCCTACTGTGGCCTGTTCCAGTTGTGAGGCTGAGTATAGGGCAGCTTTCACAGCTACTGTTGAGTGTGTGTGGCTCAGACGCCTTATGGCTGATTTGGGTGTTGACTTGTATATACGCCTATTGCCCTAAGGGGATACTTATCTTTGTACATTCTCTAGTAATACATTCAGTGTTGTGTGTTGTGCTCCAAGCTTCTTCTTCTTCCTTGTGTTGTTGGCGTGCTTCCTCAGATGTCTAACTTTAACAGAATCTATATGGATTCATATCCGAAGATGAAGCAATGCCAACCATGAGGAACAAAGGGCAACCATCACATGAAGAAGTGGAAGGACTTTCAAATTGTTGTTCGAAGGATGCACTTGCAAGGTCCTATATTCTAAACTCAATCTCTAATTTTCTTTAAGCTCATGTCAAGGGATGCAAGACATCAAGAGAGACCTAGAATGCACTTGCTTCTTTCTTCTCTTCCAACACTCGAGCAAGGAAGAAACAATTGTGGATGGAGTTCACAACAATGAAGAAAAGCCCAAAGCAAAATGTGACTGATTACATCACAAAGATGAAGGAAATTTTTGACCAACTTGGAAGCATTGGAGAGGTAATTGAAGAGGATCAAATCATTAGACAAATCATAAATGGAATCAAAGCAGACGACAAGTGGGAGTTATTCACAACAGCCATGGATTTATACATGGATATACATGTACCCGACCTCAACACACTCATGGGCCAACTCTTCACTCATGAAGCAAAGATTAGCAAAGGTGGTGAGTCCTCAAGAGGTAATCAAACTTCTGCCTTATATTTTGATAAAGCTAAGGTCAAGGACAAGTCAAAGAATAGGAAGAATGAAGATGAAGGTAGCTCTTTCCAAGCAAACTTTGCAGGTAGAGGAAGAGCTAGAGGAAGAGCCAGAGGTGGAAAGCAAGGCAGGGGGAGATTCCAATCATCTCAACCTTGCAATATATGTGGCTTATCTAATCATACTATTGAAGAATTCAAGAATCCGAGGAACTCAAGGGGAAGAGGATTCAATAGAGGTGGCTATGGATCAAATAGAGGCAGATACAATGGAGGCTACAACAAAAACTACTACAACAACAATTACAACAACAACAACTATCAAAGTGGCCATAGAGGAAGAAGAGATTACAATAACTATGTAGAGGACCATAGTCAAGAAGATTCATTATTTATTATGAATCTATCAGTGAAGAAGGGTAAGGATGATGATCACATATTTTACATTGATTCGGGATGCTCAAACCATGTAGCAGGAAATGTGTCTTTACTTTCTGATTTGGAAGATCCTCATAACAAGCATGAAGTGCAGAAAGGAGATGACACAACACTCAGTGGAGAAGATAGGTAATGTGAAGATATCAGATGGGAATATGAACCTCTTAAGCAAAGTCTTGTATGTCCCTACAATTACCAAAAATTTAATAAGTGTTGGACAAATTGTTGAAAAAGTATTGCAGGTTAGATTCAACCGATTTGGAGCATATGTTGAAGACCCAAGGCAAGCCTTTAGAAGGATTGCCAAAGGAGAAAAGACAAGAAGGCTTTTCACCTTTGAAGTGGAAGATACAAAGAACATAGCTTTGTTTAGCTATGGATCTCAAACTCTAATAGAGTTGGAGATATGGCACAAAAGGCTTGCTCACATTGGTGAGCGGACACTCAAACAAATTTAAGGGACCAAAGTCTACTTGGTTTGCCTAATATCACAAGGCAACACATGATTCATAAGTGTGAAGCTTGTCAACTTCGCAAGGCTCATAGACAACCTTTCAATAAGAAAGGATATATGTATCAAAATCCTTTGGATCTAGTGCACACGGATGTGTGGGGTCCAAGTAAGGAGCCATCTATATTAGGCTCAAGATATTATGTGTATTTCATAGATGATTGTAGTAGGTGGACCATTATGTTTTTCATGAAGCACAAGGATGAAGTGTTTAATTTCTTTAAGAAGTATATTGCTCTTGTTGAAAACCACACAGGTAGGACTTTGAAAAGACTCAGATTAGATGGTGGAGAATACTTCTCTTCTGAATTTCATGCCTTCTTGCATGAAAGAGGCATTAAAAGGGAAGTCACCACAAGGTACACACCCGAACTCAATGGTGTAGCAGAGAGGAGGAACAGAGCTATTGTCAAAGCTACAAGGCCCATGCTCAATGAAAAGGGATTTTCGGGTTATGTCCACAGCCACATATCTCATAAATAGACTTCCATCTAAGTCACTAGATGGAACCACTCCATATGAATGGTGGAATGGAAGAAGACCTAGTCTAGAGCATTGTAAAATCTTTGGATGCATAGCCTATGCTCACATTCCTTCTCAAGTAAGAGGGAAATTGGATCCCAAGGCAGAGAAGTGCATATTTATTGGTTATGACCAAAACCAAAAAGGATATAGATTGTGCAATCCAACCAATAAAGGATTTTCTGTGAGTAGAGATGTAATTTTTTATGAAAACAAATCATGGTTTGATGATGACAAGAAAGTGAAGCTGCCTTATGACTTGGATGAAGATTTTCCATCACTTCAACCAAAGGAGCCAAAGCAGATTGAAGAAAGTGATTCGGAGATTGACCTAGAAGACTTGGAAAGACTAAAGCTATGAAAGAACAAAGGTAAAGTAAAGATGCAGGATGCTACATATGGACCCGAGAGCTCACATCAACCACTTAGAATGTCTTCAAGGGAGAAGAAGAAACCTGAGAGGTTTGGTTATGATACTTCTTTGGTCACAAAGCACTCAATCTACACTGCAAAAGATTCAACCAATGAAGAGCCTACCACATTCGAAGAAGCACAAAGCAAGAAAGCTTGGAGAGATGCAATGGATTAAGAAATGGAAGCCTTGAAGGAGAATGACACTTGGGAGCTTGTACCTAACAAGCCATCTATGAAGGTAATTGCATCTTGATGGATATACAAAATCAAGAGGAATCCAGATGGAAGTATAAATAGACACAAAGCAAGGTTAGTTGCTAAAGGGTTTGCTCAAGCCCATGGTATTGATTATGAGGAGACTTTCTCCCCTGTTGCAAAAATGCCTACAATTAGGGTTCTCATTAGTCTTGTTGCATCTAGAAATTGGAAGCTCTATCAACTTGATGTAAAGAATGCTTTCTTGAATGGATGGATTTTTGAGGACGTGTATATGGCAAAACCTCTTGAATATGGGGATGCACATCATCCTTACTATATATGCAAACTAAAGAAAGCTTTGTATGGATTGAAGCAAGCTCCAAGAGCTTGGAATTTTAGATTGGTGACTTATTTCTAGGACCAAGGATTCAAAGCTAGCAAGGCGGATACCTCTTTGTTCATAAAGAGAAATGCATCTGAAGTGATCTATTTATGTGTGTATGTTGATGATATTACTATCAGAAGCAATGATCTTGAAGGAATCAAACAGGTAAAGACTCAAATGAAGGAGGAGTTCAAAATAAGTGACCTGGGACCACTCACTTATTTCCTTGGATTGGACTTAATCTACACAGGTTCAGGTATATACATCACACAAAGGAAGTATGTGCATGACATGCTCGTTAAGTTCAAGATGGAAAATACCGAGTGTGTAGGTACACCTATGGAGCAAAATCATAAGCTTAGTGCTTATAAAGGAGAGCCAATTGAAGACATCACAAGCTATCAAAGCTTGGTTGGAAGTTTGAACTATGCAACACTCACACGGGTGGATATATGCTATAGTGTTAGCATATTGAGTCAGTTTATGCATAAGCCCAGAAGACCACATATGGAAGCGGCCAAGAGAGTCCTTAAGTACCTAAAGGGGACCATGAATGAAGGTTTGTTTTATTCATTTACTTTAGATATTGAGCTAAAGGTCTACTCAGATGCAGATTGGGCCGGATCTAGAGATGATAGAAGAAGCACATCCGGGTATATATTATTTCCAAGTTCAAAAATCATTTCTTGGTCATCGAAGAAGCAACCAACTGTTGCATTATCTTCTACTGAAGCCGAATATAGAGGTTTGGCTAATGCAACTCAAGAAATCATGTGGTTAATGTCTTTGTACACAGATCTTGGACTTCATTCCTCAATACCTCACATTTTTGGTGACAACACAAGCTCACTACATCTAGCAGCTAATCCGGTATACCATGCTAGAACCAAGCATATTGAAGTCCACTACCATTATGTAACGGAGAAGCTAATGAGCAAGGATATTCAACTATCCTATGTCTCTACAGATATGCAATGTGTAGACATGTTGACTAAAGCTCTTGATGGTACAAAGTTAAGTAGATTCAAGTTGATGATTGGCTTGCAGGAAATCAAGGACAATTGAAGACTTATTTGGAGGCCAAGCATGTTAGGCTTGAGGGGGAGTTGTTGGTGCATTTTACCCAAACCTACATGCTTGACCTGCTTGATATTATGATCATTTGTAAGTCACATGTGTAGTCATGTGAACACCTCTTGTAAAAGAGTACATTTTATTTCTTGTAATTGAAAAAAGAAAAAAGGAAAAGGACGGCTTACCTCATCCATAATGTAAAAGCAAAGTCGTGGCTCTAACTACCTAAAACCACGAATTTTTGAGCTGAGAGAATATCTCCTAACTTTGCGGATCACTTTTAGGTGGAGCCATTCGAATTCGAATTCAAAACTCCCTCCAAGAATAGCTATAAAAAGAGCAAGAAGGAAGAGGCAATTAGCAAGCCTTGTATGTGACCACTTCATGTCATTTTGTATAGATTGAAGAGCTTACTCCATAGCTCTATCATTCTACTCCCATTGTGCAAATATTCATTGCCATTGTGGTTGTAATCATATGTGAATCTATACATTTATCATTATCTACTTCTGTGTTTTGTTCTCTGCTATACTCACTCAGAGCAGTAACTTGAGAAGGTCATATCTCGAGTTCTACTCAGCAATTTTTTAGGTGCGTTGGATAGATCTTACTGTCTAGTTTTTCCATACGAATTCTCATTGTCATTGGATTTATACTTTGGGAGATATCTACATTTTACTGCTCACAGGTCTATCTCTGTAGAGCCCCGAGAATGGTGGGCATGTTCCAGAAATTGATGAATCTTGTTATCAGTGCTCAGTCCATCATTTGAAGTGTTTTAACTTGGATTTGGAATCTTGCTAAGCCTACTTGCTATGTCCAAAAGTAATGTATCTAATTCCTACCAGGTTGAGAGAACTGTTCAGTTTTTCTAGCAGGTGTATGTCCAAAAATAGCAAGTTTTGGGAGCTAGTCATTTTGCAACTAGTCTGTCTTGACTTAAACTTTTGGGATACATGTTCCAAAGTACTTGGCTGATATTTTGGTGGATTTAGGAAGCTCAAAGGATCTACTAATCAACTCTGAAGTCTCAGTTGGCTGGTGTGAAGCCGGTTGTAGTAGCACCAACTCATCTTCGGATTGCATCCACCATCTCTCTTCACAGTGGTATAAGAGCATAGTCAAGCAACATGGGAGATGGATTTCCATCAACAATTGACAAAATGGATCGAAACAACTACCCATCATGGTCTCTAAGGATGGAGTCTTACATTCAAGGGAGGAATCTATATGGATTCATATCTGAAGATGAAGCAATGCCAACCATGAGGAACAAAGGGCAACCATCACATGAAGAAGTGGAAGGACTTTCAAATTGGTGTTCGAAGGATGCACTTGCAAGGTCTTATATTCGAAACTCAATCTCTGATTTTCTTTTAACTCATGTCAAGGGATGCAAGACATCAAGAGAGACCTGGAATGTACTTGCTTCTTTCTTCTCTTCCATTACTCGAGCAAGGAAGAACCAATTGTGGATGGAGTTCACAACAATGAAGAAAAGCCCGAAGCAAAATGTGACTGATTATGTCACAAAGATGAAGGAGATTTCCGACCAACTTGGAAGCATTGGAGAGGTAATTGAAGAGGAGCAAATCATTAGACAAATCATACATGGAATCAAAGCAGACGACAAGTGGGAATCATTCACAACAGCCATGGATTTATACATGGATATGCATGTACCCAACCTCAACACACTCATGGGCCAACTCTTCACTCATGAAGCAAAGATTAGCAAAGGTGGTGAGTCCTCAAGAGGTAATCAAACTTTTGCCTTATATTCTCATAAAGCGAAGGTCAAGGACAAGTCAAAGAATAGGGAGAAGGAAGATGAAGGTAGCTCTTTCCAAGCAAACTTTGCAGGTAGAGGAAGAGCGAGAGGAAGAGGCAGAGGTGAAAAGCAAGGCAAGGGGAGATTCCAATCATCTCAACCTTGCAATATATGTGGCTTATCTAATCATACTACTGCAGAATGTTTCAAGAACCTGAGGAACTCAAGAGGAAGAGGATTCAATAGAGGTGGCTATGGATCAAATCGAGGCAGATACAATGGAGGCTACAATAACAACTACTATAACAACAATTACAACAACAACAACTATCAAAATGGCCATAGAGGAAGAAGAGATTACAATAACTATGCAGAGGACCAAAGTCAAGAAGATACATTATTGATTATGAATCTACCAATGAAGAAGGGTAAGGATGATGATCACATATTTTACATTGATTCGGGATGCTCAAACCATGTAGCAGGAAATCTGTCTTTACTTTCTGATTTGGAAGATCCTCATAACAAGCATGAAGTGCAGGCAGGAGATGACACAAAGCACTCAGTGGAGAAGATAGGTAATGTGAAGACATCAGATGGGAATATGAACCTCTTAAGCAAAGTCTTGTATGTCCCTACAATTACCAAAAATTTAATAAGTGTTGGACAGATTGTTGAAAAAGGATTGCAGGTTAGATTCAACCGATTTGGAGCATATGTTGAAGACCCAAGGCAAGGATTTAGAAGGACTGCCAAAGGAGAAAAGACAGGAAGGCTTTTCACCTTTGAAGTGGAAGATACAAAGAACATAGCTTTGTTTAGCTATGGATCTCAAACTCTAACAGAGCTGGAGATATGGCACAAAAGGCTTGCTCACATTGGTGAGAGGACACTCAAACAAATTTGCAGGGACCAAAGTATACTTGGTTTGCCTAATATCACAAGGCAACAAATGATTTATAAGTGTGAAGCTTGTCAACTTGGCAAGGCTCATAGACAACCTTTCAATAGGAAAGGATATATGTATCAAAATCCTTTAGATCTAGTGCACACGGATGTGTGGGGTCCAAGTAAGGAGCCATCTATATCAGGCTCAAGATACTATGTGTCTTTCATATATGATTGTAGCAGGTGGACCATTATGTTTTTCATGAAGCACAAGGATGAAGTGTTTAATTGCTTTAAGAAGTATATTGCTCTTGTTGAAAACCAAACAGGTAGGACTTTTAAAAGACTCAGATCAGATGCTGGAGGAGAATACTTCTCTTCTGAATTTGATGCCTCCTTGCATGAAAGAGGCATTAAAAGGGAAGTCACTACAAGGTATACACCTTAACTCAATGGTGTAACAGAGAGGAGGAACAGAGCTATTGTCGAAGCTGCAAGGTCCATGATCAATGAAAAGGGATTGTCAAACTACCTATGGGCAGAGGCTATGTCTACAGCCACATATCTCATAAATAGACTTCCATCTAAGTCACTAGATGGAACCACTCCATATGAAGTGTGGAATGGAAGAAGACTAGTCTAGAGCATTGTAAAATCTTTGGATGCATAGCCTATGCTCAGATTCCTTCTCAAGTAAGAGGAAACTTGGATCCCAAGGTCGAGAAGTGCGTATTTATTGGTTATGACCGAAACCAAAAAGGATATAGATTGTACAATCCAACCAATAAAGGATCTTCTGTGAGTAGAGACGTAATTTTCTTATGAAAACAAATCATGGTTTGATGATGACAGGAAAGTGAAGCTGCCTTATGACTTGGATGAAGATTTTCCATCACTTCAACCAAAGGAGCCAAAGCAGATTGAAGAAAGTGATTCGGAGATTGACCTAGAAGACTTGGAAAGACTAAAGCTATGGAAGAACAAAGGTAAAGCAAAGATGCAGGATGCTACATATGGACCCGAGAGCTCACATCAACCACTTAGAAGGTCTTCAAGGGAGAAGAAGAAACCTGAGAGGTTTGGTTATGATTCTTCTTTGGTCACAAAGCACTCAATCTACACTGCAAAAGATTCAACCAATGAAGAGCCTACCACATTCGAAGAAGCACAAAGCAAGAAAGCTTGGAGAGATGCAATGGATGAAGAATTTGAAGCCTTGAAGGAGAATGACACTTGGGAGCTTGTACCTAACAAGCCATCTATGAAGGTAATTTGATCTCGATGGATATACAAAATCAAGAGGAATCCAGATGGAAGTATAAATAGACACAAAGCAAGGTTAGTTGCTAAAGGGTTTGCTCAAACCCATGGTATTGATTATGAGGAGACTTTCTCTCCTGTTGCAAAAATGCCTACAATTAGGGTTCTCATTAGTCTTGCTGCATCTAGAAATTGGAAGCTCTATCAACTTGATGTAAAGAATGCTTTCTTGAATGGATGGATTTCTAAGGAAGTGCATATGGCATTGGATATGAGGATGCACATCATCCTAACTATGTATGCAAACTAAAGAAAGCTTTGTATGGATTGAAGCAAGCTCTAAGAGCTTGGAATTTCATATTGGTGACTTATTTGCAGGACCAAGGATTCAAAGCTAGCAAGGCAGATACCTCTTTGTTCATAAAGAGGAATGGATCTAAAGTGATCTATTTATGTGTGTATGTTGATGATATTATTATCACAGGCAATGATCTTGAAGGAATCAAACAGGTAAAGACTCAAATGAAGGAGGAGTTCAAAATAAGTGACCTCGGACCACTCACTTATTTCCTTGGATTGGAGTTAATCTACACAGGTTCAAGTATATACATCACACAAAGGAAGTATGTGCATGACATGCTCGTTAAGTTCAAGATGGAAAATACCAAGTGTGCAGGTACACCTATGGAGCAAAATCATAAGCTTAGTGCTTATGAAGGAGAGCCAATTAAAGACATCACAAGCTATCAAAGCTTGGTTGGAAGTTTGAACTATGCAACACTCACACGGGTGGATATATGCTATAGTGTTAGCATATTGAGTCAGTTTATGCATAAGCCGAGAAGACCACACATGGAAGCGACCAAGAGAGTCCTCAAGTACCTAAAGGGGACCATGAATGAAGGTTTGTTTTATTCATTTACTTCAGATATTGAGCTAAAGGTCTACTCAGATGCAGATTGGGCTGGATCTAGAGATGATAGAAGAAGCACATCCGGGTATATATCTTTTGCAGGTTCAAAAATCATTTCTTGGTCATCGAAGAAGCAACCAACCGTGGCATTATCTTCTAGTGAATCCGAATATAGAGGTTCGGCTAATGCAACTCAAGAAATCATGTGGTTAAAGTCTTTGTACACAGATCTTGGACTTCATTCTTCAACACCTCACATTTTTTGTGACAACACAAGCTCACTACATCTAGCAGCTAATCTGGTATACCATGCCAGAACTATGCATATTGAAGTCCACTACCATTATGTAAGGGAGAAGCTAATGAGCAAGGATATTCAACTATCCTTTGTCTCTATAGATATGCAATGTGCAGACATGTTGGCTAAAGCTCTTGATGGTACAAAGTTAAGTAGATTCAAGTTGATGATTGGCTTGTGTGAAATCAAGGACAATTGAAGACTTATTTGGAGGCCAAGATCTTAGGCTTGAGGGGGAGCTGTTGGTGCATTTTACCCAAGCCTATATGCTTGACATGCTTGATATTATGATCATTTGTAAGTCACATGTGTAGTCATGTGAACACCTCTTGTAAAAGAGTACATTTTATCTCTTGTAATTGAAAAAAGAAAAAAGGAAAAGGATGACTTACCTCATCCATGATGTAAAAGAAAAGTCGTGGCTCTAACTACCTAAAACCATGAATTTTTGAGCAGAGGGAATATCTCCTAACTTTGGGGATCACTTTTAGGTGGAGCCATTTGAATTCGAATTCAAAACTCCCTCCAAGAATAGCTATAAAAAGAGCAAGAAGGAAGAGGCGATTAGCAAGCCTTGTATGTGACCACTTCATGTCATTTTGCAAAGATTGAAGAGCTTAATCCATAGCTCTATCATTCTACTCCCATTGTGCAAATATTCATTGCCAATGTGGTTGTAATCATATGTGAATCTATACATTTATCATTATCTACTTCTCTGTTTTGTTCTCTGCTATACTCACTTAGAGTAGTAACTTTAGAAGGTCATACCTTGAGTTCTACGCAATAGTTTTCAGTGTTTTAATGTGTGTTGGATAGCTCTTCTGTCTAGTTTTTGCATACAAAGTTTCATTGTCATTGGATTTATACTTTGGGAGATATCATCATTTTATTGCTCACTGATCTATCTCTATAGACCCCCGAGAATGGTGGGCATGTTCCAGAAATTGATGAATCTTGTTCTCAGTGCTCAGTCCATCATTTGAAGTGTTTTAACTTGGATTTGGAAGCTTGCTAAGTCTACTTGCTATGTCCAAAAGGAATTTATCTAATTCTTACCAGGTTGAGAGCACTGTTCAGTTTTTTCAGCAGGTGTATGTCCAAAAATAGCAAGTTTTGGGAGCTAGTCATTTCGCAACTAGTTTGTCTTGACGAAGAGACATGGAATGCTTTGGAAGCATTATTCTTCTCAAGTACCAAAGCCAGGAATAATCAACTATGGATGGAGTTTACAACACTCAAGAAAATGCCCAAGCAAATGTGATTGACTTTGTCACCAAGATGAAGGACATTGGAGATCAACGGGGTCATTGGAGAGAACATTGATGAGGAGAAAATTGTGAGGCAATTCATCAATGGGATTAAAGTTGATGACAAGAAGCCTTCACCATAGCTATGGGCCTTTACATGGACATGCAAGTAGCTAACTTCAACACACTCATGGGGCAAGTTTTCACACAAGAAGCAAAGCTTATGAAGAATTGTGAGAATGAGAAAGGTAACCAATCCTCTGCCCTCTATATGTATAAGAATAAATACAAGGACAACAAAGGGAAATATAAGAAATGTGATGATGAAGGAAGTACCTCTCAAGCCAATTTTGCAGGTAGAGGTAGAGGTTGAAGAGGAAGAGGCAAAGGAGGTAGACAATGCAGGGGGAAAGCTCAAAGCTCATCAACATGTGCAATATGTGGTTTAACAAATCACATCACATAGAATTGTTTCAAGAGCCCAAGGAATCAAATAAGAAGAGGATACAATAGAGGAGGTTATGGAAGTTCAAGAGGTAGATTCAATAACTCTTATGGATATAACAACAACTCATACAACAAAAATTTTCAAGGTGGCTACAAATGAAGGAGAGACTACAACAAATATATAGATGATCAAGCTCAGGAGTATTCACTCCTACTCATGAACATGACAATGAAAGATGGAAAGTATGATGATCATGTGTTTTACATAGATTCAAGATGCTTAAATCATGTGGCAAAAAATGTTTCTCTACTCTCAGACTCAGAAGATCCAAAGAAAAAACATGAAGTCCAAATAGAAGATGATACAAGACATCGAGTTGAGAAGATAGGTAATGTGAAGACATCTAATGATAACATGAACTTACTAAGCAAAGTCCTTTATGTGCCTACCATCACAAAGAACCTTATCAGTGTAGGTTAGATTGTTGAGAAAGGTTTGCAGGTGAGATTTACAAAGCATGGAGCATATGTTGAGGACCCAGAAAGGGATTCGAGAAGATAATAAAGGGAGAGAAGGCAGGTAGGTTGTTCACTTTTCAACTCAAAGACACCAAGAATATTACCTTGTTCAATAATGGCACTCAGACCCTATCAAAGTTAGAGGTCTACCCAACAAATCTATAGAGATCAAAGTGTACTTGGACTACCCAACATATCAAAACAACACATGATATACAAGGTGAGATTTACAAAGCATGGAGCATATGTTGAGGACCCAGAAAGGGATTCGAGAAGATAATAAAGGGAGAGAAGCCAGCTCAGATTGGAGAAAGAGCTTTCAAACAAATCTATAGAGATCAAAGTGTACTTGGACTACCCAACATATCAAAACAACACATGATATACAAGTGTAGTGCATGTTAGTTTGGTAAGTCAAACAAGAAACCATTCACCAAGAAAGGCTGCATACATGGAGATCTCTTGGAGCTTGTCCACACAGATGTTTCGGGACCAAGCAAGGAACCTTCAAATTTTGGATCAAGGTACTATGTGTCATTCGTAGATAATTGTAGCAAATGGACTATCTAATCATAAGGATGAAGTAACGTAAGTCGCTCTATGTATCGCATGTCCATGCCTTGAGTGAATCGCCTTGTGGGTTGTCGATAGGCCTGATTTCATGTTGTCGGAAGGTTTGTGGCCTTGCCCTCCCATCCATGCCTTGTGTGTGTGCCACCCATGGGTCCCTTCATGGCTAGGGCAAAGTTTCAAGCAAATCGACCGACATGAATTATGCAAGATTTGGCTCATGTGGAGCTTGGCTTGTCCTGATGCAGTAAGAGTGGGGCAAGCCGTCCCTTCTTAAGTAGTCCCTTTGCTTTGAGCCAAATGGGCGGTGTTAGGTTCGCACCTCTCTTGCATTAAGTTAAGTTTCCCTTAGACATGCATTCACAAGACAACCCATGGTACTAAGGACACTGCCCCAAATTTAAGGGTAAGAACACCATGTAGAGTCTCACAAGCCATCACAGTTGTCACCCTTTCGACTTCACCACAAATGAGAATCATTCTAGGGCCCATAGGTGGACTTCACGAGGACAGAAATTTTGTCAGAGAGGGGGTGGATGTCATACCCCTTTGCCTGTTCTCCCTAGTTGTCCACCTTGGTGCTTGGGTGGTTTACCCTACTGCACTGAATTGTGTGCAACTATAAGGGAAGTGGTAATCGTGCATGCCTCTAGACTGCGGACCAGCTAGGAATGCCCCCAACATCCGGGCTACGAAGCACCATGGGCATGAGTGTTGATCCTTCCCTTCCTCACGTTTCTTAGGAACGTCGGTTGTCCTTTCCATCATGGATAGATGCCCGACAATGGCAATGCCCCCCGTCCATCCTTGACAGGTCTTGTACCTTGACGATCGGGCTAGGCGGCATCGGGCCGGCCCATCCCTCATCTTGCGTGCTCACTCAAAGGGTCTTTGGACGTATATCGCAAAGGAGAGCCACTATGCCTCTTGGCAAATGGTAACTATGGACTTGAGGGCTATGTCCCACTGGGCCAGCCCACCGTCGGCGGCTATCCATCCCATCTTTCGAGTAAAGTCTCTCTTCCACTGCAACCGGCCTACGGGCCACCCAACATCTTGTCCTGCTTTGGCTTCCGGGTTACTTAAGGGGTTTGCCCCTTTAACTCGTGGCCGTCCTTCTCCTTGTAAGCCAAGGTAAAAGCCCCTCTTGGAGTTGGACAGTCACAGGGGCAAGGGGTGGGGGGCGGGGTGGGGGAGAAAGAGAGAAAGAGAGAGAGAGAGAGAGAGAGAGAGAGAGAGAGAGGAAGAGAGTGGGGAGAGAGGCTAGAGAGAGGATAGAGAGAGGATAGAGGGATGTAGAGGAAATAAAAAAATCAAAACTAGGGGGCCACATTTTTTTGGGGAAAATATCTAAAAAGTAAACCAAAAATCCCAAAAAATCCAAAAAATTCCAAAAACTATCTAAATTTCTAGACCACTTTTCCCACTCAAAATTATAGAGATCTTCCTTTTTTGTTCTATTTTAGCAAGAAAAATGACATTGAAACAAGATGAAAAATTCTTAAAAACATCTTTAAAAATTCCAAAAAAAAATCTAAAAATTTTGTAAAAATTCCTAAAAAATTCTAGCAAGATGTTCATGAAAACGGCTATGAAATGTCTTCTACATTGCATAAAAACTCAAAGAACAAGCATGTACACATGTATGTACGTACATCTTATTGTTCCAGCTTCTTTATCCAATGGAAACCTCTATTTCCAAAGACTTGCACGTACTCCTTCCAAATCCTTGGAAAGCCCTACACTTAATGCCATAAAAATTATCATAACATATGAGATCCGTACCCGTTTCCATAATCAAATGACCATTGATATAGGATTTGAAGTAGCTTCATCAATGTTGCACATAAATGTTTGTCTTTTCTTCTCTCTTCTATGGCTTTTGCTTGGTTCACTCAAATCAATAACCTGAATGATCTCCTCTTTTCCTTCATAGACTTTGTTGTTTGGAAAAATTCCATAGTAGGAAGATGAGTCTTCTCCATGTAGCCAAGCCAACATGTTCTCTTCTTCATATAAATCTACCTCTAGGTTGTCCAACATATCGTATTCCATGCAAATACCAATTGTCTGCATCTACTGGTATGTCTTTGGTTGTCTGGTCCTTTTTCTAAAGATATCTATTGCAACTCTTTTCCCTCTTGCTTTACCCACATTGTGTCCTTACCCCAATCATGCAGCACATTGGCATGCCTTAACCAAGGTCTCCCAATCAATAGCGGGAAACTTCCATCTACTTGTGGCAGCCTTAAGACAACAAAAATCCAAGGTGAAGATGTTACCTTGTATCTCCACTGGGACTCTAGGGACCACTCCCATAGGTCTTACTATACTTTGGTCTACCAATGCTACAATGAAGTTGGCAAGTCTTGAAGGTTGTAGTCCAATCTTTTTCATGGTATGTTCAGGCATCACGTTAATGTTAGAACCTCCATCCACAATAACTCCTTATAACTTATGGCCTTCGATAGTGACTGTTAGATGTGGGCTCTTATAATCTGTGAGGAGGGCTTCCCCTACATTTTTATCCTTACTCAAAGTGGCATTCTTTACCACTAATGTTTTTGTGGAGGCCTCGTCAATGATTTGCAAGACCTCTGCCCTGAATTTTGCATCCATATTTATTAAATCCAAAATACTAACCTCTGTTTTAATTGATTTGAATAGTTTTGAAGCTTTAGATTCCTTAAGAGCATGGGCTCTATTTGGCTACTCCAACTCCTCATGAGCCCTATTGAATGCATGCCCAATGGCATCACTAGTACCTATGAGATCTTTTCTTTGGCTTGTATCTTCACATGTATTGGATTTGTCTTCGGATATCCCTTTGCCTTTGTTCAATCCATTAGTCCTTGACTCTTGAACTATGTCTAATTGAGCCTTCCCCTTGCTTCTTCTCTACATTACAAAAGAGTAAATTTCTTCTAACTACATTGCTCTGGTAGATGGTGATAGCACATTGACTTGTTCTGCAACCTTTTCTTTGTTCACGGAGATCATTTGTGTATGAGGTCGAGATGTAGATGCCTAGTTCTTTGGACAACAATTTGTATAATGGTCCCTAGCCTCTAGGCAATTTCTACAAGGAGGGGCATTTTCTAGTAGAATGCAATTGCTTTGGTAATGCCCACATTATCTGCATCTAAAACAAATAATTGGCCTCCTTGGCCCATTTCCAAATTTATCCCTATGTTGAGGGTTATAAGAGTTACCTTGACTAGATGCAGCCGCCATCACATTAGTTGGTGGTTGGGCTCGTCCTTGTGCCCAATATGTTTGTGCAGGCATCCCTCTTGACTGACATTCTTGGGCCTCATGGCCAGCTTTCTTGCATAGTTGGGAAGTCACACTTAAAAGAAGGAACTCACTTACCACATGACCCTATTTGCTGCACATGGTGCACCACAATTCATTTTTTATGCCACCTCCTCGGAGTTCCTATAGCTCTTTGTTGAGGGTTCCAAGGTTCAACACAACATCGAATTAAAGAACAAATCAGAGTTATTTATTGTTCCATTTGGCACTAATCTTCACACACAGAAATTCCACCAAAATTGCATCTGGAAGCCCACCGGAATTTCACCAGAACGCATTCTTTCCGGTAACTTCTACCAATTCAGTATTTCACAGTCGCATTTTAGAGTTTCACTTTTTGGAATGTACAACTTCTTCCACATTCACAAACACCCTGATTTCATTTGCGCTACTGTGCAGACAAATTGAGTTCCCCTATGGACTTAACAGGTTTGAAGGACTCAGACAAGAACTTGTATCATTGCGAACATTTGTTGCTCAATACTTGAATAGATTTAACGCTGTGATTACAGATTTGCAAATACTAGAACTTCTTAATTTGTATTTGATTATGTATCACAAGATTACTTCAATGACAGATGACTTAATGTTTTCTGCAGGACCAGTCTTCTCCGGTATTCTCAGATCCCTGTCAAGAGAGTTTCTTCATCTCCAAGGTTGTTGCGCAGCTTCCTCTCAGTACGTTTTTCTCTTCTCTTTGGAACTTCTACTCTCTCTTGCGGTTGTCGCGAACTTCCTGTCTTATGACTTCTCCTCCTTACGGTTGTCGCTAACTTCCTTTCTTATGACTTCTCCTCCTTACGGTTGTCGCGACGTGTCCTTTTTAATCTCATCGTAGCCATCTTTTTCTTTTTTCTTTTTATTTTATTTTTCCAGATTTCCCTGCCTTCAACACCTGGCACAGCCCGGTGGGTAATTTTTGTCAAAAATTAGACTCGAATTTAACAATCCCTTGATCATATAAGATCTTGATCATATAATCAGATCCCGCGACTGTTTGGAAATTTGCTCTTCTTCCGCTTTAATCTTCCAATTCTGCAAATTATCCACAGTTTCCTCTGCACCATGCTTCTTTTCTTGAAAATCTGCATCAAATATGTCCACCTTTTTCTCTAGTTTCCTTTGCAACAACTGTTCCCGCAATTCTGCAATTATCTGTGTCTGCTCTTCAATGTGCTTCTCTTGCTTTGAAATTATACATACTAAATCTTTTTCATGCCTTGAAACAAAGCATGTCTGCACCTGTTCATACTGAAGCTTAAACATACCGAGCCACCGATTTTGGAAAACATTCCAAATTTCCTGAACATACTTATGGAGTTGCTGCTGCAATAATCCTATGTCCAACTTCGTCATTAACGTAGCATCTAACTCCACATCCTCCTCTTTTAATATCTATTTTTCTAATTCCTGCAAGATTTGTATTCTCGATTGAAGAACTACCTGTTCCTTCTGCAAAGTAGCATTTAACGCTGAAAAATCCATCATTTCTTTTTGAATCTGTGCTTGCACAGACTTCTGCCATTCTTCAAATTCATGCATAGATTTCTTTGTACTACACAATTCTATCATAGATTGCATCTTTTCATTCTGCAAATCTTCCAACATACATACCTTCTTATCCAATGCGTCCTGAAGTTTTTTAGTCTTCTCCTGCAAAGACTGATAATCATTCACATTAATAAATACTTTTTTTTGTTCATGCCGAAACAATCTTTCTTCTTGAAAAACTAAGAAATCCGAAACTTCCTGCAACCTCTTCTTCATTCCTGGCACATCATAATCTGAAGTATTAACATCCTTCAACATTTTTTTGCCTACTGATTGTGATTGCTCCTCCACTCTTCTTTTCCTAGACAACTTAAAAACAGTTCCGAATACTTTCGTATGCTCAACACTATCTGGCACCTGCAAGCAAATATCTTCCTATATCCCCGCTTCTCGTCTCATCACTTGATGACCACAAAAATTGATCTCCTTTGGCCACACTATCTTCTGATCTTTGACTAACTGCACGAACTCGAATAATGCGGCTAAATATGTTGATAATTGACTATTTGTTTGCGTTTTACACCTATCACCAACAAAGATCTCACTATGTAAGTGATCATACACCCAATGAGCCCAACTTACTTTTTCACCTACCTTTGCATAGGCCAAAGGTGCAAAATTCTCCCTAGACATAGAATCATATTTAATAATAAAACATAATCTTTCCAAATACCATTTTAGCTGCTCCCTTCGAACATAGCTTACGTTCCTCATCATGTAGTACTGCGGTCTTCCTTCTCTAGGGCCAAAGTCTTTCTTCAAAGCCTCCTCCGAACATTTTGGAATAACAACATCATCGTATATAGGCGATTGAAATAATTCTGCAACTAATTCCGGTGAAAAATTTACCTGAAGTGATAACTGACCCTTCGTTTTCCGCATGATTTCCAGCTGACTCTTTGCATCATAATTGCATCTCCATCGCTCCCATGGCAACATAGCGAACTGTAATAATCCGATCCTTCTGAGCCAATTCTCATTCAGAGCAGACTATGTATCCACTTCCACTTTAAAGTCTGTGAATGACCCCATAAGCGTCTGCACAACCTTAATCGTTGCAGATGGCATTGATATCTCATCTTCATCCTCCTGTATCGAGCTATCACTCTCCTCCGTTGTGGTTTCTCCCTTTCGCACTACAACTTCTCTCTTTCTCATACACCCTCTCATGACTCCTGATTCAGGCGCTAATACAGAAAATTCTGGAAAAAGTATTATCCTGGAAGCCTTTAAGTAGAACTGAAAATATTCTTTCCACAAGTGCGAATGCTTGAACTGCCACTTACTGCAATGATGAACGTACTTACGCACGTAACACTTCATATGACTCAATAATATTGTAGTATGGATTATCATAAAAATCATCCACAATCGATTACCCCTCATGCCAATAACCCACTTAAAAAATCTTCTACGCGTGCCAGAAAAGTCATGAAACAGAACCCTCATTCGTGCTTCAAGAATACGAAATTGATATTTAAATTCCTCAATACTACATTTTATAATGCAAAAACTGCCATCCATACAATTCTGACAGATTGTACTTTGCAAGATAATCATTAGTCGAATACTAGCTTCCTTTTCATATTCCGCTCGATGCTGTTGTTTCTTCTGGACCTGCTGACACGGAATACAAAGTATATTGATTTCCAACATATCATTACTTGTAGACCCAGAATATTCCTTAGTTTGTACACCCTGATTCAGCAACGCTTCATTATCCATCATTGGCCCTGAGCTACCCCGTAGCTCACTGTTGAACTACAACGGTAATCCAAGTCTCCATTGTAATCATAAAAATTTACTTAACGTAGTTTTAGACCAACACGAGGTCAAAAAACACTTTACCACAGATAAAAATGTAGAGAAATAAACTCTTTTACTGCGATGATCAGAAACATTGCTGAAGTGTTGTGTTGAATTATGAACGACTTGCACCACATTAGCAGATAACCAGTCCAAATGTGGTGGCTTCCCTTGAAATAATTTCAGCCTAAATCCATTTATTGGCTTGTCCATCCATGTGCCAAACACATTTGCCACTCGAAAAGTGCCTTGACCCAAATCTTGCACAATCTGATATGGGCCCCTATATCTCAATGTAAGCTTTCCTGGATGGGGTCCTAGCTTCGAATTATACACCATCACCCAATCACCTTCTTTAAATAACTTAAACTTTACATTCTAATTTACCAAAGCTTGTCACCGCCTTTGAATCACTTCCATAATGTATGCACTTATCAAGCGGTCCTCCTCAATCTGTAAAAGGTACTTACTCCTGTGTTTAACCGATAACTTAGGCGACATCTTCTCTGTCGTAATCCGCAAACTAGGAACTACAAACTCCATAGGTACTACTGCCTCCAATCCATATACCAACCGGAAAGGTGTCATACCTGTTGTCACTTTAAATGCTGTTCTGAATGACCACAAAGCTGAATCAAGAAATAAATCCCAATTTTTCTGATTTTCATGCACTAACTTTTTAAGAATACGCATTAAAGTTTTATTCGTGCTTTCTGCCTGCCCATTCGCTTGAGGATGATAGGCTGTAGTCTTTTTATGCAAGATTAAATGAATCCTTGTTAATTCTGAAATCACCTCATTCAGAAAATGAGTACCTCTGTCACTCACCAACTCAATCCAACACCCAAACCTAGTCATAATATTACGGTAAAGAAATTTGGCCACACTTGCTGCCTTATTATCTTTCAATGCCACTGCTTCCACCCATTTCGTACAATAATTGATTGCTACCAATATATATCTATTACCTCGCTGAGTGGTAGGTTTAATAGGCCCCACAAAATCCATGCCCCATTTTTGGAAAGGATCCAGTGGTAATACCGGATGATCAGTCATCCGGTCAGAGTTATTAGGTTGGCCTAAGCTCTGGCAAATCACACATCCTTTGGCATACTCATGCGCATCTTTTAACACCGTCGGCCACCACAACCCAGCTTCTAATACTTTCTTTCCTGTAATATCGCCTGACAAATGACCTCCTGCGGAACCGGAATGTACTTCCTGTAAAACCGCTGATTGTTCATAGTCTGGTACACACCTCCTAATAACCTGATCCACTCCCTTCTTGTATAATGCTCCTGCTATCACCAAATATGGCCTACTTTTAAGAGCAAACTTCCTTCTCTGATCAGGTGTCAAATATTGTGGTAATGCACCCTCCGTTAGGAAAATTAATAACTGTTCATACCACGAATCTGCTTCCACCACTTGCGCCGTAAACAACTCAGCATCCAAAAATACATCAAGTGCACCGATGGGTGTTTCTCTTGATTCGAACCGACTAAAATAATCTACCATCGCATGCTCTTTACCCGGAGTATGCACAATCACAAAATCAAATTCCTGTAACAAAAGCATCCACCTGGCTAATCGGCCTGTTAATAAGAGTTTCTTGATTAAATAAACCAAATCCTGATGATCCACATGAAAAACCACTTTATTGCCCAACAAATAATGTTGAAACTTATTAAGGGCATATACCATCGCCAAAGCTTCTCTTTCCGTCACCGGATAATTTCTTTCAGCCGCAGCCAATACTCTGCTGGCATAATAGATAGGTCTATACCATCTTTTGTCTTTCTGCTGCATCAAAACTGCTCCTATGGCCACATCCGATGCATCAACAAATATGTGAAATGGCATTGACCAATCGGGTGGTTGTAAAATGGGTGCTACCGACACCATCTTTTTTAACAACTGAAATGCTTTCTCTTGAGCATCAGCCCACATAAACGGAACATCCTTCTTGGTCAAATGCGTTAGCGGTAAGGAAATGTTTGCTAAATATCTTAAGTACCGGGAATGCCACTTGATTTGACCCACAAACCGCATTACTTCTTTAACGTTGGTCGGTGCTTTAGCTGTACTTATAGCTTCAATTTTCTTAATATAAATAGCCATTCCTGCTTGTGATATAACATGGCCCAATAAGATACCACTTCTGACTGCAATCACACTTTTAAATGGATTCAATACCATCCTAAACTGCCGACATCTTTCAAAACATGCTTTCAGGTGTAGCAAGTGCTTAATCATTTGACCAAATATCAAAAAATCGTCGACAAATACTTGCATAAAGTCCTATAGATAAGGTTCAAACACTTTATGTGCCACATAATTGAATGATGGCGGTCCGTTCTTCAAGCCAAAACTCATGACGGTAAACACGTAAGCTCCAAATTCTGTGATAAATGTTGTTTTATGCTGATCCTCCTTAGCCACACTGCTCTGATTATAACCGGAAAATCCATCCAAAAAACTATACATTTCATGGCCTACGACTGCATCCAACACTGCATCACAAAACGGCCTAGGAAACGGGTCTGTAATCGTTGCCACATTTAACTTTCTATAATCAACACAAATTCTGAGCTTCCCATTCTTTTTGGGTACCACTATGATAGGAGATAGCCAAGTGACCTGATTCACCGGTTTGATAAATCCAACTGCCAATAATTTATCAATTTCTTCCTTCACCTGTTTAGCAAAATTAGGATTCATTCTATATCTTTGTTGCGCCACAGGTACTGCATCCGCCCTCAAATTAATCCTATGCTCATGCAACTGCGGATCTATGCCTTTTACCTGAGTATAATCCCAAGCAAATACATCTACATAGTCTTTAAGCAGGCAAATAAGATCCTCCTTAAACTTTCCTTCCAATGTTTTACCAATCCGCACCATCTTGGGTTCCGTTTCGATTCCTAAATTAACCTCTTGAAGCTCCTCTTCCTTCACCCGCATAGAACCTGCATACTTCTGATCGTACATCCTTTCTGCCCGCGTAATTATCTCTTCCTCCTGGTGTTCCATCTGCTGCTGCACCGGAATGTTCATACGTTGATCAAACATCTTTTGTAATTGGGCGCCTGCCACCTGTTCACCGGGAACTGGCTCTTCTACTTTTGGCCCACCACAATAATCCTTACTTAATACTCCTTCAAGATCGACTTCTAATACCGGCACCACCGTTAAGTTTGCTTGCAAAAACTTTTCCTCTTCATCATCTTCAATCTCATCCGCCAAATTAATAGCCTGAGCCATAAGTGGTTTTTCCTGTACCGACATATTTTTCCGTCCACGCATAGGAATCGTCACCTGCTTTTTACCCTTGGTAATCATTACTACATTCCAATCCTGCTTGACTTTGGCCAGCTGAAACCAAGGTCTCCCTAACAACATTTCATATGGATACGCGGACTCAGACATTCGGATGACCACAAAATTGACCATAAATGTCATGTCGGAAATAATAATTTGTTGTTGCTTCAGAATGCCAACTGGTTGCACTCGTGTTTGATCCGCCATTTTTACCTGAAAAGGTGTTGGAGCCAATTCGCCTCTTCCCATTTCAATAAAAATATGCTCAGGTAATATGTTTACTCCTGACCCTCCATCAAGCAACACTTCTGCAAATCTCCGGTGGTTGTACTGCACCTGAATGACTGGTACTACAAAATCCACGCCTGCTGGATCAATACTGTTGGCCGAGATTGAAGGGATCGACCAAACTTCGGGCTCTGCATGATTCCCAAGTAGCTTTTTCAACAATTTCTCTCAAAACACAGGTACCAAACACAACAGTTGATCCAAGGACAACTGTAGCGGTGAGCTAATGATTTCATCAAACCAATCATTTGCCAAGCCTTGCTGACTCGGCACCTTATCCCGCTCCTTTATGGGAGGTATCACTTTCACACCCTGTTGTTGCTCAATCTGACCTCCACACCTCACCTGATTAGAAAACTCATCTCGAACCTGCTTCAAAACCTTGTCCCGGATTTTCCTTTGTTCCTGCCAATCAATAGGGCCTTTATTCCTTGATCTTGTCACTACCAACACTTCAACCTCTTTGCCTTTCCCACATTGTTTGCAATCGCACTGCCATTGGTTAGTCTTCTCAACGTGCAGTTGATCAAATGTACCGGGTGCATCATGAGCTCTATCCGTTTGCTCTGGCCATTCAATCAGCATGGAATTCGCCTGAGCCGCCTGCTGCCCTTGTTGTTGATGTTGTCCCTGTTGATTATGCTGATTATACCGAATGGCGGGTATACCTCTTTCTTCACAATGCTTTACCCACAGAGGGAAATTCGGCCCTATCCAATGATCAGGAGCTGAACAATATCCGCAAGGCATAACCCTTGGTGGTCGACCTTGGTGATTGCCTTGCTGGTTATTCCCTTGCTGATTCCCTTGATCTCTCCATGGGGGTCTTCCTTGTTGCTGTCTCAGAAAATTACCTCGCCCTTGAATAGGAATAGCCTGCTACATCATTTAGATTGCGATTGTCTTGCCGAAAACTTTGCCCTCTATGTTTAGGGTTATACCAACACTGAGTTGTTGTATGTCCCTCTTTGTCACAGATATCACAAAATCGTTTCTCCTTTGGAGCTAGTATAGAATATCCATGTCTCTTTAACTTATTAATCCATTCCTCCTCTTTACTGTGCTTAGCTTTATGCTTACGATGCTTTGTCCTCACTATTTCATCATCATAGTCAGCAGTGTCAGAATCACTTGAACTCTTGCCCGACTCCGTTGCTGAATCCGATTCGACCTCTGAACCAGAATCAGACTGCTTCTTTTTGGCTCGTCCAAACCTTCTTTCAACACGCGCCGCTGCTAATACTAATACATCAAAGCCATTTGCAATGTCCACACTGGCCACCGCATGTCTTATTGTGCTCCTTAATCCTTTCAAAAAAAATCCTGCCAACATCTCATCAGTAGATCGTTCATTACCTTGCAACCTTTCCATTAGAGTCCGAAACTTTTGAGCATAGTCTTCCACTAGCATGGTCTTTTGTCTGATGGCCCTCAACTTCCTTAATACATCAGAAGGCGTCTTTTCTTTTCTAAATCGTTGCAAGAATGCTATTTTTAAAGCATCATATGTAGCAAAATGAGCAATGCCATATTGACTGAACCAGCTCATAGCTCGTCCTTCTAACGTGGTTGCAAACCGTTGAAGCTTAATATCATCACCGTACATGGCTGGATATCCATTCGCTGTCCATTTTATTTCGAATTGAGCCACATGGCAATCAGCATCCTCCTTAGAGGTTCCACTGAAATGAGCGGCTTTGACCTTAGGGTTAGGAGGTGGTTGAGTCATCGGCTGTGGTTGAGGTGTGTGCCTAGTTCTTTGACCGGTTGCCCCTGCAAGTGGGTCAAACTGGAGTCGTCTTCTTACCCCTACAGTTGCTTCTGTGAGGAATAACACTCCAAGTATTCCGCCCACTAACCTTGCCTCTGCTGCACCTGTTTCCCCCTGTTCCTCGTCAGTGCCCAGAGCTTCCTACTCCTCGGCCTCGTACCACTCGTAAAAGTCTGAAGATGTCTCCACGTTCGCTGCTCTTGCCTGTGCCCTCGTAAAAATATACTTTACCAAAACGGTTGTGCCTGCCCCTCATGCATTTCCTGAGGCTGCGTCAGCCGTACAGTAGGATCGCCAATTATGTTGAGGGTTCCAAGGTTCAACACAACATCGAATTAAAGAACAAATCAGAGATATTTATTGTTCCATTTGGCACTAATCTTCACACACAGAGATTCCACCGAAATTGCATCTGGAAGCCCAGAATTTCACCGGAACGCATTCTTTCCGGTAACTTCTACCAGTTCAGTATTTCACAGTCGCATTTCATAGTTTCACTTTTCGGAATGTACAACTTCTTCCACATTCACAAACACCCTAATTTCATTTGCGCTACTGTGCAGACAAATTGAGTTCCCCTATGGACTTAACAGGTTTGAAGGACTCAGACAAGAACTTGTATCATTGCGAACATTTGCTGCTCAATACTTGAATAGATTTAACGTTGTGATTACAGATTTGCAAATACTAGAACTTCTTAATTTGTATTTGATTATGTATCACAAGATTACTTCAATGACAGATGACTTAATGTTTTCTGCAGGACCAGTCTTCTCTGGTATTCTCAGATCCCTGTCAAGAGAGTTTCTTCATCTCCAAGGTTGTTGCGCAGCTTCCTCTTAGTACGTTTTTCTCTTCTCTTCGGAACTTCTACTCTCTCTTGCGGTTGTCGCGAACTTCCTGTCTTATGACTTCTCCTCCTTACGATTGTCGCTAATTTCCTTTCTTATGACTTCTCCTCCTTACGATTGTCGCGATGTGTCCTTTTTAATCTCATCGTAGCCGTCTTTTTCTTTTTTCTTTTTATTTTATTTTTCTAGATTTCCCTGCCTTCAACACTCTTCTCGAAATTGTGCCAACTCTTTTGCTCCTCTTCTTTTTGTAACTCTAAGGCCTCAATTTATCACCTCAACTGAGTTATCGCACTTTCCTCCTCTTTGTGGGGTTTTCTCCTTTTCAAGCTCTTAAGTTCCTTCCTTAATTGAATCACTGGATCCTCGGATCTACAAGATATGATAAACTAGAAGAGGTTGTCCCATATTGATGCCTAATCTGCTCCAATCTTGTGGCTATATTAATGAAATCTTCAATTGTTGTTGTAGGCATCACTAACTCTTTAATTTACATTGTGTTGAGATTGGAAGTTGTTTAGCCAGCCAATTCTTGATGAAGAAGTCATGAGGAGGGTCCGGTAATTTAGCCATCAATTCCTTGGCTCTGGTGACAAATTTTGGAAAGGTCTCCCCAAGACCTAGTCTTAGATTTTCTAACTCCTCAATAATATTTTCGGTTGTGTTCCCTTGTTTGAACTATGTTTTAAATGCTTCCTTCATTAGGTCCCATGTAATGAAATGATTATAGGAAAACTGACTAAACCATTTATCTTCTAATCCTTCTAATGTTGTTGGGAAAAGAATTAAAAATGCATCTTCCATTCCCATTAGATCCATTGTCTTGCATAGGGCCAAAAATCTTCTAATATGTTCATCTAGGTCTTCTTGTGCTAATCCCTTAAATATGGAAATTTGATATTTAACCTAGAGAGTAGAGTTTCTAAGTCTACCTGAGCCACCATGTTCCTTATTGGTGATGTTGATGACACAGGGCTGGTTGACCTTTGAATAGCTTTTCTTCTTGTTGCTTTGCAAGGGACCCTCAAAGTTTGAGACTAGGTTGCAGTCATGAGCTGCTCATTCTCCTCTTAGACTAAGAGAATTCCAAATAGAAGAAAGACTAGCACTATCGGTATCATTGCACTTATTCTACACTTTGCAAATATTATTTCTCCTATGCTCAAGCCTCCTTGTGTTCCCACGGAGCGTGCCAAATTTTATTGGGGGATTCTTTTGCAGAAAGTGACTTGAGTGTTTGTAGGAGAAGGAAGAAGAAGAAGAAGTGGAACACAGACACCAGAAGCTTCTATATATTTATTACCAATAGGAAAATACAATGTTGATGTATAAAACAAGACCAAGTGTTCTCTCTGCGGAGTGCTTAATCCCAAAAGGTTACAAGCTATGCAACTTCTGTATGCCACCAACCTTCTGTGCACCAGACTGCCACCTTCTCTAGGAGCTTGCTCTTGTGCATTCCTTGCACTCAAGCTTCCAATAGGGTAGGAGGGAGTGACACCTTCTACCAACGCACACACCTCTTCAATGGTACCTTGGCCACCTTCATTTCCTTGCTTACTGGTTCTCTGCACTACTTTGCACACTAGATCACACTTCTTGCACACTTTGTCTCACTTGCTTCTCTATGCTGCACTCTGTTTGTATGTCTCTTGCTCTTGTCACCTAGTGTAGACTATCTCTCCCTTGCTAAGTCTAACTCCAAGAATAATGCCCAAGCCTTGTGTCTCGATTCACTTAGATACACCGCTCCTAACTGATAGAGTATCTTGGTGCTCACTTTGATGTCCCAAGAATGTCTAAGAATGTGTATGGCCAATGACTCCCTATTTTGTCTTGTAGTGACTTTAAGAGCAAAAACAAAATTTTAAATGGGGGGCCATACATACACTTTTGCGTACCACTTCCTCTTCACGTGAGTTCACTTTTTCCTTCATTTCTTCAATATGTGTACCTAAGGGAGGGTTCACCTGAACCTTCCAAATACTTTAAAAACCCTTGAAAACCTTACAAAAAGACCATCTGCAATCTACATTCAATTTTTTACAAGAATATAACCATTGTGAATAGATTGATTGTGCATTGCTTGTGCACCCTGACCAACTTGACTTTGACCACTTTGCCTTTGACTAACTTGACTTTGACCACTTTGACTTCTAGTAGCTTGACATTGATCACTTTGACTTTGATTGGCTCAACAAGGGTATCAAGCATAACTCCTCTTTGCTGATTCATAGCTTCAAACAGACCCCTAATGAGACTGTAAATATAGTAGCTAGACGATTTAATCAGTACGTAGACCAGTGTCCATTGATGGAAAGACCCTCTCAATAGAAAATGATATATCTGATCTTAGATGGCTTAACCAATGGGACATTACGAACCTTGGTTTATGTGAAATGATTATAGACCTTGAGTGACTATCTACAAGAGTTTATAGACTTGGAAGACAACCTAGCAGATGACCTACGAATCCCATAGAACCTGAAAACATCAGAGGATACAATTAGTAATGCAACCTCTAACACCAGAAATGTAGAAGAACTTGTAGACTTAGTGGCTAAAAAGCTAGGTATTTAGGGGGCAAAAAAGTTATCATCCCTTGAGGGTACCCATGCCAAGAAGGTGCATGCAATGTGGTGGGGACCATCCTTCTCACACTTGTGCAAGAGGAGGAGTAGTGCCTCCACAACCCTACCATTACAATTGGCAACAAGCCAGTGATGGAGAATGTTAATCTCCAAAAGAACAACTTATTCTTGTGATTAGAGCACCTCTATACCAAGAATAAGTCAAAACCTTTCACACATTTAGAGGATCAACTTCTAATTATCAAAATATGAACAAATCTGTGAAGAAGGTGATACACAGAAAAGTCTGCTGCACTATTTCCTTACATTGACTTATCAAATGTGTAAAGTTTTTCATGAAACTTTGTACGAATCATCTCTTAGAGATTGCGCAACTATACCAAGTTGAATTACTCCAAAAGATTAAGTGTAGCTTGAGAAATCAACTTCTCAAGTTACCTATGTCAGAAACTGTACTTCTGAGAAGTCGATTCAGACACCCCTAACTTCTTAACTTTGATTCTCACAGTATCTAACCCGTTTTGCCAAATGCTTTTAGCCACGAGTAGATCACCTTCCAACTTAAAGATTAAGTGCTTGCTTGCACAAAACTTTAAACTATGGAGTGAGCACTGACCAAAAGATTAAACACGAATTTTGCGCCTGTTTCAGAGAACTGTAGACATTCAACACATATGAATGTTCCTACTCACAATTCTCCTAGCCTGTTCACAATTGGACTCTGAAATTCAGGTCACAGGCTCATCAACTAACAACTTAGATATCCTCAAAAGGATTTAGCTAATGATCAAACACAGAAGGAGCAGACACCAAAAGATCGGGCGCAATATTTCTTCATTAACTCAGAAAATTACAACTGAGTGATGAGAGCTAACACAACTAACTTTTCACTATCTCTTGACTCCTAATTTCCTCAAACTTGACTTCTACAAATGCTCTCATGTGCTCTCCATTACATGCCCCGACTTTTCTCAAGGTATTTATAGATAATTTGTACATAATTCTTACTGAACAAAAGATCTAAGTCATCTATGACTATCCTAATGTACATATGTGTACAAGACAACATTCTGACTTCTTCTTCATTTTGCAAATGTCTTCCTTTGCTTCATTCTGACCATAAGTATTCTCCAAGATCTGTATAATCACCAATTTGTGATTGGTTTGCTCCAACAGCTCCCCCTCAATCACTAATTGTGATTATTCCATTCTTCTTCACTCCTGCCATCTCCTTGAATCTCTGTAGCTTAGGTCCATCCAAGCTTTTTGTCATCATATCTGCCACTTGTTCTTTTGTTGGAGTGTACATCACTTCAATCTCTTTATCAAGTACCTTTTCCCTCAAGAAATGATACTGTATCTCTATATGCTTAGTCCTGGCATGAAAAACAGGGTTAGCTGCCAAATACAAAGAACTCATATTGTCTCCAAAAATTATTGGAGTACTATGATCAATCTCAAAACTTTTCATCAAGGTCTTCAACCATATGACTTCTTTTGCAGCTTCTACCATTCCCTTATACTCAGCCTCTGTGGATGATAAAGCAACTGTGTGTTGCTTCTTTGAACACCAAGACACTAACTTGTCTCCAACATAACATAGATATCCATGGGTAGACCTTCTATTATCTGAGTCACCTGCCCAATCTGCATCACTAAACACTTTGATTCTTGTGTCAGAAGTGAAACCATAATACAAACCTTCACTTAGGGTTCCTTTGATATATCTGAGTACCCTTTGGGCTGCAATCCAATGAGTCTTCTTTGGACAATGCATGAATTGTGACAACACACCTACTGCATATGATAGATCTGGCCTTGTCAAGGTAGCATAGATCAAACTACCTACCAAACTCTGATATTTCTTCATGTCATTGAACTCTTCACCTCCATACCTGCTTAATTTATGATTTACCTCCAATGGTGTAGTTGAGGTCTTGCAATCTTCCATGTTAAACTTGGCTAGAAGATTCTTCAAATATCTTTCTTGTGAAACATATACTCCATGTTGAGTATACACAATCTGCATTCCTAGAAAATAAGATAAGTTTCCCAAGTCACTTATCTTAAACTCCTTCTCTATTTGCTTCTTGAGTTCATTGATTCCTTGAGCATCTGTTCCTGTAACAATAATATCATCAACATAAGTGCACATGTAAATATATCCATTTTCACTTGCCTTCACTAGCAAGCTACTATCTGCCTTTGATGCTTGAAAACCACATTCATTCAAGAACTTGACCAATCTGTAATTCCAAGCTCTTGGGGCTTGCTTCAATCCATATAAAGCTCTCTTGAGCTTACACACATAATCTGATCCAATTGATTCCATAAAGCCTTCTGGTTGCTCCATATATACTTCATCTGCAATGTAACCATTAAGAAATGCATTCTTCACATCCAATTGTGATAATTTCCAACCTTTGCAAGCAGCAATAGCAATCAATGTCCTAATTGTAGACATCTTAGCAACAGGACTAAAGGTTTCATCATAATCTACCCCATAAGTTTGGGCATAACCTTTAACCACAAGTCTAGCCTTATATCTAGACACCTTACCATCTGCAAACCTCTTTGTTTTGTATACCCACTTGCATCCAATAACTTTCTGATTCTTTGGTCTTGGTACTAATTCCCAAGTTTCATTTTCAAGTAGAGCATCATACTCTTCTTGCATTGCCTTCTCCCAATTCTGTTTACCTTTGGCTTCTTCATAAGTGGTTGGATCTTCTTCTGTTTTCACAATGTAAGCATAATCTCTTGTTGTTAGGAAAGATGTATCATAGCTATACCTTATAGGCTCTTTCCTTTCCCTTGTAGACCTTCTGATTTCTGCACTTCTTGATGTTTCAGCCTCATTTGATTCTGGATCAAATCTTGGCCCTTCTTCTACATGATCCTGCACTCTACATCTAGAGTCAACTTCATCAACAATTTCTTCACATACCTTTACCTTTGCCTTTCCTTTCCTTTGAATTTCTTCAACACCTGCATACTCATTTGGTAATCCTGTATACCATGTGTTTTGCTCATCAAATGTTACATCTTTAGTAACAAGAAATTGCTTTGTGGATGGACTCCACAACCTGTAACCCATCTGTCTATCATCATATCCAATAAATACATACTTCTCTGCTTTTGGTTCTAGCTTATGTCTTAATTGTGAAGGAACATAAGCATATGCAATACATCCAAATACTTTACAATGATCAAGACTAGGTTTCTTACCCCACCATGCTTCATAAGGGGTTCCTCCATCCAAAGCTTTGCAAGGCAACCTATTCACAAGGTATGTTGCAGTGTTAATGGCCTCTGCCCATAAGTAATTTGGACAATTCTTTTCCTTCATCATGGCTCTTGCAAACTCTACAAGAGTCCTATTCCTCCTTTCTGCTACTCCATTCTGTTGAGGGGAGTACCTGCAAGTCACTTCTCTTTTGATACCTGCATTCCACAAATAATCATCAAACTCTTTTGAGAAATACTCTCCCCCTCCATCTGATCTTAACCTCTTTAGCTTTTGTCCTGTGATCCTTTCTGCATAAACATGGAAATGCTTGAATGTCTTAAAGACTTCTGATTTGTCCTTGATTACATACAAAGTAATCCACCTGGTTGCATCATCAACAAACAACACATAATATCTGGATCCATTTATGCTATAGTCCCTTGAAGGACCCCATACATCTGTATGAACCAATTCAAGCATGTTTGAATACTTGTACCCTGATTTGTTATAAGAACTTTTATGTGCTTTACCTAATTGACAAGCTTCACACTTGTACACCATATGTTGCCCTTCAATGTTTGGCAATCCAAGCACTACCTGATTCTTTGACATCTCCTTTATAGCTCTCTCATTGAAATGACCTAGCCTCTTATGCCATAGGTCTAATTCAGATACCTTTTGACCTCCATAGGTAAACAATGCATGTCCCACATTACCTTGGACCTTGAGAGTGAACAATCTTCCTTCCTTTTTACCTGCAATTATGGTTCTATATCCCTGATTTGGATCTTGTACATAGACACCATCATTTGTAAATCTTACCTCATATCCTTTCTCCACAATTTGCCCTACACTTATCAAATTTTTAGGAATAGTAGGGACATAAAGTACCTTGCTCAGAAGTGTACTTCCACTCTTTGTCTTCACTGATCCAATGCTCTCCACTTTATGTTTAGTATTGTCACCTGTTTGAACTGTATGTCCATTCAACCTTGCTTCCATATCAGTCATCAAGGATAGGTTCCCACTCAGATGGTTGCTGCACCCTGAGTCAATATAGAACACTCTTTGATCTTCTCCCATTGATTCATGAGTTGCATTCAAGATAAGAGTCATGTCATCCTTCTGATCTGATGCATAATTGTAATAATTATTGTTGTAGGACTGAGATTGGAAGTTTCTTCCACCTCCTCTACCATATGATGTCCTACCACCTCTTCCTCTGAAATTGCCTCTTTGGTTTCTGCCTCCTCTACCTCTTTGACTATAATTCTGATTGTTGTATCCTCCACTTTGATTGTTATACCAACAATCATTTGCCAAATGATTTGTTCTGCCACAAATCCAACAAGCTTTAGCATTATCTTTGTTCTTACCTCCTCTTCCTTTACCTCTGAAATTTGTCTTCCCTTTTGTGAAGTTGGCTTGATTTGAATTCCCTTCATCATCATTTGATTGCTTTCCCTTGCCATTCTTTTTCTTGTCTTTGGAGTACATAGCTTGACTTGTACTTCTATCATTGTCTCCTTTAAGATCCTGCTCAAAGGTTAGCATGTGTCCTAGCAATTGATTAAGGTCAGGAGTAAAATGATCAAGTGACAATTCTATGGACAATATAAAAGGCTTCCACTTCTCATCACCTCTTAGACCTGTAAGTATTTGTCTTACCAACTTTTCTTCTTCAATGTCTTCATCCACTGCTCCCAAACTATCTGCAATATCTTTCATCCTTGCCACATAATCTGAAATTGATTGTGAGCTCTTCTTCTTGAAAGTTGTGAACTCAGCCCATAGTGAGGACTTCCTTGACTTAGTTGTATTTTGGAAATGCTCTTCCAAGGCATTCCAAACATCTGTAGCACTTTCTAAACCTCTGATGTGAGGTAGAAGATAATCATTTACAGCCATGTAGATGATACTCCTTGCTTGAGCATCCTTTCTCATCCAAGTCTTCAACATTGCAAGTTCTTCCCTAGTAGGAATACTTGGATCTGCAAATTCTGGTTTTTCTTCATCTCCTGTAATAAATGATATAAGATCTTTGCTCATGAGGTGTGCTTCCATCCTCATGGACCATGCTGGATAGTTCTCCCTATCTAGCTTATCAATCTGCAAGCTTTCTCCCATCTTGTATCCACCTGTGTATTGAAATCTTCAAGCTTTACAAACAATGTATGTACCTTTACTTCGAGTTGAACTCCTTTTGCCTTTCTTGATGTCAATTTGTCTTCTCCTCGAGCTTTGACTCCAAGCTTTCACTTCTTGATCCTTCAAATGTTGAATCTCTTGAATCTGCAGCAGTCGAGATCCTCCTTTTCTTCAAATTGATGTCTCCTGCTCTGATACCACTGATGGAGAATGTTAATCTCCAAAAGAACAACTTATTCTTGTGATTAGAGCACCTCTATACCAAGAATAAGTCAAAACCTTTCACACATTTAGAGGATCAACTTCTAATTATCAAAATATGAACAAATCTGTGAAGAAGGTGATACACAGAAAAGTCTGCTGCACTATTTCCTTACATTGACTTATCAAATGTGTAAAGTTTTTCATGAAACTTTGTACGAATCATCTCTTAGAGATTGCGCAACTATACCAAGTTGAATTACTCCAAAAGATTAAGTGTAGCTTGAGAAATCAACTTCTCAAGTTACCTATGTCAGAAACTGTACGTCTGAGAAGTCGATTCAGACACCCCTAACTTCTTAACTTTGATTCTCACAGTATCTAACCCGTTTTGCCAAATGCTTTTAGCCACGAGTAGATCACCTTCCAACTTAAAGATTAAGTGCTTGATTGCACAAAACTTTAAACTATGGAGTGAGCACTGACCAAAAGATTAAACACGAATTTTGCGCCTGTTTCAGAGAACTGTAGACATTCAACACATATGAATGTTCCTACTCACAATTCTCCTAGCCTGTTCACAATTGGACTCTGAAATTCAGGTCACAGGCTCATCAACTAACAACTTAGATATCCTCAAAAGGATTTAGCTAATGATCAAACACAGAAGGAGCAGACACCAAAAGATCGGGCGCAATATTTCTTCATTAACTCAGAAAATTACAACTGAGTGATGAGAGCTAACACAACTAACTTTTCACTATCTCTTGACTCCTAATTTCCTCAAACTTGACTTCTACAAATGCTCTCATGTGCTCTCCATTACATGCCCCGACTTTTCTCAAGGTATTTATAGATAATTTGTACATAATTCTTACTGAACAAAAGATCTAAGTCATCTATGACTATCCTAATGTACATATGTGTACAAGACAACATTCTGACTTCTTCTTCATTTTGCAAATGTCTTCCTTTGCTTCATTCTGACCATAAGTATTCTCCAAGATCTGTATAATCACCAATTTGTGATTGGTTTGCTCCAACAGCCAGGTACCCAATTTGTATTGTCATATTGAACAAAAGTACACAAATCATGGCACGAAAAATTGCCCCTTCAATAGACAGCTTAGACCCTATGCACCAACACAATATCGACCTTATGGCTACCCACCCAGAGATCAAAGCACAAAGGTTCCTAGATATGGCCCTTACTAAGGACCACCCAAAGTGGAGACGACACCCACAGTAAAAATTCCAATTGACAAAGTAGAAGAATTTAGTGAGGGAGATGAATGGAATACATGCATCCCAATTACATTTTGATGATACATGGCCAAAGCTATGTTAGACATGGGAGCAGGAGTAGGGATAGCCACCAAGCAATTATGGGGAAAATGGGGAAAACCAGCCCTATGACCCACTCGAATGAAATTGCAATTGGTCGATGGTCATGTTGAAAGACCTCTAAGAATCCTAGAAAAGGTAATCTTGACTACTTGCAAAGTGGATTTTGAACACACATTGGATATCTGTCAGTTTGGAAAAGCAAGTAATTATGAGATGATCTTAGGATTGTTGGTGTAAATCACAAGCCTACACATTTGGCTTGGAAGATATCATGAAGACTCTACATACATGAAGAATCATAGGAACATATGCTAGTGGTTAATTACCACTTTATCTCATTGTAAAAGTCAAATTGACTTAGAATCTTTTGTAATCACCTACCTAAGTGATTTGTGGAAAAAGTAACTCACTTGATTGAGAGAATATCTCCAAGCATTTAGGAGCTTGATCATAGGGAGCCAAAAGTTTGAATTTGAATTCAAACTTTTAGTCATTTCCTATAAAAATGGATATGAAAAAGTCGCAGGTAGATCACTTCACTCCCGAGCTTCATTCTACTGTACACCTCTCTACACCATTAGGCAATGTTATTCATGCCAATGGGATTGTACACAAGTGTTAATTTATAGATACATTTACATCATTCATCTTTGTGTTCTCTGCTAGTCTACTCAAAAGTCTGTCAACTTGTCAAGGGCATATATCGGTCAATACTCCACCAAATTCAGTGATTCAAAGCTTGTTGGATTCAACTTGAAGCCTAATATATTCTCTCAAAATTTGAAGACATTCTATTTAGCCAATTCAGAGAAATCTGCGTCGCGGTGCTCACTAGTCTATTTCTGCTACAGTCCTAAAAAGTCGGGAGTATAGCTAATCTTGCTAAATTGATTTCTCTTAGCATAGTTTATCTTTTTACATCATTCCACTTGCAAATGGTAGTTTACTAAGCTAAGTAAATACCCCTAGAAGGAATTTTATCAATTGCTACTGTGCTGGTCACACTGAGCAAAACATTCAACAGGTGTCAAGACATAAATAGAAGGTTTTCTTGAGTTTGTGATTTCCAAAGTTATCTGTTTTGATTCAAACATTGCACATATCATTTCCAAAGGACATAGGCCATTTCTTGGTGTCATTGGAATTCTATGGAAGTCTACTAATCAAGTCTGAAGCCAAAGAGGGCTGGTACAAAGCAGGTTTAGCAGTATCTACTCAGTCTCTTGGATCATCCATCCATCTTTCCCAACAGTGGTATCAGAGCAAATAAGGTAAAATGGGAGATGGTTTTCCTTCATTTATTGATAAATTGGACAGGAACAACTATCAAGCTTGGTCTCTAAGAATGAAGAACTACCTACAAGGAAGGAGTCTCTATGGATACATCTCAGGAGATGAGGAATTTCCCTCATTCAAAGCAAGAGGATTGCCAACCAAGGAAGAACAAGAAAAGCTCAACACATGGTGTGCAAAGGATGCATTGGCACTGTTGCAGATCAGTTAGCAAGCATAGGAGAAGAGATTGAAGAAGAACAAATTGAGAGGCAGGTAATCAATGGAATCAAGGCTGATGACAAGTGGGAAAGCTTCACCACTGCAATGGATCTCTACATGGACATGCACACTCTAGATCTTACAACTCTCATGGGTCAACTATTTACACATGAAGCAAAGCTCACCAAGAGTGGAGATACATCCAAAGGTAATAACTCTTCTACCCTATACACTGATAAGAAATCTAAGGATAAAGGCAAGAGTAAGAAGGTGGAAGATGAAGGCTCTACCTCCCAAGCCAACTATGCAGGGAGAGGTAGATCTTCAAGAGGAAGGGGCAGAGGAGGTAAGCAAGGTAGGGGGAGACCCTATAATTCATCACCATGTAACATTTGTGGTTTATCAAATCATACCACAGATGAGTGTTTCAAGAATTATAAAAATCAGAGAGGAAGAGGCTACCAAAGAGGTGGATACTCACAGTCAAGAGGAAGGTTCAACAATCACCAAGGCCACAACAACAATTACAACAACAACTACAACAACAATAATTACAATGGCAACTACCAAGGAGGATTCAAAACTAGAAGGGACTACAACAACTACACAGAAGAGCAGGATGACTCTCTTCTGATCATGAACATGACTTCAAAGACAGGTACAGATGATGATCACTTAGTTTACATTGATTCAGGGTGTTCAAATCATGTGGTTGGTAATGTGGCACTACTCTCTGATCTTGAGGAACCAAAAGGTAAACACCAAGTCCAAACAGGTGATGATACAAAGCATTCTGTGGTTAAAGTTGGAAATGTGAAGATTTGTGATGGTAATCAGAATTTTTTAAGCAGGGTACTTTATGTACCAACAATTACAAAGAACTTAATGAGTGTTGGTCAGATTGTAGAGAAAGGTTTGCAGGTCAGATTCAATCAATATGGAGCATTTGTGGAGGACCCAAGACATGGATTCAAAAGGATAGCTAAAGGAGAAAAATCAGGTAGACTTTTCACTTTTGAGCTAGAAGACACAAAGAATATTGCACTATACAGTTATAAAGATCAAACACTTTCAGAGCTTGAGATTTGGCACGAAAGGTTAGGGCACATAGGAGAAAGAACCTTGAAACAAATGTGCAAGGACCAATGTGTGCTTGGGATACCTAATGTATCCAAGCAACATATGATTTACAAGTGTAGTGCTTGTCAATTTGGTAAGTCTCACAGGTTACCCTTCTCAAGGAAAGGATATATACATGAAGACTACCTAGAGCTGGTACACACAAATGTATGGGGACCTAGCAAAGACCCCTCAGTCTCGGGTTCAAGGTACTATGTGTCTTTCATTGATGATTATAGCAGATGGACTATATTATACTTCATGAAGCACAAGGATGAGGTATTTAATTGTTTTAAGAAATATCTTGCATTAGTTGAAAACCAGACAGGAAGGAATTTGAAGAGGCTAAGGTCAGATGGAGGAGGTGAGTACTTCTCCAATGATTTTGAAGACTTCTTGCAGGACAGAGGCATCAAAAGAGAGATAACCACAAGGTATTCTCCTGAACAGAATGGGGTAGCTGAGAGAAGAAATAGGTTAATTGTTGAGACAGCTAGATCTATGTTTAATGAGAAGAAATTACCTAACTAACTATGGGTAGAGAGTGTTTCTACTGCCACTTATCTCATAAACAGGTTACCATCTAAGTCACTTGATTGTATGACACCCTATGAAGCATGGCATGGTAAGAAACCATCATTGGATCACTGCAAAATATTTGGATGTGTAGCATATGTGCACATTCCTTCTCAGATAAGAGGTAAGCTAGACCCAAAGGCTAAAAAATGCATTTTTATTGGGTATGATTTAAATCAAAAAGGTTACAGGTTTTATAATCCTACCAACAAGGGATTTATGGTAAGCAAAGATGTGATCTTTGATGAAAATGATTCTTGGTATGAGAATGAATGCAGGAAGGTCAAACTACCCTATGATTTGGAAGAGGAATTTCCAAAACTTACAAAGGAGGAACCTACTCAGAATGAAGACTCAAGTTCAGATGATGAAGACACTATCAACCTTGAAGAATTCAAAGCATGGAAGTCCAAGGGCAAAATGAAGATGAAGAAGCTTGAAGACATACCGGAATCATCAACTCAATCAATCAGAAGATCTCAAAGAGAAAGCAAGAAACCTATCAGATATGGGTATGATACATCTCTTGCTACTAAACATTCAGTTTATCTTGCCAAAGATTTGTCAAATGAAGAACCAGGTTCATATGAAGAAGCAATAACCAAATCAGAATGGAAAGAAGCTATGGATGAGGAGATTGAAGCACTCAAGGAGAGTGACACATGGGAGTTAGTACCCAAGAAGGATTCTATGAAGGTAATAGGATCCAGATGGATCAAGTTGAAAAGAAATTCTGATGGAACAATTAATAGGTACAAAGCCAGATTGGAAGGTTTTTGCACAAACCCAAGGCATTGACTATGAAGAGACATTTTCTCTTGTGGCCAAGATGCCAACAATCAGAGTGTTGGTAAGTGTGGCTGCATCAAAGAATTGGAACATGTACCAATTGGATGTCAAGAATGCTTTCTTGAATGGATGGATTTCAGAAGAAGTTTATATGTCACAAACTCTGGCTATGAAGACCCTAAGAAGGTAACTTATGTTTGCAAATTAAAGAAGGCTTTATATGGATTGAAGCAGGCACCTAGGGCATGGAATTACAGGCTAACTACATATGAGCAGGCACCTCCAAGACCAAGGATTTGTTATGAGCAAGGCAGATACTTCCCTATTCATTAAGAGAAGTAATTCAGAGGTAATATATCTCTGTGTTTATGTTGATGACATCATCATTACAGGTAATGATGTCAGTGGAATCAAATATATCAAAAACCAGATGATGAAGGAGTTCAAGATCAATGATCTTGGCTTATTGAAGTATTTTCTAGGGCTTGAATTAGTTTACACTAATTCAGGGATATACATTACTCAGAAAAAGTATGTACAAGATATGTTGAAGAAGTTTCACTTGCAGGATGCTAAAGTAGCAAGCACTCCAATGGAGGTGAACCTAAAGCTAAGTGCCCATGAAGGTGATGAAGTTAAGGATATTACAGGTTATCAGAGTATGGTGGGTAGCTTGAACTATGCTACTCTTACAAGAATTGATATTGCATATGGAGTTAGTGTGCTAAGTCAATTTACGCACAAGCCAAGGATACCTCACTTAGAGGCTGCCAAGAGAATCTTGAAGTATCTCAAGGGTACACAGAACCATGGTTTGTATTTTCCTTTCACTTCAGATATTGACATAAAAGTCTATTCAGATGCAGATTGGGCAGGATGCAAGGATGATAGGAGAAGCACTTCTGGATATATTTCTTTTGCAGGTGACAAACCAATCTCATGGTCTGCAAAGAAGCAACCAACTGTTGCATTGTCTTCTATAGAAGCAGAGTATAGAGGGCTAGCTAATGCCACTCAAGAAGCAATTTGGATTAAGCTTTTGTATACAGAATTGGGATTATATACTAGGCCTCCAATTATCTTTGGAGATAATACAAGTTCCCTTCACCTTGCAGCTAATCCTATCTATCATGCCAGGACAAAACACATAGAAGTTCATTATCATTATGTGAGAGAAAAGTTGCTAAGCAAGGATATTCAACTTACCTATGTATCAACCAACATGCAATGTGCAGATTTGTTGACTAAAGCTTTGGATGGAACAAAACTTTGCAGGTTCAAATCTATGATTGGATTGCAAGATATACTTGAAGATTGAAGATGAAGACTTAAGCCAAAATGTTTGTCTTGAGGGGGAGTTGTTGGTGTCAATCACAAGCCTACACATTTTGCTTGGAAGATATCATGAAGACTCTACATACATGAAGAATCATAGGAACATATGCTAGTGGTTAATTACCACTTTATCTCATTGTAAAAGTCAAATTGACTTAGAATCTTTTGTAATCACCTACCTAAGTGTTCATGGAAAAAGTAACTCACTTGATCGAGAGAATATCTCCAAGCATTTAGGAGCTTGATCATAGGGAGCCAAAAGTTTGAATTTGAATTCAATTTTTTAGTCATTTCCTATAAAAATGGATATGAAAAAGTCGCGGGTAGATCACTTCACTCCCGAGCTTCATTCTACTGTAATTGAGTGTGTGTGAGGACTATACCATAGCCTACACCTCTCTACACCATTAGGCAATGTTATTCATGCCAATGGGATTGTACACAAGTGTTAATTTATAGATACATTTACATCATTCATCTCTGTGTTCTCTGCTAGTCTACTCAAAAGTCTGTCAACTTGTCAAGGGCATATCTCGGTCAATACTCCACCAAAGTCAGTGATTCAAAGCTTTTTGGATTCACCTTGAAGCCTACTATATGCTATCAAAATTTGAAGACATTCTATTCAGCCAATTCAGAGAAATCTATGTCGAGGTGCTCACTGGTCTATTTCTGCTACAGTCCTAAAAAGTCGGGGGTATAGCTAATCTTGCTAAATTGATTTCTCTTAGCATAGTTTATCTTTTACATCATTCCACTTGCAAATGGTAGCTTACTAAGCTAAGTAAATACCCCTAGAAGGAATTTTATCAATTGCTACTATGCTGGTCACACTGAGCAAAACATTCAACAAGTGTCAAGACATAAATAGAAGGTTTTCTTGAGTTTGTGATTTCCAAAGTTATCTGTTTTGATTCAATCATTGCACATATCATTTCCAAAGGACATAGGCCATTTCTTGCTGTCATTGGAATGCTATGGAAGTCTACTAATCAAGTCTGAAGCCAAAGAGGGCTGGTACAAAGCAGGTTTAGCAGTATCTACTCAGTCTCTTGGATCATCCATCCATCTTTCCCAACAAGGATGACCATTTATGAGATAGTTAAGGGTAGTACAAGATTGGGGACAAGATGCATTATACCTCCAAGATCAAGGTGCCACAACTGAAATAGATTTATAGACTTTTTCATATAGAGATGTACCACCCTTACAATGGAACCTTGTACATAAAGAAGAAGATGATGTGTCCATCCATATTGTAGGATCAAAAAACCAATCTTCGATGAATGAGGATGCCCAACTATGGATGTGTAAAGAAGCAAAATGAGAGGAGGAGAGACAACAAGCATCGCTTCTAGGACATGAAAGCTACAAACCCATAGAATACCTAGCATACATGCTACAAATATTTCCAGATGAAGCATTTGAGCCACATGGATGGATGGAAATATTAGCCACATTAGATGTTTGCGTGAACGAAGAGGTATTGACTATGAACAAATGTGTAGATGAGGAAGGATATGATGTAAGTTTGTACGTGGTAGTCCTACAAGAAGTAGAAGCAAGAGAATTGGTAGAAAATGAATGGAGAGAGGACTATGAAAGTAAGAAAATGGAACTTGAATTTGATTGAGAAATACCTGAGAGAGATAGAAAAAGAAGATACCCAAGAGAACACTAAGGTACTAGCCATAGAAAAGTATCAAGAAAAACCTAAGGTGGAGAATAACAGAGCAAGAAGAGCCACATCATGAATCATTTGAAGTGCCTCAACATTTCAGAAGGTATGAACTAGAAGAAGGGAAAATATCCATTCAAATGCCAAAAAGAGAAGCTCAAGGAGTAGTGGTAGTGATGGAATGTGAAGAAGAGAGATGCACATATATAGATAAGTATGTATCAATGGAATAAGCGCAAGAACTAATAGAGTTGATCTGAGAATATAGAGATGTATTTGCTTGGACATTTAAAGATATTAAAGGAGTGGATCCCTCTATTTGTTCTCATAGGATTCCAATGACTCCATATGAAAAACCCTCAAAACAGATACCATACACCTACAATGATGTATTCAACCAAGATCAAAGAGGAGATTGATGAGTTACTAGCAGCTGGATTTATATATGAAATTGAACATATTGAATGGGTTTCACCCTTGATAGTAGTGCCAAAGAAAAACGAGAAACTTAGGATTTGTATTAACTTGAAAAAGGTTAGTGTAGCTACCATTCATGATAGTTATTCCTTACCCATTACAAATCATCTCTTGGAAAGAGTAGCAGGCAAGGAGGTATATGTTGAGATATCAAGCTCAACATGTGATGATTGTAGCTCAAGTGTAAGCACCACCTCCTTTACTTGTCAATCTGCGGAGACGTGAGGACCGGTATGAAGACCACGAGCAAGTGAAGGCACAAGTGCGTGAGTGAAAGCACACAAACATGCACACACATACACACACACGCGCACAAAGTAAGATCAAAGAGAGGAACAATGGAAAGCTTAGATTGCAAAAGAGTTCTCTTCAAAAAGTCCTATTCTCTAACAAGCCAACCCCAAAAATGAGCTCTCTAGCTCTTTTTATAGTTTTTTGACTAGTTTTGGCCCTGTCCAGACCTAGTGTCCGGCCTAGTTAAAAATTAGGTTCCAGGGCTTATTTGAGGGCTCAAACGAAGTCTAAAAATTATGAAAATTGGTACGATGGTACTTCTAATACTCCTCAAGCTCGAGGACTCCTCGGCTTGAACAAAATTGAGTTACTAAAAATAGGTAATGGTATTTACAATGGTTTTTAGTGATGAAAATCACTATTTTTGTAGGGGATTCTTCTGAAAATTTGACATACACTTCTTGGAGCTCCCTACTTGCTCCCTTTCCTTGTGTGTCCACCTTTTGATGTGCTTCCATGCTTTGTCCTTGACTTTGAGCTTCAACACTCCCCCCCCTCTCGAGTCTGTCGTCCCTGACAGACCCTTGTTGGAAGGGCTGTTCCATGTAGTGCTTTGAGAGGTGGTGTCCATCCGTTGTATGAGCTGGTTCCTTGGATTCCAGCAAGAATGTGTCGTTGTGAGCTTTCAAAACTGCAAGTTGCTCAAAAGAGGTTGTCAAGAGTGATTTGGAGCAACTACTGGCTTCAATTTGCTTCCGAGATATGGATGTTGTTCCCAAAACGTCCGCTAGCTCTTCCAAAGATGATGTTGAGAGCAGTCATGCCAACTACTCATAACCCATAATGAATGATGGGTAAGTGTGTTCGTGCCTGGGTTGAAAAAAGTATGTGCCTTGTGCACGGCCTTGTAATGTAGCCCTACGCATGCTTACTTGGAAAATGCATTGGAAGAAGCATGGTGCAAAAATTGCGGGTCTTGAGCTAAGTGCTCAAGGGTATGCTGACGAAGAGGTTTCCTAAACTATCATGGTTATGGTGTTTCCAGAGTAAAGATACTTACCATGGAGAAGGTTGATGGATGTTTGTCTCTTCGTGTTGTACATTCGGCATTTGGGATGGAACATTGTTGATGAATGTCCATGTTGATTGTCCACTGATGAGATCTTTTGAGTGGTGGATCTCCTCTCCTCTTTTCAAAGCAACATTTGTCAAATACTGAGAATTGAATTTCTTTATATTCCTTGGCAAGCAACATCGGGTAACTACACCAAGCTGAGTTTCACATATTCTCTTTAGCTCACCATATGCAGGAGTCTTCTCCTCTAGAACTACCCTTTGCAGATATCTCCTTGGATGCTCTGGTACATGAAGTAGTCAAGCATCACTCAAGTTGCGGACCTTCAAGCTCTTCATTCCTACCATGGTAAGAGAAAATCATAGTTGTAGATGCCATGTTCATGCCAAATGCTTGTCATCTACCAGATAAGGCAGCAATAATCTCACTGCTGGCCGAGACACACTTCTATCCAAATTGATAAATGCCTAGTAATCAACAGTTCCACCTTCAACTAAGCATGACTCATTCATGTTTCATAAGCCAAACCTGGGAACAAGCTCTCTCCCGCTTTTCTTTCTCCCTTTCTTTTTTTTTTCTTTTTTTTTTTTTTGAGGAAAAGGATATCACAAAACAAGAACACAAAAGTTAGTATCAATAGAAATATTTGACATATGTCAGTGTGCTCTTGTGCGTGGGATTCTCAAGTGTGTCTATGCACGGCCGTGTAATGTGGCCCTATATTAATGCATACTTTGGAAATGCATGACCTGAATGGTGCAAAAGACAGGGTTGTGCAAGGAGCACATGGTTGTTGCTCGTTCGAGGCTTTCGATGTTATTTGTGGAGGTTGATGCCGACCTTGGTGGAGGTATCCATTGAGTCTCGAACTGATGTAATCCTCCTTATGGGAGTCCATTTTAGAACATCACTTGGCACTGTAGAGGTCACTTCAGGCGTCTTCTCTTTGGATGCTTTCTGAACTGTGGTATCCAGTGTGGTTGACGCTTTGGTTCGGTGGAGGCTACTTGCACTTTTGGCTTCCAAACCCATATCCTTTTTGCATGTCTTCCTACTAATGTTGAAGAGCTGATTTGATCTTCCTTTGGTCTCTGTACGTGGTTCTTACCCTTTTCTCTTTTTGGCTTCTTTGTTGAAACCTTTTGCATGTGGGAGAACAAAGGTTGTTGTGGATGTAGGAGCTTCTTAGGTACCCACATCTGCAATTGCCCTTGTTGAGCTGCAGCTAACTTCTTAGGCACCCAAACTTGTTGGATACCTTGTGATTGAGCTTGTCTGAGCTGCTTCCTTCATCTTTTGGCCTGGTTGGTGTGCATGGATGGGATTTGTGGGGGCAAGGCTGGTGGTTGCTCTCCTTTGCTTACCCATATCTGCTTCATGCTTGGAACTGCTTTTTTATCGAATGATGTCTTTCTATTTGATGTAGCAGTTGTCGTGAATGGTTGTGTTTGCTTGTGTGGTGGACTCACTACTGTGGCTACTTGATTCTTTGGAGAAGAAGAAAGATCCACCCGCCTTCGAACCTGGTCTTCCACGATTGACTCCTTCTGCATCATAGAGCTTTTGACACATACAACATCTTCTTTCATATGATTAGTCTTGGAAGAACTAAGAGAGTGTGTGGTGCCATGATTTAGGAGCATGCAGTTCTCTAATTCTAATGTAATGCATTGTTCATGTACCCAAACTTGAAGAATTTGACTTCTTAGGTTTAAGTTAACTGCATGGTCATAGATCCAATCTTGACCCAAGACAAGTGGTTCTGTAAGGTTCTCATCTTGACATACTAGCGCTTTGACTTTCATTGGAACATCTTGAAGGTAGATGGGAAGTTCCACCTTGCCCAAACAAGGGGTTTCCACACCTCCCAATCCTATGAGATAAGCTTCTATGGGATTGATGTTCAACCCCAAGTCTTGGCAGTAGGAAAGTCTAACTGCACTACTTGCTGCACCTGAGTCAATCAATGCTTTCACCGTCCTTGCACCCTTCCCTTGTCCTATCTCTATGGTCACAAAGGGTCTTCGGTCAGTGACCTGAGAAGTCGCTACGCCTGACTTTTGACACATATCCATGTGATATTTTGGGGCTTTTGAGTTGACTTCTAGGCCTAATCGCCTTAACTTATTTCACCTAATACGCTCTCTGGCCTCTACCTGTGCTTCTTCTCTCACTCTTAACTCTTCATCTTTTCGCTTCTTAGCAGTGTTGAGTCTCATTAGCATATCCTCAGTAAGAGGTTCTTGATATAGCTTGACTCTACAGCCACTAATATAGTTTGGCAAGATATCTCCTTCTAGAGTGGCCAACTCAACTGCACCACTAGTGGAAATTCTATTAATGATCATGGGTCCGTATCCTCTTTTTTCCAACTTACGGGCATGTTGTTTTAGTGTGTATACCAACACTAGATCTCCCTCTTTCAATCCCTTATCCTTGATGTGTGCATCAAAGTATGCCTTTTGCCTCTTCTTTGCAGCGTATATGCCTGCTGCCGCTCGTAGCCTCGTCTCACCCAAGCGTTCGAGATCAAAGATCCTAGAGGACAATTCATGCCCATTCCACTCATACTCTTGTGCTACTTTTAAGGCAGGGATTAAGAAATCTAATGGTAGCACGGCGTTCTGTCCGAAGACCATCTGAAATGGGGTGGCGTTGAGTACCATTTTGTAGGCAACTCGATAAGCCCAAACAGCATGATGAAGTTGTTTGTCCCAATCAGAGCGTTTATTATTTACCAGTTTTGTCAATACGTTACAGAGGATCTTATTGGTACTCTCGGCTTGTCCGTTGGCTTGTGGGTGATAGGGGGCAGATTTCTTATGTATCACCAAGAATTCTTGGAGAAGATTTTCAATGACTTCATTCAAGAAGTGTGTGCCTCTATCGCTCACCAACTCTATTGGTAGTCCATATCTCGTGAACACATTCTCGAATAAGAACTTAGCCGTAGTCTGAGCATCATTCTTTGTTGTGGCTTTGACTTCTACTCACTTTGTAAGGTAATCTGTGGCTACAATGATGTACTCTGCATGGGAGTTTCTAGCTGGGGGGTTAATAGGACCTATGAAGTCTATGCCCCACTTCGAAAATGCAGGTCCTCCCATCATTGGCCTCAAGGGCATCTCGTCTTTTCTCACTGGATATTGTGCACGTTGGCATGTGTCACATTTCTTCACATAGGTATGTGCGTCCATATGAAGAGTGGGCCACCAAAGTCCTGAGAATAGAATGGTCTTGATCACTCGGTCAGGACCAAAATGTCCACCTGCAACACCGTTGTGTGCAGTCTCTAAGACCTTTAAATAGTCTGATTCATGAACGCATAGTCTTAAGTAACCATCTTTGCCTCTTCGGTATAGGTTGTCCCCTACTAAGGCATAGCCTTGAGCCTCTTGCTCCATGCTTCGTCTTCTTGCTAGACTAGCCTCTTTGGGTAATCTTCCCGATCTCATAAACTCTACCAATGGAGCACTCCAATCTGGAATTAATGACACTTGATAAAGGGTCGCATGCTCCACTGGGGGTCTCTCTCTGCATCTTGGACAATTCTTTATCCACTCATGTATTTCTTTGTCCATGCTAGGCCAATACACTCCTAAACGCTTTAGATTCTGCAATGTTCGTTGTTTAGAATAGTGATTTCCTAGCATTCCTTCATGGGCTTGTTGCAACCAACTACTATGTTCATCATCCTCCACACAACAAGCTAATACACCCTCAGTATCTTGTTTGTACATGCTTCCTGCTAATATGTGATATTTTTGTGATTTTACAATTTCTTCTTGTGATGTTTTCACATTCTTATTTGCAGGGCCAAAGGTTAGGACTGGTACCAACTTATTTGCCCATTTAGGAACAACTTCTAAATTGAACAGATAAGCATCGGGTAATTCATCAGACACTCCTTGCAGTGACTCTCCTGAAGTGATGCGAGAAAGGTGATCTGCCCGAAGGTGGGTTCTACCTTTCCTGACAACAACTTCAAAGTCATATTCCATTAGTAAGAGGAACCATCTTACTAAGCGTCCAGTATTGCAAGGTTTATTGACCAAATATAACAAAGCTTGATGATCAGTGAAAAACTTGAACTTGTTGGCCAATAAATAGTGTCTAAACTTCTTCACAGCATATACCATGCCTAAGCCCTCTCGCTCAGTTGTGGTATAGTTCCGTTCAGCTGTAGTGAGCTGTCTACTAGCATATGCTATGGGCAAATCTAAGTTTCCTTCACTTGTGGGTTGTGCTAGCACACATCCTATGGCATGATTGGATGCATCCACATGGACATGGAATGGTTTATTCCAATCAGGAGTGGTGAGTATTGGTGTCGTGCACAAACGTTTCTTCAGTTCGTTGAAAGAATTCTCGCATTCGTCGTTCCACTCAAAATTAGACAACAAGGCATAAAGGGGTCTAGCTATGATCGCGTACATGTGGATAAACCTACGATAGTATCCACAATGGCCCATAAAGGCTTGTACCTCTTTAATATTCCTTGGCCTTGGTAGCTCCGCTATGGCTCGTACCTTATCTTCATCTGTTGAGATTCCATTCTTAGAAACAATATGACCTAAGATTTTACCTTGACGCACCATAAACACACACTTTTCTGGGTTCAGACACACTCGATATTCTCTACACTTGTTGAAGATTTGTCTGAGCTCAGGGATGTGAAACCTTCTTTCTTGGGAATGAGCACATAAATCATCCACATACACTTCTAAGCTCTTTCGCAAGAACTCTTTGAAGACATGACACATGAGCCTTTGGAATGTTGCAGGTGCATTGGTGAGCCCAAATGGCATCACACGAAATGCAAAGATTCCCCACTCTGTAGCAAAAGTTGTTTTGTTGATCTTCTGGGGCAATGGCTACTTGATTGTAACCTGAAAATCCATCAAGGAAGCTATAAACTTCCTTGCCTGCAACACGCTCCAATAGGTGTTCTGTGATTGGAAGTAGATAACTATCTCTAATCGTAGCGGCATTAACTTTTTTAAGGTTAATACACACTCGCAACTTCCCGTTCTTCTTGGGTACCACAACAATGGGGGACACCCATTCAGTATGCTCAATCTCATAGATGAATCCAGCTTCAATCAACCTATCAATTTTTTCTTTTATTTTGGCTGCATAGGTATCATTATATGTGTAGGGCTTCTGTTTGGTGGGCTTAGCATCAGTAGTCATGGGGATAGTATGAGAGCAAATTCTTGGATCTACCCCTTTCAAGTCTCTATAGTGCCATGCAAACACATCCCTATATTCCCTTAATAGAGCTATGAGCTCCATTTCTTCTCTTGCACTTAGGTCATCTCCTATATATGTGCATCTCTCTTCGTTCTCTTCAATGGTCACTACAATCTTCTTGGTCTTTTCTTTATTATCATATGATTCTCCTATGATGGCCTCTCTCTTAGGCATTCGTACCAAAATTTTGCGGTCGTCAACTTCATATTTCTTGAAGTTTTCTGGTACTTCAAACAATGATTCCTCCTCTTCTTGTTTCACTCCTTTTCTTTTCTTTTTCTTTTGACTACTCTCACTTCCATCCTTTGAGTTTACTGTTTTAATACTTGTGAGAGGTTCTTCTTCTTTCTGGGTGAACACTCCTATATCTTCTAGATAGTGCTGCTCTGAGTTAAAGCAACTATCCATCACAATAGACTCCAGATCATCGTCATTCTCTTCTTCTTCTATGACATCACTAGGGTCACATTCTTCTAGCAAGGGTTGACACATGAACACTGAGATATCATAACCCTCCTCATCACAATGAGGTGTCCACTGTTCCTCATTGACAGCAATGTCCATGGTGGCTAAGATTTCTGGCCAGCCATGAGGCTCAAACTCCTCATCTAGAAAGATCATCGGTGTGTAGGCTGGGTCTCTAACTGGTCTATCTCCTAGCGAAGTTCCTTCTTCTCTTGCCTTTAAACGTTTTTCCTCTTCCTTTGCGACCTTGCACATCCACAAATGAGTATCTTCATGCAGCCATGATGGATCAGGTGAACTTTCAGAATGCACAGAGATGGAATCTTCTTTCGCTTTGTGGATAGAATTCCACTGTAGGGGTGGTACATCTCTGAAGGTGTAATCCCTCAAATTGACCTTGGTGGTGACCCCTAAGTGCTGTAAGTACAAGGAGTTAGTTCCCCAATCCTGTACTATTTGCAATTGTCGTAGGAAGGGTCTTCCTAGGATCATCTCATAGACATTATTTTTCTCAAAGTCACATATAGCAAATGTGTGCTCAAACTCTACACCACAAGTGGTTAGAGTGATCCCTTCTAGCAATCCTAGAGGTCTTTCAAAATGACCATCAGCCATTTGAAGCTTCATTCTAGTTGGTCTTAATGTGGGCTTGCCCCATTGCTTCCACAAGGAGGTGGTCGCAATAGCAACACCAGCACCTGAATCTATGATTGCTTTGGTTGTGTAACCTTGGTAGGTGATTGGAAGATAAGTATTACCTTCTTCACCCTCACACATGTCCCCTATTTTTTCTAGAGGTATCTCTGGTACCCTTTGCTTGGAGCCTGCTTTTGGCATGTTGGAATCAAGTTCTGGAACCTGATCCTTCACATGATTCCAAAGCTCAGGTTTTGCTTTGAGCAGCTCTTCTACAGTGAGATGACACTGAACCTTAGTGTTCTTCACGACATCCGTGTTCCTTGGAACCACTGAGTCTTCATTTCTTACTAGTATTGTGGGAGCTCTAATCTGGAGAGATTCAGATTCCCATGGGCCTAGAAATTGAGGCAGTTCTTCTAAGGTATTAGATTCAAAATCTAACCTTTCGTCTTCTTGTTGTTCTGCTTCATCTTCGTAAATAGATGGAATGTCTTGGGGAAATTGATCATGAAGATCATCAATCTCAGGAATAGGAGGGGAATTACCCTTCTCCTTGGCCCATTTCTCTTCTTGTATTTCCCGCAAGAATTCTTGAGAGTACTGTTGAATTGAAGGAGGTATTCCTGGATCTGTGGAATTAGGAACATAAGCTCCCATTGGTGGTGAGCTTCCTCTTTCAATAACTGGTTGAGCCTGTGGAGGTAAAGAAACTTGTGGTTTGTTTACCAACTGCTCTAATCGTTCTAGTAAGCCCTGGAAATGCAAATCCCCTTTGACAGAGTTTGTCTGATTGAACTTTTGACTAGTCTCAAGTATAGCTTGAGCTTGTTCTACCATTTTCATGCACATTTTCATCCGTTCAATCTCTAAGTCCGCTCTAGGGTAACTCTTGTCTAGGTTTGCAGCTGTAGGCCCTTCTTGAAGTCGAGCCTGGTAGGCCTTGAACATCATGTCCAAGCCTTCTGGGGTTGGATCTGCAAGAACAGACCCTAGTTGCGGTCTATTTACAATGGGTGGTGGGGTGCGATGAGGTGGAATGGATGGAGTTTCGGCATGCGAGGGGCTTTGAGATGCAATGTCTTCTATTTTTGTTTTCGCTTCTTTTAAGCTTTCTTCTAGTTCCGATAACTTTTTATTCCACTTGCGATTAGCCTTCTCTCTGGTATCCTTCCATGTTCTTGTTTTCCTCTTACTAGGCTCTCCCGATTCACTCGACTCTGATTGTTCTACTGGTTTATCCTGTTTTAAGGCTTGTGCTCTAGTGACAGCTTGTATAGGAGCCACATTGCTACTACTTGAACTTGAATCTGCCACTAAGCCTACCACATTAATGGGTGTAATCTTGGGTGCACTGGAGGGGTTTCTTGGACAATCTCTGGGGAGATGGTCTTTGCCGCAATCAGGACAAAAAGCCTGTATTGTAATAGCCTGTCCTTGACTCGGAGATGGTGGGTGGGGAAAGTCACGAATGAAATGGTCACCTTGACATCTGAAACAAGATCCTCTAGGGGCTTGTGGTCTCATTTGTCTCAACTGGGGCCTAGGGTTAGGATTTGTGTACATGACATTGGAGTATTCTGGCTCCCAATTTTGCTCCATAGGTGGTACCTCATATTGATATGAGTAAATCTCACTATGTTCAAGTGACTCTGTGTAATAAGCATGTGGACTACCTTCATGGGAGTAGTCTGAACAATGAGCATGAGAGTCATTATCCCACAGCATATTTGACTGGAATCACGTTGGCAGGCGCTGGTGGTTGGTTTCCCAAGACTGGTTGTGGCCTATATGGTGCCTGATTTTGCTGTTGTGGTCTATAATATGGCTGTTGGTATTGGTTCTGATACCTACCTTGTGGGTAAGGTTGCTGATAATTTTGTCTAACAGCCTGCCTATTGTAGGGACAATCTTGAGCCGTATGGTTTGTGTACTTCCTTTCAATAGTACAATAGGGAGCATTCCTTTCTCTAATATTTTGGTTTTGCATTGGGCATACGTTAGCCATGTGGTCACCTCCGCAAGTATAGCACCGATTCAATGGGGTGACTCTCTGTGTTTGTGTATTTTGGACTCCCAGCTTCTTGGCAACTTGCTCAGCTATCTCTTCTATTTCCGTGGAGATTTTTGAAGTATGACTAGTAGAACTATCTGAATCCTTATAGAGTTTGGATAATCCTAACTCCTCACCCAAGTTATCTTCTATGTCAATGCATGTCCGCACGCACTCTTCTATGGATCTAGGCTCTTTCAAATATACATATGATCTTAACTTTGTGCTCAGTAAGCCATCTAAGAACAAAGCCACTTGTTTGGCTGGTGTGGGTAACTCGGGAGCAGGGCATCTTTCTAGGTACTGTCTGAACCTTCTACCTGCTAGTCGCACTGTTTCTTGGGGTATCTGCTTGAAACTGTGGATCAAGGATGATGTGTTATGCCTGATACCACTCTTGGAAAATTCTACAATGAATTCGTCTAGCAGTTGACCTATATCGCGATAGTTGCGACTACTCAATGGTTGAAACCAAGCCAAGGCAGTGCCCTTAAGAGTCAAACCAAATGCCTCGTATTGGGTGAATAAATCCTCAACCTATTCAGCTCTTAACACTTGTTTGAACTCGGCCACATGATCATAAGGATCTCCTGACCCATCAAAATAGTTCTTCATTGCCTTGATCACTTGAGTGGGTCTAAGGGTTCTTGGGTGCTCTCGGGGTCTAGGCAATGGAAAATCATGTTCATCTCTTTTTTGCCTATGTGCTTGATGTCTCTCTCTTTCAGGTCTTTCATTTTCAAATCCTGATCTATTCCTGCCCACGGTGTGTGCAAAACTTACCTCAGGTCTCTCTCTAGTTCTTTCTCTCTGGGCTTCATGAGCGTGGGATGATCCTACTCCTTGGAGGCCATGGGAAACATTGGATCTTGGTGGGGGGGAAATCAATTCATTCTTCCAAGTATATGCATGTCTATCATGTTGTGTTACCAAGAAAATTTTCTCTGATGTGTTATCCAGGTAAACAACTTTGCCTGGCATCTCTAGATCCTTGAACTCGTAGATGATGACTATGCCCAATTGGCTAGGTTGATCTGGCTTGAATCTCCAAAAGGCTTCCTCTGTTTCTCTATTCAAAAATAGTTCTATGCTTTTGTTATCTTGAGGGATCCAGTCTGGAGTGATCACTCGGGTCAAAACTGACTTACCTCTAGGAGTCTGGGGTCCTTGTCCTACATTTCCTTGTTCTAGGTCTCCTATTTCATTATCAGGAATGACATTTCCAAACTCATCAGTCCTATCTGGTAGGTTGGTGACCACATACATGGTTCCTTCCTTATCAATGTATGAACCCTCTTCGAACTTGACCACCGGGTGTTCAAGTCCAAAGGATTGATATGGATTTTTGAGTTGGACCACTGATCGCCTCAGACCATCCTCATAGATGCGAGCACCTAATTGGTTGGTCCGAATATATTCCAACTGTGTCTTATAGGGACCTTCTGGTGTTTGTAGATGGGCAGTCCCTGAGCCACCTGCAGGTTTTCCCATACTAAAAGACATTTCTGAATCACTTGTGTCTGAACTTAGTAAAAGATGACCACTTAGTTGTTGTGCCCAAGACTTGGATGTATGGTTGACACTAGCCTCAGAAGATCTAATGCTTTGTTTATCTTTGCCTAAGTGTCTACCAGATCTCAGGTTCATAAGCTTTAGTCAAGAGTCCAAATTTTCCCCTTGGTATGGTTCAAAATTCTTTGGAGTCCCCTTGGTTCCCTAGTCCCACTTGAGGGTCAACTTCAAATTATCCTATCTCAAAATCAACGCGTTATTCTTGAAAAAAATAGTTGAGGTCGTGTAGGATATGAAACGAGCTTTCCAACGAGCTATAGAGCTCAAAAAATGGACTTTGGATGAAAAAGTTATGCCAATTCAGGCTCCTGGGGGTCAAAACAGGCAAACAAGACCTTTGGAGAAAATCGCGATTTTGTGAACTTTCAGAGAATCGCGATTTTGTGAACTTTCAGAGAATCGCGATTTTGTGAACTCAGAAAATCGCGATGTTGAACACAAAATCGTGTTTCTGAAAATCGCGATGTTGAGCACAAAATCGCGATTTTGACTCAGAGAATCGTGATTTACAAAATCGTGTTTTTTTCACAAAATCGTGTTTTCTCAGAATCATGTTTTTGGCATAAAAATCGCGATGTTGAGCACAAAATCGTGTTTCTGAAAATCGCGATTTTGAGCGACAATTCGTGTTTTCACAGAATCGCCTTTTTCACAAAATCGTGTTTTTGGCTGAAAATCGTGATTTGTGAGAATCGCGATTTTGAGCCCACTGAAAATCGTATTTTCTCAGAATCGTGTTTTTAACAAGAAAATCGCGATGTTGAGCACAAAATCGTGTTTAAAAAAATCGCGATGTTGAGCACAAAATCGTGTTTCTGAAAATCGCGACGTTGAGCACAAAATCGTGTTTTTGAAAATCGCGATTTTGACTCAGAGAATCGTGATTTACAAAATCGTGTTTTTTTCACAAAATCGTGTTTTTTTCACAAAATCGTATTTTCTCATAATCGTGTTTTTGGCATGAAATTCGTGATGTTGAGCACAAAATCGTGTTTCTGAAAATCGCGATTTTGAGCAACAATTCGTGTTTTCACAGAATCGCCTTTTTCACAAAATCGTGTTTTTGGCTAAAAATCGTGTTTCTTTTGATATGAAAATCGCGATTTTGAGCACAATCACAGAATCGCGATTCTGAGAATGACCACAGAATCGTGATTTTTTCAACCAACTTTTAGGCGGGAAAAGAGAAAATCGTGATTTTTCAAAAATTTTGAATTTTCACAGAATCGCGATTTTCATCACAGAATCGCGTTTTTTGGCGGGAAACGCCGGCTATGGCGAGCTCCATATGAGCAGAAAATCATGAAGAAAACACTGCGTTTGCTCTCCCTTGCACCTCCTAACTCCTTCCCACACAATAATGCATGAAAAATGGTATGAAAATGGTGAAAATGCACTAAAAAACAAGAAATTTCTATGAAGAACAAGATGGAAGAAGGTGGAGATGATGATGATGATGAAGATGAAGAGGAAAAAAACAGAAAATGAACTGAAATGACAGTTTTTTTTACCTTCCAACGTCGTAAATCTACGATCTTACCATCACAACGCTCGTCCTCGAAGCTCTCTCCCCGGCAACGGCGCCAAAATTTGGTGTAGCTCAAGTGTAAGCACCACCTCCTTTACTTGTCAATCCGCGGAGACGTGAGGACCGGTATGAAGACCACGAGCAAGTGAAGGCACAAGTGCGTGAGTGAAAGCACACAAACATGCACACACATACACACACACGCGCACAAAGTAAGATCAAAGAGAGGAACAATGGAAAGCTTAGATTGCAAAAGATTTCTCTTCAAAAAGTCCTATTCTCTAACAAGCCAACCCCAAAAATGAGCTCTCTAGCTCTTTTTATAGTTTTTTGACTAGTTTTGGCCCTGTCCAGACCTAGTGTCCGGCCTAGTTAAAAATTAGGTTCCAGGGTTTATTTGAGGGCTCAAACGAAGTCTAAAAATTATGAAAATTGGTACGATGGTACTTCTAATACTCCTCAAGCTCGAGGACTCCTCGACTTGAACAAAATGGAGTTACTAAAAATAGATAATGGTATTTACAATAGTTTTTAGTGATGAAAATCACTATTTTTGTAGGGGATTCTTCTGAAAATTTGACATACACTTCTTGGAGCTCCCTACTTGCTCCCTTTCCTTGTGTGTCCACCTTTTGATGTGCTTCCATGCTTTGTCCTTGACTTTGAGCTTCAACAATGATCCAGGATGACACGTATCACTTTTTCATTTCTCCAACATGTATAGTGGACACACCAGTATATGTTAGGGATACTTCATTGAGCTTTACTAGATTTATCCACTGAGAGTGATAGCACATTTGTTTCTTTATAGCTCACTCATTCGTTGACATTAGGATTTTCCTTATGTATTGTTCTTTATATATTGCATTGGTTGTATTGTTGTTTTAGTTCATTTTGTACATTCCTTTTATGTAATAGAAGCAGAAGAAAAGGAAGATCATTCTTCCTTGCCTCAATCTTTGTGTGCTCCTCTTTGATTGTGAGAGTGTGTGTGAGCTCTCTTCCTTATCTCGTTCCTCATGACATGGTATCAGAGCAAGCATGGCTCTAGAGAGCTCGTGGAGAAGGCCAACGATGAAGAGTATGTGAGAAGGCGTGGAGAAAGCACAATTCAAAAACGACCTCAAATTGCTACAAAAATTGGTGTGAAGGTAGAAGACTTCAAATTATTTTCATGAGTTATTCCTTTAAAGGCACTCATTTTTGTCAGATTTTTGTTTCGGAGCCATCTCGGTCTTCATTTTGAGCCCACAAGGTGGGGCCCATAGAAAAACCAGGTCTGTTTGCAAAACTATAACTTGTGTCCTATTTGACAATACTCATATATTCTAGATCTATAATTTCAAACAATTTTGCCTACTGATCATATAGAAAAACTGTGTTTTTTCTAGATCGAATTGTCATGTCATAGTGCAACAATGTTCAAGCAGAAGTACTACTTGTAGTGTTTTTGCAGTGTCGTGAATTACTGCAGATACAGATGAATGAGTCAGCTTATGAAGATAAGCAGGATAAGAACAACTTCCATGCTTGGAGATTCAAAATGATAAATTTCCTAATGGGAAAAGGCTATTGGAAGTACATTGAAGGAGAGAACAAAAATGCTCTACAGTTACCAGAGAGGAATCGGACTACAGACCAGCTAAGAGCATATGAGGAATGGAAATAAGGGAGCACGAAAGGTAATGCATTGGCTATCTATCAGCATATAGGATAGCATGATTGGGCACATACAAGATGTCAAGACTCTGAAAGAGGCTTGGAATAGTTTGTTCACATTGTATGAGACCAATACAAAGGCATGGAAATTGCAACTCAAGAACGTGTTGCATACACTAGAGAAAAAGGGCATGTCGGTAAGTGAATACACCCAGAAAATCAAAAGCATACGTGAGTCACTTGCATCTATTGGCATGAATGTAGATGACGATGAAAAGGTGGAAGTGTGCCTTCGTGACTTAGGAGCTTCATATAAGTAGTTCAAAACCTCTATACATGCCAGGGAAAATATTCCCAATTTTATTGATCTCATGTCAATGTTGATTATTGAAGAAATGAATCTTGATGAGGACTCAAACTCCTAAGGAAAACCTAGTTCTGAGTAGGTATTATACTCTGGCAGAGGAAGAGGTAGAGGTAGAAGTTTTGAAAGTGGAAGAGGAAACAGTAACCAAGAGACATCATAATCATGCAAGAGATAGAGGACAGTTTTGAGGCAAGAGGAGCCAAAGAGGCCACAAAAATTTCCAAATAAATGATTCACGTAGTGATAGTAAAGAATGTTGGAATTGTGGTAAACCTAGACAGTTTGAACTTGATTTGTTCATTGTTCAACATTTTTTTCAACATCATATGATGAATACAATGTCTATTGATGTTTCAAAATCAAATGATAATGTTTGGTATGTTGATTCAAGTGCTTCAACTAGTCATGCGGAATGGTTTAGCAGTTTGCAAAAATTGCCAATTCCTGGATATGTTGAAACAAGTGATGACACATCACACCCTATCAAGCATACAAGAAACATAACATTGTCTATGGAGGATGGGAAAGTAACACATCTTGCTGATGTGCTGCATGTTCCAAATATAACAAAGAATTTGGTTTCTGTTGGACAAATGGTTGACCAAGGATTACAAGTCATGTTCAATGCTGATGTGTTATATGTAGAAGAGTACAAACAAGATGGACGATTGATTGCAAAAGGAAAAAAATTTGGTAGGATGTTCACCTTAAATGTGAAAATTCCTAAAATGAATGCAGCCATATTCGCAAAAGGTGTAGGAGCTATTGCTAATATAGAGATTTGGCACAAACAAATTGGACATGCAAACTTGTAGAGGCTGAAATTGATGCACTCAAACGAGATTGTCAATGGACTACCAAATTGCAAAGTTGCAGAAATGCAAAAGGTATGTGTAGCATTCCAATTTGGTAAACAGTCAAGGGCATCATTTTTGCATGACAAGCATGTTAGTGAGAATGTTCTACAAATAATACATACAGATATTTGGGATCCTACAAAGACAACATCTATGGGTGGTTGCAGGTTTTACGTTACTTTCATTGATGACCATACACAAAAAGTATGGGTATATTTCATGAAAGAGAAAAGTGAGGTGTTCACTCACTTCTAGAATTTTAAGGCTATGGTGGAAAAGCAGACAGGAAAGTATATTCAAACATTAAGCTCTGATGGAGGAGCTGACTACATGTCAAATGAGTTCAATAACTTTCTAAAAAGTCATGGAATTCGACGTCAATTTTCATGCAAGTACACACCACAACAGAATGGTGTTGTTGGATGCAAAAATAGACATATTGGAGAAATACCAAGAGCCTTGATGGCTGAGAAGAGTATGCCTCATTGTTATTGGGCAAAAGTTTTGCACACTGTTGTATACATCATGAATAGAAATCTGACTGATGTTGTAGATCAAGTTACACCTGAAGAGGAGTTCACAAGTAAAAAGCCGGACTTATCACATATGAAAGTTTTTGGTTCCATTGCATATGTACATGTTCCAAATGAGTTGAGCACAAAGCTTGATCCAAAACCAAAAAAATGTATCTTCATTGGATACTTTCTTAAGCAAAAGGGATATAAATTTTATAACCCACTCACACGATAGGTGAAGGTAAGTAGAGATCTAGTGTTTGATGAAATTTCAAGCTTCTATGCAGATGCCAAAGATGGACTTAATCTTGAACCAAATGATAAAGAAAATGCTGAAGTGCAGAATCTCAAGTTTTGAGTGGACTGGATTTCAATAAACCTTGTAATACAAGAAGGCTAGTGAGATGGTTTTTATTATTAATGGAGTTTGACTTTGAAGTAGTAGTGAAGAAAGGTAATACCCATGTCAGAGTAGGCCATCTATCAAGAATGACTCATGGGGACCCACCCACAAGAGTAGCTGGCAAGCTACCAGATACCTATCCCAAATGGGCTGAAAAATTGATACTATACTCACACATGGACCACATCATAGGATCAATAGAAAAAGTAATAAGGAGTTATGGCAAAAAAGAAACCTCCACATTGCGGCAGGAACTTTGTACTTCAAAGAATTTAATGGAGTACTTCTAAGATGTGTGGAATACAAGAGCAAAAGGGTTTACTCGAACAAGCCCATGAAAACAAGTGCAGGACGCATAAGGGCATTAGTGGAACAACCCAAGGACTAAAAATATTAGGTGTGTATTGGTTAGACATGCAAAAGGATGCACCTGAACATATAACTAACTACCAAGTATGTCAAAAGAATACACCTAATGAACATTCTTCATTATGTTATTCTACAATTTCCCCCAAATGGAGTAAATCATTAGTCGATTTTTTGAAATCACATACGTACCTTGAAGGAGCCGCTAGAAAATGAGTGCTAGAAGAAAAGCTAAGACTATGCAATTATTGGAAAACAATTATTTAAACGAGGAAAGGATAATCAATTAGGGGTATGTGTGCATGAAGGAGAATACCTTCCTATACTAGAAATGGCACATGTAGGAGCAGCCAAAGGTCATTTTTCAACCAAAAAAACTGTAAAAATGATATGGTGGCCTACATTACCCATGGATGTTGAGACCTATGTACAGAGTTGTGATTTATTTCAATGAATGAAGTATCCAATACGACAAGATGACATGCCCTTGAGACCCATGATTAGTGCAAGAGCTTTCTCAAAATGGGGCATTGATTTGTTGGACTGAATAACCCACCAGCAAAAGGATCACATGTTGAATACATCATCATGGCTACATACTATTTGACAAAATGGGTTGAAGCAAAAGCCACTAGGAAAAATGATTCTCATACTACAACTAAATTCTTGTTCAAAAACATATTCATTAGATTTGGACTCCCTATTGAGATTGTAAGTGATAGAGGAATGCACTTCATTAATGAAGTTATTAAGTAACTCATGAATGAATTCCTAGTGATTCATAAAAAATCAGCCCCTTATCACCCTCATGCTACTGGACAAGCTAAGAGTTCAAATAAGGTGTTATGCATGGTTCTAACCAAGATAGTCAATAATGGAAGGTCGGATTGGGATAAACAATTGCATTATGCACTATGGACCTTCCGAGTAGCATATAAGATGGGTATTGGTATAACTCCTTTTAATATAGTCTATGGACAAAATTCAATACTACCAATTGATTTATTGGTTCCTACTCTACAAGTCATTGAGAAGTATTAGTGTCCACAATGTGAATTATCAAGACAACTGGATCAAATAGAGAAATTGCATGACACTAGATTACAAGTTGTAGCTAGCATCTATGCGGCAAAGAGAACGAAAAAAGCTTATTATGATGCTCATATCAAGGATAAAGGACTTAGAGAAGGAGATCTAGTGTTGGTATACACATTAAAACAACGTGCGAAGAAACTACAACAATGAGGTTATGGACCATTACTGATAAACCCAATATCCACATGTAGAGCCATCAACCTAGCCATGCTCGATGTAGACATCTTACCCAACTACATAAGTGGCTACAAGGTCAAAAAGTATATGGAGCCATTGATAGAACAAATGTTAGCAAGACCCTTAGGAGCACAAAACAGAAAGAGAGAAGAGGAAATAATACGAGAAGAAGCCAAAGTAGAAGCATTAGAATGAATACAAAAATGAAAGGAATGGATATGAGAATGGGATGAAAGGTACTTGTGATGGAAAGAGCCGGTTCCCATGGCAGACTACCATACCAACTAGGAGAAAACCCTTGGAAACCTCATACAACAACCATACTTAAACCTAGGGGTTGGTAAAGAAGATTACCAACTAGTGGATTCATTAATTGACACAGAAGCACCTCTAAGCAATATACGCGCTTCTTTAGCTGAGAAGCTAAAGGCACAACTCATTCCAATGAAGGCTCGTATGATAGGAATTGGAGGTAACATCATTGAATGCCTAGGAGAAATATCCATGTATATACACTTAGGGAAAAATACAATTCAATAAAGGCTCTTAGCCTATAAAGACTCATACTTTTGGAAGAATTGGTGCTAGGTCAAGATTGGATTTTTGAACTTGAAGTCACTTTCCACCTTGCTTAAGGTTATATATCAAAAAAAAGGTCATAGAGAGGTCTTTAGCCTACTGGACAAGAAACCACTAAAAACAACATGTAAGAAAGACCCTAGTGGCATAAGTCCAAATGAACATACGAACAAAGCCCCATCCAAACCTATGTCGACTGATTCTACTTTTCTACCTATGCACACCCTGTTCTAATTTTCATGGTTAGCCTATCCCTTCTTCTCAAGAGATTAATCTTCAACAAATTAGTGAGGTCATTCATTCTAAAGAAACATGTGGGAACATAACCACTGATACTCCCTCGAGAACAACTCAAAAATAGCATCGTCAAAGCGTAAAGCAAGTATGGATTTGTAAGGATCAACTTCAACATTACAAATGCAAGGAGAACCTGGAACCACACAAAAACCCTAAAAGGTGAGGAGCCAATAAAGATCAAGGCTTATTGCAAGATGGATCAAGGAGAATTCAAATGTGGATACCCAAAAGATTAGTGAATGCTCAAAGATCACAAACGCAAATGTGGATCCCAAGGAAGACAATGGAAAGAGCTAAGGAGGAAAGAAGAGCTTTAGACCAAGTAACTCACAGTATTATCAAAGTAATCAAAGCCTCCCGTGAAGGTAAACGATGAAGAGGACTAGCAAAGGAAAAGAAGCTCCAAAAGAAAGATAAGTACATATGGAGGATTAAAGCAAAGGATGCAAAGTCGACATCACAACGGAATGTAACAAAGAAGAATCAGATTACAACATTAGTGTAGAGACCAAAGGAACAACAAGGAATGTGCCAACCCAACAAAATGGATCAGACTTGCACTCATGCTGAGCTAAATGCACCAAGAGTATGCACTATAGGGCTACACTACAAGGCCTCACATTTGGCACACAGCTTCTTCATCTGGTTTATTGGTGCATATTTCCTTCCAAGGAATAGGACTTAGCCTGTACCATAACAGTTGAGGAAATTTTACTAACACCTACTAACAATTGCTTTGGCTATGACTAACTTTTCTATTTTCTATCAAAAATAGAAAAAATCAAAAAATGAATAATCTCATCAGGTATCATACTCTACTCAAACATATGAGAGGGGAGCGAGCTAGCAACAAACGATGTTTGACTACACACATGAGGAAGAAGTATAATCCCACAAGATATGAAACTAACTACAAATTCTAATTCAAGTCCAGATGGCTTCTGATGACTCTGAAGCAACCCATCAAGAGGAGATCTTGGAATTCCCCTAGGAAAGTGCAATCAAAGCGAGAGGACATTGGTTTTGAGAAGATCAAACAACGGTTGATCATTTATTTTTTTATCATGATCAAAATCATGGATCAAGATCATCAGTTCCCTGTGATGTCTCAAGAATTCAAAGTACTGCGTGAGCTACCATGAACAATAGATACATGGACAAAAGATGGCATGAGGGATACTTATTGTTGCCAATCTATAAGCCAAAGGGGTACCCAAGTCACGAACACCCTACACCCTGTGTTGGATATGCCAACAGTGTCTGAAGCCAAGGTGATGAATTTACAAGGTGATTGGTAGATGATCAAGTTCACACATGAACTAATCAAATAAGCTTTTGGTTGGACAAAGGACAGACTTACGCACCTAAAGGATGAAGGTCACAATGCAAAGAAAAGAACATTTTTGGATATCAACAAAATAGATATGGAAGAATCGGTGTAGCTGGTGCATCAACATTTTTGCTTCTCGAATATGCACAGGTACATAGCTCCACAAAAAATAGTAGTACAATTACTCTCCCACACTATGAAACAAGTGGAGGATCAAATCAATCTGACACCATATGTGCAAGAAAAACTCTTCAAAGCAAAGAAACAATGGGGTAGCAAGAAGTTTCTAAATGGAAGTGTCACCTTTAACAATATTAATATACCATGTTTTGAACATTCACGATGATCTAAAGGAAATTCCATCAATAGTAGAAATGGCCAAGTACATGAAGCCTGCCACCGTTCCAAAGAAGAAAAAAGGTGTTGTGTGTTGATATATTTAGGTAGTGATGTGTGTGAAAACACTAGGACTATCGGGGCACTTTTTTCCCTCTTTAGGAGATTTTTTCCCCCGGGTTGTATATACGCCTATTGCCCTAACAGGCTACTTATCTTTGTACATTCTCTAGTAATACATTCAATATTGTGTGTTGTGCTCCAAGCTTCTTCTTCTTCCTTGTGCTGTTCGTGTGCTTCCGTAGACGTCTAACTCCAACAATTGGTATCAGAGCAGGTCGTCGCTTCATCTAGGGTGCCGTCGACACTCCTCTATTTGCAGTCTCAGAATCGCACGAATTTTGGTGAGCATACTCAGCGTGTTTTCCAGATCAAAGATGCTTCGCTCTGTGGTGCCGAAATCGCAATCTGAGCTCCTTTCGGCCTCCAAATGCACTATCGTAGTGCTTGTGCAAGCTATTTTGTCCTTTTCTGCCAAAGTTATATACCAGTTTCTGTTTGCCAGTATAAGCGTCTCGAAGTCTGCTACAGGTTTAGCGGAATTTGTCTGGGCAGTTCTGTTCAACTTTTTGAGATACAGTCAATTTTTTGCATCAAGGTATTTTAGTCATCAGCCATGGCTGAAAGTAGTGATGTATTCCGTATGTTGGCTGTTGAGGATAATTTGGATGGTACCAACTACCCGTTATGGGCTTATATGATGCGACATGTGTTGGTTGCAAAAGGATTGTGGAATATTGTGCAGGGTGTTGAAAAACGTCCTATCACACCTGCAACTGTTACAACTACGGGTATTGAAGCTGATGCAGAAGGTGTCGAAGATGGTGATATTCTGCATATTCATGTTCGTGCTACAGTTTTTGCTGCACCTACTGTAGAGCAAATTCGTTGGGATGGCAGAGATGCCCAGGCACATGCATTGATAGCTTTGTCTGTCAAATATACCATTATTCCTCATATTTGCTCTTGCAGAACAGTTAAGGATGCTTGGGATACACTTACCACATTGTACCAAGCTAGGAATGAGGCTCGTGTTGCTTACCTCCGAAAATAGTTGGGGAGTGAGCACATGAATGAAGGTGATTCTATGGACAGTTTCCTAAAAAAGATCAAAGACTTGAAGGAACAATTGATTTCTGCTGATGAGGTTATAGCAGATAGCTCACTTGTGCAGACCATTCTAAGTGGTCTTCCTGATTCATATCAGAGTTTTGCTTCTACTCTTCGGTTGATGATGAAAGGCAATCCAAATGCCTTGTCATTTGAGGAGTTAGTCTCTATTCTGTTGCAAGAAGATCAGCCCAGGAAGAACAGGTCCATTATGCATGTTGCAGATCAAGCTTTCCTGGCTAGTCAGAAGGGCAAAGGAAAATGGAGCTCTTCTACTAGTAAGCAGAAATCTGCAAATGCTGCACATTCGAAGAACCAAGACAAAGATGAGAAAAAAAACAGAAAAGCAAAAATTGTTTTATAAGTACTGTAAAGGGAATGATCATATCATAAAGAACTGTCCAAAACTGGCTGCAAAAGAGGCAAAGAAGAAAGAGGCTGGAATGGTTGTTGCAGAAGCCTCTACACCAAAAACGGAGTCTGCTAATCTTGTGCAGGAAGAAGAATGGGCATTTACTATTGTTTGCAGTTTTGACCCATCTTCTCATGAGCAGTGCATGTCTGCAGTAGACTCAGATGTTTGGTACTTTGACAGTGGGGCGACCAAACATATTACATCGCAGCGCAGTTTCTTCTCTTCACTCGAGCCTGCCCCTACAGGGAATATTGTTACATGTGCCAACAACTCCTCTTATCCTGTTATGGGAGTTGGTAAGATCATTTTGACTACTGCTGATGGTAGTTCTTTCACTTTGTCAGATGTTTTATTTGTGCCAGGGATCAAGAAGAGCCTGTTATCAATTTCTGCATTAGCCAAGATTGGCTAGGTTGTGAAATTTGTTGATGATAGATGTACAGTTCATGATCTTTCAAATGGCGATATGATTATTGCTTCTGGCATTTTATGTTGTGGGATGTATAAGCTCATAGACTATGAAAGATATGTAAATGATTTGGCATGTGGAGTAAATGATTCTCAGGCTATGTCAGATGCAAAGCTTTGGCATGCACACTTTGGTCATCTCAACTTTGCTAATTTGCTACGCCTGTAGAAATCTGAAATCGTGTCCTCTTTGCCCAAACTTGAGGCACCTGGAAAACATGTTTTTGAAGGCTGTATTTTGGGCAAAATGCAGCGTTCATCCTTTCCAAAAGATGGTTCAGTTCGGGCTACTCAGAAATTGTAGCTTGTACATAGTGATGTCTGTGGTCCTATGCAGACACCTTCTTTTGGGAATTATCTTTACTTCGTGACTTTCATCGATGATTTTTCCAGGCATGCATGGGTATATCCAATAAAGGCAAAGTCCGAAGTGCTCATGTGCTTCAAACAGTTTTTGGCTTTGACTAAAAATTTTTCAACATGCAACATGGGCACCCTCTATTCTGATCGAAGGGGGGAATATATGTCTTGTGATTTTAATGCATTTCTGGCTGAACGTGGGATAAAACACCAGTGTATAGTGCTGTATACACTTCAAGAGAATGGAGTTGCTGAACGAAAGAAAAGATCACTTATGGAGATGGCAAGGTGTATGGTCAAGAGTCAGGCTTTACCACATAGTTTCTGGCTTGAGGCTGTCATGTGTGTAGCATATGTACTGAAGAGGTGTCCCACTAAAGTGCTGCAGTCTATCACTTCATATGAGGCTTGGCATGATCGCAAGCCATCTGTTGCTCATCTGCGTGTTTTTTGTTGTTTTGCATATGCATTAGTGCCTAAACAACATCGTAGAAAATTGGATGATAAAGTAGTAAAATGTATTTTTGTTGGTTACAGTTCTCAAAGTAAAGGCTATCGTCTGTATCATCCACGGACTAAACGCATTTTGGTTAGTTGTGATGTTGTTTTTGTGGAAGATGCTATTCAGCCATTGCTTTCATGTACGAAGTAGACATCTGTTAGCTCCAACGACATGTATGGTACTTTGCTACCTCTTTTTATAGGTGGACAGTCTAGTGTTGGTCCCAATGAGGCAACTTCTCAGCCTTTGCAAGTTTCATGTGATGATGCAGATCATTCCATTTTTTATGCAGATTTACATGATGCACTAGTTGATGAGAGAGCTGATATTGAGCAGGCAAAAACTATGCCAAAATGGTTGGTGCAGACTTTGCGTGACAGCAAATTAGATGCACGTCTGTCATATTGTACTTGTTCAGGCTCTCATAGTGCCTCTTTTGCATCAGATTGGTATGTTATGGCTGCATCTAGTCTCTGTGATGAGAATGAGCCTGTTTTGTTTGATGAAGCACAAAATTCAGAAAATTGGATGGCTGCTATGCAATCTGAATATGATGTTATAATGAAGAATGGTACTTGGTCTTTATGTGACTTGCCTCCTAGCAAGAAGGCCATTGGCACTAAGTGGGTATACAAGATGAAGTGTAAACCGAATGGTGGTATAGTTGACAGGTATAAGGCTAGGCTTGTTGCAAAGGGTTATGCACAGGAAAGAGGCATTGATTTTGATGAGACCTTTGCACCTACATGTCGTATCACTACTGTTCGGAGCATCTGTGCACTTGCAGCTCATCATGGCTGGAATGTACATCAGTTGGACATTAAAATAGCATTTTTGAACGATGACTTGCATGAAGAAGTGTATGTTTTTCAGCCCCGTGGCTTTGTGCAAAAAGGGCATGAAAACCAAGTGTGCAGGTTAAAGAAGGCATTATATGGTTTAAAGCAAGCACCACGTGCTTGGTATGAGAAGATACATGCCTATCTGATTACACATGGTTTTGAGAACAGTCCAACTGAAAGCACCTTATATGTTAAGCGTGCTCATGATGTGCTTCTGATCATTGTTGTCTATGTTGATGACATGCTGCTCACTGTTCCTATTGAGAAGCATATTGCTGATTTTAAGGCTGATTTGCATGCCTCATTTGAGATGTCTGATTCCGGGCATTTGCATCACTATTTGGGCATTTAGTTTATGCAAGTTGATGGTGGAATGGCGTTGTGTCAAACAAAATATATTGACACATTATTGCAGTGTTTTGGCCTTGAAGACTGTACGCCTATTGCCACTCCTATGGAGATAGGTTTACGATTGAGTCTTTATGATGCTGGAGATGCATTTGATGTTGTTCTCTATCAGCAGGCGGTTGGATGCTTGATTTACTCATGCATTACTCGGCTAGATATTCAGTTTGCTGTCTCACAGATGAGCAGGTTTATGCATTGCCCAGGAGTCAAGCATTGGCAGGCAGTTAAGCGCATCTTTTGCTATTCGAGTGGTACTCGGCTACTTGGGTTGTTTTATCCCAAGGGGGGATCACTACCGCCAGATTTGCATGCTTATTCTGACTCTGATTGGGTTGGTTGCTATGACACTCGTGTGTCCACTAGTGGCTTTTGCTTCATGAGTGGTAGCTCATGTATATCTTGGTTGAGCAAGAAGCAGCCTACTATGGCCACTTCGAGTTGTGAGGCTGAGTATAGGGCAGCTTTCATAGCTATTGTTGAGTGTGTGTGGCTCAGATGCCTTATGGCTGATTTGGGTGTTGGTCAGACTTCTGCCACCACCATCTTCACTGATAGTCAGAGCGCATTGGCGGTTGTGAGGAACCACCCTGTATTCCATGCTCGCACTAAGCACATTGAGGTGAATTATCACTATGTCAGGGAGAGGTTCTCTGCTGGGGAGATCAGCTTGGCATATGTGCCCACGTAGGAGAACATTGCAGACCTTTTCACAAAGGCTCTTCCTAGGGAGAAGTTTGAAGCTTTCCGCAAAGCTTTGGGCTTACTTCCTTTTGTGGAGTGATTTCCACATAGCTTGGCACTTCCTTATACATGAGTGCCATCTCCTTGTTCACTGCATCACTCCCAGGGGGGATTTGTTGATATATTTAGGTAGTGATGTGTGTGAACACACTAGGACCGTCGGGGCACTTTTTTCCCTCTTTAGGAGGTTTTTTTCCCCCGGCATGTATGTACGCCTATTGCCCTAATGGGCTACTTGTCTTTGTACATTCTCTAGTAATACATTCAGTATTGTGTGTTGTGCTCCAAGCTTCTTCTTCTTCCTTGTGATGTCGTGTGCTTCCGCAGACGTCTAACTCCAACATGGTGATTATAAAATAAGCAGGCACCAACTTGAAGCCATTGATGAAAGGTGCAAAAAGGATGTGTAAGCCGCCGGATTGGCATATTGTAATTCCCTATTTTTCATATACCGCGCGAACCAAAAGGTCGATTGCAAAGTGATGTATCTGTTTATTAATTAATGAAAAGACATTGCGGTGACGCTTCGGCAATGACGAGCAGTATCACCAGACTGTCTGTCTGGGTGATTGCGGTCTGCGAAGTCACCGTAATGCAGTATTCGTGAATTCTGAGTATTGTTGTTCTTATCGCTGTGTAATTACATTTAATTTGTGATTGATACAGTAAGATTAAGTGTGGATAATAAGTCTGCATAACGGAAGGGAATAAATCCTGCGTTATCTACGGTGAAAAGTATTAATCGGAGTATGAACAGTAAATCTATGAGAGGACTAACCAGAGTCTTGACAGTAATTTGTATGAAACAGAGTTTGGAACATTAACATACTGCGACTTGGATAAACTAATTGGGAAAATCAAGTTACAGGGCCTCTGATTTATCAGACCCCTACCACTCCCAAGAACTTGAAAGAACTTAAAATGCCTATAGTGTAACTGCGCATTTTAACACTGGCGCCGTCTGTGGGAAGGTGGCCACAGATCGGGAATCAACAGTAAGGTGGAGCAGTACGCAATTGGTGCAAAGGTGATATATGCCAGTTACTCGGTCCAGCGAGTCATATCCGAAGTACAGAAGAGACCAGTAACCTTGGGCGGTACCAAATTTATTAGGGACACCCCCAGGAGGCAGAAGTATAGACCGGTTGAGTCCAGTCGTCGAAGGAGTGGAGCCAGTTAGCAGTGATTCTGGTACCATTCCGGTGACCCGTGCTGCAATTCCGATAGATTCCGGTGTAATTTCAGTACAGTCTGCAGAAGTTACAGTAACTTTGGAGTGTACAGGGACGCAGTGCGCAGTTGACCCGACACCGTCTGGTCAGGATTCGACCCTTTTCGAGGAAAAAGTTGTGTTACCCAGAGAGATCATTGTCGGTGAAAGAATACCCTGTTTTGGGGAAAGTTCGACAAATTCCGGTGACACTTCGGTCCCAGTTGCAGGGAATTTATAGTTTTCCAGTGATAGTGTGATACTTCCTGGTGAATCTTCATTCCAGACACCACTGTTCGGGGCAAATTTTCCTACCTGGGATATCCAAGCTGAGGATAGGTTCTTCGATTTGGAGATCCATAAGAGACTGAACACTATTTTCAAGCCGAAAGGTGAGCAGCCTGACCATACGAACTCTGAAGGTCAAGAAACGCCACCTCAGAACTCAGGAGATAGCAACAATACCACGGCCAGCACCATGAGTGGTCAACAGCAGCAGCAGCAACAACAACAACAGCAGCAACAGCAATAGCCCCGTCCACTTCGACCAGTCCAAACAGGGGTAACTTACACAAAGTTCGGAGGATTTCCAGGTGACGATCTTGATGCCCATGTACGCACCTTTGAAATAAGTTATGCAGTCCTAAACCATCCACCCGACCCGGCATACAAGGCCATCATGTTTCAGTCAACATTAGTCAATGAAGTAGCATGATGGTTAACAGAGTATGATTTCAATTATTTTGTTACCTATGAGGCGGTAAGGGATGCATTTTTACAGAGGTTCTGGTTGAAGAAAAATCCTGTCAAAATCTTCGATTACTTGCAGAACAATAGGCAGAAGCTGCACCAGACTGTTCAGGAATATGCAACGTTGTTTAGAACTCATCTAAGACAACTACCTCCGGCACATGCTAACCTACCGGATGATGTTATAACCCAGTGGTTCATTAACGGTTTGACCCCACAGCTACGATAAATTATGATCATCCGCTGTGTAGGAGCTATGACATTGGATGTTGTTATCGCGATGGCCCTGTAACTAGAGCAAAAGGTTGGAGGATTCATCGAAGACTTGGAGTGGCTGAAGGCCGGTACAAACATTACACATGATCCGGCTAAACATATGTATTGTGCCATCTACAATATCAGGCACACTAGTGCCACCTGTGCCCTTAATCAGATGTATTGCGCCATCTACAATATCACCGGACACTCAACCAAAAATTGTGCGTATAATGCCAAAGTGCAGGGACGACCAGCTGTAAATGCCATTATACAGGAACCAAGACAGCCAGCAACTCACTACGTGTCACCACAGATGCGAAACAATCAGTTGCAAGGATACAAGAATTATCGGGGACAGCGGAGTACTAACTTCAATACAAATCGATGGCAGACAGGTACATCACCAGAAGGTACTTCTCTGCCACCACCTCGATGTCATTTTTGTGGTGAGCTTGGCCACATCCGGAGATTCTGCAAGGATGCAGCCGAATATGATAAAAGAAAGAAAGAGCGTCAAAACCCGATGACCAACATGGTCTATATCTCACCAGTGGAATCGCAAGCAGCAGTGGTCCAGACAAGATCCGGTAAGCAGTTGCAACCCGCAACTGAGGTGTTTGAACCTAGCATCCGTGAACAGCATCGAATGTATACCAAAGCTAGCCAATGGACCACCACAGAGCCTACCGTGTTCCCCGATCCAATTCTGGTGACACAGGTTCCCCTGCCAAAGGAGAGAGCGCATGAACAAGACTGTACTCCAGTAATAGGAGAATCATCATCAAAATCGATGAAGAGTACAATTCAAACAGATCAGGTATGGGATATTCTCTCTAAGGCTACAATTACACTCCCCTTGGGGCAGCTACTCGCCTTGGTGCCCAGAGTTAGGTAGCAGTTTCAGCAACAGGTTAGTCCCGGATCTCCTGGTACTCTGGCGAACGCAACAATACAACCGGAAACTAATTCTACGGTGGATCATTATGTCCCCTTAATCACTGTCTGGCATAAAAATCACAAGATTATGCGTGCTAATTGATGGTGGTTCCGGTGTGAACATAGCAACTGCAGCTCTCTGTAAGAAGTTAGGGTGGACCCAAATCGAGCCCGTTCAATTCTTTATCAGAATGGCAGATCAATCCCGAGTTCATCCGGTGGGACTCGTAAGGAATATCCCGATTACTCTGCAGGGTACCACGTTTAAAATGACTTTTGTAGTCTTAGAACTACCAGAATCCAACCTCGATTACAATCTTCTTTTAGGTTGACCATGGTTGAAACAGGCCAAAGTTATACAGGATTGGTCAGCGCAGGAACTGACTTTCAAAGACAATCACCGTAAATATGTTGTCAAACTGGATGCCATTCAGCCCTGCGAACTTCATGCCAGACCATATGTAGCAAAACCGGTCCACATGTTGGATGGCTTATCTAACGACGAAGAAGAAGCGTTTCTGAAGAACAATAAAGATTTGATTTCCTTAGGTACTGTAGATCTGCAATCTGTCGCAGACAATTGGAGTCCGACAGCCTGTACGATTGTTCCCGTGACCGGAGACACAGATGTAGATGATAATGTTGCTATGGATGAAGCTACTCTGCAACAACTTTTACAGTCAGCTGACGATCCGAGAAAACCTCGTCAATTCTATGTCCCGGAAGACCAATTAGTAACCTATAATTTGGGTGATGAAAGCAACCCGCATCCTGTTAAGATTAAGGCAGGGTTGTCCGAGGCATTTCAAGAAGATTTGATGCGACTCCTGCGTGAGTTTTCTGATGTTTTTGCGTGGGACTATCGGGATATGAAAGGTCTGGACCCGCGAATCTATCAACATCGGGTCGTGCTCAAACCAGAGGCAAAGCCAATCAAACAATCCAGTTATCGAATGAACCCCAATTATGCAGCACAAGTCAAAGCAGAACTTGATCGGTTGTTGAAGGTGGGATTCATTTTACCAATCGAACACGCTGAATGGATCTCTCCGATCGTGATTGTTCCAAAGAAAAATAAACAGCTCTGAATCTGTGTGGATTACCGGAAATTGAATGCCGCCACAGTACCTGATCCATTTCCTCTCCCCTTTCTTGACACAATGCTTGATAGGGTAGCTGGACACGAGATGTATTCCTTTCTGGATGGCTACAGTGGTTATAACCAGGTCAGAATGGCCGAACAAGACATACCAAAAACAGCTTTCATTACGAATTGGGGTGTGTATGCTTGTACAGTCATGTGGTTTGGCTTAAGGAATGCTCCAAGCACATTTCAACGGTGTATGCAAGAAATTTTTTCACCTTATTTAACTACTTTTATGCAAGTATATTTGGATGACTTCTCCTTATTTGGCAAGATTGTGGCGCACCTGTATCATTTACGGTGCTGCTTTGAGAAATGTTGTGACTATCGGTTATGCTTGAATCCGATAAAATCTGTGTTTGCGGTTTCTTGTGGCAAACTCCTTGGCCACATTATTTCTGAGCAAGGCATACAAGTTGACCCAGACAAAGTTGCAGCCGTGTTGCAAGCACCAGTACCCACCACACCAAAAGAAGTTATGCGATTCCTGGGACAGATTCGGTGGCATGGTCGCCATTTACGGTGGTTAGTCCATTTGGCAACCCCACTTAATCGGCTAATGATGAGTACTCCACGCCAGTTCAAATGTACTCCAGAATGCCAAACTACCTTTAATCATTTAAAAGGATTATTGACTCAAGCCCCTATTTTGCAACCCCCGGATTGGGAACGCCCGTTCAATGTCTTTGTCGATGCATCGGATATAGCCATTGGAAGTGTTTTAATGCAGCAAACTGATAAGTGGTTCCGACATGTCTATTACGCTAGTCGTCGACTAGCTTCGGCTGAAAAGAATTATTCAGTGACCGAAAGAGAATGTCTCTGATTGGTGTACTCTGTGAAGAAATTCCAGCATTATATGCTAGGCCAAAAATTCACCTTTCATGTGGATCATGTCGCACTTGTATATCTGGTCCGGCAGAAGCATTTAGGAGGTCATTTGGCTCGTTGGATTTTATTACTACAGGAGTTCGATTATGAAGTGATTCATCGACCCGGCACCGCACATGCATTAGCAGATTTTCTCTCTCAGTTGGATTTCGGTGAAGCTCTGGTGGGTGTTGATGACACCACACCAGCACTTTACATTACTGAAATGGCTCGTGATAAATCTGTAGACCCTCCTGGGCCACCTACCTACTATGATCAGTTATTAACCTTCCTTACTGACGGATGTCTTCCCCCTCACACTCCTCCTGCTATGCGACAGAAAATTGCAGTTTACAGTCGCAGATTCCGGTTGATTGTCGGATAGTTGTACTACATAGATCATATTGGTGTCTTACTTCATTGTATTCCACCCCATGAAGTACACTCGGTTATGGCTATGGCACATTCAATACCCTCCGGTGGACATTTTGCAGCAGATCTTACGCACCGAAAAATTCTGCAAAGTGGACTTTGGTGGCCTACCATGTACAAAGATGTAGTTTAGTTTGTGCAGCAGTGTGACACTTGTCAGCGATCTGGCCAGCCATTACAACGCCATTTCTTTCCTTTGCAACCTATATTACCTTTGGAACCTTTCCAGAAGTGACCCTTAGCAACAATTGCTACATTCTGACCTGCACAGATTATGCTACCAGGTGGGCAGAAGCTTGGGCCTTACGGTCCGCTACAGCTGTTTCGATGGCCAAATGCCTGATGAAGGACGTATTTCCATGTTATGGATTACCTCTGGAACTTGTGACAGATCAAGGAACACACTTTGCTAACAATTTAATGCGAGTACTAACGCACACTTTTCAAATTCTACATAAATTCAGTTCACCGTACTATCCTCGTACTAATGGCTTAGCGGAAAGTACCAACAAGACATTGTTGAGTATACTTTGCAAATTGATCGTGGAATCACCAGAAAGATGGGATCAGTTACTACCTGCAGTCTTATGGGCATACTGGACTACATACAAAGTTGCAACAGGACTGACTCCTTTCAAGCTTGCTTATGGGTTGGAAGCAATCGCGCCAATGGAAATTGTAGTGTCCAACTTACGTGTGGCCATCACTCAGAAATTGTTACCCGAAGACTCTTTGTCATTTCGGGTGGACGCCCTCAGAGCTTTGGATGAACATCACTGGGAAAGTTTGCTGGTTCTTCAAGAAGTGCAGTTGCGGCAAGCCTGTACCCATGATCGGTTTCTCAAGACTCTAGTTTTTTCGGTGGGCCAACTTGTGTTGTTTTATAATGCTAAGTCAAATCGTGCTGCTGGGAAATTTAAATTACGATGGTTCGGTCCTTACCGAATTAGTGAACAAGTGGGACCAGCTACTTTTCGGTTGACTACCTTGACCGGAGTTCCTCTTCCTAAAGTGATCAACGGTTCAAAGTTGCGGCCGTATCACCAAGCCCCTGATTCTCGCTGACGTGTTCTTCGTTTTTTCGCGTGTCACTTATCTTCTTTTTATTTCCGTATTTTGGCTGAATATAAATCGTAAACTTCCTCGTTTTGCTATCTAATTATGATTAATCGCCACCCTATGTTATTGATTATGCACATGCATGCACGTCGTAATTATGAAGGTTATCATCTCAACACTGCGCGATGATTAGGGTTTGCGATCGCCTCCCGTTGCCAAGTGTCTACTTAATCTTCTTCTTTTCCCTGTTAATCGCTATTGTGTCTGTGTGATCTGTGTGCTATGTTTTCTGTGTTCTGTGTATTCGTGTTCTTGTGATTTCGCATGCGCATCATGGAAGCATTAGCCAATTTCGCTACCTTCCGTGACGGACTCCCTCAGGACGTGAGTGAGTTCTTGCGTATCCGCGGCCTGTTGAACTTCGCTGAATTGAACCACCGAGCAGAGTTGGCCGATCACATGTTTAACAAACTGTGTTGTCATCACCTTAGCGTCGTTCACTGAAGCATTTCGTCTACCCATAGAAGGAGTGGAGAATGGTCCTCTCCTTCCTCTTGCTACTATGGTAGAATTATTTTCTCGGCACTCATCGAATGGGTATGCCATTTTGTGTCGCCCTGACCCTGAACGCACTGCATTACAATTCTTAGTAGCTATCCTTAATTTACAGAAACATCTTTACGGGATTTCACGCCCATTTTATTCGATGATTGACATGGCTTTTAGAGAGCCTGTTAATTTTGCCTCTTATTATTTCCGGCGCATTCACCGTGAATGCGTTACGGTTATTAAACATGTTAAAAAGGGTGATCTTCCACGATCACGCCTTCCCCACATTCTTACATTCCTTTTTCCCACCATTCAATCCGTGCAACCTCCACCTAATGTATCGTTCTTAATGCATGAAGAATCCACTCAGATGCTTGAAGATGACGACGAGGATGAGGATGAAGATCTCTTCCAACTCCTTCGCTGAAAACATACCCGCATAAGCCCATCTGAAAGTCAAGTGCAAGGTTCCACCGCAGCCAATGAAGAAGAGATCTTCCATGACACCGCAACGTCAATCCACCTTGATTCTTCCGACCACTCTTCTCCCATCCGGCAATAGGAACAAATCATGTCTACTACTGATTCCGAAGCCAGTTCTTCTCGGGAGTATTCTCAGCAGCAAGCCCCAGAAAATGTGCAAGTTATTGTTGCGGAAATTCTCGATGAATTGATCGCTTTGGTGGATACGACCATTAACAGAATTGAAGCGACCACGCAGCAGAATCCCGGAATAGTGTTGGTATCCAACACTCTTATACCCACTCCTCCACCAATGCCTCCGGTCGAGCCCATTGTCCCCGTTCAACCTATTGTCCCTAAAGCACCGGATTCCTCATCCTCTTCGCCTAATTATTCTCCACCATCCTCCAACCACCTCTTATCAGCCTCTTCATCCCAACCACTTCCTCCTCCTCTTCTTCCTCTGATTCCCATGTTTACAGAATTAGAATCGATGGGTCGTATGTTGATCCAATTCTCACAGCAGCTCTCGATGCAACTCAGAATGGTCACTGATAATATTCGTCACGAATTGCAGCATAATATCAATATCCTAGAAGCAGATATTACTCCATTACAAGAAGAAGTGGATGCAGTTAAGGCAGAAAATCATGGCCTACACTTACAAATTCAACAGCTTCAAGATCAGCTAGCACAGAAAGATGCTTTGCTGTGTCAAAAGGATACAGAACTCAGCACGATGAAGCAAGAAATCCTTGATAAAACAGATGCAATGACTACCATAGGTAATGAACTACATAGCACGTGGGAAGCATACAGCATTTTACAAGAAGCCTCTCAGTCTCTGGCCAGCAATGTACTTAAAGCGGAGGCAGAGCTTCATAAAACTACTGAAACCCTGTTCAAGCATGATCAAGAGTTACAGGAAGAGCTTGGCAGGTATCTCCGTTTAAAGAAAGAATTTGAAGGAGTGCAAAAGGAAATAGCCTCTTATTACAAGACCATGCAGTTCCAATCTGAAGAACTGGAGAGAAGAGAAAAGAAGCTCGGGTATCAAGCAGAACGTTTATCCAGAATAGATAAACAGATTGAAGACATGAAATTGAGTCGTGACGCAGCCCTTGCAAATGATTTCTACCTGCAAGAGGCATTTTTTGCAGAGACAGACTGATATTTTAATGAGTCAAGTGATTGCCGCAAGCTCTATTCATACTGATGCATAGCTAGTCGAACCGGAAACCTTAAAACTGATGTTGGATTCTTTGAAGCAGAAGATTTCCAGAACTTTTAAATTAGCTCGCACCATGTACATACAGGGTATCGTAGATGAGCCCTAAATTTTGTTTCCGTTGCGGGCTCAAGTCCACCGTGCGTGCCAGTGTAAGCCGCCGGATTGGTATATTGTAATTCCCTATTTTTCATATACTGCGCAAACCGAAAGGTCGATTGCGAAGTGATGTATCTATTTATTAACTAATGAAAAGACATTGCGGTGACGCTTTGGCAATGACGAGCAGTATCGCCAGACTGTCTGTCTGGGCGATTGCGGTCGGTGAAGTCGCCGTAGTGCAGTATTCGTGAATTCTGAGTATTGTTGTTCTTATCGCTGTGTAATTACATTTAATTTGTGATTGATACAGTAAGATTAAGTGTGGATAATAAGTCTGTGTAACGGAAGGGAATAAATCCTGCGTTATCTACGGTGAAAAGTATTAACTGGAGTATGAACAGTAAATCTGTGAGAGGACTAACCAGAGTCTTGATAGTAATTCGTATGAAACAGAGTTTGGAACATTAACGTACTGCGACTTGGATAAACTAATTGGGAAAATCAAGTTACAGGGCCTCTGATTTATCAGACCCCTACCACTCCCAAGAACCCGAAAGAACTTAAAATGCATGTAGTGTAACTGCACATTTTAACAGATGCAAGAAGAAACAACAATGGATGTAACTCCATCATAAAAAATAATACATCTAATTTTGAAATCAACTCTAATGCAGCCAACACCCATTATGAAAATCGAATTACAAGAAGCCCTACAAGAAATGCACACATATATGAAGGGACTGGTGAACCTTATAGTACAAGGTCACCACTATCACCATACAAGTGAATTAAAGAAAATTCAATTGGGTAAAAGGTTATCTCAAATGGACTGATATAAAGAGTTGGGTTTCATGAACTCAAGCTCATCATTGAAATCCCAAGAGGACAAAGAACAATCCACTCTGAATATGGATCTTCATACAGAAACAAAGGATGATGGAAAATGGGATGAGTTGGACCAATCGGTCGGCCAGCAAGAAGTAATAATTGAAGACAAAGCCAAAGATAAAAATGTGGCCAATGAAGAACAACCAGAAGGAACTCTTACAAGAGAAAATGTATATACACTTTGTGTGAACGATAGCACAAGGCTACAATTCAAAGAGATTAGTCGCGAAGGACCAAAAATTATGGTACATCCAAAAGAAGAGGTCCAAGAAGAGGAACTTGAAGCCAAAGAAACTTTTGAACCCATAAGGATAGTAGCAGAGCCATCTCGATGGATGTAATCTCTAAATGTAAATAAGGGCAAGGATGTACTAATGGAAGAAGAACCAGTAATAGCACAGACATAGCTCAATGTGGACATGGCCCAATTGAAGCCAGTAATAAAACATATGATCCAAACAAACATGGGTATACGACAATAGTTGATGGAAGTCGACAAAGAATATGAACAAGAAAACATAAAAAAGGTCAGTTCAAAACTTTAAGTAAACAATTGTCCAATCAACTAATGAAAGCATAGCTGGTGCTCACCAAAAGGGAAGAGGAATCCATTGGGGCTATTAGATAGATCAATAAATTAAAAGAAGAAAATGCTCAATTGCAAAGTCAACTAACAAAAATTAAATAGAAATATGAAGTAGGAGAAGCAGAGAAAACATGACTCGTAAATAGAAGCAAGCTTCTCAAGACACAATTCAAAGTGTACATGGACAAAACTGATGCTCTGCACATCAAAAATAAAGATCTAATGACTTCAATTTTATTGAATCAACCTATGGAAGCATCAAGATCTACAAGTGAAGAGATTGTTGAGATATGAGCACAAATCGAAAGGTATATTGATCAACTCACTCAAGAACAATTACGTGTTCAATGGGAATCAAAATACATGCACGATACAAATGAACTACGGAATAAATGGAAAGAAGCAGCTTCTAAGTACACAGAACAATGCAAACAAGACGTCGATCAGATGGCTATAGTGTGTGAAAGAAAAATAAAAATTAAGGAAAAGCTCGGAGTAGCAAAAGAATAGATAAAGGAAAAAGATCAAGTGATTGTAGCTTTACAGGCCCAATTGTTACAGCAAGTAAACATGGGGACACCAGTAGTTCCAAGCTCTCAAGTGGCTATTGCGGAGTCTAAGGTACGCCATCTCTCTCCCCCCATCATTCATTCACATATACAAGATGAAGAGGAACTACAAGTTGATGAATATCCAATGACTTATGCTACAGAAATAAGCCAAAGAGAGCAAGCACTATTGGTGTCCCAACTCACACAAAATTTTGAAGATGCAATGGTAAGAGTAATGAGAGAGGCAAGATCAAGAGCAAAGACTTAGAAAGCATTATGCATCCGTTCAATGTACCATACGGGATGATGAAAGAAGAAACATGTCGTTACATCAAGAAAGTGACCCAGAAGGATCCAAACCAAGACCTAAACTTCGGCCTAAACTTCAAGACAACCACATTCTCTTACACTCAAGAAGAGTTTGAAAAGGCCGATCCTATCTAGAGAAGGAAATTTTTGGAGAAGAACCCTACCTTGCAGATGCACTGGCAAGCGGCAGTGTATTTATTACAAATAAATCCTTCATTTTGTCCAGTACCAAGACATAGACCATGGCCACAATTTTGGGAAGAAGAGTGCAATGGCAAGCTTAATAACCAATGGCTCAATTTTCCTCTACTTCCGAGCCTGCCACATAATTATCTACCGACTAAAGATTACATGGTCCAAACCATAGAATTTTTCTTATCCAGATATGCCTTTGTACTAGACATAGCCATAAAGATGACAAATAAAGTACTCAGCATGATTCTCACAGTACTAAAAGTTTTTAAACATACGGAGTACACATTTTTACATTTTATCGGGATTAATTAGGGCACAGAAGCCTTATCTTTTGATCTCTCTATCATGCCAAGTGGCTTCACAATAATGGCTATATACTCTAGAATAATGTTTTTATCGATTACTTATATGCAAACATTCGAAGAAGCTTTC